>CM076581.1:1705324269-1705924269 GCA_034641835.2 Pinus albicaulis | reverse complement strand
CCTAGAATTGAGGTATTGTAAAAACATTTTACAATCAAATCTTATAGTCCCACTGATAAGCGTCTTCTTCATGGCCAAATAACTAGAACATTCACAATGCTTTGAATAAAGATGACACTCTTTATGCTTGAAATTATCAGCATCTCAATATGATATTTTTTTGGAGACATACTTGCAGTCGTAACAAGAAAAGTTCTATTTGAGAGTTTTATTAAGAAATATATCCAATAGTAGTCAGCGTAGGATGGTTTGATGCTTCTAGAATGCATTAATATTGCTCATTTGAAGATCTTTTCATATTGTTTCCGAGTGTGCTTCAATGACAAATCCTTCTGAAATGGAGAGCATGTAATATACCAAACTATTTTGTTTACACTAATAATTGTTAAGTAGAGCCATGTCCATTAAGATAGTCATGTCTCTTATGCCTTATATATTTTCCAGTATTCTTTATAGCATATTACCGTTTCCTCACTTGAACATATATATTTACGTCCTTATGAAATGGTGTCATGCTTTTACTTATGAATGCCTATGGCATATATGAATTATGTACGTTACATCAAACACTTGGATGCACGCCGCATTTAAAAGGCACCTTCCTTACCTGCACCTCACCTAGGATGCTCTATAATTTTATATTTTGTTATTCATATTGCACATCAGATGGGATGGAGGGCATCTAAACATCTAAATTACATGCACTAAACCAATTGCTTTTGGTGCTATTTTGTACTTGTGTCCCACGGATTGGATTTGGTCATTTGTGGATATACATATGGCTATTTCTTTCTTCTTGAAACAAGCAAATTAGAGGAGAAACATAAAATGCTGATTTAATTGTTTTCCTATTCTTAAAGGGCGGCAAATGTGTTTCCTTGTGCTTACTTGATCAACTTTATCCGGCCAGCAAATAGAAAAATACCAATGAAACATCAGAAAGCCCTTTGGTATAGTGGTGAGTGAATTCACATGGTGTTAGTTTGTGTTTTTCCATGCTTATTTCTTCGGAATTACACCTTTGTTTTAGAAGGATTACCAATTTCTTAGCTGGACAGGGCTGAGAGGGGCTATGGCATTTGCTCTTGCACTACAGTCGATCCATGAACTACCGGATGGTCATGGCCAGACAATCTTCACAGCTACTACTGCTATTGTTGTTTTGACGGTAGATCCTTAACTATGTCATGTTCTTTTTTGAAAACCGAACTACTTTAAAGAGGATATTTTAGTTCCAACACATCTGATGAATGGTCTGTCTTCGGGAAATTAGAAAGATTGAGTGGAATAGTATGTACTTGGTTGAGAAAAGGAATAATATTGTGTTTTCAGGTCCTACTGATTGGAGGTTCAACAGCAACAATGCTTGAATCTTTGGAGGTTACTGGTGATAGCGAAGGGGTCCATTTCGGAGAGGTAATTTTTCCAATCCCAGTGGAAGCATTTATGACTAAGGGGAAGTGTAAATTAGAAACAGAAATGCCCTTGGAAAGGATAATATTATGAAATTGAATGTGGTTTTGCTTAATTCCTATACAACTGTTGACGTGTTGACTCTAATGAGAAGATTAAAAAACGTGTAAAAGAACTATGCTTCAGGCTAGAGCCAGACATGAGACTAAAAAAGATATGAGGTCATGGGTCTCTCCTGTCCCTACTATATCCTCCTGGCTATGGATATGATCTATCATTCCATGTGCATCCTTGTGCTTAACCAGGTTCTGCAATATGGGCTAGTAAATTGGGAGATTCAATTGTACAGTCTGTCTAGCAAGTTTAGTGGGCTAGGCAGCTGATTCAATGTTAAACAACCACAAATAATAGACAAGATATGAAAGACAAAACGTTGAATTGAATTTACTATTCACAATGATATACATTTATACATTTTCCATGACCATTGTATTCATCTTCCAAGGTCTCTTGGACTCTAAATGACTATTCATATTCCACACCCAAAACCCTTAGCGGATTAGGTGTCTAACATTCGCCCCCCTTAATCCGAAAGGGTATATACGAGTCCAAGAAGAGAGCTATTATACAAAATTACAACAATGCATGACAACAATAGGCTGAATGTGCTCTATGAGATGATGGTATAAGATGGGAGAACTCAAGGTCTCAACCGGTGGTGGTTTAAGGATGAACACCATTGTTGTAACACTTAGTGCAGTTCTTGGAACAGTTCCAAATATGGCAAGAAGCTGTTAGTCTTCTGCTAGAGGAAGTGTGCCTAATGCTTTGAAGAGGGAGACCATTGAAATCTCAACTTGAAACGCTTAGTGCAGTCCCCTGAATAGTTCCAGATTTGGAAAGAAGTTGTTAGTCTTTTGCTAGCGGAAGTGTCCCTAATGTTCTGAAAAGGTAGACCATCAACCTGGAAAAGGGAGGTCTCAACCTGCGGAAAAAGGGAGAACGTCAACCTGAAAAGGGAGGTCTCAACCTGTGGTGGTTTAAGGAAGACCACCAACCAAAGGCATGCTCAAGGGCTTCTTTGTCTCTAGCTACAACTCTGAATATGGGTATCGCTGTCTCTGGCTGTAGGCTCAGGCTCGCTTGATATATCTCTGAAGCTTGTAGATGATCATCAAATCCCCCCTGTCAGATACAAGGTGAGAAGATGAAGAAAATTCAACTGCGAGACTTTTCAATACTCGAGAACAAATTCTGTTATATGAGCGAAATATCTTCTTGGTTGTTGAAGCCAATTGCCAAGAAGTGATCCATTCAAGGTGAATCTTTGTTCTTGCAGGAGGCTTGTTTCTGAAGCACTTGTTTGAATAATGAGCATGCTAACCACAATGCTCACGCGGATGAAGATCAAAATAGTGATCTTTCACATGGCCAACTCCGTCACAATGATGGTATTTGACAATTTGCTGTGAATGTGGACAAGGAGCAGGTGAAGATGAGTTGTCTTGAAGAAACCCAACATTTTGAAACTGAATGGGCTTGAAATAGTTTGGAGTCTGAAGATAAACCTCCTTATCATATCCAAGTCCGGTTTTGTTTATGTTGTTGATAATCTCCTCCCAAGGTCTGATGATGGGCTTGGGAAGTGCAGACTTAATTTCTGCATCTGAATGTAATCTACTCTTGAAATGGGCTCAGTGAACTGAACAATTTCTGGTTGTTGAATAGTGTCAACTTTAGACTAAAAAAGGGGATTGTTCTGAACAAAAACAAGTTCAAAATGATGTCTTTTTTGTAACTCATCTTGTTGTAGTTGTGATTCAAACTGCAAAAAATCAATTTTCTCTTGTGCATTTTTCACTCAAGTTTGAATGTCAAAAAGAGTTTCCTTGTTGACTTGGATTGTCTTATGTATCGTAGACAACATTACTATGTTTTTTAGCTCTAACAAATCATTGAGTCTGGGCATTGTCTCGGTAAAAAATAAAGGCCTCAAAGGGTTTCAACTAGAAATGCACCACTCTAAGTTCTAGAAGCTTCTTTTACTATGGCTTCAATTGATGAACGAAATACCATGAGTTGGAAGTGGAGTTGAGCCCATTAAGCAATGAATATAAAAATACAATGCTTGGAATTCAATACCAACTCAACACACCAACACATTTATAATTTCAACACAGTATTAAACTGCTCAATGGAATTCCATGACCATTTAATACCAATGCATACCCATCGCAAATTCAACCCACAAAGTTGCACAAACTAAATGCATATGGCATACTACATATAATCTTAATGCAACAAATATATATATATGCACATAAGATATATATACCATGTCCTTTATACTATATGATCCAATGTATATCAAGGCACATATGAACAATGACACCAATGCACAACCGTCAAAAAGAACACACAACGAGAATTCTTTCAATGCATTCTACATGGCATTCAATATTTAGATATGAATCTTCAATGCAAACGACAAAATTCAACGAATATTAATCAATCAGCACTATGAACGACACAGTCAATACTCCACGCTTGGATCGCAACGGCTACACCAACGTACACACCAAATGAACCACAAAGACTCAACACACAAAGATTCTCACGACATTCAATCACTGCAGAGAACTAGTTGACTTTGCATCACAAATATACCAATGACCGGGTCAAGGTGCTTCAATAAACTTGAATGGAGACCTTCACGAAGTTCAAAACAAAGCTCACGACCATATGTTAGCCAATTCAATGTGTCATGTTAAACAATTCAACGCACATATAAACCAATCGATTTTGTTATATAAGCAATGAAAGAGCAACAAAGACATACTCGACCCTCTTAAATGTTGCACATATATAAACGATGCACATTATAGGAGTTTTCAATGCTGCATATATAAACTATGTCAATGTTGCACATTACAATAATGTATGTACGCACATGCACATATCGTTCAACACACCTACCAGTTTCACTGCAATGCATATGTTGTGATATCGTCCATACCAACGTATTTCAACGCAAGGTTCAACAATTTCATTCAACGTGTTGTTGCCCGGATTGTACAAGCACCGCGTCAACCATTCGGGGTGGGGGCTGTCACTCTGATCCTAGCCCACTTCATTCTAGTTGTCTCCCAACAACAGGCTATATGGGGTAGTCCCTATGGAATGAAGTGAAGGAAAACAATTTGGGAACAAACTTGTTTGGGAGACACAGATGAGTGGCCTAGCTACTTGGTTTAATTTAGCAAGATTATTGATTTGATTAGATTTCTTAAATATGAAACCAGTGCCTAATGGAGTCACAATTTTTGCTTAATGTAAATCGATACCAAGTAATCGGATGGAAACTCATTGCTTGAATGATTGACTAACCTATATGATATGCGAGGCCTAGGGTCTATGTGTGATGCAATGATATTGGTTATTTTAATTATATGCCTAGTCTAAATAGAACCTCTCCCCTAAGTGTTTTGAGAAACAGTGCTTGAGTAAGTTGTGAAATGGAAGCCAACAGGAAGTAGGTAGTGGCCTGATTAACATTATCTCCCCCTGTGTTCCATCCACAGATTGCCTCTGACACAGTAGAGACTGTGGCTTTGACGACTGCAAGGTCATTGTTTTAACCACTAAGAAGAGTTGAATCTCTCAAGCTAATTGGAAAATGGTTGCCCTAAGTCTCTATAAACCTAGCTTGTGTTAGGAGGTAAATTTTAATGCAATCTAGAACTAGTATGCTTATGAAGGAGGTTATGAGTAAGACTTTTGGGTGAGATTATTTAAATGTTTCTTCTAGTATTTAATAATATTTTACCCAAGTTATGATGTTAACTAATGTTGATTTTTGTAGCATCAGAAAATGTTCCAAGTCTCAAAATTTGTGAGGAGGCTTGGACTTCAGGATTCCAAAGAACCCAGAAACCGTTTGTGGAAATTCCACTCGGTTTATGTCTTATTAAAATAATTAATTATTTTAATGTAGACCTTACGTCTAAACTTAGGGAAACTAAATAATTAATGGGTATTAATAAAAAAAGTGTGAATCTTCTAGAGAACGAAGATCAAGTCAAGTTTTAATCTTGGCCATTGATTTTTCAATGAGAAGATTATAAAAGAAGGCTTGAGAGTCATTTGGAAAGCAAGCTGGGCATACACTCAATAACCTGAAGAAAGTCGATTATGAAGGAATAGAATTCAATTTTAGAGGGAGAGTTGCATGTATAAATTTGATTACCCAACCTTGGTTTTCAGTTGCTCCTTATTTCTCTCATATAGTTAAATGCCCATTCTCATAGCCATACATTTAACAAGTTGAAAAATAAATTTTTTTTTCTGAAAACATTAATTCTGGAAATTTCACAATGTTGAAATGCAGAAATAAAAACTCAGAAAAATAAATCAGCCACACACAGATTTTGACACATTGATTTTTGGTCAATGTGACCCTGGAAAAACTCCCTACAACTCTTGGGGAAAACCAGTTCGAAAGCTCCTTATTTCTGATAAATGCTTTTACAGTGAGAGAGAAATACTCAGAAAAATTTCAGCAAGTAATAAATACAACTTATCTCGTTTTCCGTGCTTAACCACCGCCTCAGAAAATGTGCAAACAGCAAAATAGAAACAACAATAAATGTTGTATGGCCTCCTTGAATTTCGTGCCTAGAAATTACAACATTAAATGTTGTTGTATGACCTCCTTGAAAAGCGTGCAAACAACAATAAATGCTGCTGTAAGGATTCCTCAAAATGCATGCAGAGAAACAGCAATAAATGCTGTACAGTTTTCTGCCTCGGTTTCCGTGCACAGGGACAACAACTTACTGTATAGATTGTCTTGAAAACCGTGCCAAAAAATCAACGAACTGCTCCTCAAAATTTGTGCTAGACTACTGTATGGCCTCCTTGGAATACGTGCCCAAGTTGCTGTACAGTTTGCCTTGAAACTCGTGCCCAAAACTGCCTTGAACTGTGTGCCTCTCCTTGCTGTATGGATTTGCTGAAGTGCTGCCACGGTATGCGTGCCAAGGTTCTCCTCTCCTTCTCCTCACTGCTCAGAAATCTCCTTTGCTCTCTTCTTCTCCTTCTCTCAATCTGCTCATGAAAGAAAAAAAATGACCTTTTTTCTCCTTTTCCTCCTTTAACCTAACCCTAAGTGACTTTTGGGGAATCCCTAAATCTAATGGCTGAGATAGCTTTAAATCTACTGCTGGAGATTAAATGCTCACTTTCTATTTTTTAATTCACCCCATTTTAATAAAGACCCACTTAGTCCTTTATTTCCAAAGTCACTTTTCCTTTCTAATTTCACATTGACTTTATTAAAGTCATTTTAAAATTAGAATTTAGTAACTTTATCACTTAAAGTCACTCTTAATTAGATTTGACTTTAGAATTTTATAAAGTCACTTTAGGAGAAAAATTAAATTCTTTTGGACATTTTTCCCTAGGCCAAAGATCAAAGCCTTAGGGAACCACCTGTCATCCAATAACCAAATTTCAACACTCCCTCTTACCAAGGAAGATGTTCCTCACCACACCCATCTTGTCTCTGAAGTAGACATGCTTGCCCCGTGGTAAGGCTTTGGTAAGAATATCTGCAACCTGCTCATCAATGGAAATATACTCTAGATTCACAACTCCCTTCTAAACAGTCTCTGATGAAGTGATATTTGATGTCGATATGCTTTGCCCTATCATGAAATACTGGATTCTCCGTGAGTTTAATGCAACTCTAATTATCACAGTAAATCACTGAGGGTCTCAACGACTAACCAAATAAGTTAAACAACATCTTGTGAAGCTAGATGGCCTCACAACTAGCTAGACTGGCTGCCATGTACTCTTCTTCTGCTGAACTCAATGCTACTGACTGCTGCTTTCGGCTGAACCACGACACCACTGCCAACCCAACCCAAAACAACACCCCGAAGTGCTTTTCCTATCAGAAGCACAACCTGCCCAATCAAAATCAGTGTACCCTGTCAATCTCTCTCCATCCCCTTGCCTATAATCTAGACCATAATCCACTGTCCCCTACAAGTACCGCAAAATGTGTTTTGTAGCAACCCAGTGCACCCTCCTGGGCTCACACATGAATTGGCTCTTCGTGTTGACTGCAAAACATATATCTGGTCTAGTGTTGACCAAATACATCAAGGAACCAATCAGTTGTCTATACAAAGTGGGGTCCACCAACTCAGAATCTGAAGCATGAAGCTTCTTCTAGTTGGTGATCATCGGTGTCGACATGGGTCTACAATCCTCCATGTGGAATCTACCAAGGATGTCCACAATATACTTCCCCTGCCCCAGGAAGAAATGCCCCTCCTCTTGCCACACCTCCAAACCCAAAAAGTAATGCATCAAGCCAATGTCCTTCATCTCAAACTCCGACGCAAGATCTCTCTTGCAGTGCTCTATGAGTCTCTCTGCACTCGTAATGACCAAGTCATCCACATACAACACTAGAATGAGAGGCTCCTCACCTATCACAATAAAGTAAAGGTTCGGATCTGCATCACTCTTTGTGAAACCCATCTCCTGCAAGTATGTATCTATCCTGGAGTACCAAGCTCTGGGAGCTTGCTTCAGGCCATAAAGGGCCTTCTTCAGTCTGCACACATGGGTCTCCTTCCCATGCACCTCAAAGCCCTGTGGTTGCCCAATGTACACCTCTTCCTGTATGAAGCCATTGAGAAATGCGGTCTTCACATCCATCTGGTGAATCTTCCAACCCATCTTTGCTGCTATCGATATAATGGAGCGAATCGAAGTATATCGAGCCACGGGAGCGAAGGTCTCCTCATAATCAACTCCCTCTACCTGGGAGAACCCTCTAGCCACAAACCTTGCTTTGAATTCCTTAATGCTGCAATCTGCAACATGCTTTACCTTGTAAAGCCATCTGGAAGTAACCACGGATTTGCCCTCAGGCCTCGGAACCACCTCCCAAACATCATTCTTCATGATAGAAGATTACTCCTCCTGCATGGCCTCTCTCCAGACTTGCTGGCTAGCTACCTCCTCATAGCTAGAAGGCTCAGAGTCAAGGATGTTGGCAACCATTGCCATATAGCTACAGAACCTATCAGGTGGTCTGCTCTCTCTGACCGACCTCTTAGGCCCAGCAACAGATGTGGCCTCTCGCAAGGTATCTTGAAGCCACTTGGGCTTCCTCTTCCCTGAGCACACTTCTCCCACTGGAGAATGAAACTCCTGATCCTCCTGATCCTTGCCCACTGGATCCCCGTGACTGACTCAGCTGCTCCTCTGACCGTAATCGATGTACCTCCGGATCCTCCTGATCCCTGCCCACTGGATCCCCGCGATTGACTCAGCTGCTCCTGAGGGTCTGGCTGATCCAGATACTCTAACTCCTGTGACCTCCTGAAGGTCCTATCCTCCTCGAATTTCAAATCCCGTCTGACAACAATTCTCCTCTGTGCGGGAATATAAATCCGAAAGGCCTTCAAGGTCTCACTGTAGCCCACAAAGACACCCTTCTTTGCGGTGGGCTCTAGCTTGGTCCTCTTCTCCTTGGGTATGTAGGAGTATGCAATACACCCAAAGATACGAAGATGACCAACATCAGGCTTCTTCCCAGAAAAAGCCTTCTACGGAGTCACATGCCCCATGGCACGATGCGGACTCCTGTTCTGCAAATATACAACAGTGTTGCAGACCTTTGCCCACAAATACAATGGTAATCCCTGATCATGTAGCATGGCTCTGGCAGCCCCTCCGCTGGATCTGTTCTTCCTCTCCGCAACCCCGTTCTGCTGGGGGTTGTAAGGAACAATGAACTCCCTCCTAATGCCTGCCTTCGCACAATAATCAACAAACTCACCAAGGGTGTACTCTCCTCCATTGTCTGACCTCAGGGACTTGATCTTCTGACCTGTCTGAGTCTCCACAAGAGCTCTGAACTCCTGAAACCGCTTGAAGACCTCACTCTTGGTCTTCAAGAAATAAATCCAAGTCCTTCTGGAGTGATCATCAATGAATAATACATAATACTCATATCCACTCAAGGAAACATGAGACATTCGACCGCTCACATTGGAATGAATCAAATCAAGTATCCTAGTCGATCTGCTGTCACTGCTGGGAAAAGGGGATTTGGCAAACTTGCCCATAGCACATCCTCTACATGTATCAAAGTGATCAGTACTAAAATCTGGCACACTTGTAGTGATCTCCCGCAATGTCCTCAAGGCTCCATGATACATGTGCCCCATCCTGCGGTGCCAAATCTCACACAGCTTTGAACTGCTAGCTTTGCTGCCGGTACTACTGCTCAATGCCAAAAGGGGCTGAAATGCAAACTACTTGTTATGTATATTTTATTAATTATTAGTTAGATATAGTTATCTTAGGTTTTATTCAGTGAAAGGGTGTTATGTATATTTTATTAATTATTAGTTAGATATAGTTATCTTAGGTTTATTAATGTGGAAGGGCATGATCAAAGATCATGCCTCTTCGCCAAGGGACACCATAAGGCTATATTTAAAGCCTTGGTGATTCCCCATTGTAATCATATCTCATATTTTATCAATAATAATATATACTTATTCAAGTTTACCAGAGTTTTTACACTCCATTGGTATCGGAGCCATTGCTCTTCGGGATCTGTGTGATCACCCAGAATTAAGGAATTACAAGAAAATTCCAGAATTGCAGATTTTTTTAAAAACCAAGTGCTTGTGGGCAACAACATTTGTTTTTAAAAAAAAGAAGGAAGAAATATATATATATATATATATATATATATATATATATATATTTAAAATAAAATAGTTCCAAAAGAAAAAGTAAAAAGATATATATATATATAAAGAAATACGTACATGTGAAGACAAAGTAAAATTAAAAAGGAAGAGTAATTGCTCGTGGTTTACAAGCTCATGGTTTTTGGGCCCATGGTAATTGCCCATGGTATTAAAACCCATTTTCCCTTTCAAAACAACTGCCTTTTCAAAACAAAGTGACTTTTAAAAACAACGTGACTTTTCAAGGTTAACAATCTTTTTCCCCATAATTATATATATATATATATATAATTCAAATAATAAAATAATAATAATAATAATTATTATTATTATTTAAAAATATATATATATATATATATATATATATAATAATAATAGAAATTATTATTATTATTTCAAATTTTTTTTAATTTAATTAATTAATTAATTAATTTAAAAAAAAAGAAGGGAAAAACTGGCAGAAAAATATTCCCCACCTCATACACGTTCAATGTCTTCATCAATGTTGATGGCCGAATTCTAGAAGAAATTGGTGGATCTCGAGAAACAGATCAATAATAATTCTGAAGAATTCGGAAAAAGATTAATCGATCTTGAAGGTACAGTTGCAGGACACTCCAACGACATCAAAAAGGTTCATGATATGACAAATCGAATAGAAAGACAAATGTGGCTAAATCATCACGAGGCCACAGAAAAGCATAGCGAAGCAATGAACAAGATGACAGAGCATAGCGAAGCAATGAACTCGATGACAGAACTCTTCAATAAGCTAAATGATAAGATAGATAAGTTAAGTTAGACACAATCCCCAATATTTCCTAACGTGGAACAAAATCAACAAAACAATTCCGCAGATTCAGGGAACTCAGAAGAGCATCAAGGAAAAACCGATTCCCCACATCATCAAGAAGATAGTAATGCAGATTTTCCAAATAAGCAGCTCTGGAATGCATTTGCTAATCAATATCCTCTTCTTGTTCCACCATTAGCATATCAGCGAAAAGCCAAAATCGAGCTACCCAAGTTTGATGGTAATGAAAAAAATAGCGTTGCATGGCTTAATAAAGCGGAAGAATATTTTGATATTTATGACATTACTAGTGATGACGAAAAAATTAAGCATGCTTCCATGAAAATGGAAGGAGAAGCATATAATTGGTATATGTGGTGGAAAAAGACGACGCTTGCTATTAGTTGGAGGAAATTTAAGGATGCATTCTTCAAAAGGTTTCAAGGCATAAAAGAAGAAAAGTTTTTTTCAACGTTTATCAAATTACGCCAAAAAGGAGATGTGGATGAGTACACTCGAGAATGAGAGACCTTGGCAACGCGAGTACTGGGATTGTTAGGATCTCGTCTAATCCAGTCTTACATCTCAGGACTTAAAATCCATATACAAGAAGAGCTCAAACTTCATGAAATTACATCAGTAGAAGTAGCAAGGCAAAAAGAAAACGCTGCTGAAAAGAAATTTGAAAGGTTATCAAAACCAGAAAAAGTATATTCGAGACAAAGATTTCCTCAATCTGAAAATATAGATGACACAAAATATGTCCCACCCCATGTTCGTGAAGAATAAAAATCTAATGTGGAAAAACGAAGAATGAGAGAGGGCAAGTGCAAGCGTTGCGGTGAAAACTGGGACCCTAAGCACAGATGTGCTAATGAAAAAGCGAAAAATCTATACAGTTGTGAAGCAACTAATGACGCTAACAATAATGATTCATATATAGAAGGATTAGAAGACAACTTAGAGTTCTCTCCAGAAGTGGATGGCGAAACTATTCCGCAAGTGTCATTATCAGCGATGACAGGGATATCACAACCTCAAACCCTAAGGTTAAGAGGACATATCAAGAACAACAACGTGTAGAAATTTCTCATTTCCCACCCCGGTTTTCAGTTTCACCTTATTACTCCAAAATAGTTAAATGCCCTTTCCCATATCCATACATTTAACAAGCTGGAAAATAAATTTTGCTGAAAACACAAATTCTGGAAAAAATTACAGAATGCTGAAAATACAGAAATAAAAATCAGCAGATGCAAACAGCGATTCAACACATTTAAACACAGTGATTTTTGGTCAATGTGACCCTGGAAAAACCCCCTACAACTCTTGGGGAAAACCAGTTCGAAAGCTCCTTCTTATTTCTGGAAAATGCTTTTTACAGTGAGAGAAATATTAAGCAAAAAATCAGCAAACAGACTTTACAACTTATCTCGTTTTCCGTGCTTAACCACCGCTTCGGAAAATGTGCAAACAACAAAAACAGAACAGCAATAAATGCTGTACGTCCCCTCAATTTTCGTTCCCAAAAATTTGCAATAAATGCAGCTGTACGGCCTCCTCAAAATCTGTGCAAACAGCAATAAATGCTGCTGTCCAAAATCTCGATTTTTGTGCCAAAAACACAGTAGAACTTTGCTGTACGGAATCAGCCTCGATTTCCATGCAAGAGGACAGCCACTTGCTATATGGCCTGCCTCGAAATTTGTGCCAACTAAACCGGTATACAACGACCTCGATTCCCAATGCCAAACTGGCATGCGGCCTTGCGATGCTCACATTGCTTTGTACGGCCTCCTCTGTTAGAAAATCGTGCCAAAAACTGCCTTGGAATGTGTGCCAAACTCTGTTGTACGGACTTGCTGAACCGCTGCCTTGGAATGTGTGCCAAGCTGCTGCCTCCTTCTCCTCACTGCCCAGAAATCTCCCTTGCTCTCTTGCTCTCCTTCTCTCAATCTGCTCATGAAAGAATGAATGACCTTTTCCCTCCTTTTCCTCCTTTAACCTAACCCTAAGTGACTTTTGGGAATCCCTAAATCCAATGGCTGAAATAGATTGAGATCTAGGGCTGAGATTAAATGCTCATTTAAATCTCACTTTCTATTTTTTAATTCACCCCACTTTAATGAAGACCCACTTAGTCATTTATTTCCAAAGTCACTTTTCCTTTCTAATTTTACATTGACTTTATTAAAGTCACTTTAAAATTAGACTTTAGTAACTTTATCACTTAAAGTCACTTTTAAATTAGATTTGACTTTATAAAAATTATAAAGTCACTTTAGGAGAAAAATTAAATTCTTTGAACACTTTTCCCTAGGCCAAAGATCAAAGCCTTAGGGAACCACCTGTCCTCCGGTAACCAAATTTCAACACAACGTAATGGTTCTCGTCGACACTGACAGTACCCACAATTTTCTAGATTCAACCGTGGCAAAAGACTTAACATATTTACCTTCCCCATGCCTAATATGAAGGTAATGGTGGCCGATGGTAAGAAGATTGAGCAAGTAGGGAAATGCCATAAGGTCAAACTACAGATAAAAAACTTTCATTTAGAATCTCCATTCTACACCGTTCCATTACGAGGAGAGATGTGGTCTTAGGAATTCAATGGCTACAAACTTTAGGTACTTATTCTGCCAACCATCAGAAGCAGTTTATAAGTTTTAAATGGAAAGGGCAGAAACACAGGTTGTATGGATTCAAGGCCCCAGAAGATCAAGTCGTATCTTCCTCTCTGATGACGAAGATGATTCAAACAGGAGCGCCAACATCTACAGTACAATGTCATCAGTTAGAAATGTTATCTTCAAAAGGGAGCCATGAAGAGTCACCAGAAGAACAAGGACTAGTTCGGACACACGAAAAAGTATTCCAGGATCTACCCATAAAAGTGCCTCCAGATAGGAAAATCAAACATCCAATAGAAGTCAAGACAGGATCCGACCCTGTCGATATCAGATCTTTTCACTATCCACATCAACAAAATATTGAACTCGAGAAGATGCTCCACGATCTTTTTAAAATGTGGGAAGCAAGAGCTCGCCACTCGAGAAACCTAGGATTTCATCAACGATGTCCTTCATTACGTATGCTTTGAGGACAAAGCATCTTTAAGAGAGGGGCAATGTTATGTATATTTTATTAATTATTAGTTAGATATAGTTATCTTAGGTTTATTAATGTAGAAGGGCATGATCAAAGATCATGCCTCTTCGCCAAGGGACACCATAAGGCTATATTTAAAGCCTTGGTGATTCCCCATTGTAATCATATCTTATCTTTTATCAATAATAATATATACTTATAAAGTTTACCAGAGTTTTTACACTCCAAAGGGCATGATCAAAGATCATGCCTCTTCGCAAAGGGACACCATAAGGCTATATTTAAAGCCTTGGTGATTCCCCATTGTAATCATCTTTCATCTTTTATCAATAATAATATCTACTTATAAAGTTTACCAGAGTTTTTACACTCCATTGGTATCAAAGCCATCGCTCTTCGGGATTTGTGTGATTACCCAGAATTAAGGAATTACAAGAAAATTCCAAAATTGCAGATTTTAAAAAAAAACCAAGTGCTTGTGGGTAGCAACATTTGTTTTTTTTTAAAAGAAGAAGGAAGAAATATATATATATATATATATTAATAAAATAAAAGAGAGAAGGAAAATTAACATAAAGGGGGAATTAAATTAAAAAGAAGAAAAAAAGAAAAAGTAAAAAGAGATATATATATATAAAGAAGTACATATACGTACATGTGAAGACAAGCAAAAATTAAAAAGGAAGAGTAATTGCTCGTGGTTTACAAGCTCGTGGTTTTGGAGCCCATGGTAATTGCCCATGGTATTAAAACCCATTCACCCTTTTCAAAACAACGTGACTTTTCAAAGTTAACAAATTTTTTCCCCATAATTATATATATATATAATTCAAATAATAAAATAATAATAATAATTATTATTATTATTATTTCAAAAAAAATTTAATTTAATTAATTAATTAATTTAAAAAAAAGAGGGAAAAAATGGCAGAAAATTATTCCCCACCTCATACACGTTCAATGTCTTCATCGATGTCGATGGCCGAATTCCAGAAGAAATTGGTGGATCTTGAGAAACAAATCAATAATAATTCCGAAGAATTCGGAAAAATATTAGTCGATCTTGAAGGTATAGTTTCAAGACACTCCAACGACATCAAAAAGGTTCATGATACGACAAATCGAATAGAAAGACAAATGTGGCTAAATCATCACAAGGTCACAGAAAAGCATAGCGAAGCAATGAACAAGATGACAGAGCATAGCAAAGCAATGAACAAGATGATAGAACTCTTCGATAAGCTAAATGATAAGATAGATAAATTAAGCCAGACACAACCTCAAATATTCCCAAATGTCGAACACAATCAACTAAAAAATTCAGCTAATTCAGATCATCATCATGAATATAACATGTTTGAAAAAGAGCAATTTAATGAGGTTGAATTGGAAATCAGCGCACATGGATGCTATAGTGTTGAACCACCTAGAAGTAGAGACTTTGAGATCAACCATGAAAATTATAGAGCTGAGAAAACAAGAGAAGAAAATGCAACTCAATCCACTAATAAAGCCAATAATTCAGCAATAGAAGTTATTAAGAACTTTTATATAAATGAAAATCCAATGGTAGAAAAAGAAACAATGTCGGTGAAGGAGCCACATAAAGAATTCGTCGTGACTGCTATCACAAATGCAACAACAGACATAGTCATTGAAAATGAAAGAAACCATGAAAATATAGATGCTTATAAACAACCAAATGTTTCATCCTTGGAATTGAAAGAAAAATGTGAAGAGATAAACACATTCGAAGCCACTGATAAAGTGCCAGAAGCTGTTGAGGCCTTCGATGTTGACACAGATATGGTTGTTAAGAAGGAAGCATTTGATGATGAGGAGAAGTTGCATCGAACAATAATTGTTGGTAACTTACCTCTAAATCTAAAGAGAAATCACGAAAAATCATTCGAAGCCACTGATACAGTGCCAGAAGCTGTTGAGGCCTTCGATGTTGATGCATATATGGTTGTTAAGAAGGAAGCATTTGATGATGAGGAGAAGTTGCATCGAACAATAATTGTTGGTAACTTACCTCTAAATCTAAAGAGAAATCACGAAAAATCGCCAGAAGAACAAGGAATAGTTAGGAAACACGAAAAAGTCTTCCAAGACCTGCCAATAAAAATACCTCCTAATAAGGAACATGAACATTCAATAAAATTCAAGAAAAGACTCGACCCTGTCAATATCAAATCTTGTCGCTATCCACATCACCAACAGATGGAGCTCGAGAAGATGCTTCACGTTCTTTTTAAAATGTGGGAAGCAAGAGCCCACCGCTCAAGAAACCCAGGCGTTCGTCAACATTGTCCATCGTTACGTATGCTTTGAGGACAAAGCATCTTTAAGAGAGGGGCAATGTTATGTATATTTTATTAATTATTAGTTAGATATAGTTATCTTAGGGTTTATTAAGTGAAAGGGCACTCCAACTCAGTGGGTGGAATGACCTCTCCAACTGCTGCCAATGCATCTCTCACATTAGTAATCTTTGTGAGATATCCAGCGGCACTATCAGTCTTACCCATCTTAATGGTCTTCAGCTTCTCCCTTAGGACCATTTTTCTGTTTTCATTGGTACTCTGGTAGAGATTGGTCAGTGCTGTCCACATCTCATGAGCATATCTCTTTCCTCTCACATGAGGAATGCAATGGTCTTTGATTCCATCTAGAATTAGTCTCTTACTCTTGTTATTCTTTTTATTAAAGGCTGCCAACTGAACAACATTAGTAGGCACATTAACAGGGTGTTGTGCGGTATGCACCATGATATCGCAGACTTCTCCCTCCTCAAAGATGCTCTGTATTCTCTCCTTCCAAACACTGTAGTTACTATGCCCATCCAACCTATCCTCCACCCTCAAGCCCAAAGACATGCTTGTTGTCCTAATAAACTGAAAATAACACTGTTGTAGTAAAGGTAATGATTTCTGTGTGAAAGATCAGTTTGCTGTAACTTTTGAGTGAAAAATCAGCTTGTTGTAATTTTTTCTTCTTGCTGTCCCAAACTGCCTTTTCAGCAAAATAGCTCCAATACCATGTAGAAATTTGATAACCCAACCCCGGTTTACAGTTTTTCCTTATTTCTCTCATATAGTTAAATGCCCATTCCCATAGCCATACATTCAACAAGCTGAAAAATAATTTTTTTCTAAAAACACTAATTTTGGAAATTTCACAATGCTCAAATGCAGAAATAAAAACTCAGAAAAATAAATCAGCCACACACAGATTTTGACACGTTGATTTTTGGTCAATGTGACCTTGGAAAAACCCTCTACAACTCTTGGTGAAAACTAGTTTGAAAGCTCCTTATTTCTGATAAATGATTTTACAGTGTGAGAGAAATACTCAGGAAAATTTCAGCAAGTAATAAATACAACTTATCTCGTTTTCCGTGCTTAATCACCGCCTCGAAAAATGTGCAAACAGCGAAACAAAAACAACAATAAATGATGTATGGCCTCCTTGAATTTCGTGCCCAGAAATTACAGCATTAAATGCTGCTGTATAGCCTCCTTGAAAAGCGTGCAAACAACAATAAATGCTGTTGTACGGATTCCTCAAAATGCGTTCAGAGAAACAACAATAAATGTTGTATGGTTTTCTGCTTCAGTTTCCATGCACAGGGACAACAACTTACTGTACGGATGTCTTGAAAACCGTGCCAAAAAATCAGCGAACTACTACTCAAAATCTATGCCAAACTGTTGTACGGCCTCCTTGGAATATATGCCCATGCTGTTGTATAGTTTACCTTGAAACTCGTGCCCAAAACTGCCTTGAACTATGTGCCTCTCCTTGTACGGATTTGTTGAAGTGTTGCCTCGGTATGTGCGCCAAGGTTCTCTTCTCCTTCTCCTCACTGCTGAGAAATCTTTTTTGCTCTCTTCTCCTTCTCTCAATCTACTCATGAAAGAAAAAAATGACCTTTTCCCTCCTTTAACTTCACCCTAAGTGACTTTTGGGGAATCCCTAAATCTAATGGCTGAGATAGCTTTAGATCTAGGGTTGAGATTAAATGCTCATTTAAATCTCGCTTTCTATTTTTTAATTCACCCCACTTTAATAAAGACCCACTTAGTCATTTATTTCCAAAGTCACTTTTCCTTTCTAATATCACATTGTCTTTATTAAAGTCACTTTAAAATTAGACTTTAGTAACTTTATCATTTAAAGTCACTTTTAGATTAGATTTGACTTTATAACTTTATAAAGTCACTTTAGGAGAAGAATTAAATTCTTTTGGACACTTTTCCCTAGGCCAAAGATCAAAGCCTTAGGGAAGCCCTGTCCTCCGGTAACCAAATTTCAACGTTGCAGGGCAGAGTTGCAGGGGCAAAAGGAGGAGAGGGAGTCAATAGTGACAAAGGTCAAGGAGAGAAGTACGCAGAGGGCCACAAAAGTCAGCGCAAAGAACCCACGCAGAGTGACGCAGTCTGACACAGGGACTATGCAGAGGGAAGCCGTGGGTATTTCGGGTGTCACAAAATCTCCAGAGGATTTCAGAGAATTTATCTCAGGTGTTTTCTAAAGAAATATGCCAGTCTTTTCCTTGTAAAGAATTTCATTGCTGAAGAATAATATATAAACCCTCATCTGCTGCACCAGTTTTCCTGCATTCGGTTTTTCTGGGGACAATTGTCCAAAAATAAGTGTGTACATGTGATTGATACTTATGGTTATATTTCTTACTGTTCCTTTCTCTGCATATACTTAAGTGAATGCTGCAGTAGTATTTATTTCGAAATTTACTGGAAGAATTCTGTAAATAACTTATTGAAATAATAAGTAGGAGAAATAAATGTATCACTGCAGAAATATTTTCTGGATTGAAATTTTCACATGGTATCAGAACTAGAGATGAGTAACAGGAGCAGAGAACTAACTATATGACATAGATTAGACGTTGTTGCAGCAACAACTCGGAAGGGTTCAATCAATTCTGGAGAGAAGAAGGAAAGCATGGAAGAACAGATGGATTGCGATGTTTCTATTCTAGCATCCAGATTTTAAGAAGAATCTGCTTGTGTGTCAAGCTCTACTTCTCCTAAGATCTGGTACATTGACAGTGGGGCTTCTGCTCACATGACGTGAGTGCGAAAATGTTTCTCAAACTACCAAGAAGAGCAGATGAACTTTAAAATCACCATGGGCAATAAGGCAAAATGCACCCCTATTGGAAGAGGTACCATAGTATTTCAAACAGAAGTTGGTAATAAGCTTCGGGCCACTAATGTATTACATGTGCCTGGTTTGGGGATGAACTTACTCTCTGTGTTGCAGCTTCAAAACAAAGGCTATGGCATTTACTTCATTGGCAATAGAGTATATGTCAAACACCCAAGTTGGAAGAAGAGAGCACAAATCAGAGTCAGGAGCAATAAACTCTACAAGTTACAGCTCGAATCCCCAATGGCACTAATAGGCAGCACTGATGAGAAGGGCTTGAATGAGCTATGGCACCAGAGAATGGGGCACTTGCATCATGGGGCGTTAAGAATTCTCAAGAAGACTATCACAATTATATAGATCAAGTACTGAAGAATAAGCAACCATGCAGACAATGGACACAAATTTTTCGGACAAATGTCCCCAGAAAAACCCAATGATGGAAAATCGGTGCAACAACTCTTGAGGGTTTTATTATTAAGCAGATTTTTGAATACAAACTAGGGTGCCAATGTGGCTCTCCCTACAAAGAAAATACTCGGCATAAGTACCTCTATCCAGAGACGGATATTATGGTTGATCCAACAATTGGATGAAGAAACCCCATAGGTGACTGTGCAGCCTTCAAGTGTTGTTGAGCAATGGCTACAACAAGCTAGACTGTGTCACCTTCTCCAGGAGTTGTGTCACCCTCTCCTTGAGCCTTCCCGAATCAGAAATCAAAACGTTGGATGGCTACCTGATCTGCCCCATAGAAACCCTAGCACAACTCTATGAGTGGTTGCGTCACCCTTTCTAGCTCTGCGTCCCCTTTGTGTGAGCCCTATTGGCTCTATGTCACCCCTCCTGGGCCTGCGCTATCTCTCTGGTGTTGATCTGCCTATCTGCTATTGTATTCTCGACCTTCGATGAAAATCTCTCATCCGAACTGCCCCTCGCTGCACTGCAAGCTCACTCCGAAATTCTCGGCAAACTGCGCTCTAGAATTTCGACTTAGCTCAAGTGTTGCTACTCTGTGTGTGTGTGTTCCACTTGACCCCAATCCTTCTTTTAATACTTTTCCAGTTGACGAATCAACAGTCGTGATCTAATCTCTAAACAACGGCTAAGATTAGAAAAGACTTGATCCTCATCACTTAGAACATTTGCACCCACATGTTTAAATTAATTCACTTCAATTATTTAATTTCCCTAAGTTAGACTTAGGGTCTCCATTAAAATAATTAATTATTTGAATAACTTAAGCTTCGTGTCGAATTTCTCCAAACAATTTCTGGGTCTTGGAGATCTCATGTGTTCTAGCCCCTCCACAAAGTTTTGGAGCTAGAGCACATGCAATGCTACCCAAAAATCAAAAAGCTCTTCCCTTGAACCCATAGCCCATATTGGGCCTTCCTTTGCCCTAACGTAGGCATACAAGGCCTCTCTGTCCTAGCCGCTAGCCTTTCTAGGCTTAGCATCCCCTTTCCTAGCCTTCCTCTAGCCCTCTTGTGCCTCATTCAGTCATTTTAGTGGGTTATCTCTGATTTTTTTATCTAATCCGTATTGTTTGCAAAGATATTGGTCAAATTTTTGTGGTTGTAGGTAGCCTCCCCATTGGAGGAATTGTGGGCAAGTTTACTAGTGATCTTCAAGGCCAAAGGGCCTACTGGTTTGTTTCTCTAAACCCTCATCTCCTCACTGTTTTGCTACAGACATCAAATTGTTCAATAACAGTAGTATACGACTCATGTAAGTGACATAAAATTAACTCGTAAGTTTCCTAAAACATTAATAAATTAATTGCTTCTAGTGGGTATTCATTGTTTAGCTTGTTTCATGAAAATTTGATGACTGTCATAGGCATTATAAAGTCTGATATATAACTGTGGCATTGGCATCTAAAGGAAATCAATTCATTAAAGATTTAGTGTTGGCAAACTAATTAATTCAAGTAGGTTGTCTCATGTGCATTTTGGAATTCATAAGCATCTTCACCTTTGCATCCCAAGTGCTCTAAAGTAAATTAACTTACTGCTGTCATAGAAGTCCATTTATTGCTCATTGAATGTCAGTAACATAAAGGCTTACTCTTGCTCATGCTCTATTGATAAGAATTTGCTTATTGTGGAAAACATTGTTTACATTAAGATACTGAAGTGATTTGACAATTAGTGAAGTATCTTATTGCTAGTAAGAACACTAAGGCTTTGGTTTCTTGTGAGTTTCATAATATTCAAAGATTCAATTTTGCACGTAATAAGCTCACTTAAATAAGCACTTGACATTAATCCTAAGATCTAGTACCTTGTTGAATAGCCATATTGCTTAAATTTTGTAATTCAAAGAGAGATTGGATTTTGGCATTTCTATTTCTTTCACATTGGCATTGGACATCTAATTGTTTCACATTGTAATAATTGGTTAACATATCTTGGAGATTTGCTAATGGTGTTGAGAATATTGATCATTTAATTGTGTATCTTTCTAGTGTTGAATAAGACCTTAATAAGTGCTCTAAATCTATTTGCCATCATTGTCATTATTGTTTCATGGTTAATATCTAAGAAACTAGATTCGTTGTAAGAGGGCCACGTGTCTTGAATCCGTTGAATTGAACACAATTCATACGGATTTGTGTCCAGCGGATTGAATCTGATCGTGTCCATACAAGATACGATCGTGTCCTGTACGGACACGATTGTGTCCGGCGGCTGTGTCCGGCGGATCCGGATACGATCGTGTCCTGTACAGACACGATTGTGTCCAGATCCGCCGGACACAGCCTGCGCTAAAAAGTGTTTGGCGAGTTATAAAACACCGAATTTGCTTCATTTTTTTCACATTGTGTTTGTTTTGAGTGGAGAGAGGAGCAAGGAGCAAGGGAGCGTTTTCAAGGAGATTCAAGCAACAAGTAAGTGCATTGTCTCTCTATTTTTTTGCATTCGGTTTGCATGTGCATATGTTTTACAAATTTGGGAATTTTTTGTTTATTTTTCACAACATTCAGGGTTCAATCAAAAGAAGCAAGGAAGGGGCAAAGGAAGGGGAAGAATGTCTCCATTGGAGATGCCCCTCCTGTTTCTATTTCATTAGGGTTTGCAAGTGTTCCATCTATTGGAAGTGGGGCTGCAATAGCAGCTTCAAATGTTGAGGGGAGACAAGAACCTCAAGACCACAAATATCCATTATGGAAATATGTCACAAAAGAGGCAGGGGCAGGGAGCAAGATGAAGGGAGGAGGCAATGTTGCTTGGAAATGCAGTTTTTTCCACAACCATTTGTGAGCACATATTACCGTGTGAAAGCTCATTTGTTGGCTTTACCAAGTAGTGAAATTTCAGCGTGTACACAAGTGTCTTTAGCAAAGAGGAAGAAAATGGAAAGAGAGGCATTTGTTGGTGTGGCAAATGTGGCTGCAAAAACAAAACAAGACAAGAACGATGACCCCCTTCCATTCTTGAGGAAAAACAACAACAATTTCCCATTTGAGAGTTCTAGTGGGGGACAAGCAGCAAAAAGAAAGGCAACTGCACTTGGTCCAATGGATAATATTTTCCCGAAAGAGAAGCGGGAAGAGCTTGATCTCACCATTGCATTTTTTTTCTATTAGAAATTCATATCCTTTAATTTTGCTCGATCACCTCTATTTATTGAGATCTGCCGAGCTCTAAATCAAGGGGCTCCATTAGGGTATGTGCCTCCTGGGTCAGAGAAGCTTAGAACCACATTGTTGACAAAGGCAAAGAAAGTGGTGGATAAAATGCTTGAGCCTATTAAATCAACATGGCAAACATATGGGGTTAGCATTATTTCTGATGGATGGATAGATCCAGCATGACAGCCACTCATCAACTTCATGGTGTCTTCCTTGAATGGTCCAGTTTTCTTGAAATTGGTGGATGCACTTGGACAATGTGAAATTTTCTTAATCTAAGAAACCCTACTGCAGTATCTTGATTTACTTCTCCTACTTGAATTAAGTTACAAGTTAATTTCTGAAATATTCAGTAAATCAGCGAAGTAAATACAACTACCAGCGTACACATATAGATCAAGTACTGAATAACATGCTCATATGACAAAGTGACACACAGATTTTTCTGACCAATGTCCCCGGAAAAACCCAATGCGGGAAAACTGGTGCATCTAGCTTTGGAGGGTTTTATTATTATGCAGAATCTAAGTACAACAGTTTCTGGGCACCAAACTAGTTTACCCTACAGAGAAATAATACAGCATGCAATACCTCTATCCTCGAAGACAGAAAATATGGTTGATTCACACCCTCAAACGAGATTTATAGAACTCGAGCCCTTTCTGGCCCACCGGAAACCCCAGGGCTGCTCTTCAGCCCTTTGTGTCAGCCTCTGCACTGCTCTGGAAGGGCCTGCATCACCCCTGAAGGGCTTACGCTGCCCCTACGCTGCCCAAACTGGGCCTGCATCAACCCTGCATGGCTCCTGCTGCCTCTACGTAGCACCTGGCTGCCTCTGGTGTGCTGCCTCTACCACTGTTGTACTCTTGGCCTGGGATCAAAGCATCCCCTTGCCAATAATGTCCCTCGCCACACTGCAAACTGCTTCTGAAATTCTGAGCAAACCATGCCCTAGAATTTTAGCTTAGCTTCAGTGCTCTGCCAATGTGTGCGTTCTCCAACTGACCCCAAGCCCTTCTCTTATACTTTTCTCGTTGAAACATCAACGGTCGTGATCTAATCTCTAATCAACGGCTAAGATTAGAAGCTGCTTGATCTGCGTCACTTAAGTCATTCTCATCACATGTTTAATTTAATTCACTTTAATCTTTTAATTTTCCTAAGTTAGACTTAGGGTCCTTAATTAAAAAGATTAATTAATTAAATATCTCTTAAACCTGATGGAATTTATTCAAACACTTTCTAGGTCTTGGAGATCTCATGTACTCCAGTGCCTCCACGAAATTTGGGAGCTAGAGCACATCTGATGCTACCCAAAAATCTTAACAGACAATACAAGGATGCACAATATATGGGTGAGTTGTTTATTAAAGTTATTGAAGATGTAGGTGTTGATTCTTGTGTGCAAATCATTACAGATAATGCACCTGTTTGCAAGGCTATTGGCATGATTGTGGAAGCTAAATATCCACAAGTATTTTGGACACCTTGCATTGTCCATTCATTGAACTTAGCACTGAAATTTATTGCCTCTGATGTGCTTTGGATTGGAAGCATTATGGAGGATGCACGACACATCCGCAACTTTGTACAAAACCATACAAATGCCCTCACTATCTACAAGGAGTACATCAATATATCATTGTTGAAGATTGTGGATACACGATTTGCCTCTTCATTCATCATGTTGAAGAGGTTGAGGGAGGTCAAGACTGCTCTTGGGGCCATGGTTATTTCAAAGTTTTGGTCTTTTTGGAGAAAGACAGATCAAGCAGCCTCAAAAAGAGTGAAGGACACAGTGTTAGATGATGCTTGGTGGGAGAGGGTAGATCTTCTTATTCATATCATGGACCCTATCATTTCCTTGCTTCAATTTGCAGATACAGACAAACCCATCCTAGGAGAGGTTTATGAGGGATGGGATTCCATGATTGAGTCTGTCAGGAACATTATTTTACAGAGTGAGTGCCCCAAATATGAGACATCACTAGAGGACTTCTTCACCACCATACAGGATATTCTTGTCAGCAAATGGGACAAGAATTGCACACCTTTACATTGTTTGGCTCACTCCTTAAACCCAAAATACTACAACCATGAGTGGCTGAATGGTGGAACTTCCCGCAAATTCCCTCACATGGATGGTGAGATTTCACAGGGGAGGAAAGATGCATTCTGGAGGAATTTTCAGGATATGGCATCCCTTGATGAGGTGGAGGATGCCTTTGCAGAGTTTTCCACTGTACTGGGCGATTTGCAGGCTATGATATGATTAGAGACAGGGGGCTTAGAAGCCCTATTCTTGGTGGGAAACTCATGGGGCAACAAGCCCTCCTCTACAACAATTAGCCATGAGGCTCCTCTCTCAGGTGACTTCATCCTCTTGTTGCGAGAGGAATTGGAGTACATATGGGAATTTGTATAGTATAAAGAAGAGCAGGTTTGAGTAGTCCAGGGCAGAGACAATGGTGTATGTGCACACCAACCTTCATCTTATTTACAGGTAGAGGGATGAGTGGTTGAAGGGAAAGACAAAGATGTGGGATGTCTTTCTTGATGATATGGGTCTGGACAGTAGTGTTGACTTGGCATTGGCCAAATTGGATCTCAATGAGCCAATGCTAGAGCCTGTCACATTTGATGATGGTGATACTGTAGAGGGGTCATCCTCCACACCAACAGATGCAAAGATGACATTGGATACATAGGAGGAGGATGCAGTAGAGGAGAGTAGTGGTGACCATGATGATGAGGATTGATGACTCATGACTCATGATCTACCTATTGCCTTGAAGCTTGTAGACTTGTAGTTGTTTTGTATTTGCTATTTCTATTTGGCATTTGGCATTGGAATTGTACTACCTATGTAACACATATTGATTTTGATGAATTAATGAGAAAACTACAGTATCTTACTATCTTGTCTTTCTCCTATTGGATCATTGATGAATATGTCACAATTGTATTTGTAATATCAATATGCATGAATAATGTATTAATTTTTAAATTATTAATGTATGATTGCATGATGTATCTCTGTAAAACTTACATCTAGATGAAGATCTATGTTTGAATTAATGAATTTGTATGAATTTGTGTAAGAAATATCTAATTTTTAATATATATATATATATATAACATGTCCAGACGTGTCTTGTTCCGGGGGGTCACCGTGTCCGTGTCCGACACTCGAATCCACGTGTCCTTCATGTCCCATGTCCCCGTGTCAGGTGACTTAGGTTAATATCAATTTGGGAATGATAATTTTATCTTGAGCATATTGGTAATCTATTGTTAAAGAGCATTTATTGTTATCATTTGGTATTTTGAGCAATTGTTCCTTGGTTACATTGAATGCACTGGATATATCTTGTGGGCACTAAGTGAAATTGGCACTTTACCTTGTGTTTAAGATTGTCTCTTAATTCATTGTTAAATAACTCTTGGTCATAAGATAAATTAGTTAAGTACTTGAAGTCGTAAGCAATCTTAATTGAAGAACACTCAACCATCTTGCATTACATCCTAGGTCTAGTTGTGCTTTAATCAACTTACCTCCAAGCCTAAGCTTGGTTGATAGAGAGATAGGAACACCCTTCATCTCTTAGGTTGTGAACGCTAGACCCTCTCTAGTGGTTAAAACAGTGACCTTCCAGTGGTCAGAGCCACAATCTCTGCAGCACTGGAGGCGCCGGTGGGTATGTTAGATTTCAAGGAGAGGCTTCATTAACCAAGCCTTTGCTTGCTTTGCCTTGACTTCTCTCTGCCACTTACTCTTGAGAATAGCCTCAAAATAGATAAGGATTAAGGGATTTACTTAGCTAAGCATTTAATTAAAATAAACCAAGATCTTGCATTTCACCTAGATTTTAGTTCTTGCATTTCATAGGATAGTCAAGCATCAAAGCAGTGATTGTTCATCTGGTCACCTATTATCCAATTGATATAAATCAAGTAGTTAAATCCATAAGGCGTTGGTTTCATACAATGATCTAATCTAATCTCTTAACTTGCTAAAATCAACCAAGTGGCTAGGCCATTCAATTGTGTCTCCAGGACTTGTTGATTGCCTATAGGTCTTGCATTTCCATGTTCCATAGGGACTACCCCACATAACCTGTTGGTGTGAGATAGCTAGAATCGAGAGGTCGAGAATCAGAGTGACAACCCCCAATCTCAGTCATTGTCGCACCGTCTATACAATTTGAGCGACAACAAGCGGCAAGGTGGTGCTAGGGTAGATTGGAGCCTATGCAGGGCTTTGGAGCATCCTTTCATTTGGAGTTTATAAAACCAGGGCATTGGACTGTCCTTCCAATTGGAGCTGGTAAATCAAGGCATTGGAGTGTCCATTCAGTTGGAGCTGATAAATCAGGGGGGTTGGAGTCTCCTTCCAGTTGTTGCTAGAGAATCTCAAAAGTTGGAGCTTGTAATCTTGAAAAGACCTATTATATTAAAAGCGTTCAGTGGTTTTTCTTCCAAAAGGGTTTCTACCTAAAATCTCCTATATTTTTTTTGATGTTGTGTATTGTTGGATGGTGTTGTTGATTTATGTTTTGTTAATTTTTGAATATGTTCTATGCCATTTCAGATTAGGGCACACAATACTGAAGGAGATAGAACATACTAATAGATCGATGGAAGACAAGCCAAAACAGAGATAATGAATGGTGGCGTTACGGTGATCAGCAGGATGCTTCTACCAGCAAAGTCTCCAACAGGTCATTCAGCGAAGCGTGTCACACATAACCCCAGAACAACCCAAACAAAGAAGACTCCATAGATACGTAGCATCAAGAACACAGCTCCAACGCCATCAAGAGAGAAGGAATTCCTCCACACAATGTGTGTCAAATGAACTCCAAGTCTCTCCAATATATATAGGCATCTTTAGGGGTGTGTGACACGTCCTTTAAGACATTTAAGTCTATATTTTATTCCAGGCCAACCTAGCACATAAGTGGAATAAATTCAAAGTACATGTTCTGCTCATCCGATTGAGATGATCTTTATATCAATCTTACACCTCTCCAAAAGAGGAATCCAATAAAAATATTGGGATCGTCATCTGAGTAGCACAACTCGGAGTTTGGACCTAGTTGTCCAATTTTAACACTCCCTCTCAACTAGGGAGAACTCCGTCCACTACTGCAATCCAAACATCGTGCGTCATCCCGCTGTAACTTGCTTTGCTGGCCTCTTTATTTCAGAACAAAAGTGGGTCAGTCACAAAGACATCATACCCGGCTGACATATTCAACCCAGAGGTCCGAAACCTCTATAGGACTCACAACGAGTCACATACCAACCCGAAGTTGGTTTACTTGACCCGAAGTCAGTTGGAGGTCTGAAACCTCACTATGACTCAAGAGAGTCATATACTAACCCGAAGTTAGTTTTACTGACCCGAAGTCAGTTGGATGTCCGAAACCTCGCTAAACTTGATCCTAGATCAAGTTGTTGGACACGTGCCATCCTAGACATAGAGAGTACGGCAATCTCCGATGCGTCCATCGGTGTTGCTATGGTCTCTATTCACATTTCCCACCTCATTGGCCAAATGAGAGGTACTTCCCATGAGTCCGAAACTCCATGGGTAGGATGCATACGGGGCACAGATGAAAGAGAGGTAAACCATCTCAATATCATCACGGTGGGGTAGAAGCACACCAACTAGGTTCGGCAAGCCTAGCCCTGTGGTTGCTTATAGCACCAAAGCTATCCCCACTACCCTCTTGGAGCTCCCAGAGCTCATCATCCAACAGGACCCTCAGAATAGGGTCGTTCCATGATTCCAAGATTCTCACAGAAGGTTAGGAACATGACCTTCCCCAAGGGCTTTGTGAGAATATCTGCAACCTGCTCATCAGTTCCTATATGATTGAGCCTTACGGCACCTCACTGTACCATATCCCGGATAAAGTGGTACTAGCCATCAACATGCTTGGATCAATCGTGGAACTCGGGATTCTATGACAAATGAATCTCCCTCTGGTTATCACATAGGATAACGGTGGCATCTAGCACATGCTCGAACAACTCACTGAAGAGCTTTCGCAACCAAGTGACTTCGCAATGGGCCATACTTGTTGCAATGTATTCGACCCCAGCGGTGCTCAAGGCTACCAACTTCCATTTCCTGCCCGAAGAAGATCTACTTGTGAAGTAGCATCCATATGTGCTCTTACGATCCACCACACTGCCAGCCCAATCGGCATTAGTATATCCAAGGAGTGTCATGCTCCCGGCAGTGTAACTCAGCCCATGGTCTATCGTGCCACAAAGATATCTCAAGAATTTCTTGGCACCAACCCAGTGAATGTTATGATCAAACATGTGTTGACTCAAAGTGTTCACTGCACAACATACGTCCGGACAGTTGTTCACTAAGAACATCAGGGCCCCTATGAGTTGACGATACTCAGTAGGATTTGCTAACACGAGCCTAGTAGCACTGCCACTCAACTTCTTAAAGTTGAGCTCCATCGGTGTCAACACGGACTTGCAGTCCACCATTCCAAAACTTTTCAGCAGCTTCACAATATATTTTCCTTGAGAAAGGAAAATCTTGCCAGGTCTCTGTCAGACCTCCAGGCCGAGGAAGTAGTGCATCAGTCCTAGGTCGTTCATTTCAAATTCAGCAGCGAGCTCCCTCTTGCACTGATGAATGAGAGGGTGAACATCTGTCAGGGAGAAGTCGTCCACATACAACACCAGAGTGAGAGGCTTCTTTCTATCAACTTTTGAAGTAATCAGCATTACTATGAGTGAAGCCCAACTTCATCAAGTAGTTATCTATCCTCTCGTACCAAGCTCTGGGTGCTTGCTTCAGCCCATAGAGGGCTTTCTTCAACCCGCAGACATGGGTGTCCCGATCCTGGACTTCGAACCCTAGAGGTTGCTCTACATACACCTCTTCCTTTATTGCATCATGCCAAAAAAAACGGTCTTTGCATCCATCTGATGGAGATTTTGTCCTTGCGTAGCAGCAAGGGAAATAATAGATTATAGGTGCAATAATAATCAGTGCCTTCCAAGAGAAGTCTTAGGCAACACATTTTCCCATCAGATCCATGCTTGATCTTATAACGAGGTGACAACAGTTTTGTCTTGTGGTCTAGGGACCATATCCCAGACATCATCCTTGCATCCTTTCAGACTTGATGCTTTACAGCTTCTTCAAATGATCCAGGCTCATATTGTACTCATGGCAGCTAGATACCCCTAGTATTTATATGGCTTCTTGTTTTTCTATCGGAATTTCCCCCTTTAAGCCATATATCTTTGAGCCATGAGGGTCTTCTTTCTTTCAGCGATGATATTAGCTCAGGAGCATATACAGTTGTATTCTCAGTCTTAATGCCAGCTTCTCTTGTGAGAGAAGACATCTATTTTAAATGAGGGCATCCCAGACACCAACTTGGAGAGGAGATGTGTACTCAGGGACTTGAATCTTTTTTTCCCATTGTACAGGTCATTCAAGAATCATAGCCATATCTGTCATACATCTTGTTAGGTGTCATATATTGTCATATCAAGGATTACAGTGATGCTGTAGCATTGTTTATCATAGTCATCAGAAGATATCAAACTTCATGGTTATATATATATTTCCATGTGCCTATCCCTATGGCCTCCGTCCTTGATGTACCAGGCAGATCTCACAGAGAATATTGCTGCTTTAAACTCAGCCCATCGATTCCCTCAGTCAATGTTGTTCTTACTGCCTGTACATAGTTTGCAACTTATCACAGCTACTGTGCATAATTCATATGACCATGTCTATCGTCATAGCTACAATATATGTTACAACCAATACTCAAACTATCTCAGGATTCTTGCATTCTGAACATTTGTCCCCTGCAGTGAGTGCATAACCTATGTCGCAATGCATTCGATTTATCAGTTTCTCACAGGCCTTTCTTGCCTCTGCAGCTTTATTCAAAGTATCTTTAGTTGCCATACACAAACTTTTTGTCTCTCCCGAAGCTGCTTATATGATTTTTGTAAACATAGGTATGACTGTGACATAGAATTACATTCTTACTTCTTTTCTGCGGTTGTTGCTGCTCACAGCCTTCATTGTCATTTCCATTCTCATTTATCGTCACTGACATCACCAGAGATGCAACAGAACCTATGCTGAACATGTACAGAAGGCTGACACTACCCATTTTGTACTAGAACCAACAAAACATGGGAAAAATAGCAGTTTTCTCCTCTTGATACTGAGCAACAGTACAGTGGGAGTGTAAACAATATCTAAAAAAAACCATCTCTCAAATACAACAGAATTGTCAACACAAGCCAAGAGCCTTTCTGAACACAATGCTTTAACTCTCAAAATTGATGATTGTGGATAGAGGTTTCCCAACAAATTTCTTCAGAAGTTCGCTGTTTGGAGTAGTCTACAAGGAACTTCTGATCAAACGCAATGAGTCGATGCATCATCTGCATGGAAATTAAGCATCTTCCACTACACCCGTGAAGTTGACAGTAAATAGGAAAACAAACACAGTAAGCATCCTGAACATGTTGATGATGCTGATAATTTCATAATTATATGGCCAATAATGGTGTTGATGCTTTCAAAATAATACGAATGTCTAAAAATCCAGTATCAGCGATGAACTTCTGCAACAAGCTCTCTACGTTTATGATGTTCAGCAACTTTGTAATCAACCACCTCCCTGAACAGGTTTGCATCAAGGACACGATCCTTGCCACCATAGACAGCTGCTTGCATACCAGCCATCATTTTCCTGTCCGCAGCCACATATTGTGCCCTCTGTTCTGGAAATCGATGGGGGCAACCAATAAGGAAACGTCTACATACAACGCTAATTCAATTGTTGTGTCTGCTGGTCATACCGTCAAAAGGTGTGACGTCTAGTCTCATGTTGATTCTCCCTGCGAAAGGCACGATCACAGACTTCGCTTAGTCGACTACACGGACGATGGGCGTAATGATAACCTTTGGTCCATTATCATCGGGAGAATTGTGTTTGTCTTGATTAGAAACCCTAATAACCTTTCTAAATTGCTTTCAGCTGATGCTAGATTTAATGGGAAGCAAAGCTTTGCCAGCAATGACTTCTAAATCAACCAAGGCAGCATCTTCCTCTGAATCTTCACCGCTGTAATAATCAGAAACCTCTTCGAGGAGTCCATTACTGCTAATTACCTCACGGGGTTCATTTGTTAAAGATTCCACAAGTAGACGGCTCCAAATTTCGAAGATCTTGACCAAGTTTCTTGTCTTGGTCCCCTTCTCCTAGGGGAATGATCTCCACGATTCGTCATTTGACGGTGAAACACCTGTCGTTGCATTGAACGTCAAACTATAGGCCTTGCTGCCGACGCAAAAGACTGTCCACGCTGTTTCTGCCGATGCAAAGGACTGTGGCCCACCTCTCGGCTAGGATAGATAAGGTTTTATGGCTCTCGTAATAGTCCCGAACTGTGGCGTTAGAGAAGCCCCTTGATTTTCTCCTATGCAAGCCTCGCTGTGGTGCTATGGCCTGCGGCCTAGCACATAGCAACCTATAACCTTCGGTCCCTCAAAACAGTGCCCAAACAATGCAGCATTTAGCCCTCAGGGGCTTGGCCTAACAGCTAGCAAACTCAGCCTCCATTACAACAGCTAATAAACCCAAAACAGAACGCCTTCTCCTTGCTGTTCCTGCCTTCTTGTAGCTGCGTCTCTTTTCCTCATACTCGGCCCTCCTGCAAGCATAAAACAGTCACAAGAAGCCTTCACGCTGCCTTCATATGACAGCATTTAGCAAAACTGGCACTTAAGACAACCCTAACCAGATCTGTCTTAGCAATACGCTGACATCTATGGCTCCTTCCATGCTGTCTGGGGCAGACTCCCTCACGCTGTTCCAAGCCTCCTTGTTCAGCCTGATGAGATGCTTTTAATAGATAAAAAATTCGGAGATTGCTTTTCAATCAATATTGGACATTGTCTTCCCCGTAAAGCTCTGATACTATGTTAATTTTTGAATATGTTCTATGCCATTTCAGATTAGGGCACACAATACTGAAGGAGATAGAACATACTAATAGATCGATGGAAGACAAGCCAAAACAGAGATAATGAATGGTGGCGTTACGGTGATCAGCAGGATGCTTCTACCAGCAAAGTCTCCAATAGGTCATTCAGTCAAGCGTGTCACACATAACCCCAGAACAACCCAAACAAAGAAGACTCCATAGATACGTAGTATCAAGAACGCAGCTCCAACGCCATCAAGAGAGAAGGAATTCCTCCACACAATGTGTGTCAAATGAACTCCAAGTCTCTCCAATATATAGGCATCTTTGGGGGTGTGTGACACGTCCTTTAAGACATTTAAGTCTATATTTTATTCCAGGCCAACCTAGCACATAAGTGGAATAAATTCAAAATACATGTTTTGCTCATCCGATCGAGATGATCTTTAGAACAATCTTACACCTCTCTGAAAGAGGAATCCAATAAAAATATTGGGATCGTCATCTGAGCAGCACAACCCGGAGTTTGGACCTAGTTGTCCAATTTTAACATGTTTTGATCTAATGTGAATGTTGTTTAATGCTCCGAAGATTAAAAATTAACTAATTGAAGTGAAATATTGATTCACCCCACTCTCAGTGTTTTTAACACAGTATTCTGTGTAAATAGGAGCTTTGTACTGTGGTATGCCACCTCTCAAATCTGAATTGCCCCCTTGCTGATCATGGTTGTCTTTTGTGGGAGGATCGGCAGAGAAAATGGCTTATGGCAGCAACATACCACCGAGACCAGAACTTGTACCTTCTGGAGATCTCCACTTGGCACATTCATCCTGCCATGAGTTTCAGCCTGGTTCGGCATCATGTTGATGGAATGCCACACTAGATGCCATGCAGCCACCTTACAAACATTAATGATCATCGGGGAGGGCATATGGCCACGTCCTCACCTATTAATGCTTGGTGGGACAGTTGCCATCAGTTGCCATGTTCCCTCCCACCTGGCACTCCTCGAACACCCCATCTGGGGTCAATTGTACTGTGGTTATCTGAAAACCAACTTGCTCAATAAATCTGGATGTTATTATCTATATTGATTCTGACAGGTAGCTTGGGAATTCAATGTATATATCCTGTGTTTTGGGAATATTAAAAAAATATTTTGATGCTAACTATTCTCTCTCAGTGGATCTTTTTAGTCTTGTGAGGGAAAAACAGATCAGGCCATCAAGAGCCTCAGTGATCTATTTATCCTTGACCCACCTGAGAAGAGTATATTTACTGCAGTTGATGGTTCGGTTCATTCTGATGGCTGGTTCAGTAATGGAATATTCAGATAACCAGTTTGGTATGGAACCAGCCAGTTTGGATCAGTTTCGTAGTGAAACAGCCGCTGAACTAGTTTGACAGCCACGTCAATGCATATGGAGGTCTGACCCACCAAATTGGACAGTTCTGGTTCCATTTCAGCCAGTCTTAGAAACACTGATTTAGACACCTCGTTCACACAGTTTATCCAAATGGACCAGCTGCTTTCATGTGGCTTCTAATAATCCTTCCTCTGGTCCCATCCTTCCAAAGACATCTACAAGCTTTCCACAGCTCCTATAACTGGACGTTACAACTTTGTTCACCTGTATTAATAGGAAGACACCTGCATGGCTTTTCTAAACCAACAATCCGTAGCCTCTTACAGCTATGATACTTCACTTTTTGAAATTTTTGACCTTCATAGTTTATTAGATTTGTTCTACTCAATAAATTGGTTTTGAAAAATGTTTTGATTCAAATTTGGTTGTATTGAAGCCTGACGTGTAGACAAATTATTATCAAGTTTATATCAGTACTCTATCAGATTCAGACATGATTGTTTTATCTTTCATGGATCCATCAAAATCTACATTTTTTTAAATTAGGAGCTCATTTCCTTGAATTTTACTATTTTTTCCCCTCTAATTTCATGTTTTTTTCCATCTTGCATTTTATGCTTCCCTTGTCTATTTTAATATAATTGTCAGCCTGCGACATGCTTCATCCTTTGCAGAGTTCAGACGAAGAAAGTGATTATAGAGCTCCAGATGTGACTTCTACCTCAAGCTCTGGCCAGAATCTGAAAATGAAACTCAAAGAATTGAGAAAGAGGTTTGGCAATTGTTTTTTAGATAATTAATTCATGATCATTGACTAGACTAGCTGTTTCAATATTTTCAGCTACTTGCATGCATTTTGAAGTAGTTCTTACAAAATTTGGGATTAATATACAAAATTTGGTATTAATATGCTGCAGCACTGCATCTTTTACTGCCATAGACAAGAACTTCTTGACACCATTTTTCACAGCTCATAATGGAGATGTACATGGACATAGAACGTCGAGGGGTAAGGTGAATTTTCATGATAAATTTGATCTTATCAGATGGCTCGTATAGATGTGGAAGCCCTGTTTTTTCTTTTAATTTTACCTGGAAAATTTCTGATTTTGTTACCTTTCTAGAATCTAGAATTAAATATAGAGGATCATGTTTCATGCTGGACATGGTTATGTTTCTAAGAATTTTCTTACAGGAAATGAAGCACATCATTCAGCCAGGGAAATTTTGAGGACCTCTAATGATAGAGGTAGCTCCACAAGTTCTCCACTTTTACAGAGCACTGCACCAAATGGTCGAGATCATCGTGTAGAAAGTAATGATGGAAGATCGAGATGGCTTTCACCAGGAAATCATTTACATAATGACAAGTAAAGAAATATGTATGCACAAAGTAGAGAACATGAAAGACCTGGCCGAGCTTCAGGGATATCATAGTTACTAAATGGGCCAGACATCATGTACTAGTAATTTCAACATGGGAAACCAATATGACCCTCCCTCTTAGAAAGAGGATTTAGTATCCTTTTTATGGAGTTGAATGTGTATGTATAATTCTTGGCATTTATCTTTATTATTATTTATTGCAGCACTATGGCTATTACCACAAATTCAAGTAACAGGGCATGCATACGAGCATAGTGAATGGAATCAAGAGCGTTAGCCCTTGCCAACATTGATTGAGAAATATAAGAATGGCTTGTAAATGTTCAAAATGATGCTTCATCTCTCTTGTTATTAAATTTCATATCCATATCAGTAGAAGCTTATCAATTCGGCATCAGCAAGTGTAATTACTCCGCTCGGACTCAATATTGAAGAAACATGACGATTCCATGTTTTATTATGCTAACCTTTTTGTGACAACTCTATATTGCATATTATTTTAGTATAATTATCTACCATGTTAAAATTATCTTGCCTTTATTAACAAGATCTCATGTATGGGCCAATTTTTTCAATTTGAGTACATGTAATGAAACGCACAAAGGAGCGCTGCAATATACATTTAGCAGGAGTAGGTATTTACAGTTTTGTTTTTAAATCAGTTGTCTTTCCAAGGTTTATCTCATGACATGTAAATCAATGCTTACTAATAATTCCTACAATTTTCTTAGTGTCAATCCTTAGAGTTATATGATCCATGTGGATATTGGTAGCCACCCGCCTATTCCACATAGTCAGTTTCATCAATTTTTCTTATTTACTAATTTTAGTAGTTTTTCAGGTCTTGAACTTCTGTAGCCATTTTGAGGCCCCAAACGACATTTTTTGAGCATGATTCATCTGACAAATTAAATCGTGACAACAATTGTAGTCATCGTTGAGATCTTTGCAACGAGCTATCATACGCGTCAAACAGAGATAATATGACCAAGTTACGACCCCAAGAAGTTGGTTGCCCAACTAACCCCAATAGGGCCCATAAACTCTTGGTGTTACATCTCATCGGGTTAGGGTTTTGGTTATTTAGGGTTTTCTCTTATTGTTCAATAATAAAAGGCCCTTGAACCTCATTGTAACACAGTTCAGAGGCCTGTAGCTGCCACATCTCTTCTCAGAGATAACCCACCAGCGCCCTAGCTAGCTAGTTTATTTTTCATTCTGTATGTAAACATTTTTCAGCATTTATATTATTGAATGTTAGGATATTCCGACACATAGGAAATAGTTAAGAATAACTTAGTCTAGTGTAGAGTTAGGTAAAGTGTGTTTCTTTACTATGTACATTTGTAACTTATAATCCGACGGTCACGATTTGTAGTGATTCAGCGGTTATCTCTCTCCTTGGTATTAATGACACTTTATCCGTGGCTTGACACCCGATTGGTCCATGATCTCTATTTAAAGAGCATGGAGGGTCATTTGTCTGGTAACCGTTTACGAGAGAAAAATATGTAACTTTTCTTTTTATATTAATAAATTGCCTGAAGTGGCCGCGTTGGCTCAGGCCGTGGACTGTCTCTCTTCGAGGGTTTTAACTACATGATTATACTGGTGTACTGATTTGTGATCTGTTTGTGAGCGGTGACTTTTGGTTCTTGATCTACGGAACTTACCCTGTAAATTCCCACATGGTATTAGAGCTATTTTGAGGGTCGCGTCCGTTGTTGATCAAAATCCGAAGCCGGTTTGACTGCATGCAAATGTTGTTTTGTAGATCTACTATTTCTGAACATTTTTGGGCTTGGAGAATTGCTTGGTTGTGTCTGGAGTGTCTGTTACAGTGAGGAACGCCTTTCGTTTCATGCGAAAAGGTTTCCGGCTGCCCAAGTTATGACAGTTTAGATCTGGAGGTATAAAGCATTTGTTTTGCAGTTATATTTGTTAATAGTTCTGCTTATTTCAGTTTCCTCTTTTTATTTTCGGTTTTTTGATTTTATTTATTTGCCAGATCTATACCCTCTTCTTTGTGTATGCTCTTTGTTGTGCGCTGCGTGCGATCTCGGCAAATCAAAAATAGGAAAAAGAGATTTTTTTTCTACGTATGCTGTTTCCCCGCGTCTTTGTGCGATCTCGGGAAATCAGAAATAGTGAAAAACAATGATAGTTGCCTGTAAGGCTAACCGAAAATCTAATATTCTGTTGCAAGGGTTTACGGGGGTTTTTTTTTTTTTAGTTGTAATTGGTTATTCTCTTGATTTTTGTGTTTTTTTGTGCAGGAAAAGGCACGCACACCAAAGAGTTAGGAAAAAAAAAAAAAAAAAACCCCTTCCTCCTTTCAAACAATAACATGATCCTTTTACTATCTCACTTGGTGAGGGGTTAGTTTATGAGAATAGAGGTCTTGGGTTCAAGTCTCATTCTCAAGTTTCTTTTGTAAAAAGTTTTTGTTCAAAGGGGCGGAATTATTATTATTATTTTTTTAAAGTCACACTTCATCCCGTTCCTGTAACTATTCGGCATCTACAACTCAGATTTTTCAAAAGGCATAACTTCTTCATTCAGAAGCCGTTTTTCGAGCCGTTTTTTTTAAACGGCCTAATTTTTCGAGATCTTTCCATTGGAGCAGTTAGTTTCAGCTTTTCTCAGCTTCAGTTTAAAAAAAAATGGAAAGTGCATGCTCGGTTATTCTTAACAACGCCAATTATTTCCAATGGCTACCTCACATGGTAGATATACTTAGAAGTAAAGGGCTTTATAGAATAGCCACGGGACAAGAAACTAAACCTTCTGATGATGATAAAGCTGCTAAATGGGAAAATAAACAAGATCAAGCATAAGGGTTGATAGGAATGTCCATTGCTCAAGATCTTCGATTTCATATCCTTGACATTGACACCCCTGATGAAGCCCTGGAAAAAGTTAAAAACTGTTTTTGGCATTCAAAATCAAATCAGGGCCCGCCAGCTTGAAAATGAGTTGTTTACTTTGGACCCCAATAATTTCTCCTCTATTGAAGATTTTTTGTCCAAATTTAAGACCCTCTAAATTCTTTTAGAAGGTTGTAAGATAAAAAAGGATGATGGTAGCCTCATCTATTGCATTCTTGCTAAGCTTGGCCTTGCATACTCTGTATCTTTTTCCGCCTTCCATTCCACTAGAGAAACCATCATTTCTTCAGGAACCACCTACAAGAATCTCTCTTTTGATTCCTTTTGTGATTCTTTGATAAGAGAACAAGAAAAACTTTTACACCTTGGTCTTATCACCGCTGGAAACGCTTCTAAGAAAGCCTTAGCAGCCCAACAACAACCATATCAAAAGAATCCCAAGAAGCAATATCCTAAAAAATATTGTCCTAAAACAAACAAGGGCCCTAGGAAATTTCAGCCGCAAACTGAAAAATCAAATCACCAAAATAATAAGGCAAATCAAAACAAAGGGAAGAAAACAGATAGACATCGCAAATTTTGCAATCGAGATGGCCATATAGAGTCCAAATGTTTTAAGAAGATGGAAGCCTTAGAAGCAACAATGAAGAGGCACAACATCAATTTGGAGCACTCTTCACCTTCATCTTCAGGCATGGCACTTTCTACTTGTGGTTGTCAAGCATCAAGATCTGGTTATGCATTAAATGTATCTTCTTCTTCTCCTTCTCATGAGTGGCTCATTGATTCTGGAGCTTCTTACCACATGGCTAAAAATAAATCTATGTTCTCTTCTTTAAATGATTGTAACACCAAACATATTTATGTTGGTGATGATAGATCTCTTAATGTTGTAGGATCTGGTACCATTCTTCTAGATAATGGTCAATTTAATGATGTATTATGTGTTCCTACATTGTCATGCAACCTTCTATCTCTTTATCAGATAACTCATTCAGGTGAAGGGAAAATAGTAGAATTCTCACCTCATGATGTTGTAATCAAGGACCTCAAAGATCCTAAACATATTTTAGCTACTGGCATTGCTGATGATTCCACAAGGTTGTATAAGTTTGACAACTTTGGGTCATCATCTCTTCCCTCTTTTTTTGTTGCTCATAATGATGATGTGAGCAAACTTTGGCATGAGCGATTTGGTCACTTAAACTATCGCTCTCTTCAAACTCTATGTAAGGAAAATATGGTGACGGGCCTTCCTATGGTATCTTGCCGAGATGGTGTTTGCTCTGGATGTGTACTCGGAAAACATCATCGGGATAGTTTTGACAAACATGCCTCTTGGCATGCTTCAGCCCCTTTGCAGCTTGTGCACAGTGATTTATGTGGTCCACTTCCTGTTGTTTCTTTCTCTGGTTGCAAGTACTTCTTAACTTTCATTGATGATTTTTCTAGACGCACTTGGGTATATTTATTAAAACTCAAGAGTGAAGTTTTTAACATGTTCTTGGCCTTTAAGGCCTTTGTTGAGAAACAATCTGGACATCAAATTCTTAAGTTAAGATTAGACAATGGCGGAGAATATGTTAACAACAAATTTATCAACTTCTGCACTGAGCATGGCATTCAATTGCAACATACTGTTCCATATACTCCACAACAAAATGGTGTAGCTAAAAGGAAGAATCGCACCTTAAAAGAAATGGCTAATTGTATGCTTCAATCTAAAGGACTTGGTCTCAATTTTTGGGCAGAAGCCATTAACTATGCAAATTACATAGTAAATCGCACTCCTACTAAAGTTTTAAAGAATATAACTCCAGAAGAAGCTTGGAGCTCAATCAAACCAGATGTAAGTCACTTTCATGTTTTTGGAAGTGATGCTTGGGCCCATATTCCAGATGCAAAACATAAAGCCTTAGAACCTAAGAGTGAAAAATGCATTTTTGTTGGATATTTTGAAGATGTCAAAGGATATAGACTTCTTCAACCAAAATCCAAAAATATAATCATTAGAAGAGATGTAAAATTTGATGAAAATATATCGGCCTGCGAGCCTAGTTTGGCGAGTGTGCCATCTTTGGCCTGCGAGACTGATTCGACATATGTGCCACCTCTCTCTCTCTCTCTTCTATTCTTAATAGCATTCCTTCTAGTTCAAATGATGACAGCGAGGATGACAATCCTCCTCCACCTCTTGAAATTATTCCTTATACTCCACAGTTTCCAAGATGGGTGCGCTCTACTCGGGATGCAACAGGTTCTCTTACAGGTGACCCTGCCGATCGCTGACGTACACGTTCTTAGTTCGAAAGAGCTTCTTCCTTATTGGCTCAAGTTCCAGAAAATCCTGATCCAGAAACCTTTGAAGAAGCCTCCGGTCATCCAGATTGGGATGAAGCTATGAATGAAGAATATCGTTCTTTATTGGCGAATGATACTTGGGATCTTGTTCCTCTTCCAAAAGGAAGGAAACTTGTCAGATGCAAATGGGTGTACAAAACAAAGTTTGGACCAGATGGAAAAGTGGATAGACATAAGGCTCGTCTTATTGCTAAAGGATTTTCACAAGTTGAAGGCATTGACTATATGGAAACCTTCTCCCCTGTTGCCAAAGTGAATTCTATCCGCCTTGTTCTTTCTCTTGTTGCCTCCTTTAAATGGGAAGTCCATCAGATGGATGTTAAATTTGTCTCTTTACATGGAGATTTGCATGAAGAAATCTACATGGAACAACCCCCTGGCTTTATGCAAAACGACTCTAGCCTTGTTTGTTGCCTTAGGAAATCTCTCTATGGTCTCAAACAAGCTCCTCGGGCTTGGTATGCCAAAATGGATAGATTTCTATTAGATAATGGCTTTTCTAGGTGTCATTCTGACAACTTTGTCTACACCAAGAAAGTGGGTAAGTCCTTCACCATCCTTGTTCTTTATGTCGATGATCTTATCCTTACTGGTAGTGATCCAAACCATATAAACCATGTGAAGTCTAGCCTCAAAAAGAATTTTGAAATGACAGACTTAGGACACTTGCATTATTTCCTTGGTCTTCAAGTCTTGCAATCAAAGGAAGGCATTACTCTCTCTCAGTCCAAGTATGCCTGTGATCTTCTACACCACTTTCACATGGAAGACTGTAAGCCAGCCCCTTCTCCCTTTCAGTCTGGAGTCAAGCTTTCAGTCACTTGTACTACTCCTGAAGTTGATGCTACCTTATATCGTTAACTTGTTGGTAAACTTCTGTATCTAATCCATACCCGTCCTGACCTTTCCTTTGCCGTTGTTCTTGTCGCTCGGTTTATGCACCAACCTCATGAAAGTCACTGGAAAGCAGCTAAAAGAATACTTAGATATATTCAAGGTACAGTTCAGTTCGAGATTCATCACAGTGCAGGAGCATCTCCATTGTTGATTGGTTTCACTAATTCTGATTGCGCTGGTGTCCCTGATGATTGAAAGTCTACTGCAGGATATGTATTCACTCTTGATTCAGGACCTATTACTTGGTCTTGTAAGAAACAAAGTGCCATCTCTCTTTCTTCAGCAGAAGCAGAGTATCGTGGTGCAGTTGAAGCCAACAAGGAAGCCATGTGGCTTCGCCAGATCCTGTCTGAATTTGGTCTTCATCAGCGACATCCAACTACACTTTGGTGTGATAATTAGAGTGCCATTCAGCTATGTAAAGATCCAGTTCAACATCAGTGTATGAAACACATTGAATTCCACATACACTTCATCAAGAAGCTCATTCATGATCGTGTTCTTGAAGTGCAGTACTGTCCAATTGATGATCAAGTAGCTGATATCTTTACGAAGGCTCTCACATAAGCGAAGTTTACCAAACTTCAATCCATGCTTGGAGTTCAGGAAAGTTGTCATTAAGGGGGGATAGGCTCTAATGCCTCATTCCCTCTCCTATTGTGTCACTTTTGTAAATCCTTCAATCCTATCCCAATTTGTCCTTAAGGGGGGATGTTAGGATATTTCGACACATAGGGAATAGGCTCCTTTTGTGTCACCTTTGTAAATCCTTCAATCATATCCCAAGTTGTTCTTAAGGGGGGATGTTAGGATATTTCGACACAGGAAATAGTTAAGAATAACTTAGTCTAGTGTAGAGTTAGGTAAAGTGTGTTTCTTTACCATGTACATTTGTAACTTATAATCTGACAATCACGATTTGTAGTGATATGACGGTTATCTCTCTCCTCGGTATTAACGACACTTGATTCGTGACTTAACACCTGATTGGTCCATGATCTCTATTTAAAGAGCATGGAGGGTCATTTGTCTGGTAACCGTTTATAAGAGAAACATATGTAACTTTTCTTTTTATATTAATAAATTGCTTGAAGTGGCCACATTGGCTCAAGTCGTGGACTGTTTCCCTCTTCGAGGGTTTTAACCACGTGATTATACTGATGTATTGATTTGTGATTTGTTTGTGAGCGGTGACCTTTGGTTCTTGATCTACGGAACTTACCCTGTAAATTCCTACATTGAAATGAATTTTTATTTCTGCTGCATTTCTGTGTATATGTGTATTTATGTATTTCGTTGCATTCTGCATAAATCTGAATTAGTGGTATTAGAGCAGTTTGGTCTTTTCTTGATATTTCTTTGCATGTCCCCAACGAGGTCAAGATATAAGGACTTAGGGTTCGATCTGGTTGAACCTTTGCAAGATCAACCTCGCAAACCCCGACAATCGCCCATGGGGGAAGAAAAGAAAGACGAGGAGTAAGAGATCCTATCAAAATATTGCTTGAGGAGGCCCTCGAGAAACAAAAGACCACAATGATGGATAATTTTTTCCAGATCCTTCAACGGTTGCCCACCGATGGTGCATTTGCATCCAGCAACCACTTTGGACACCCCACCCCTTTCAAGGTACAAGTCAACTTGAACATTCTTGTATTTGAAGGTCAGATAGATGCAAACATCGTAGATAGATGGTTGAATTTGTTGGAATGGTATTTCTCGATCCATGATTTCTCCGACCAAGAAAAGATTACTTTTGCACTCCTTAAAGCCGCCCCGCATGTCAAAGACTGGTGGGAAACCTACTGTGAGCAAAAGGACGAGAGGAAACCCTCTCTGATCTTAGCCGCACCCACTTGGAATTTGTTCCGAGACGACATCAAGGGACAATAATACCCTGCGGGGAGCTAGGAGGACAAGTACATCAGATGGACCACGTTGCGGCAGCAAAGAGATCAAGATGTGTATGAGCTGGTGAATTTGTTACATACCCTACGCACAAAGTTGGGTATTAAAGATTCAGAGAAACATTTGGTGCTCAAGTACCGCAGCTGTTTGCACAGATACATTCAGGAGGAAATGGATTTCCTCGACATTACCTCGCTTGGCACAACATATCGATATGTCGCCAACATCGAGCATAAATTTAAGCAGAAGAAGCGATACTTTGTATCTGCGAATCCAAAGCGAGGGAAAGGCGCCCCCGAACCGCAGAACAAGGGGCAAAGCTAAAGCGAGGCGACTCAAAATAACACCACAAAGCCAAAGAAGGACATGGGGAAGTGGTGTGAATTTCATAACAACTCCACTCACAACACAAGCAAGTGTCGGGCCAAACAGTCGGTGGTGGCTGAACTGAAGGCATCCGAATCAAATGCATGTTCTGATTTCGAGTCAGAACCGGACAAGGGGAATGACAAAGGGAAGCAGATCATTGATGCAGAACCGAGTACCACCGTTGCCACCACCAAGCTCCAAAGGGAGGAGTCGAAGGACCCAGAGGAGGTGGAGCATCTCTTCCATTCCCAGATGTGGGTGAAGGGTTCTCCACTGCTATTCCTTGTCAATAGTGGAAGCCAAAAGAACCTCATTTCAGCAGAGGTCGTTAAGCGACTCGGCCTACCGACCACAACACAACCGCAGGCGTGTACCATCGGGTGGCTTCACCAAGGAAGAGATCTCTGCGTGTGCCAGCAGTGTCACCTTCCATACATCATCAAGCCCTTCACAGATGATGTATTATGTGATGTTATTCCTCTTGACGTGTCTGATGTATTATTAGGCCAACCATACTTGTGGAAGTGACATGTATGAGTCTAGGCCTCATTCTATTATTATTACTTTTGGAAATAAGTTGTACGGGATACCAGAGGTAGTACCGCCTTTCGCCATCTCTTTGAGTACTGCAAAGAAACGCAGTAAGATTATTCCCCAAACTAGGAAATTTGTTTTCATTACGATTCACCCACAGAGCAAGAAAAAGATTGTGGTCGCAACCTCCAAATAGGGTTCCGCTGTGCAGATGGACAAAGATGTGGAGAAATACAAGGACATTCTCTTCTCACCCACAGAGGTTCCTCTACACTGTCAACTCAAGCACTCCATTGATCTGACTCCAGGCACACCACTGCCTGATGTTGCCATACCTCATACGACCACAGACAAAATCCACACATGTACTGTCTGAGGCTGATAAAGCAACCAGATTTATTAAACTCATCGAGCACGTTTGCCAGTAGGTCCACCACAACTTGGAGAAATCCAATAGCAAGTACATACTACAAACAATGACGTGATTAACATCGGGTGCCACACAAGTTCCAAGTGGGTGAAAAAATTTGGCTACATTTGCAAAAGGAGCACCTCGTTAGGTCCCACCGCAAGCTTCGCCCGCTCCAATATGGGCCGTATACCATCACCAAGGTGGTAGGGGACAATGCCTTCGAGCTCAGTATTCCACCATTCCTTGGTCTGCAGCTAGTGTTCAATGTGGACTGCCTTCGGCCCTACTTTCCATCTCTATTGGACACATTTGACATGGCAGAACAACTCACACCAATAGAGTTAAGCCTAGACTGCATAGAACAAGCCACAATTGATCATATCATGGACACAGATCAAGAACACCCGCCAACAAAGGATCCAGCTATACTGAGTTATCAAAGCAAGCCAACTCTTTCACCAAGGAAAGTGGTTCACCAGGGAACAGGTTCAACAAAAATTTCCCCACCTCATGGAAGCTCTGCACGCAATGGGGACCATTGCTTCCTAAGGGGGGAGGAATGATCCAGGTGGATATTGGTGGCCACCCGCCTATTCCACATAGGTAGTTTCATCAGTTTTCTTATTTACTATTTTTAGCAATTTTCGGGTCTTGGCCAAGTTACGACCCTGATAAATTCACTACCCAACTAACCCCAACGGGGCGCATAAGCTCTTGGTGTTACATCTCCTCAGGATAGGGTTTTCTCTTATTGTTCAATAATAAAAAGGCCCTTGAGCCTCGTTGTAACACAATTCAGAGGCTTGTAGCCACCACATCTCTTCTCAGAGGTAAGTTATTGTTGGAAATATTGTCATTGATGGCAAAGGTACAGAAAGGAGCAACACCAGAATCATCGTTGATGGCAAAAGAGCAGAGAAGCAGTGGTTATAAGGCAAGGGAGCAGATCAAGCATTGTGCAGCAATGTGCAGCAGAGAGGCAAAGGAGCAGCAGTAGAAGTATGACCTAAAGCAGAGAGAAGCAGCAAAGAGGAAAAGGAGAAGCATGGAGAAGCTTTAGCGTGATTATTTAAGGCAAAGAAGCAGCAAAGAACAAAGGCAGTTAAGGCTGTTAAGGCAGCGAAAGGAAACAAAAGGCACCAAAGGCAGTGGAAGTACAACAAAGACAGAGAAGTAGCAAAAGCAGAGAGGCGGCGAATGCAGCTAAGAAGGCACCAAAGGCAGCGAGGTAGCAAATAAGCAGATACAACAGAGGCAGTGGATGAAGCAGAGAGGCAAGCGAATTGCTTCAGCGCACAGAGGATTAAGCCAAGAGAAAGAGGCGAGAGCCGAGAGACGGAGAGGGCTTTAATCAGTATGAAAAGGGTAGATGTCGAGTGTGATAACTTGGGAAGACATTCAGTAACAAAGACAAGCTCAGGAACAAGCGCAAGAGGAACAATGTGGAGAAACCGGAGTTACAGAGCGAGATAGTGTAAACAAACGAAAAATCAACTAAGGCAAAGAATTCTTTGAAGAAGTCCAAAGGAGGCGAACAGACGGTTAGGACTAGATCACAAATATAAAGGCGAGAGATGGACGATTGAGATCAAATCGCGTCAGGGGCGATGTCACAAATTGCAACATTTAAGAGTTAAGTGTTAAGGCGTCGCATGGTAAGTTAAAGCAGTTGCAATGCGAAGTGGAGAAGGGACATGTGGTGGCACAGCGAAATATCGCAAATCGCACGAAATAGAGCTAACCACTAAGTTAAACGGTTATAAGTTGCGAACTGCGAAGTACGGAAGATGACGTCGCAGTGACGTAAAGATGACATGGCGATGATGTGGTAGATGACCTGGCCTCGACCCCACAGTTTGCTGGAATTTATGATGACATGGAAAGGTGACATGGCGGTGACATGGCAGGGTGATGTGGACCTCGCTCGCATACTGCACATTGCGGCACTTAAGGGATAGCAGGAATGCGACCGCAAATTAAGTTAAAGTTTTGCGATGCGAAATGGAGGGACATGTGTCGACATCACGCAACATTGCATCCCACAAGAAATAGGGTGTAACTTCAAGATATCGCAAGGAATGTTATTCTGGTTGCGATGCAGTAAGGTTCAAGCGACGCGATGTGATGAAGGGAGTCCACGTGGCAGCGCTGTGCACGAGCGCATATCGCAGATTGCACAGTTTATGGTTTATCGCTATTGATAGAGTGGGAAACCTGTGGGTAAGTATTTTCGATGTATTGTGATTGGTTGAAGGTAAAGTGGGACCCTATAAGCCCTGCTTCGTGTATATACGCATTGTTTGATTGTTAAACGTATGTATACTATACATATGCGTTGTTTGATCGATAAACATATGTATGTTGATAAAACTCGGAATTGTAATACTCCACTGAGTTAAAAGGGAGTTTTATGTGGGCCATATCCCACAGGTCACAAAGGAAAGACATGAACGCATAACAAAGGACCGGGAGCTTGTGTAGAACAGTTTTGCGACAGTAGGGCAAACGAAAAGGCTGAACGCAGAAGAAAAAGACTTGGAAAACAAAAGAAAAGAGAAATTATGCAGCACAGTTGAAATATCACTGCAGAAACAGAAAAGACAAAAGGACAACAAGCAGAAGAGGACAAATGCACAGCAAAGCTAAGAAACTGAAAGGGATGAGTAAAATAATTCACTGTAACTATAAATGTATTATTTATTTTATGTTGTTTGTGATGCAAAGGCAAGTCTCCGTAGGCAAAGAAAAACTCCAATTTAATACTGAAATGAGTACATAGTATTGTAACATCTTGAATGTGCTGAGCGAGAAAATGAGGTGGAAGGCAAAGAGTCATACCTGTTCATTTCATATTCCCACATGGAATGAAAACATCTATTAAGTGATCTCAATAAATGATGTTATTGTAATATGCATAAATGGGTTAGAGAGTGGAAGAATAAGAAGAAGACAGAGTAGATAGAGAAGCAGTGTAAATCCATAGATGATATAACGTAGATATGAAGGCTGGAGGACAACAGTGAAGGAGTTGAATAGAGCTGATATCCAGGTAAATCAGCATATGTTTTCATTGTAGTATGAGGAAGTTGGTGCTTCCATATCAAGTTGTAGCTTGATAGATGTTCAGTTGTAGTTGGCTGAGGTAGGAGCCTCTTGTGGGTTGTAGTTTGCAGAAAATAGATGGGAGTTGGAGCTTCCTCGCAAGCTGTATCTTAAAAATTGAGGTAGTAGCCTCATGTAGGTTGGAACCTACAGAAAATCAGTGGTGAGGGGGAGTTGGAGCTTGCCTTTGCATCACAACAATAATAAGATGTGGTTTTCTCCCTTATGGGTTTTCACTTATATTTGTTGTCTATGTGCATGATGATTATGTGTTGATATTCTGTATTTAATCTGTTTAATACTTGTTGCTCACTTATTAATATTGTCGTTCCATTATACATTAAGTTGATCATGAAATAAAGGTGTAAATAAGTGCAAAAGAAAATTTAAAAGACCATGAATGCATTAAACTGATTCACCCCCACCCCCCCCCTCTCAGTTTAACTAAGGGTTCAACAGCGACTAGTGCCCTAGCTAGTTTATTTTCCATTTTGTCTGTAAACATTTTTCAGCATTTATTTTAATGAAATGAAGTTTTATTTCTGTTACATCTCTATGTTTATGTGTATTTTGATATTTCATTGTGTTCCTGCATAAATCTGGATCAATGGTATTAGAGCAGTATGTTTTTTCTTGATTTTTCTTTGCATGCCCCCAACGAGGTCGAAATATAAGGAGTTGAGGCTCGATCTGGTTGAACCTTTGCAAGATCAGCCTCGCAAACCCCGACGGCCACCCATGGGGGAAGAAAAGAAAGACGAGGGAGCAAGAGATCTTATCAAAATATTGCTCGAGGAGGCCCGCAAGAAACAAACGAACGCAGTGATGAATAATTTTGCCTATATCCTTCAACGGTTGCCCACCGACGGCGCATTTGCATCTAGCAGCCACTCTGGAGGCACCACCCCTTTCAAGGTACACGTCAATTTCGACATTCTTGTATTTGAAGGCCAGATAGATGCAGACGTTGTAGATAGATGGTTGAATTTGTTGGAAGGGTATTTCTCGGTCCATGATTTCTTCGATCGAGAAAAATTTACTTTTGCACTCCTCAAAATCACCCCCCATGTCAAAGACTGGTGGGAAACCTACTATGAGGAAAAGGAGGAGAGGGAACCCTCTCTATTCTCGGCTGCACCCACTTGGAATTTGTTTCGAGATGACATCAAAGAACAATATTACCTTGTGGGGAGCTATGAGGACAAGTACATCCAATGGACCACGTTGTAGCAACAGAGGGATCAAGATGGCACGAGTTGAGAAATTTGTTCCATACCCTACGCACAAATTTGGGTATTAAAGATTCAGTGTAATATTCCCAATTAGCAGTAGCTAATTGGTAATATTAATTTTGGCCAATTTTTCTTTTCTAATGTTAAGTCAGTTAAAAAGTGGGTGATGAGACACATAGCCTACACTCAAGAAATAATTATTCCCTAAAGTCACTTGAGCACATATTTACTTGATGGTGTGGGGCCCATGAGGGTGAAGTGGCAGCGTGGGCAGCATGGGCAACATGGGCCCATGACAGCGCAGTGAGAGAGGGACAGCGTGGGCCAAAAGGGACAACGTAGTTTGGTGGGGCCCGGATGAGAGCAAGGCTCTCAAAGCATAAAAAGGGAAAGAGGCTCCTCATTCTCTCATTCTATTATGCATCTCTGATTTCTGTCTTTTGACATTGAGCACGCTTTTGCTATTGAGCGAAGTCTGCAAGTGTTGTTCAACACACCGAGTGTCTCTGAGCGGAGATCCCAACCTCAGCCTCGGGGGACTTAGAGTGCCTACTAGGGTGAGGAGTTATATCCATCGTTTTGCAAGAGGGAGCCATAGCATCTTTAGCCAGGATCACGCAGTTGCTTGGAAAACACAGTCTCTTGGAGGGGTTACGCAGTTTGAGGTAGAGGCAGTTTGGGGAGTGAGGATATATCAAGGATTTCAGCCCGAGGTTAGTGTGGAGGGACCATCCCTTCACTATTCATCATTTTGATACAAGAGGAGGTCATCATTTGTAGAGGATCATTCAAGGCCAGCGTATTTCACTGGGGTAGCGTTATTTTCCAAGGGAGGTTAAATTACGGGGTCAGCCATTCTGGGATTTCTTTCTGGACTTTTCTAGGTTATTGGAGGAGAGCTCATTTCCAGAGTTTCAATTTTTTTCTGAGCAGGAGAATAGCCCCAAAGAGCCATTTCATTCCAACAGTAGCAGTAGCAACAACATTTGGAGATTATGCAGTCCTTGACAGAGCAACGATTCATCGAGCATTTCTGAAAGTATTTCCAGCTTGCCTTGTGCAAGCCAAGGTGCCATCATTCTAATCACCTTTGTACTCATTGTTATCTTTTAGTTATATAATAAAATTGTTGGAAATACTAAGAGGGGGGTGAATCAGTATTTCTTTTCAATTGTTAATTTTACCAGTTAGATCACTTATATTTAGAACACAAAATGAACAATAAGAATAAATGCTTTTATTAATTTATTCTTTACAATAAATCAAGTACAATATATGTAGGGCTCCAACCCTAGATGAAGACACTAATCTTCAATCTCCCAGGCTCCAACCTATATTTTCCAAGCACCGACTTGGACTTCCAAGGCTCCAACCTTGTCAATTCTGAGACACCAACCTCAAGGGCTCTATATTTGGTACAGGCTTCAACCTGGTCTTTTGAGGACTCCTATCCTCTAGGGCTCCAACCTTATCTTCCAAGGCACCAACCTTGTCTCTATGAGGCTTCAACCTCCTGCTTCAATTCGTCAAGATATATTTGGTTATACTTCACGGCTCCCACTGTCTTCTTCGACGAGCCCTGTCACACTTGGTGTCCACGTCACATCATCAATGGCAACATTTTCTTCTTAAAAGGTGTCACCACTGCTCTTCATCATACCCAAACAATTTCTCCAAGTCACATCATGATGACATCAATGATGCATCATGATCTTCAAAATTCTCCACAAGACTTCAACGTGTCTTCAAATGCTCTTCCAAGCTTCCTTCAAGGTTGCTTCAAGGTCTTCAATAAGGTGCTCCAAGACTTCTTCAAGGTAACTTCAATAACCTGCACCAAGCTTAAATTTCTTCACTGTTCAACACTTGCTCCAAACAATCCCTATAATTTGCTTCAGAGATATCAATGGGCTGCTTCCAAATCTGCTTCTTAATACTTCAGCGCCTAATCCGAACTCAAGACTGAACTTCTTAAGAGTGTCTTTAAATCAATTTCAAACAATGGTTTCAAGTGCATTCAATCCTTGAAGAGTGCCTTCAAAATGTCACACGAGTTTACTTCAAGATTCCCACAAATAGCAACAGGTCACTGTAATCCAAAATTTACACCCACAAAAAATTGTTCTTTTGAGCTCTCCAATACCGTCCCTTCAAAGTGACTGTCCAAGGGTACTTCTGATCACAGGTTCAAAGTATCACAGGTTCGAGGAGGGGTTTCTTATGACTATCAATCCCAGATTCAAGGCCAGCAATTCTTCCAAGCAGATTAGGTGCAGATCGGAGCCTCTTCAAATGTTTTTTTAAGTAATGCCTTCAACAATTTCAATGTTTTGAAATTACTTCCAAGATTGGCTCCAAAAAAGTGCCCAAAATACTGCTACAAGTTGAACATTTCAGTTCTACCCATAAGCACGTCTAAGATGCTATAGGTGTTGCTGCTCCCTACCACAGATCTGAGAAGAATGTCGTTATAGGTCATTGTTTCAAGCAGCAACATGTCTGAGCTCCTATAGTCCTAGTCCAAGCCTCCAAACAAGTCCGAGCTCTCTGTCAAATCCTCAAATTACAGTTCTGTCCCATTAGGGGAATTTTGAGGTCTAAAATGGGCCTCCTAAGAAAAATGTACAACAAAAATAAACTTTATAACAACCAATAGGATTCAAGATGATGATGTCAACCATGGTGGATGATTTACCATTTTTTAAATAAAAGGGTAAAAATATTAAAAAATAATAAAACTACTTTTTCAACTCGTATTTTCAACTTATCTCCCAAAATTTTTACTCAAATTTCGAGTGGGAGTACTCGTTGGATGCAAAATTTAATTCTTCATCCAAAGAGTACCCATGTTGCATACTTTTGATGAACCCTGCTACATGAAAAATGAGAAATACATAAAAAAAAACGTGATTACTATCACGTTTTTCATGTATATCTCATTTTTCGTGTAGTGGAACCCATCGAAAGTATGCAACATGGGTACTCCTTGGATGATGAATTAAATTTCGCATCCAACGAGTACTCCCACTCGAAATTTGAGTAAAAAATTTGGGAGATAAGTTGAAAAAGTAGTTTTTTTCATTTTTCCCTCTAAAATTTGATGATGTCATCAAATCTTATTTGATTTTTTCCACTATTATTTTATAATTTCTTTATGAGGCCAATTTTAGACCTCAAAATTCCCCTAATGACTGCCATAGGGTCCAAGCTTGTTTACTGTTGTAATGGAGTATATAAACTTCAATAGAATAACCCCAAAACAGTGTTTTAATGACCTCCTCATCTTCCCTTCCTTTTATACTTCCTCTTTGAAATATTCACCGAAAATTTCTTGCTTGATCAATGAAAACAAACTTGTATTTATAATGATTTTGCGTCATAATGAACAGTCATGTCTATTGGAGGAGAGGCCGACATGTACAGGAGACTTAGGTCGGCTTCAAGGGCCAGATATATACCTTGAACTTGTAAAATTCATATCTCCCAAACTTTTTGGAGTTTTGGGGCGTGTAAGGGCTCATTATAAAGGCAAAATTATGCCCTAAAAGATGGTACATGATTCAAATTGCGAAGCTGCCTCTAGGGTAGTGAAAAATAATTTTTTAGTGAGACTGTCCTTGAAATTTAGTGCAGAAAAATATTTGGGACAGAATGAGGTGTTTGAGACATCGTGTGGTTATTAATGGCTTCTCCATCTTTTGCACCAATAATATCCAACAAAGTCATCATGTAGTTTCCAACCATGTCATCAAGACCTTCATGGAATGACATCATCAAGTGTAGTCTTCTAGGTTACCAAACAAGGTACATGATTGACACTTGACACCTTAAGAATATTTTCTATCTTGACTTCATGTTGGTTCCAAGCTTCTTCATCAAGAGTAAGCACATCATCATTCATGGCATCCTTATTAACCAAGAAGGACTTGTCATCATGATAATATCTGATATCCATATCATCATGAAGGTATAACATTATGTATTCAATAATAGTGCAGTAATATGTCATAGTGCAACATCATTAGGAAAGTTTCGAGGTAGTCTTCCAGCCATCAAATGAGATCTTCCACATCATCATCTAGTCTTCCAACCTTCATCAAGTGTATGACTTCATCAAGTATCATCCAAGTGTATGACATCATTGGTTAAGATCTAGATCATCAAGTGCAAGCAACATTAGATCAAGTACTTAGGGCTTCCTTCATTAGTGGTTTGACTTCTTCATGACTTGACATCTTCATTGATAGTATCCTAGTCAACCAAGAGTCATGGCATCATCATTTGGAACCAGACATCTCAAGAATATTGACATCTCAGTCAATGCCACATTGACATCAATGACAACCTTGATTAACAATCCCCCCCTTTGTCATTGATGGCAATATTCTTGACCTTCTAATTTCTCTCCCCGTTTGACATCAATGGCAAACAAGGTGCCCAGATACTCTCCCTATCAAGCTGCTTCTTTTCTTCATGAATTGTAGTCCTTCATAGGTATGTTACTCCCTCTGCCATGGTGCTCTTTCTTCTGGAAATATGTTCCATGATAGATGTGTTTGTATTTCTTCATGTGATGTACCATCTCCCCTTGTCTGCACAAATTCCTTTAGCTCATGAAGGATTTCTCACCTTGTGTGATCAAGTAGAAGGCATCATCATACTATCATGTTTTTATTCAACGGAGTTACTTTCGAGAGATGATTTATCAAGATTGTCCATGTGTAACTCATCAAGGATTTTATAGGGCCCACTCACGGATCACTTTCTACAAGAATACTCAAGAATCACGAACTCTGCCTAACTGTATGCATGGTCTCTTTTGGCAGGGTTTCACCATCAAATACTTGGAATATCAAGGATGACTTCATCTAGTCAACAACACATCAAGGATGACTTCATCTAGTCAACAACATGTGTTGTTCGCTGGAGTGTTCAAGAGGCTTCCGGATTCAACTTGTTTCCTTCTCCATATTTGTGTAGCTTTCTTCTCTGGCATGGTTCTAGCTTGTGCAGGGGCCCAAGTCAAGTTACAATCGCGTGCCATATGTCCAATGTTATGGCAATTGAAGCACTCTATTTTTTTCATGAATAAGAAATCATGACTTCTTCTTGCAAAATTGCTTCAAGGAGATTGACGGGGACCATTATATTTGTCTTTGTGATATGCCCTACAGTCTTTTTCCATGTGCCCAAAGTTTGTACAAGAATAGCAATAACCAAGAAATATACTTTGGTACCTCAAAGATGGAGTTTTCCTTGATGTACTTTTGAAGTCTTTTTGCCTTGGGATTATTTGATGATATTCATTGCCTTTTGTATTCTTGACACCATCTGCTAGTCTCCTTGGAATAGAATTTCTTCCGTCATTGTCTTGATTCTTCTCCTTGCTCTTGCGTGAAATGGGAGCATCAACATTTCTTTCTAGGTTCCTCACATCTTTGTTGTTTGAAGCATTATCATTCTTGCTTGAGGATTCACCTGCATAGCCAAGACCTGATTTATCAAGGGGAGACCTTTGATGACTTAGGATGTCATCTAGGGTTTGAGAGCTTTTCAAGTTCTTATTCAGCAAGTCAACTTCATTTTTAAGAAAGACAATTTCTCCTTTCAACTTTTCACAATATTCATTTTTCATAACTAGTTGCTTCTTCATTTCTTCCATCATCCTTTGCTAGACTACTCTCCATTTCTTCTTTTATTCTTGTAGCTTCACATGTTTCGGCCTTGAGAAGATTGATGTTTGATTTTAGTTTCAAGATTTCTTCATCCTTTTCTTCTAGTTGGCATATCATGGTGTTTCTCTCCTTTTTTGCTTCATTAACTTGTCCTTCTATGAATGCCAAAGTTTCCATCACCTTCTCGGCTCCTTGCGCTTGTTTCCTTGCTTCTTCTAGTTGAGATCTAAGAGAGGATACCTCTTCCTTGTATTGACTAGTCTCTGCTTCAAGATTGTTCAATCTCTTAAGTCTTTGTTCAAGGTGGCTTGACAAAGTTTCTTCCCTTTTCTTTGCCTTATCCAATTGATTTGTCATAGATATGACTTCTTCATGATGCTTTCTTTTGTTTAGATGAAATTCCTCTTTAAGTTTGGCGAGCTCCTCATCTCTTTCTTGTACTTGAAGCTTAACAAAGTCAACTTCCTTCCTTGTCTTGTCTTGGTTACCATCTTGTGCTTTCTTCTTAAGTTCCTCATTTTCCTTTTTCAAACCGTTAATCTCTTCCATGGAAGCCATAAGTTTATTCAGGAGATCTTCTTCAAAGTCTTCTTTGTTCTCTTCATCTTCTAGGTCTTCTTTAGCCTTGTTGTCATCTCTCTTATCTTCACCTTCCTTATGGATTCTGGATTTCTTTCTTGTTTTCCATCATCTTCTTGACTGGAGATCATTGTCAACACTCCTTTTGAGTGAAGATCATGAAGTTTGTCCCATATGACTTTTGCTTTTGAACATTTTTCAAAATTGGCCTTCACAGAATTTGGTAACCCATTAAAAATTGCCTTCATTGCTCTTGTATTGTACTCCTTGGATTCTTCGTCCATCGTGTCATTAGTAATCACTGATTTCCAAACTTCAATTCCTTGAGTCTTCAAGAAATTCCTCATTGTTGCCACCCGTATATCAAAATTTCCATTGAACAATGGAGCTTTCACAAATTGATTTACTTCAATTTCAATGTTTGAGGAAGACACGTCTTTAGGAGGATTGGAGACTTTCTTACTTGGCTTTGCCATTTGTGTTCTAATGATCAACCTTCAAGTTGTTAGGCTTTGAGTGAAGGTACTGGCTCTGTTACCAATTGTTGGAAACACTGAGAGGGGGGTGAATCAATATTTCTTTTCAATTGTTAATTTTACCAGTTAGATCACTTATATTTAGAACACAAAATGAACAATAAGAATAAATGCTTTTATTAATTTCTTCTTTACAATAAATCAAGTACAATATATGTAGGGATCCAACCCTAGATGAAGACACCAATCTTCAATCTCCCAGGCTCCAACCTGTATTTGCCAAGCACCGACTTAGACTTCCAATGCTCCAACCTTGTCAATTCTGAGGCACCAACCTCAAGGGCTCCAACCCTATATCTGGTACAAGCTCCAACCTGGTCTTTTGAGGACTCCTATCCTCTAGGGCTCCAACCCTATCTTCCAAGGCACCAACCTTGTCTCTATGAGGCTCCAACCTCCTGATTCAATTCGTCAAGATATATTTGGTTATACTTCACGGCTCCCAATGTCTTCTTCAACGAGCCCTGTCACACTTGGTCTCCACGTCACCTCATCAATGACAACCTTTTCTTCTTAGAAGGTGTCACCACTGCTCTTCATCATACCCAAACAATTTCTCCAAGTCACATCATGATGACATCAATGATGCATCATGATCTTCAAATTTCTCCACGAGACTTCAACATGTCTTCAAATGCTCTTCCAAGCTTCCTTCAAGGTTGCTTCAAGGTCTTCAATAAGGTGCTTCAATACTTCTTCAAAGTAACTTCAATAACCTGCACCAAGCTTAAATTTCTTCACTGTTCAATACTTGCTCCAAACAATCTCTTTAATTTGCTTTAGAGATATCAATGGGCTGCTTCCAAATCTGATTCTTAATACTTCACCACCTAATCTGAACTCAACACTGAACTTCTCAAGAGTGTCTTTAAATCAATTTCAAACAATGGTTTCAAGTGCATTCAATCCTTGAAGAGTGCCTTCAAAATTTCACGCGAGTTTACTTCAAGATGCCCACAAATAGCAACAGGTCACTGTAATCCAAAATTTACACCCACAAAAAATTGTTCTTTTGAGCTCTCCAATACTGTGCCTTCAAAATGACTGTCCAAGGGTACTTATGATCACAGGTTCAAAGTATCACAGGTTCGAGGAGGGGTTTCTTATGACTGTCAATCCCAGATTCAAGGCCAGCAATTCTTCCAGGCAAACTAGGTGCAGATCGGAGCCTCTTCAAATGTTTTTTTAAGTAATGCCTTCAACAATTTCAATTTTCTGAAATTACTTCCAAGATTGGCTCCAAAAAGGTACCCAAAATATTGCTACAGGTTGAACATTTTAGGTCTACCCATAAGCATGTCTAAGCTACTATAGGTGTTGTTGCTCCCTACCACAAATCTGAGAAGAATGTTGTTATAGGTCACTGTTTCAAGCAGCAGCATCTCCAAGCTCCTATAGTCCTAGTCCGAGCCTCCAAACAGGTTCGAGCTCTCTGTCAAATCCTCAAATTACAGTTATGTCCACTGCAACAGGGTCCAAGCTTGTTTACTGCTATAATGGAGTATATAAAATTCAATAGAATAAGCCCAAAACAATATTTTAATGACCTCCTCGTCTTCCCTTCCTTTTATACTTCCTCTCTAAAATATTCACCGAAAATTTCTTGCTTGATCAATGAAAACAGACTTGTATTTATAGTGATTTTGCGTCATAATGAACAGTCATGTCTATTGGAGGAGAGGCCGACAGGAGACTTAGATCAGCTTCAAGGGCCAGATATATACCTTGAACTTATAAAATTCATATCTCCCAAACTATTTGGAGTTTTGGGGCGTGTAAGGGCTCATTAGAAAGGAAAAATTATGCCCTAAAAGATGGTACATGATTCAAATTGCGAAGTTGCCTCTAGGGTAGTGAAAAATAATTTTTTAGTGAGACTGTCCTTGAAATTTAGTGCAAAAAAATATTTGGGACAGAATGAGGAGTGTTTGAGACATCGTGTGGTTATTAATGGCTTTTCCATCTTTTGCACCAATAATATCCAACAAATTCATCATGTAGTTTCCAACCATGTCATCAAGACCTTCATGGAATGACATCATCAAGTGTAGTCTTCTAAGTTACCAAACAAGGTACGTGATTGACACTTGGCACCTTAAGAATATTTGCCATCTTGACATCATGTTGGTTCCAAGCTTCTTCATCAAGAGTAAGCACATCATCATTCATGGAATCCTTATTAACCAAGAGGGACTTGTCATCATGATAGTATCCAGCATCCATATCATCATGAAGGTATAGCATTATGTATTCAATAATAGTGTAGTAATATGTCATAGTGCAGCATCATTAGGAAAGTTTCGAGGTAGTTTTCCAGCCATCAAATGAGATCTTCCACATAATCATCTAGTCTTCCAACCTTCATCAAGTGTATGACTTCATCAAGTATCATCCAAGTGTATGACATCATCATATGTCATCATCAAGTATCATCCAAGTGTATGACATCATTGGTTAAGATCTAGATCATCAAGTGCATGCAACATTAGATCAAGTACTTAGGGCTTCCTTCATTAGTGGTTTGACTTCTTCGTGACTTGACATCTTCATTGATAGTATCCCAGTCAACCAAGAATCATGGCATCATCATCTGGAACCAGACATCTCAAGAATATTGACATCTCGGTCAATGCCACATTGACATCAATGACAACCTTTATTAACAAAAATGGCTCAGTGTTTCTCCATATTTGCAATATTTGTGTGATGTCTCTCTATTTGTTGTAGATGCTTGTTTATGTTGCTTTGTATTACTGTTTATTTCTATTCGGAATATTGCAGTGGTATCAGATCTCATAGACTTGGCTCAGCCTGTGGAGCAGATTCGTCTATGACACCAGCAGGAAAACCATATATCACTTACCGGGGGAGGAAGTACAAGGACCAAGAGCGGAGGCTTAAGACCACTTTTGGAGAAGGTGACTGTGTTCTAGTAATGGACGCAGAGGAGGAAGAACCAATGGCAGAGGAGAAAGATGAAGGGAGGGAGTTCGGGAAACTCCTCCTAAAGTCTGTGCAAGAGCTATCGAGGAGGATCGAAGAGATGGGGCAGAAGTTTACCGCTGTCCAGAGACAGCATGAAACCCCAAGGGGTTTTCACATCGGAGAAGGGTCTGGGACTTCCCACCATTTGTAGGAGCAGCTCGCAGCGCAGTAGGTTGTGTCACCTACTCCCCCACGTTCCACGATGCCCACTTTTCTGACTACAAGCACCGGAACGGGAGCACCTCAGGAGTCGGAGCCGGTTCATATGGGGGATTATTTTGCCGAGTATCAGTCCTATGGGCGAGAGTTTGGTGAAGCTATCACTTTCCATGATTTTGTTCAACTCAAGAAGGACAGCCGATCCCGTAACCAGAACAAACGGGGTAGATACACACAAGATGGGGATGTACAAAGTACAGTGGTCAAGTTTTTCTTGCCAACATTTGACGGGTCCTCAAAATGTTCGGCAAAGGCTTAGGTGGAGAAGTTGGATATTCATTTCTAGCTCAATCAGATGGCTGAGGGAGAGGCCATCAAGGTGGCAGCACTACACCTTGAGGGAGAGGCCCACGATTGGTCATTCCATGGGATGGCCACGTTGGGTCACTCAGTAGTGACAGCGTATGCAGAGTTGATACAGAGACTGGTAGAGCGGTTTGACCGGAGGGATCCGAATGGTCAGCACTTTGTTAAGCTAACCAAGCTCAAGCAGACCGGGAACCTGGAAACCTACATTTCCGAGTTCTTGAGGCTTTCGGTGATGGTGCCCGACTTGTCCTCAGCCAGGATGATCTACATGTTTATTGATGGGTTGGCAGAACCTCTGCGTGGGTTAGTCAGATCCACGAGGCCTGCTACACTTCAGGATGCAGTTGGGAGGACGAGGGATTTGCAGGATGCTCTACCCAGGACCAGAGCTCCTTTCCCCCAGAGACCGACTTTTCAGCCGAAGGGGAAGGACATGAGGGTCCCACCTCCGAGGGGCAACCAAGGCCGGTTGCCTTTGGACAATGATACCCTGCGAGACTTGAGACAGATGAAGCTATTCTTCACATGCCAGGAGTCGTGGGCACCGAGACATCAATGTGCCACAGGGAAGGCACGCTACATAGAGGTCTTCTCTGATAGTGACGGGGAAGAAGATGCATACGAGGAGATAGAGGCAGGAGGAAGCGTTGTGGTGCAGAGAGGGGATCATCCACCACCTCCACCCCCAGGGAAAGGAGGGGCAGCGTTTTCACCTACTAGGGGAGTCCTTGCTTCTTTACGAGGGGTACCCAAGTATTTGACACTGCGTGTCCGGGGCACTATGCAGGGACAGTGGGGCCACCCAAAACTTCATTAATGCACAGTTGGTAGAGAAGAGGGGCATACCGACAGAGAGCTTTGATGGATTTTCAGTACTGGTACTGGGTGCCAGAACTATGCAGTGTGCTAGATATGTACTGGCATTGGTAGTGACCATGGGGACTTACACTCTGACGGATCATTTCTTTGTGGTGGACATTCCAGACACCAACGTGATACTGGGAGTGCAGTGGTTGATCACGTTGGGGAAGGTCACTATGGACTGGGAGACTTTGGAGATGGAGTGGACAGACAAGAAGAGTGGTAAGCATGAGATGATCCGAGGCATGCACACTTATCCCCCGCAGACAGTTTCAGCACATCGGATGGAGGCAAAATTCCGGAAGGGAGATATAGAGTGGGTAGTGGAGCTACGTATTTCAGAGGCAGGAGTTGCAGGACAGGCATCTCACCCAGATGTGCAGTCGATTTTGGACAGATATGCTACAGGTTTTGGGGATATACCTCCAAGACAGCCACCAGATCGGGGGTTTGAGCACACCATTGAGCTAGAGCAGGGCATTCAGGTCGTGATTACTACACCCTATAGGCACTCCAAAGCCTACAGGGATGAGATTGAGAGAGCTATTCATGAGCTCTTAGCGTTGGGACACATCCGACTCAGCACTAGCCCTTTTGCTTCTTATGTTGTGTTGGTGAAGAAGAAGGATGGCACATTGAGGATGTGCATCGATTATTGGGCTCTCAACAAGAAGACCATGAAGAACCGATAACCCATTCTGCAGATTGATGAGCTGATGAACGAGCTGAGGGGATTGAATTTCTTCTCGAAGATTGATATGAGGTCGGGCTACCATCAGATCCGAGTGAGGGACCAGGATGTCCCCAAAAACGACCTTCAAATGTCACTATGGCCATTTTGAGTTTTTGGTGATGCCCTTTGGGCTAACCAACGCATCGGCCACCTTCCAGTCCTGTATGAACCACATCTTTCATGGTTAGTTGAGGAAATTTGTGCTGGTATTCTTCGACGATATCTTGATTTACAGTCGGACATGGGAAGAGCAGCTACAACACATTGAGGTTGTATTGCGTATTTTGGAGGAGCAACATTTTTATGCTAAGCTCTCCAAATGCGAGTTTGGGATAACAGAGATTCTCTATTTGGGGCGCATCATTGGTGTGGATGAAGTGAGAGTCCAGGAGGAGAAGATCTAGGCCATTCGGGATTGGTCGGAACCGAGGAACGTGACTGAACTCCAGGGGTTTGTAGGCATCTGCACCTACTATCAGAATTTCGTTAAGGGGTTTTGCCAACTTGTTGGACCCCTCACATATCTTACCAAAAAGGGGGCATTCAGTTAGACGGACACAGTGCAGAGGGCCTTTGACAGGCTTAAGGAGGTGATGAGAAGTTGTCCAGTCTTGCTTTTGTCGGATTTCACGCAACCCTTTGTCTTGGAGTGTGATGCCTCGAGGGAGGGGGTGGGCGTTGTCTTGATGCAAGGGGGCCACCCCATAGCTTTTGAGAGCAAGAAGCTATTGCCGCATGAGAGGTTGTATCCCATATACGACACGGAAATGTTGGCTATCATGCATGCACTGGCCAAGTTTCGGTAGTACTTGGTGGGAATAGGTTCAGGGTGAGGACTGACCACAACAGCCTCTGATTCTTCTTAGAGCAGAAGAAGTTGCAGGAGAGGCAGCAAAAGTGCGTTAGCAAGATCCAGGTGTATGACTTTGACATTGAGTATGTCAAAGGGAAGAACAATGTGGTGGTCGATGTTTTATCACGCAGACCGGCAGTGTTGTCTCTAATGAGCCCAGACACGGACTGGAGGGCTCAGTTACTGGTGGAGTACTCCAAGGACCGTTTTTCTTGTGAGATACTGGATGGTCAGATCACAGATGATAGGTACAGAGTGATGGATGAGGTGATATACTTTAGGGTTCTTGACTGGGAACTCTCAGCTCAAGGAGAAGGTACTGCGTGCCTCCCATGACTCACCATTATCAGGCCACCAGGGGTTCACTAAGACCTACAGGGCCATCAGGGAGAGGTTCTCTTAGAGAGGCCTCAAGGAGGACGTATTTTGGCATGTCAGGGAGTGCGAGGTGTGTCCGTGGAACAAAGGAGGGATGAGCCATCCAGCAAGATTACTACAACTACTTCCCATTCCTGAGGGGAAATGGGAAAGCATTTCGATGGACTTCGTCACAGGGTTGCCCACGGTGCAGAGCAAGGGTTGCATCTTTGTGGTCGTTGATCGACTGACAAAGTATGCACACTTCTTCGCTATATCAACATGGTTACAGCAGCACAGGTAGCGGAGCTGTTCTTCAGGGATATCTTCAGGTTGCATGGTCTTCCGAAGACTACTGTTAGTCACTGGGACAACCGTTTCATGGACAACTTTTGGCAGGAGCTCTTTCATTTAGTGGGTACAGAGTTGACTCCGAGTACCAGTTATCACCCTCAGACGGACGGGCAGACAGAGATAGTGAACAAGTGGTTGGAAGGCTACTTGCGAAACTATCTCACAGGGTAGCAGAAGGCATGGTTACGTTGGTTGCACTTGGGAGAGTACTGCTACAAAACCACTTTTCACATGTCCATTGGTATGTCTCCGTTCTATGCTTTGTATGGGTACCATGCTTTGAATTTTACTGACGTGATGTTTGGTGCTAGTAAGGCCCCCAGGGCCAAGGACTGGATCCAAGAGAGTTAGGATATACTCTGAGCTCTTAAGGATAACTTAGCTACAGCTCGAAACCAACATAAGTTGTATGTCGATAGGGGACGGGTTAAGAGATAGTTTGAAGTAGGGGACTTGGTCTACTTACGACTTCATCCATACCAGCAGTCCACGCTGAAGCAGAAGGGGGTCGAGAAGCTCAAGCCCTACTTCTATGGACCTTACAGGGTGATCTGCGGGATTGGGGAGGTTGCATATGAGTTAGAGTTGCCTACAGGTAGCCGAATCCACAATATCTTCCACGTATCACGCCTGAAAAAGGCATTGGGGCAGCAGATGACTGCAACAGAGGAGCTTCCACCTACAAATGACGAGGGACATTTGGTGTTGCAGCCAGAAGCCATCATAGACACCAGGGAAAGGCAGTTATGGAGCAGGACAGTTAGAGAGTACTTGGTGAGGTGGAGGAACTTGTCGGATGAGGATGCCACTTGGGAGAGTGAGAAAATCTTGCAGCACCCATCCTTGCAATTGCTTGAGGACAAGCAACATTTTGGCGGGGAGGACTATAATATTCCCAATTAGCAGCAGCTAATTGGTAATATTAATTTTGGCAAGTTTTTATTTTCTAATGTTAAGTTAGTTAATAAAGTGGGTGATGAGACACATAACCTACACTAAGGAAATAATTATTCCCTAAAGTCACTTGAACACATATTTACTTGATAGTGTGGGGCCCATGAGGGTGAAGTGGCAACTTGAGGGAAGAGGCAACGTGGGGCCCATGACAGCGCAGTGAGAGAGAGACAGCGTGGGCCAAAAGGGACAGCGCAGTTTCATGGGGCCCAGATGAGAGCAAGGCTCTCAAAGCATAAAAAGGGGAAGAGGCTCCTCATTCTCTCATTCTATTATATATCTCTGATTTCTATCTTTTGACATTAAGCACGCTTTTGCTGTTGAGCGAAGTCTGCAAGTGTTGTTTAGCATACCGGGGGTCTCCGAGCGGAGATCCCAACCTCAGCCCCGGGGGACTTCGAGTGCCTGCTCGGGTGAGGAGTTATATCCATTGTTTTGCAGGAGGGAGCCATAGCATCTTCAGCTAGGATCACGCAGCTGCTTGGATAGTGCAGTGTCTTGGAGGGATTATGTAGTTTGTGGTAGTGGTTGTTCCCGGAGTGGGGAGATATCAGGGATTTCAACCTGAGGTTAGTGTGGAGGGACCAGCCCTTCACTATTCTTCATTTTGATACAGGAGGAGGCCATCATTTGCAGAGAATCATTCAAGGCCAACGTATTTCACTGGGATAGCGTTATTTCCCAAGGGAGGTCAAATTCTGGGGTCAGCGATTCTGGGATTATTTTCTGGGATTTTTTGGGTTATTGGAGGAGAGTTAATTTCCATATTTTCACGTTTTTCTAAGCAGGGGAACAACCCAAAAGAGCCATTCCATTCCAGCAATAGCAGTAGTTCGGTAGCAGCAGCAGCAACAACATTTGGAGATTATGCAGTCCTTGACAGAGCAGCCATTCATTGAGCATTTCTTAGAGTATTTCCAGCTTGCCTTGTGCAACCCAAGGTTCCATCATTCTGATCACCTTTGTACTCTTTATTATCTTTCAGTTATATAATAAAATGGCTCGGCGTTTCTCCATATTTTCATTATTTGTGTGATGTCTCTCTATTTGTTGTAGATGCTTATTTATGTTGCTTTGTATTACTGTTTATTTCTATTCAGAATATTACATTCAGAGAAACATTGATGCTCAAGTACCGTAGTTGTTTATACAGATACATTCAGGAGGAAATGGAATTCCTCGACATTACCTTGCTTGGCACGGCTTATCGATATGCCGCCAAATTATCAGTGTTATGTTCTGGAGAACGACGAAATCAATAGGCATATTCATAAGTTGCTACAGAAAGGTCACATATGACCAAGTTCATCGCCCTATGGGGCCCTGATCGTGTTGGTGCAAAAGAATTATGGGACTTGGAGACTCTGTATTGACTATCAAGCATTGAACAAGATCACTGTCCAGAATAGGTACTCGATCCCACGGATTGATGACCTTCTAGACCAATTCAAGGGGGGGAATATTTCAGCAAGATCGACTTGAAGTCTAGGTATCACCAGGTACCAATTGAACCCTCCAATATGTGGAAGACTGCCTTCAAAGCAAAGGAGGACCTTTTCTAATGGTTGGTCATGTTTTTCGGGTTGACGAATGCTCCCACAACCTTCATGAAGATGATGGATGACATCTTGCAGCCATTCACCAACACATTTGTAGTAGTGTACTTGGATGACATCATGATCTTTAGCCAGACTTGGGAAGAGCACCTCCACCACATCCGACAGGTCCTCCAAACACTACGGCAACACAAGTTGTGTGCCAATTTGGAGAAGTGCACTTTTGGCATGACTTAGGTTCAGTATCTGGAATACATTATTCATGAGTAGGGGGTGCATGTGGATCCAGCCAAGATCCAAGTCATTCGAGATTGGCCAACCCCAACCACTCTGACAGAGCTCCGTATCTTTCTGGGTCTTGCCCATTTCTACCACAGGTTCATGTTGGGATTCTCTCATATCACTTGGCCCTTGAGCCAAGTCACCAAGGGAGGAGCAAAATAAAAATTCTTTTTGTATGAATCTTAACAGAAGGTGTTCGTCGAGTTGAAAAACCGCCTCTACTCTTCCCTAATGCTCATTGTTAGTGCCAGTTTTTGCATCCTGCCACTAGTGATCAAATAGACTCTTATCATGTCTTGTTAGGGTCCCATTTTGAAATTTTTTTCATTCCATTAGGTCATCATGCAAAAATTTGGTTATTGGATGTAGATCTAAGTCTGATATTACTCCTTTCAAAATTTTACTACTTGTTGGCTCATTTCAACACTTTGTTGAGTGTACCATCATTCATGAGTTGTCATCATCATTACATTCATTTTAATCATGGTTCCATTCAGTCCAGAGTCTCCATTAGGTCTTAGGGTTTCCAAGGTAATCAAATCATAATTCCATGCATAAATTCCAACAAGTGAAGGAGTGACAATAAGGAAATTTCATCAGTAAATTTAATTTGTAAATCTAGTTTCAAAGCAATATGTAATTTTATGTTCCTAATTTGTAATAAGTACTTTAGAGTTCCAAGTAGCTACAATAATCAAGGTTCCATCAGCAAAAGATCAAGGTTCCAAAAATCCATTAGTGTTCTTAAGCCATCAAAAGATGAAGTTCAAAGATCAAATTCAAAGGTTAAAGGTAAAAAGTAATGTAAAGTTGATTTTGAGAAAGGAAATGTGGGTCCAAGTCTATTTAATTATATTTCTCCAAGTATAAAAGGCCCTCAAAGACCAAAAGTCACTCATTTGCATTATCCATCATCGAGTTCTTAGCTTTTCCAAGCAAAAAATCGATCTTTTCCTCGAAAAACAGAGTTTATGGGTCCATAGTTGCACTTTTTCCACAGGCGTTGTGCTTTTCGTAGTGGGTACGTTGCGCTTTTTGCAGGGCTTCGTTGCGCCTTTTTTAAGCTCGTTTCACATTTTTCATAGGAGAGCCACAACCTTAAATCTTGTCTCCAAGGGTTCTAAGCAGCAGTTCAGGGTTTCTACAATCATTTGCAAGTAAGTTACATCTTCACAACCCCTTCTTTCAGCTCATGGTCATAATTTTATGGTGCAAACCATCCTTTACTATCCATATCATGTTCTAAGTAATTAAACCTTGTTTTTCATCTTTGTGAGTGTTAGCGCTGGAATCAACACTTGGATTGTAACAAGCGCCTGACCAGATACATCTTAAGCTCAAGGGATTTTCTTATAATTTGATTGAGTTTTTTAGAAATTGGTTGGAAATCACACACACTGAAAGGGGTTTTGAAAAAATAAGAATCTCTTACACATATGAGGACACTGGTGCATAGTGTGGTAGCAAGGTTGGGTTTTTAGCTTGATGGTTAGAAGAATGGAAGATAAATAGTGGATATGTCAGAAACCCATTGTTAAGAGGAAAGGTTGACACAAATTCTAGATCTGAAACGTATAGTGAAAGAATGCTTTAGCAGACTTACAAGAGTCTCACTCTACATTTTAAGAATCCAATTACATAGAATGATTCCAACTAACATGATCTCACGAATCAGGAATTCTTGATAAATCAAGACTGATAAAAACATATTAGTCACACATGCTAGATCAAAAGACTTATAAGAACATGAGACGGGATTTAATTCGATGAACAATCTTCAATTCATACTGTATTAGGAAAGCTTGGAACAAGACTTGCAAAAATAGCTCAATATGTCTTGGAAGTTCACAAGACTGATAAAACATGAGATAGAACTATGTAAATCATAATCTGGAATGAAACTGTAAATTATGGAAACACATAAGGAGATAAACAATACACACACCATACAATTTGTGAGTCCTCAAGAGTGCCTATGGATATATAATATGTTCAAAAATGTACAAGACAGTATGCAATGAAATAGACAACCAACGAACCCTTTCTTCCTTGCTTTACATAGTATATATACAAAAAATGAGTTTTGTTAAAGCCTCCATAAAAAGTGCAATTCTGTTTTAGAGACTTTATTACAATCCTCTACATATAGTAGAGCTTATATTAAACATAACAAAATAGTAGACTGAAATACAACTAAAGACAGAACATGATAGTATGGAGCTCAAAATGGTTGAGTTGAGGTGGGTGAGTGCTCCTCGTTTCCTGGAAAAACTGCCTCCACAAGAAGTGCAACTGTCAACTGAAAAGGACACATGGACCCTTATCTGCAAAAGTGTAGGAGTAACCAACTGAAATGACATCTGGAAGAAAGATTGATTGGATGACACTTGGAAAAAGACCATAACCATTGAGGCTGCATTCACTTTATCATCATTTAGTGTCATTCTCTTGAAACCAAAACCAAAAAGCAACCTTTTCTTCTTATTATACAAAATCCGAAAATAATCGCTACTTTTCTGAAAAAGGTAGCTATTTCTAAAAATACCGTGTATAAGCCAAAAATGATATGATTCTTCAGATTTTCATGGTTTTGTATATTCAATCATTAAAGATCTAGTATAGAAGAAAAAATCCTAATAGCTTATGCCTTGGTGACCCTCTTGTTTGGCTTTCTCTTATGTACTTTCTTTTTCTTCTGAGTCTCCTTCTTCCTTGGTTCATTTTATGGGCTTTCATCTATGTTTATTATTTCATCTCTGAGATCAGGGTTGGCTATGAGTTTTCTTGCTAGTCTGAGCTTGTTCTTTGGTCTGGTGTGAGGCCTTTCAATTTATGGATTTGGAATGTATGAGGACCTCCTTCTCCCATGTATAACTCTACTTGATTGCCCTTCTTCAAACTCTGACTAACTAAACTCGGTTTCACTACTATCCTCCTCAAAAGATGTGTATGAGTGGATTATAGCTTTTTTCTTCCCTTTGGCTGAAGAACTGATAGAGGAGTAAATCTGAGCTATAGTAGGTTCTTCTACTATAATGGTCTCTGAAACTTTTCTTTTCCCCTTTTTGAGTGAGGAAAAGACTTGTGCAAGTGTAGGCTCCTCTGGAGCTGGAGTGGCATTGTTTTCTTGATTCTCCTGTCTAGCCTCTATAACAGGACTTGGTGTCAAGGTTTCAGGGTTGACTTCCACTGAAGGTCCCTCTGTCAAAATATTTTTTCTCCTGCATTTACTCTTTGAAGAGGAAGCTACCTCTTTCTTGGTTTTAGACATAGTATTATTGTCAGGTAGGGTAACCTTATGTTTGAGTTTGCTTGCATGCTCCTTCCTAAAAGACCCCAAGGTCTATGGCTCCTTGGGTGGTCTTCTTGTGTAAAATTCCTTGGTTGGTTTCACTATAGGTATAGGAGTGATGGGGTGTGTAGGAGTGGTGGTTTGAACTCTAGCTCTCCTAGCTGAGTTCCTTATCTGTCTGCTAGATGGTGTAGAAGATTGGCCAGTTTGTGAAGGGGTCAATGTAGGTGCAGGACTTGATTGTTGCTCTTGGGTCTTTTTCCTTTTAGGCCTTCCTACCCTTTTTCTTGAGTTAACACTACGGAAGCTTTCATCTGCTAAATAATTTTCCCATGTGGTTCTCTTATTTATCAAACCCCCGTGATAGAGATTGTGAAGAGAATAGTCTGGGGTTCTCTGTATTTTTTGGGACATTGACAACAGAGATTTATAAAGGAAAAATGGTAGATTCATAGGTTTAGAGCCCAAGATGTGAATAGAAACCTCTTGGTATTTATGCATAGTGGAAAACATGCCTTCACAGGGAATATAACGTTGCACGGTGGTAATAACATCTTTCCACTCATGCCTAAAATACGAAATGTGAACAGTGGGGGTCCAATTTATATTTTCATGTTCATGCTTTAGATATGGATTTAAATTAGCTTTAAGCAGAGTTTTCTTCTTGTACCAGGACTCACCTGTAGCTAATGTTTGGGTAGCCCTTGCAATGATAGTCTCTGTGATCCTGAAGATTCGATACCCCAGCTTAACATGTTCTCCATCGAATGTCTTAGCAAATACCTGAGCCACTGTAAAAATTTCACCTGAAAATGTCTTTAAAAATTGATACCACCTTGCTGCTTGGAACTGGGGTTTACAAAACAGGTATTGGCTGGTTCTGAACAATTCACCTTACCACCCTTACCCATGTTGTTAACAGTTAACTTAACCACTAATGCCCACCTGTGAGACAAGGAACGACAACCCCTCCACGAAGCCCTAACTGCTGGCACAAGGTAATAAATTGTTTTGCTGGAAGATAGCAATGGTTTTTTGTATCTTTCACGAGGGTAAACGGAAACAGAGCTCTGCATGCCCTAAATTACGGTGAGAGGGAGTGACATGAAACCAAAATGATTTAAATTCTGCTTCCAACTCATTCCACCGAAAATTTCACTCCATCACATTATTGAATAATAGCTACTTGTACTTAACCTTAATACATTTCACCTTAATGAGTAGCATTAGATTTTAACTAGCCTTAGCAAATAAAATAACCAACCTCCTTTTGATGAATCCTCCAATTAGAAATAGCCACATTTTCAGAGTAATACCTCTTGTTTTAGCAGACCTTCAATATTCAAAGAGTCGTGTATTTTCACCTGAGTAATGCGTCTTTTATCTCCTTATACAAATTTTGCAGGAAATAGCTACTTTTTTTGAAAAGGTAGATATTCCTGTGTTGCTTGTAAAACCAGATCTTCTGAAGAAAATAGTTTCCTTTCTAGGAAAGGTAGTTATTCCTGTGTTATTCCTAACGCAACTGATGACTCTGACATTTTATCTTTAACCTTCGATAGAAATATCATGGTAGAATGAATAAGACTTCTCAAGCTAAACCCATGACCTTAACTACTCAAAGCAGTTAAAAGACTTATTAAAAGAAAGTTTACCCTAATAAATCTATGTCACAAACAAACTATTGGACTCAAAATTCTTTTGTATTTTGGTTAAAAAATGATAAAAACTAATACATTTTAACCCTCCAGGGCCTTCAACCATAGGTTAGGAGACAAGAGAGGATCAAAGACACAACTTACAATGATGACCGGACTTTGAAAAAAATTGATAAATTGTAGTGCTAACAGTGGCTCCTATTGGGGATGAAGTCCTCCCTGTGAGGCTTCAAGGACTATAGATTTAGTGCCTTAAACTCTCAGTACTTTTAAATTTCAGAAGCTAATGATAGGAAGTGACTTTTATTGACTGAACTGAAAACTGACTCTATTTACAGACACAAATACCATTGGGCATGGAACTTTATTGACACAGCACTCTGGATATTTACAATGGAAAGACTGATTGACTTATCAAACAAAAAACTTTTTGAGAATATGACCATTGATTGGACCTCCAACAAATTGATCATCATCTAAATGCTTCAACAGAAATGTGTTATTTTCCAGAACTTGAGCAATTTTTAATGGCCCAAACCAGAAGTTGTCGAACTTACCATGCTTTCCACGATCTTCTCTTCTTGCATCCCAGCGCAATACCAAATCATCTTCTTGGAATACCTGTTGTTTTGCTCTTTTGTCAAAGACAACTTTTACTTTGACTTTATACTTTTGTTCTTTGTCCATCATGGATACCCGGATTTGATGAGCTTCTATCAGTTGCAGCATCTTTCTCTGAATGGGATTTGAATTTTCAGTTTCATCTTGTAAAAACTTCATAACAGGAAGGGCCAACTGCAATGGCATCACAGCATCAGCACCATAAACAAGTTGAAAGGGAGAAACTCCAATTGATTTTTTGCTACTCACTCTGTCTGCCCAAAGAGCATGAACTAGCTGAGTATCCCAATTTATTTTGTTTTTTGTCATCATCTTCTTATTATTCTTACCAGGTTTTTGTTTGATGACTCAGCTAATCCATTACCTTGGGGGTAATAAGGCGTAGAATGAGTCAAATCAATGTTATACTTCTAAAAGAAATTGTTCATCTTGGAAGATTTAAAATCCATTGCATTTTCAGTCACCAACTTTTGAGAGCAACCAAATCTAGACATAATATTTTCCAACAAAAAATTAATTATTATCATGCTAGTGTTGTTTCTGGTTGGAATGGCCTCAATCCACTTGGTGAAATAGTATGTGGCTGTAAGAACCCACCTGCGTTGCCCTGATGATGGTGGATGAATCTCACCAATAAAGTCTAGCCCCCACCGCTGGAAAGGAGCATCTGCTGAAATGGGAATGAGAGGTAGTGGGAGCAACTTCTGCTTACCGGAAAAATTTTGGCACTCAGTGCAAGCTCTGAATTTAGCAAAAACATTAGAGAAAGGAGTTGGCCAATAATAACCAGATCTTATAATTTTATTTGTGGTAGCTTTCCAACATAAATTTCCACCACACACACCAGCATGTATCTCTGACATAACTTTTTGAGCTTCAACTTCATCTACACATATCAACAAAACTTCTATAGGGTATTTCCAATAAAGATGATTTCCATTATGCAATACTTGACAACCTTCAGTTTAAAATCCCTCTTTGGTTTTTCCATTTCTGGAAGACAACTGAAATTTAATAAAAATTACACTATGTCCTTATACCAGTTGGAATAGAAGAGTTCAAGATGATCAGATATACCTTCTTTATTTGTTTCTTCAACTACCCCCATGTTCAGATTTAGAGATTTGCAATTTGATTATGCCATCAAGCAAGCTACGCCTTGTCCCTTTATCAACTTAGTAGTTCTGATTTCAATGTCAAATTCCAAAAATTTTGTTAACCATGTTCCCCTCCTGTCAACTGTGTCTGGCTTCAACAATACATCCTTAACAACAATATTTGGCACAAAAGCAATGAATTTAAAATGCAAAACATAAACTCAAAAATACTTCAAATCCTTTACCAATGCATATGCATGTTTTTCAACCAAGTTGTACTTTAACTCAGCATATCTTAATGCGTGGCTGGAAAAATAAATTGGTTGCTCCAAGCCTTCCAAGTTCTTTTGAAGTAAAAATGCTGCAATAGTTTCCTCAAAAGAATATGAAAAAGTAAGAAAATCCTTCTCAAAATCAGGGTTGATTGACACTAGGGCTTCAGTCAAGGCAGGATTGCTAAGAAAGAGTTTTTTTCTTCATCTTTCCACTTGAACTCTACATCTTTCTTCAACAAGACATTTATATGTTTAATTAATTCTGCAAATTTTGGAACAAAATGCCTCAGAAAATAATTTTACTAAAAAATGACTGTAGCTCTTTTCTTATTTCTGGGTAAACCAAATTTCTGTATAGCTTCAACTCTCCCTAGGTCAATGCAAATATCATTTTCTATCACTATATGCCTCAATAGTTTCCCTTTTTGAACAGCGAAGTATGATTTCTTTGGGTTTAAAGACAAACCAAATTTTATGCACTTATCAAACACTTTCTGCAAATGTTTTAAATGATCTTGATTAGATTTTGAAAAGATTGTTATGTCATCCAAATAAATGACTACAAATCTGTGATTTTCCCCTGTAAAGGCAATGTACATTGCCCGCTGAAATTTTGCACCTGCATTCATTAAACCGAAATACATCTTATTATACATAAAAGTTCCCTAGGGTGTAGTGAAAGTTGTTTTCTCCCTGTCTTGTTTGTCAACTGAAATTTGATTGTATCCTGAAAATCCATCTATCATTGACAACCTCTTTGAGCCTACAACCTTCTGCAAAATATGATCCATTTTGGGTAAAGGATAGTTATCCTTTAGCGAACACTCGTTCAAATTGCGAAAATCAACACAAATTCTAATTTCGCCATTCTTCTTTCGAATCGGGACTATATTAGCTACCTAATTGGAAAATCTTAAAGGCAAAATTATTTTTGGCTTCCCACATTTTTCTGATTTCTTTTTCAATGATAGGGGGCAGCATAGGATTAATGTCTTATATTTTGTGATACAGGCTTTGATTTTGATTTAAGAGGGATTTTATGCTCCATTATACTTTTGTCATATGTCTTCAAATCACTGTAGGACCAAGCAAAAATGTCAGTATACTGCTTCAGCAACTTGACATATTTAGTTCTAGTTTCTTGAGGAAGAAATTTAGAAACTTTAACATATCTAGGCTGATTTTCTGTACCAATATTGCAGTCAACTGTACTCTCTTCATTTGTTTTATTATAAGGCTTTAAAAAAACATCATTATTGTCAAACAACCTCTCCAAAGGAACTAAGCCTTTAGGAATGAAGTTTGTTTTTAGATAAATAATGTCTTTTCCAGCTATAGTCTTTTTGAATGGCTTGTTGTTCTGAATTTCAGATGTGTCTTGTTCATTATCAATCTGAATGTCTGAAAACTCCTCCACACATTCCAAGAATTTCTAGATTTATTTATCATATTCAAATACTTTCCAGTATTTGATATTGTCAAGAATGGAAGATATGTTTTTAATGTGAACATCATATGTTGCTTTAACATCAAGAGGAACCTTAAAATTATTAGCAGCAATGGTCAGTGAATATGCCATTTCATTTTCTTCTCTGGAAACAAAATTCAAATTGAATTTTGAAGAATAATGTTCAATTAAATCCCACACTTCTTTTCTGTAATTCTTCAATTTTTAATTTTTCACTTGATAATTATCTCTCACCTGTTGTACCACCAACTCTGAATCACCAAAAACAATTAACTGTTCAGCTCCCAAATCCTTTGTTGCCTTCATTCCCAAGATAAGTGCTTCATACTCAGCGATGTTAAGAGTAGTGACAAATTGTAATTTGTATGATAAAGTCTCTACCTGTTGAGTGGAAGAAATAAGAACTACACAAGCCCATGATCTCTCTCTTAATGAGGCTCCATCAAAATACAATTTCTAGATCTTCCTTGCTTCTAAATTATGCGCTTTTGTGACTTGTGTTAGGGTCCTATAAATATAGGATTCATAATTTTGATTTGACTCTGTTAAAATTCTTGAAATATTGTACATAACTTTGCTTTCTGCAAATGTATTCCCAAATTAAAAAATGAAAAAAATATGGTATGTCTTAAAAGAACAATCAAAGGACAAAAAAAAACAAAGATAAAAAAAAATGTTAAATATGAACCCCATCAAAAATAGATCATGAAAGTGTTGCAAGTTTAAATGCCACTACTTTAGTTTACTTTTTGCAAATAATATTGTGTGCAGCTTGTCCTAAATGCCAAAAATCCATTAGGGTAAAACAGCTTAAACTTGACCTCTCATGCTTTAAATTTCATGTTATTAGATAGAGAATAAAGATCTGTCAAATAGTTTAAACTTGACAAATCAGTAGATAGAGAATAAATGAGGAGCTCAATAGTTTAATCTGAGCCCTCGAACGCAATAAGGTTAGACTTAGATAGATTTATGCTTTGAAAGAAAAATGGATTTAGGGTTGCAAGCTTAAATGCACCCATGCAAATGAAGTAAAAAATGTTAAAATAATGATGGATAGGAAGAAAGCAGTTGTGAAAGACATGTAATAAAGCAACATCGGGCAAAATTACTAATTTCCCCTCCCCCACAATGATCCAGTATTCAAAACCTTCAGTTAAAGAGGCTTAGAGCATTTCTCTGACTTATGTTGGGACCGGACTCAAGGCTTAGTAACTGATTGGTTAAAAATACGGATTCCCTACATGAAAACCCATTTCATCAGCATATTCTCTCTTTTCCAAGAAATACAATCCCTTTTCCCAAGTAAAACACATTTTTTTACTTAGAAAAGTAAAACCCCCTCCTTGACTAATTTCATTATCATTCAAAAAACACTCAAAAACCCATAAAATAAATTTTATCTTAAGTCTGTGTAAAAAATCAAAATGGGACAAATTATGCTTAAATGACCTATTTACACTTTACTTAGTTTAAAATTATGTATTTTAATTAATTTCATTACATTCTTCATTTCATAAAAAAATTTAACCTAAAGTATTAAATCCCTTATAGATAACGCTTCCCATATATATTAATTTCTTTATAAATAAATAACCCCAAACCCACTATTTAAAAGTTAAACCTATGGTTATATATCCCACGTGCCGAAAATAAACCCTCCCTTTTCCCATAGGTTTAAACATATCAATATTATAAAAATCCCGCCCCTATGGTATCAAAACACCTATTAAAAGGTTTATATGCCATATAATATCATATTCGCGCCAATGTTATTGAAACATTTGTTAATGTTTTAATTGAAAACATATAACATTACAACCCCCGCCCAATCACATAATATAAAGTTTTAATGTTATAAATACATATTTATAAAGTTAAAACTTATCTCGTTGCATTTACAAACCCTTGGACCCACCTTTGAATGCCGAGTAGTTTCCACGACCAATCGTAGTCGTTCGCATCAAAGCTCCCAGATCCAACGACCATAAGGCCATATCGCAAATAAAGTCGTGCGGTCTTAACACATCTCATTTCCATGCGAAATATGTTGTTTTAGCCTTTCCTTTCTCCTCTATGTGGTCCAGTTCTATTGGATCGCATCTGATCCAACTAAAACTGCTTACCACTTTAAACCAACGCAATAACCACTCGCAGTTTTTCGCCTTCGAAGCATGAAAACTACTAGTTTGCCCGATATGATTGCCATTTAATGTCGATTTTGTTTAAACCATAAAACCCCATATGCACTAATAAAACCATTTTTTGCATTTTCAGTGCATTTATCCATCCCGACTGAAGAAAGAAAGCTCTTGGTACATTGTTTTACGCCCAGAGGACCTGAAAAAATCCATTGCAGCTGCTGTTAAAACCGTTTAAAGCTTCCACTTTACTTTAAAAGACTTCAACGGCCCTTAGAAAACCTCTGCTATCCCAAAGAAACCCTCCATGCAGCCAAGGTTTCATTAACAGTTGTTTTTTTTTGCAGGTTATTGGCAAAAGAATAATTTGGATAAACAGCTTAATACTAGTTAAAGACCTGTTTACTCAAAAAAATCACAAGGAAATGAGTTCGAATTATTTCCCTAAAAACAAGAAGATTTCATACGGTAGCAGAGCATAATGAAGAAATTTACACAAGTGGTCAGAACAGAGGATGAAAACATTTCCATCAGTGATTCTCCATGACATATTTTACTCGCTCTTATTATAAAAGGTAAAAGTGAAAATGTAACAGAGCAGTCAAGGTAAAACAGTAAAAGTAAATACAGAGGCAGTAATAGTTAAACAAAGATGAAAATACTTTCACCAACAACAATGAAGTTTATCCAAAGTGAAAGTAAAAACAGTGAAAAGAACAAAAAGGTTAAAAGATGAAAACAGAACAAGAAGGGGCATTTTTACAGAAATTTCATGTTTAAGTCATTGTTTTTCATAAACTATTGTGACCAATCCAAGATGAATTTTTCAAAACTGAATGAGGTTTATGTTCCTAAGATGTCCAACTACAAAAACCTCTCTCACTTTTCTAACAGCCATTATGGGTTTGGAAATATTAAACAATATTTGAAAGAACTTTTTACATAAAATTCATGTTAAGTCATCATTTTGCAGAGAAGATTGTGGCCAATAAAAAATACATCTTACAAAATTGAAGGAGGTTTTGTTCCTAAGAGAACCATCTACAAAGACCTATCTCACTTTTTTCACAGGTATTACAGAATGAGAGATACATGCACATATTTACAGCGTCTTTTTCAAATTGTGCAAAGCTCTATTTTACACATATTTTTGCAGAGCCTATTATGAACATCTGGAGCAGCATTTTAGAGAACCGAGAGCGGTTTATCTCAACAACATATTTATCTACAATAACTTCACTTTTTAAATATCTATTTCGAATTGAGATATACAAAGGTATCATTGGATCCCAAGTTTAGAGAATTTCTAGAGCATAATGCACAAGGAAATGAGACAATTAGTGACTTGGATGCCTCATCATCAACTAAGATTTGATATCAAATTCAAATTCTCTTCTTTGTCACCATCAATCCATAAGTATAGTGTCAAATAGATTCATTAGTTTTGAGTGTCTTTTTATTGAGTTCTATTTATGTAAAATAGTTTGAGATATTTGTAAACCAATCTTGATATTTTTTCAAGATATTTTAGTTTAAGAATTTGTATAAATACTTCATCCTTTGAAGTATTATTGTGGAATAAATTGTTGAAGATTTCTATAGTCATTTTTGTGGACTTGAAGGCTTTTGTGTTTCAAATTTCGAGTAGCATACTGGATCAGATCAACTAGCATCATATTTCAGGATTCATGTGATGAGCTATTGAAGTGAAGTATTCTATATTTGTCATTTTTTATCTTTATTTGTTACATGCAATCCATTATGTGTTCTAAATTTGAATGAATAAACAGGAGTATTACTTCAGGATTTGTTAAAAGCACCCTATCTTTACTGTTTTTCATTTCTATGTTTTCTATTGATTTCTAGAGTATGGAACCTTAATTGCTCCCTCTTTCGTTTGACCTCTGTCTATTACTTCCCTTTTCTTGATCAAAGAACCCTTCATTGCTCTTTATCCCGATCATATCACCTCACAAAACAACTTTCCAAGATCTTCAAGGGTTATCTATCTTGCCCTGAAAACATTTGACTTTTTGACCTTGATCCTAGTTCTGTCTGCTTGACTTTTGACTCCTTAGCCCAATGGACAAACAGATTTCTGACTATCCACCTCATTAAGTGATTTTTCCCACCAAACCAAACAAACCAAAACCAAATTGCACATTCATAACTAGCCTAATATAATATAATTAAAACAAAGTTAAATCTTATAGAGAGAGCCCTCTCTAAACCCTAAGAAGGCTAGATCTTAGAGTTTAAAAGTTGGTCTGTGGTTACCTCGGACTATTTCTTTCTTTAACCTTGAGAAATTACTGAGTGATAACATAATGGAAACTCCACTGGGGAAGAACATCTTCTTCATAAAGATTATACAAGGATCAGATCTTATCTATGATGGTGGAGATTGATCAGACACACAACGGTTAAAATCATCCACCTAGCGACTCCAAATAAACTTTAAAAATTAAATCTAAGACTTCACTGGTAGAAGGATCTAGCTTGGTTGTATAGATACAGTGGCCCTTCTTTATGATTGATTTACAAGATGAACCCAAGAATACAACGCAGGTATGCTCCCATGAGAAGAGATCACATACCTGGATTTCCACACAAACTACCAAAGGTAAATTGGGATAAAAATCTTCCTATGTTTCAAGATGAGAATATTGATGATCTTTTGTTACATCTCATTAAATTTCATATACACTCATGGAGATTGAAGGGTGATTGGCTTGAGGATTGCCTCATGAAGCTATTCATGGCAACCTTAGAAGGACAAGCAAAGGAATGGTATTAAGCTCTCAAACCTACTAGTTTATTTTCTTTAAAGAATTTTCATAAGGTATTTTATGAGCATTACAAAGAAGATTTTCCATCTTTATCATTAGCTGAAAATTTTTGTGATCAAACTGAAAATCTCATACATTACCTTAAAAATATTAATGAAGATTTAGGAAACTGGCATCCTGAAGATTTATTAGTAGCAGCCCATAACTTTCATTCTCAAGTTAAGTGTCATGATAATCAAGAGGAGTTAATCGAAGATGAAATAGATCAAGAGATGAATCAAGATCCACAAAGCCCCTTTGTAGTAACAAATGATGCTTCATATAATGTTTTGAATGAAGTTAAAGAAAATATTCAACATCATGATCATTTTTTACATAAGAGAAAAAACAATTGTTATTCAAATCTAAGAATTCAAAGATTCCCACCCCCCCTCACCGAAGAAGAAATCAATTTGCTTCTAAACATGCAACCATCCTCAAAATATTTACATAATGAAGAAATTGTTTCTACTTATTCTAATGTTGATGTATGTACTAAAGTTTTTTTCCATGAAGAGACAGAAGAACAGGTTGATGCTCATGTTGTTCTACCTTCCCAAAAAGGCCCATTGCCTGATAGTACTCCTATTGAGAAAAATGATGACCTTCAAATAGAATGCAACCAATCTAATCAAGATATATCAGGATCGCTGGAAAAGCAATCTGCTGATCTAATGTGTATGATTGATTACATTCCTTATTTTGAATATTTTCCTAAGTATGATCAGTATGATGATAATTATGTTCTCCAAATTCAAGCTAACTTCACAGAGCAATCACTAGCTAGTTTGTGGGATGAGGAAGTTCAGTTTCATCAGCTCAAATACAATGATCAGAAAATACATATCAAATATGGGAGTGAAGAAGAAAGTTCATAAATTTTGAAAGAAAGTTCTATATCATTATGCTCTAAAGCATTTCAGTTTTTAAAGGATGAACAACCCCTAGAAATCTATGAAGTTCCATTAAAACCCATATATAAATTGCAGCAATCTTTCAAAGTTTTTCATGATCAAATAGATGATGTGATGAATGATAAATGCAATCAAAATATTTCTCCATTAACTAAATATGAGCTTCAGTATCAAGACGATAAAATTTTCAGCAGACATGCATGTCCATCAGTAGAAATATCATCACAAAGCTTATCTCAAAATCTGAAATTATCTCAGAACAATCATAGGTTGATTTTGCAAGGAAATAAAGTTAAAAATCGCAATTTAGTCTCATGGCATGGAGGCCATCCAGAACAGATTTACAGTTGTTTAGATCAGTTAAACATTAGTGTATATATCTTGGAAGATCCTTTTGAAAATTTTCTAGAGTCAACAAAGGAAATCAAGTATTTCCTTATTCTCTCATTTGTTGACAAGTTTCTAAAAGGTTGCAGAATTACAGTTTTGATAATCAAAAAGCACATGCAACAAAATACCTCAAAGTACATAATGTTTGAATGGTTGCATTGGCTGTTTCATTTTACCTAACTAGCAGTTGGACAACTGATTAGAGTAAGTAGGTATGATTTCAGCTTATTTCAATTTTCATTTTTTAGTTTTCAGCTAGTTTGAAATAATTCATTAATATTTGAAGCCAAGGAAAAGGTCCTAAGATATTGATGATTTAGTAGTTTGGTTTGAAGGTTGCATCACCTTTTAGTCTCATATCAGAGTTTAGTTTGCAGAAAAATGTGTAAATTCAGTTCAATAGTTTCAGTCACAGAGATTTTATAACAAAGCAAATGCATGTTTGGGATTGGCTCAAAGGATCAGGCTATTAGTCGACGGTGTTCTTGACATCTCACAAGGAGATGTCATCCCCATGTGAAGCCGTTGTTAGGGTCCTATAAATATAGGATTCATAATTTTGATTTGACTCTGTTAAAATTCTTGAAATATTGTACATAACTTTTCTTTCTGCAAATGTACTCCCAAATTAAAAAATGAAAAAAGAGGGTATGTCCTAAAAGAACAATCAAAGGACAAAAAGAAACAAAGATAAAAAGAATATTAAATATGAACCCCATAAAAAATAGATCATGAAAGTGTTGCAAGTTTAAATGCCACTACTTTAGTTTACTTTATGCAAATAAGATTGTGTGCAGCTTGTCCTAAATGCCACAAATCCATGAGGGTCAAACAGCTTAAACTTGACCTCTCATGCTTTAAATTTCATGTTGTTAGATAGAGAATAAAGATCTTTCAAACTGTTTAAACTTGACAAATCAGTAGATAGTTAGAGAATAAATGAGGAGCTCAATAGTTTAATATGAGCCCTCAGATGAAATAAGGTTAGACTTATATAGATTTATGCTTTGAAAGAAAAATTCATTTAGGGTTGCAAGCTTAAATGCACCCATGCAAATGAAGTAAAAAATGTTAGAATAATGATGGGTAGGAAGAAAGCAGTTATGAAAGGCATGTAATAAAGCATCATCAGGGAAAATTACTAATTTCCCCTCCCCCACAATGATCCAGTATTCAAAACCTTTAGTTAAATAGGCTCAGAGCATTTCTCTGACTTGCGTTGGGACTGGACCCAATGCTTAATAACTGATTGGTTAAAAATATCGGATTCCCTACATGAAAACCCATTTCATCAGCAGATTCACCCTTTTCCAAGAAATACAATCCCTTTTCCTAAGTAAAACACATTTTTTTACTTAGAAAAGTAAAACCCCCTCCTTGACTAATTTCATTCTCATTCAAAAAACACTCAAAAACCCATAAAATGCATTTTATCCTAAATCTGTGTAAGAAATAAAAATGGGACAAATTATGTTTAAATGACCTATTTACACTTTGCTTAGTTTAAAATTATGTATTTCAAATCATTTCATTACATTCTTCATTTCATATAAATTTTTAACCTAAAGTATTAAATCCCTTATAAAGAGCCCTTCCCATATATATTAATTTCTTTATAAATAAATAACCCCAAACCCACTATTTAAAAGTTAAACCTATGGTTATATATCCCATGTGCCGAAAATAAACCCGCCCATTTCCCATAGGTTTAAACATATCAATACTATAAATATCCCACCCCTATGGTATCAAAACACCTGTTAAAAGGTTTATATGCCATATAATATCATATTCGCGTCAATGTTATTGAAACAATTGTTAATGTTTTAATTGAAAACATATAACTTACAACCCCTGCCCAATCACATAATATAAAGTTTTAATGTTATAAATACATATTTATAAAGTTAAAACTTATCCCGCCGCATTTACAAAACCCTGAACCCACCTTTGAATGCTGAGCAGTTTCCACAACCAATCGTAGTCGTTCGCATCAAAGCTCCCAGATGCAACGACCATAAGGTCATATCGCAAATAAAGTTGTGTGATCTTAACACGTGTCATTTCCATGCAAAATAGGTTGTTTTAGCCTCTCCTTTCTCCTCTATGTGGCCCAATTCTATTGGATCGCATCTGATCCAACTAAAACTGCTTACCACTTTAAACCAACGCGATAACCACTCGCGGTTTTTCGCCTTCGAAGCATGAAAACCACCAGTTTTCCCGATATGACCGCCATTTAATGTCGATTCTATTTAAACCATAAAACCCCATATGCACCAGTAAAGCCCTTTTTTTCATTTTCAATGCGTTTATCCATCCTGACTGAAGAAACAAAGCTCCTAGTACACTGTTTCATGCCTAGAGGACCTGAAAAAAAGCCATTGTAGCTGTTGTTAAATCGTTTAAAGCTTCCAATTTACTTCCAAAGACTTCAAAAACCCTCAGAAAACCTCTGTTGTCCCAAAGAAACCCTCCCTGTAGCCAAGGTTTCATTAACAACTGTTTTGTTTTGTAGGTTATTGGCAAAAAAAAAATTTGGATAAACAACTTAATACTAATTAAAGACCTGTTTACTCAAAAAATTCACAAGGAAATGAGTTTGAATTTTTTTCCTAAAAATAAGAAGATTTCATACAGTAGCAGAGCAGAATGAAGAAATTTATACAATTGGTCAGAACAGAGGATGAAAACATTTCCATCAGTAATTCTCCAGGACATATTTTACTCACTCTTACTGTAAAAGGTAAAAATGAAAAGGTAACAGAGCTATCAAGGTAAAAAGTAAAAGTAAATACAGAGGCAGTAATAGTTAAACATAGATGAAAATACTTTCACCAACAACAATGAAGTTTATCCAAAGTGAAAGTAAAAACAGTGAAAAGAACATAAAGGTTAAAAGATGAAAACAGAGCAAGGGACATTTTTGCAAAAATTTCATGTTTAAGTCATTGTTTTGCAGAAACTATTGTGACCAATCCAAGATGAATTTTGCAAAACTGAATGTGGTTTATGTTTCCAATATGTCCAACTACAAAAATATTTCTCACGTTTCTAACATCCATTATGGGTTTGGAAATATTAAACAATATTTGAAAGCACTTTTTACAGAAAATTCATGTTAAGTCATCATTTTGCAGAGAAGATTGTGGCCAATCTGAAATATATCTTAAAAAATTACAGGAGGTTTTTGTTCCTAAGATACCCATCTACAAAAACCTACCTCACTTTTTGCACAAGTATTACAGAATGAGAGATACATCCACATATTTACAGCCTCTTTTTCAGACTATGCAAAGCTATGTTTTACACATCTTTTTGCAGAGCCTATTATGAACATCTGGAACAGAAGTTTAGGGAACTGAGAGAGGGTTTATCTCAAAAACATATTTATCTACAATAACCTCTTTCACTTTTTACATATATATTTCGAATTGAGATATACAAAGGTATCATTGGACCCCAAGTTTACAGAATTTATGGAGCAGAATGCACAAAGAAATGAGACAGTTAGTGACTTGGATGCCTCATCATCAACTAAGAGTTGATATCAAATTCGAATTCTCTTCTTTTTCACTATCAATCCATAAGTATACTGACAAATAGATTCATTATTTTTTAGTGTTCTTTTATTGAGTTCTATTAATATAAAACAGTTAGAGATATTTGTAAACCAATCTTGATATTTTTTCAAGATATTTTAGTTTAAGAATTTGTATAAATACTTCATCCTTTGAAGTATTATTGTGGAATAAATTGCTGAAAATTTCTATAGTGATTTTTGTGGACTTGAAGGCTTTGGGGTTTCAAATTTCGAATAGCAGACTGGATCAGATCAACTAGCATCATATTTCAGGATTCATGTGATGAGCTATTAAAGTGAAGTATTTTATACTTGTCATTGTTTATCTTTATTTATTACATGAAATCCATTATGTGTTCCAAATTTAAATGAATGAACATGAGTATTACTTCAGGATTTGTTAAAAGCACCATGTCTTTACTGTTTGTCATTTCTATGTTTTCTGCTGATTTCCAGAGTAGGGAACCCTTAATTTCTCCCTCTCGTTTGACCTCTGCCTATTACTTCTCTTTTCCGGATTAAAGAACCCTTCATTGCTATTTATCCCGATCATATCACCTCACAAAACAACTTTCCAAGATCTTCAAGGGTTATCTATCTTGCCTTGAAAACATTTTACTTTTTGACCTTGATCCTAGTTTTGTCTGCTTGACTTTTGACTCCTTAGCCTAATGGACAAACAGATTTCCCACTAGCCATCTCATTAAGTGATATTTCCCACCAAACCAAACAAACCAAAACCAAATTGCACATTCATAACTAGCCTAATATAATATAATTAAAACAAAGTTAAATCTTATAGAGAGAGCCCTCTCTGAACCCTAGGAAGGCTAGATCCTAGAGTTTAAAAGTTGGTCTGTGGTTACCTCGGACTATTTCTTTCTTTAACCTTGAGAAATCACTGAGTGATAACAACTTGAAAATGTTGTTTTTTACTGATTTCGGGCTAAAAATTGATGTCAACAGCAGCAAGGTGCAAAATGGATGACCCTAACTCCTCCTCTGCATATATATAGGATGATTTGAGGGATTTTGTTGATCACTTATGACATAAGCCATATGTGTTTCATTATATAGTCTCCTAAATTCTCCTCCTAAGACTGGGATAATAGCGTATGTCATATCCATTTGAAGAGTGCCTCCCAGCTTTTTGGACCAAGATCTGGAAAGAAGCATTCCAAATCTAAAAGTTATGTCTGCAACCACTATGTCCATCACTATACTTTTCATGGGGAGTTGGGTAAGAGAAATTACCGTGTCTTTGATCACTCCTAAACACTTGACCCTTTTGGAGTCAAAAGTGTAGAATTCATGGTATTGTTTAGTGATTTCCAGTCCTAATGCATCCATCACTTTCTTAGGCATCAGATTGTTAGAGGCCCTGGAATCTAATAGGCAGTTATGCAACAATTTGTTATGAATGTTGAGTGAAAGATAAAAAGGTGGAGAATTATCATCATTTTGATCTTGGACATGGCTGCCCAAGTAAATGATAGGAATTTCATCCTCTAATTTGACTGAATCATGAGCAAGATATGGGTGTAACATACTTTTAAATGACTCTCTGTAGGTTGGATTTTTCAACAATTCATGGAGGGGAACCAGAATCTTGATTTTATTCAATTCTGACTTGAAACTGAAATTAAGAGGAGCCAAATATTTATTTTCTGCAGCAGTTTTTATGATTGGGGCAAGGTTAGGTGATGGAGGAATATCATAAACTTATTCCTTTTGTTTGGCAGCATGTTTTTCAAAATCTTGTTTTTGCTGAGGATGTTGGACAACTCCTTTTGACCTCAAAGGATAATTTCTCATCTGATTTTCAGGCTGCTTTTTCTCATTTTGAACATGAATAGGAGCATCTTCATCATCTAAAAATATATTTATCCTAGACTGATATTCATACTCTTGCAAAGTAAAACAAGTTGACTGTGATGTGTCTCCAACCAGATTTATATCTTCATCCCCCTCTTCTTGTTCTTACTGATTTTCTTCAGCAAAATTATTCAGTGGAGGGTGAACATTTTCATCATCAGTATTTATTATTAGGCGTGTAAACTTTGTTGAGGCTGAAAGGGTCTCCTAAAAGGAGCCTAATTTCTATTTCCTTCATTTTGAATGGGTCTAGTAGCAGGCATGTTTTCTAACTCCAGTTATGTCATTTTGGAAGCAAGATCTTTAATCAAATTAGACATTTGATCAAGGTTTTCTTCAGCTATGAAAGTTTTAGAGGAGGAAGATGGTTTCTCCTCTTTCATTTCCTTTTTATCCTTTTCCCCCTTTCCCTCTTCAATTTTCAGCTTGTTTGGGGCCATAATATTGGATTGCATTCCAATAGAAACCTCCTGCATACCTACCAATGTTTGTGGCTTCTCAACTCTCAACCACAGTGCAAACTTGGAGTCTATGGCATTGGCAAAGGTTATCATGGCTATGGTTTCAGGAGGTTTGACTTCTACAAGAATCTTTTAATAGACTTTATTGAATCTCTTTGTAAATTCTTCCAATGGTTCATCAGTTTGTTGGACATTGGGTTCAACGCTCCCTGTGTGTTTCGCAACATGGACTAACCACCTCTCATGGATCCTAACTCTAGTGATTGTAGCGGAGACTAACGCCTGTAGGTTTTGGTCTAACGACAATTGTGATCCCAACAAGTGGTATCAGAGCAACAGGCCTTGAGTTCGAAACTCGCCCGACTCGCGTTGGGGGGGAGATGGTTGGACATTGGGTTCAACGCTCTTTATGTGTTTCGAGACATGGACTAACCGCCTCTCATGGATCCTAACTCTGGCGATTGTAGCGGAGACTAACGCCTGCGGGTTTTGGTCTAACGGAAATCGTGATCCCAACACAATCTTCTTCTTTAAAGCTCCAAACTCTGTAAGGTAATACAAGTAATTCTTATGGTCACCCCATTGTTTTACAAACACTTCCTCCAAAGCATATATTTCTGTTATTGAATTTGGTGGCAAATTTCTGAACCACTTACGAGCTTCTCCATCCAAGCTTTGAACAAAGAGTCTTGACTAGACATCTTCATGTTCAATGTTTTGATTATCTGCATAACTGTAAAAGGAAACTAGGTGTTCTTCAGCAGATACTCCTTCTCCCTCCCCTATGTATTTGGGAAAATATTTCAGAAAATCCCCTTTAGGAAGAGGATGCAAAGGTTGAGGAAGAGTGAGTGGTGCATATCTTGCAGCAACAATCTGTTGCATCCTTGTAGGGAGATGTTGGCCATGAATTGCTGAGGTACAAATAGTGGAAAACTTGTTGATGCAGATGTTTAAATGCTGGAAATTACAGTTTGTGGAGTTTTTGATTGTTTTGGAATTGCATAAGATTGAAATTCTTGGGTTGGTTCTTCAAACTTTGGAGCTGAAAACAATGGATTTTCAAAGAAATTGACAGCAGAAGGCCTTATTTCCACCTCTCCAGGAGAATTAGATTCAGATGTAGATTCTTGAAGGATTGGTGTAGCTTCAACTTTGTTTTGCTGAGCTAAAAAGTTAGAGAGATTAAAAGTCAAGTTTTCAATAAGGTTGCCTTCTCCTTGATGAGAAGAGGATGAACCAATAGCTGGCTTTTGAGACAAAGGAAAATACCCTTGTTGTGGACTAAGAGAGGACTGATATTCAGGATGAGTTTGAATAAAACTCAGAATTGTTTCAATATCTTCTTCAATTAAAATAGCCCTATCTAGGAAGGGTGTAATTTCCAATACTTTTTCTAATTCCCATTATGTTAAGACAAAGGCTTTTGATTTTTTGTTTTCTTCACTAACACCTAAAACTTCTGAGTTTTTTCTTCTTTCACTGGAAAAATACTTGTTTCTGATTTACTAAGCGATGACTAAGAGATACTTTCAGCTAAATCTAGGCTAACATCATCTACTTCTCCTTTTATGGAAGCAGTTTCAACTTGAAATATTTCAGGAGATTCTTTTGAAACTAAAACTTCTTTAGGTTCTGAGATAGATGATGGTAACTTTTCTTTTGAAATTTACTTTGAATACACCTTTTTCAACGAATGTGATGTAGCTTCAACTGATTTTTGTTTCCCTCTTGCATCCTTTACGATCTTCTTTGGGTCAGAAACTGGAATCACAAGAGGTGACCTCTGATTTATTCTTGTGGTAGGCGGCCTTGAAACCCCTCGTCCTCTTTTTGGATTCGCCATGTGAACCAATTACAATAAATAAAAAATGACTACTTTTTATTCATCTTTAAAAACTAGTACTAGACATTCATGCAAAAAAAATTGAGAGAATACTGAGTTCAAAATCTTCATCTCCTGACAGATGCACCAAAATATGTTAGCACTGGAATCATCACTTATATTGTGACAAGCACATGACCAGACACATCTTAATCTCAAGGTATTTTCTTCTAATTTGATTGAATTTTTGGAAAGTGGTTGGAAATCACACACACTGAAAGTGGTTTTGAGAAAATAAGAATCTCTCACACATATGAAGGCACTGGTGCATAATGTGGTAGAAAGGTTGGGTTTGTAGCTTGATGGTTAGAAGAATGAAAGATAAACAGTGGATATGTAATACAGAATCCCACTGTTAAGAGGAAAGGGTGACACAAATTCTAGACCTGAAATGTATAGTGAAAGAATGTTTTAAAATAATTACAAGAGTCTCACTCTACATTTTAAGAATCCCATTACATAGAATGCTTCCAACTAACATGATCTCATGAATCAGGAATGCTTGATAAATCAAGATTGACAAAAACATATTAGTCACGCATGCTAGATCAAAAGACTTATAAGAACATGAGACAGGATTTAATTCGACCCCAACAAATGCTTATGAACAATCTTCAATTCATACTGAATCAAGAAAGCTTGGAACAAGACTTACAAAAATAGCTTAATCTATCTTGGAAGTTCACAAGACTAATAAAACATGAGATATAACTATGTAAATCATAATCTGGAATGAAACTGTAAATTATGGAAACACATAAGGAGATAAACAATACACGCACCATACAATTTGTGAGTCGTCAAGAGTGCCTCTGGATATATTATATGTTCAAAAATATACAACACATTATGCAATGAAATATACAACCAACAAACCCTTTCTTCCTTGATTTACATAGTATATATACAAAAAGGAGTTTTGTTAAAGCCTCCATAAAAAGTGCAATTATGTTTTAGAGACTTTATTACAATCCTCTACATATAGTAGAGCTTATCTTAAACATAACAAAAAAGTAGATTGAAATACAACTGAAAACCGAACATGACAGTATGGAGCTCAAAATCGTTGAGTTGAGGTGGTTTAGTGCTCCTCATTTCCTGGAAAAACTGCCTCCACAAGAAGTGCAACTGCCAACTGAAAAGGACACCTAGACCCTTATCTACAAAAGTGTAGGAGTAACCAACTGAAATAACATCTGGAAGATAGCTTGATTGGATGACACTTGGAAAAATACCATTACCATTGAGTTTGCATTCACTTTATCATCATTTAGTGTCATTCTTTTGAAACCAAAACCAAAAAGCAACATTTATTCCTTATGCAAAATTCGAAAATAATATCTTCTTTTCTGAAAACGGTAGCTATTTCTGAAAATATTGTTTATAAGCCAAAAATGATATGATTCTTCATATTTTCATGGTTTTTACATTCAATCATCAAAGATCTAGTATAGAAGCAAAAATCCTAATAGCTTCTGCCTTGGTGACCCTCTTGTTTGGTTTTCTCTTCTGTACTTTCATTTTCTTCTGAGTCTTCTTCTTCCTTGGTTCATTTTCTAGGCTTTCATCTATGTTTTATATTTCATCTATGAGAGCGGGGTTGGCTATGAGTTTACTTGCTAGTCTGAGCTTGTTCTTTTGTCTAGTGTGAGGCCTTTGAATGTATGGATTTGGAATCTATGAAGGCCTCCTTCTCCCATGTATAACTTTTCTTGACTGCCCTTCTTCAAACTCTGACTCACTAAACTCGGTTTCACTGCTATCCTCCTCAAAATATGAGTAAGAGAGGATTATAGCTTTCTTCTTCCCTTTGTCTGAAAAACTGATAGATGAGTAAATCTAAGCTATAGTAGGTTCTTCTACTATAATGGTCTCTGAAACTTTGCTTTTCCCCTTTTTGAGTGAGGAAAAGCCTTGTGCAAGTGTAGGCTCCTCTGGTGTTGGAGTGGCATTGTTTTCTTGATTTTCCTATCTAGCCTCTATAACAGGGCTTGGTGTCAAGGTTTCAAGGTTGACTTCCACTGAAGGTCCCTCTGTCAAAATAAGTTTTCTCCTGCCTTTACTCTTTGAAGAGGAAGCTACCTCTTTCTTGGTTTTACACATAGTATTTTTTTAGGTAGGGTAGCCTTTTGTTTGAGTTTTCTTTCATGTTCCTGCCTAAAATACCCCAAGGTCTGTGGCTCCTTAGGTGGTCTTCTATTGTAAAATTTCTTGGCTGGTTGCACTATAGGTATAGGAGTGATGGTTGGTGTAGGAGTGGTGGTTTGAACTCTAGCTCTCCTAGTTGAGTTCCTTGTCTGTCTGCTAGATGGTGTAGAAGATTGACCAGTTTGTGAAGGGGTCAATGTAGGTGAAGGACTTGACTGTTGTTATTGGGTCTTTTTGCTTTTAGGTCTTCCTACCTTTCTCCTTGAGTTAACACTGCTGAATCTTTCATCTACTAAAAACTTTTCCCATGTGGTTCTCTTATTTCTCAGATGATAAACCACCAGTATTTTGATCAAACCCATGTGATAGATATTGTGAAGAGAATAGTCTGGGGTTCTCTGTATTTTTTGGGACATTGAAAACAAATATTGATTCATAGGTTTAGAGCCCGAGATGTAAGCTAGAAATCTCATATGGTATTTATGCATAGTAGAAAACCTGTCTTCACAGGTAATATAACGTTGCACAGTGGTAATAACATCTTTCCACTCAGGCCTAAAATATGGAATGTGAATAGTAAGGGTCTAATTTATATTTTCATGTTTAGTTTTTAGATATGGATTTAAATCAGTTTTAAGCGGATTTTTCTTCTTGTACCAAGGCTCCCTTGTAGATGATGTTTGGGTAGCCCTTGCAATGATAGTATTTATGATCCTGAAGGTCTGAGACCCCAGCTTAACCTGTTCTCCATCGAATGTCTCAAAAAATGCCTGAGCCACTACAACATTTTCACCTGGAAAATTCTTTAAAAACTGATACCACCCTACTACTTGGAACTGGTGTTTAGCATGATGGTCAACAAAACGGGTATTGGTCGGTTTTGAATGGTTCAACTTACCACCCTTACCCATCTTGTTAACATTTAACTTAGCCACTAATGCACACCTGTGAGACAACGAACAACCCTCCATGAAGCCCTAACTTTTGGCACAAGGTAAAAACTATTTGGCTGGAAGATAACAATGGTTTTTTGTAGCTTTCATGAGAGTAAATGGAAACAGAGCTCTGCATGCCCTAAATCATGGTGAGAGGGAGTGACACAAAACCAAAATGATTTAAATTATGCTGCAAACTCATTCCACCGATCATTTCACTCCATCACATTATTAACTAATAGCTACTCATACTTCAACCTTAATACATTTCACTTTAATGAGTAGCATTAGATTTTAACTAACCTTAGCAAAGCAAATAACCAATGTTCTTTTGATGAATCCTCCGATTTGAAATAGCCACATTTTTCAGAGTAATACCTCTTATTTTAGCAAACCTTAAATATTCAAAGAGAAGTGTCTTTTCACCTAAGTAGTGCTTCTTTTATCTCCTTCTAAAATTTTTGCAAGAAATAGCTACTTTTTTTAAAAAGGTAGCTATTCCTGTGTTGCTTGTAAAACCAGATCTTCTAAAGAAAATTTATGCCTTTCTAGGAAAGGTATCTAGTCTTGTGTTATTCCTAACACAACTAATGACTCTGAAATTTAACCTTGGATATAAATATCATGGTGAATTAATAAGACTTCTCAAGCTAAACCCATGACCTTAGCTACTCAAAGCAGTTACAAGACTTATTAAAAGAAAATTTACCCTAATAACTCTGACAAAAACAAACTATTGGACTCAAAATTATTTTGGATTTTGGTTAAAAAATGATAAAAAATAATGCATTTTAACCCTCCAGGGCCTTCAACCATAGGTTAGGAGACAAGAGAGGATCAAAGACACAACTTACAATGATGACTAGACTTTGAAAATTTTTGAAAATTTGTAGTGCTAACAATGCGGATAAATTTTTTTTCCTGGACCCAATTTACCTTCCTCACACTCTAATTCACTCCCCACTACCCTTACATCCCTTTATTCCCCATTCCCAAGCTATATTTCCTAAAACCCTACCCTTATGTTGCGCTTTTCTACGCATCTAGACTACCTCCCTGTATTTGAATTCCTTACCCCATCCCCTTTACCATTTCAACTCCCCATCACTTCCCTAAGCTTCCTAACTCCCTTATACCCTTCCCCAAATTTTTCCTCATTTATCCCAAACTCCCTAAACCTATAATCCAACTCCCTTTCCCTTCCCCTTCTTCCCTAGGGTTTCTAGATAAAACTCAACATAATGGAGGAGGAGAGAAACATCATGGAGGAGGAAAGAAACACCACAGAAGAAGAGAAGACATACAATAAATGAGGTAGAATCCTAAGTCTTGAACCATCAGACAGTAGGTAATTCATGGAATCACCCTTAGCAGTCAAATGTTTCCAGCATGTAGGTTGTTTTGAGTTTTTTGAGATGGTCCAAAGAGTGTAGAGCCATCCTACTTTGACCAGAATTTCCATCACAAACCTACAAAAAGATCAAGTAACCATTTTAGGGGTGAAATTCACCATTTCTACATACATCATTGCAGCAGCAACAGGGATACCCAATTTTGGTGAAAAGTGGTTCAAAACAAAAGATTTGGATGCCCAGCTGTATGAACCTTATCTCAAAGCACCTTACAAAGAAAACATCAAGAAAATATTTCCTTTTGGTCAGTTTCTTAACAAGTTTTCTCCCATGATGAAGATCGTCATGAAATATTTCACTTGTGAGGACAGATTCTCCAGGTTGTACAGCTATCACATCAGGTTGCTCATGCATTTCACTAGGGTTAAATTGTTCAACCTTCCCTACTATTTATACAGGAGCATTGATAAGATGGCCTACATAGTGAAAAACAAAGAGTACGAGCTTCAAATGAATAGCCTCTTCCATCATTCACTCATTAAAACCATTGTCCTTCATCACCTCAAACAACTGAACATTGCATGGGAGACTTTCATTTAGGCAGATGTCTTCAATACACCACCAAATTAGCGTGCTAGACCTATTCCACCATCAACATCAGTTTCTCACAAGCAGACTAGGTTATATAGTAGGGCTACATTGAAGAAAACTAAAAAGGACAAAGAGCTCAAAACCTATCATAGATGACATAGGAAAGTGTTTTTTCCACAGATTATGGAAGGGGCCTTGCCTTCTACATCAACAAAACAGGGATATCAAAAGTAGTGGGAGGTAGTTTTTTGAGAGAAGGAAGACCTTCATCGTGAGGAAGAAAAGGAGTTTGACCTGGTGGACTTGGATTTCAAATATCATCATGAAACCTCAAACCTGGTCATCAAAGAGAAAGATTCCAAAATCAAAGAGCTGCAAGATAATCTGGCAAGGGCACAATTTTTCATTTCCTTCCTTGAGCAAGAAAACATGCAGTTGAGTGACAAACAAGTACTCTTGGAAATGGAGTTGTTGAAGGACAAGAGGCAAGATACCAAAGGAAAAGTTGTGATGGCACATGATGAGTCTGATGATGATGAGGCTCAAACCACCAAGAAGAGACAAAAAATAAGAGGCCTTAAAAGAGCATTAGAGCAGGAAAAACATGAAGCAGAAGAACTCACCTTTGAGGAAAGAATTGCAAGAGAAACCAATGATGACAGAGAATTTTGGATTGATAGAGTTAACATACACCTGGAAAATCTCCTTCATAAGGCCAACAAGGACAATCAGATGCTGAGGCACATGCCTGACCACTACAACACCAACATTACACAACATTTTGTCATTGTCCCTGCAATCCCCATCCCGCACATTGGAGGCTCATTTATGTGACAAAAATAAAGTGTCATGCCTTGCAAAGACCATCATTGCATCCCTTGCCATGAGGATAACATTCTTTCTGTTGAAAATTTCCTGAACAAACCATTAGAAACATGTGTTTTTGCCTTGGCTCTGGTAGCTCGTTATGCCCTCGTGCCAATGAGGAATATTAACACTGGACCTCGCGCTAGTTGGCGCTCTGTCTCAGTTAGCTGCCCGCACCAATCTGTTTATGGAAGGTTTTTTAAAAATAGAGGCAAATTTTCCATCATAACAACTTCGTGGGTGAGTCATAGGGAGTGGTTCGACTGAAAAACCACGACCTTCTTCCTTTGGCCTCTTGTTTCCACCTTTTGGGGAAACCTCCCAAGGGATAACGCCTCCCTTCCACTATTGTAGGGATCCCAACCTCCTCCTCTCCCTCTATAAATATATCCATCCTCCATTGATGAGCTAGCTAAACTGAACATATTATAGCAGAAAAGGTGAAGAGATTCCTATGCACTTTGCTAGAAAAGATAGAACAAAAGAGATCCTTATTGAGAGAGCTTAGGCTTGTGTCTTCATCCCGTATGAATTCCCTGACATCCATCGAGACGCGCTTTGAATGAACCCTGTTGAAGGAGGCTGCGACGTCAAGGCTCTTGTTGTAACTCTTTCTTCTATTAATATTTATGCATGACTATTGTCTGGTTCCCATCTTGCGTTAATGTGTTTAATTTGATGCAATATTCTTAACCCTCCCTGACTAGTTAGTGGTTATGAATGAGATCATTGTTTCATATGTTGCTCGTGTTTGTTGTTCTTTGTGCAAGTATCCAAGCATCGTTGTGGAAGGATCATGACCCGCCAAGACAGGAATCAAAAGGCTACCACCATAACAGCCACGACAACAGCGCTGGACTCCATGTAGGTTGATCTACCTCATTTGTTTCATTCATTAATTAGGAACCTACACTCTAGTTGTCTCTTTGTTACTAGACCCACTCTAGGGCTAGAGGGATCCTCTCTATCCGCAGAGAGGATTTACCTTCATAAAAAATTGGTGACTCCACTAGGGATCAGTGTGAGTTTGTCTTTTTGTCCTTGTCAAGTCGACTTCAGTCGTTTTCTTGTTTGTTTGTCTTTTCTGGCTTGCCTGTTTGGTTAGAGTCCTCTTGTTCAGCACCAGAGTGTCAAGATTGACCTCTGCTCCCTATTTTTCCCATTCTCCCATAGATATCCGTCTTGGCGCGCTTTTTGATTGAATAGTCGCACCGATTGGCACATGTTGCTTGTGTTGCAGTAGTGCCAACCCCTGTTTGGCGTCAATTACCGCCTTACAGTCACGCTGAATCCTGTATGGTTTGGTTTGACCTCCCTCTTGAGTTTTGGTCAATTGTGCTTGACTCTGGGTTTGCTTTCTGATTTGCAATTGTTGTTTTTGGATTTTTTTGATTGTCGTAGACTTTCTCTTCTCGGTTGTTCGTCCATTTTCTTATTGGTGCAGTTTATGGCCTTAGGGTTTCTGAGTGTCTTAGCTCATTGAGCCTTCTGATTGGAGGTCGATTCTTTTGTTTCTTGTCAGTCTCATCCTTCGATCAATTGTGTTTAAGTATTTCTTGATCCCTTGAGCGTTTGTTTTGGTTGAATGATCATTTCATGTTTCGTTTGATTCTTCTTCTCGCCGCTCCGAGCATATATCACATTGCTTGTTTGGATCGTTTTGAAAGATTTCTTGGTTTGGAAGAGTGCATCATTGGTTTGAGTACAATTTTTTGTTTCTATTGCTTTCATTAAATCATTCGTTTTAGTTATTTACATGCACAATACTCAGAACTAGTGTTTGTTTTGTTTTTCGTGTAAGTAGTGCATCACGTGCTTCATTTCATTGCAAAAATTAAAAAAATTGCATTCTTTTGTTTGCATGAAAAGGAAAATTTATTTTGCATAACTAGGGCGTACTCAGCTAGGAAAGAGTTTTTCGCTTTTCACTTGATTGTATTAGATGCATTAGCATATTTCTTCGTGTGATTTCATTGATTGCTATTGTTTGAAATATCTCTATCCTTCTCTTAATTAGCGTTCATTGAATAGAAAATGATGTTCATCTGCATATAGTTTGCATTTAGGAAATTCGAGATCAAAATTCGGTAGGGCCTTGAAACTGAAACACTAATTCAAGATCAGCTATAAAATCAATTGAATCAACCTAAGGAAACATTGAAACCTAACATGAACATTTTAGTGGTCTAGGCTAGAGACGTGTTCCGGCATCTTTAAACCTAGTAGTTGTCGTTCGCCTTTTGGCTTTAGATAGCGCTAGTACGGACTTGTGCTCCCCGTACCTTCGAGTATATAACGGGAGACCCCTATAGGTTCAAATCCTTTATCCATAGGAAGCCGAATTTGCCGCCCTGTAACCGTGATACACCGAACACATCATTCGGGGAGACTACCTGCACATACGTTAAGTCCTTGGTCATTTCTCTTTCATTTGATCACCAAGGTGTATATGGCAGTTCACGAAAACTTGGTACACCCTCTCACTTAGATTACTAGAGTATTCATTTCGATATTTTCGTGACTCCTTAAAAAGAGAAGAGACAATCGAGCACTTGTCCTTTCACGCTCGTTTAAAATTGAAAGTGACTAGAGTCATCTTTAGTCTGTTTCTCGACTCTTAAAACATGAAACAACAAAGTCTGGTTTCAATGTCATAAAATTAATTACATATGATCACATGCCCGTTCAAAGTTTGTTACTTGGCTTGTTTTTGTTTTTCCTTAGGATTTGGTCTTGAATCCTTCGTTTCGCTATCTCTTTTTCCTTTCTGTGTTGAAATATTGTCATAGTAGCGGAATCACCAGTTGCGTCATCTTCTTCATTGTCGCCTAGTGGTAGTTCCTTTCCTGACGTTTCTTATGAAACCCCTCAGTCCACTAGGTCTGCCGAGTTTTTGCAGCCTATTCTCTCGACTGTTTTTCTTCTCGCTACCCGGTCTCCCCCTAAAGAGTCAGTTGAGTTCAATTGGCCTCCTCCGGGTGCTTGGTCTGGTTTTGGGGACGAGAAAGAATTTCCTCCTCTTACTTCGGGATCACCATTTATAGTTGTTGCTATACCTCCTAGTCCTCGTCGTCTCTTTGACGATCTTAAGGCTTCATCAAATATGGATTCTTCGAGTCCTGTTGGCAGTGAATAAATTCCTGTTTCTACGGGAGAATATCAACTTTTCCCTGAAGATCTCCCGCATGTTTCTATTCAATCTTCTCCTCAATTAGTGTCACTTCCACCTGGTTATAGGACTTTAAGTCAGATTATTTCTGGTGTTGCATCCATAGTGCAATCCAGTACATCAACTCCCCCAAGGAGTTTTTTCCTCCCTTTATTGGGACTGTCACCTTCAACATTGAGTTCATCGGTCACTGTTATGTCTATCCCGGCCCAACCTACCGTTTGTGTGGCTTCGTCTACGCCGGTTGTTATGACTCAGTTGTCAGGATCTTTTCACACTCACAAGTCTATCTTTCTTAATCCCACATGGCCTGTTAATCAGGTTCTGAGCAGATCACAAGCTTGCGCTCTGGAGACTGCACCTGCTGGTGCGGCTACAACTACCCCTATGGTTTCTACTTATACTTTTGATGAACACATGTTGTACATTCACCGATGATATGCTCCTTCTCCGGATGCTCACCCTCCTGAGGCCACGTCTACTTCTAGTATGACTTTGACTGTTCCTATGATTCCTGGCGGCCTTACTTTTGAAGAGTATTTGTTGGTTGTTCAGCAACAGAACTCTCAAGGTTCTCAGCAGCCCCAATCTCCTGTCAATCCTCCCCATCACTATTATGTTGTCAGTAACCCCATCTATTCGTTTCTTGTTGATCCCAATCAGGATGTCTATTTGCCTCCGACAAATCCTGATCAAACCGTCACTCATCGAGGACCTTTGTTACAGGGAAAACCCTCCGGCTTATAAGGACAACCCTTACAGGGACAACCTTCAGCCCAGCAGGGACAACCCTTTGGTCCTCAGGGACAACCTTATGGTCTGCAAGGTCAACCTTCGGTCCAACAAGGACAACCCTACAGTCCTTCAGGTCAACCTTAACCAGGAACGCCATATATTGTTGGGGGGGGAATGTATCCACCACAGGGACAACCTCTTGTACAACATCAGCAGTCATATGTTCAGTATGGCCAAAACTTTGTGCAACGAGGACAACCCTACAGTTCTGCTCCGAGTCAACCTGGTTATTAGGGGCAACCTGGTCCATCTCAACCATCGGGCCTGTTGTACCTTAAGAGACAATCTCTTAGCTATGATAAGGAATCAGTGCTTAATACATTTATGAAATTATGTCACAGAAATATTGGTCTTTGTTTAATTACCTTCAAATATTTATCATTAAACCCTCAAAGATCAAATATAATGAATGTCCCCCAATGCTATTATCTGTTGATATAGAATGGAATGATCAGAAGAACATGAAAGAAAGAAGCCCAAAATGATATGTTGTTGTACAGAATATATCACCTCAAACTCCAGAAGAATTATAGGAAAAGGAACAGCTAAAATGAAGGAGCGTCTATTAAGGGTTTTAACTCTTATTCACACAAGTAAAAAGAGACTTGCAGCTTCATTACTTCATTTTATTTAGAGATAGAAAACATACAATCTGAAATGGAAGACATATCAACATCAACATATGCCAGAAACTTTCTTTCATTCATTAATCATTTGAAATCTGAGTACAAAAATTGCAGTCTAAAGGTCCAAAACTCGGAACCTTTTTCTTTCTTGTCTATCTCATTAAATACAATAGAAAGCAATTTGTAACTGTTGTAACTGATCCTAACTACTTCAACTACTTAGGACTTCGTCAACTATATATTACATGTCCTCAAAATGTCTTATTACAATTAGATTCTCTTTAAAATAGTAAAATAACATGAAATTAAAATCCTAATCTATATGATGAATGTGAATTGATGACGATGCTACTACATTTCCTTGACTGGCTGGTTTTTCCTTCTTTGAAGTCAAGGGGTCCTTTGGTAAATCTTCCATCTAGGCTTTGCATTTCTTCCATATCTCGATATTTTCTTGGGTGAATGTACCAGCTTGTGATATTCCAATCTAAAATCAGTGATTCTATTGAAAGATGGCCTTTCTACAAATAAAGTTTTCACTAACCACAACAGCTGAAAATGTCTTTGAAGGAAATTGATCATTATTGCTCCTTTAAGACCCTGAGTCTTTTCATGAGTATTTTCTACCTTACTTTTCACCAGCACCAATAAGGGTTCATAAGAATTCCATGACAAAAGACTACCTCCAAGACCCCAACATGATGGCAAACCTACTCTTGCTATTTTGTCAAATAACTTATCAAATTGGCTCATTGCTTCCTTAAGCTCAATCAACTTCTTTTCTGTGGAATTCCTGTATTCATTCTTGACAATCATCTTATTGATTTCCACTACATATAAAATTTTGTCTTTAATTTCATTTTCTTCCAACTCTTGATCTGTTTTGGAATCAATGAATTTTCTTGCCCAGATGGCCCTATTAATTGTCTTTTGCTTATCTATCATGACATGTTCTTCAAAATCCCTGATAATACTTCTTTCCTCTGCAATCACAATCAGAAAACCCCAAATTTCTTTCATTTCTACAATGATATCATTCCAGATTATATACTTAGCCTGTATTAAAGATATATTCCCTTCAATTTTTCTTTGAGATTTTTAATCTCAGTATTAGCATTCTGGCAGTCTATTTTTTATTTACTGACTTCACCCTCTGTGACTTGAATGATCTTTGTTGCAGTTTCTAAATCAGCTTGTGACTTTTTCCGATCTCTCTGCCATCTGCAATTTAGTGGTTAATTGAGAAATTTGTGTTAATGGATCTTCATTACCTGATGGAAAAACAAAATTACAAGTATGAAATTCAATATGGTTCTGCAATGACAGTGCAGTTTGCTTTAATTTAGTGATTTCTTCTTCCTTTTGCAAGAGCTGCTGAAGAAGTTTCTCTTTCTCATTTTCCACCTCTGCAACCTCTACTACCATGGGGTGTTCTCCTGTAGGCAATTTCAATTTTTTCTTCAGTACAGATATTTCTGATTCAACACTTTGCAGAAGCTTATGTATAGCAGACATGTCATTGGGATCTACTCCAATATTCACTATGATCTTTTTGGGTTCTTCGTTCTGGATTGTCAAAGCCATGGAATTGGCTTTCTCTAACTTCAACTGCTTGATCACTTTTCCAAGAATATTTTCAGCCTTCAATGCCATTGCATTAGTTTTGGTTAGGTCATTCACAATTATTTGACCCGTTTTCATGTGTAGATTTACTTTCTCAAGCAATGGAATTTTCTTCACATCTACAGCAAATTCACAGTATTAAAATTATTAGATGAACCAATAGACATATCAGAGGGATGTGAAGAGGAAATCTTGAATTGATCTTTTTCAAGATCCATTGCAGTTAGAAGTCTCGTTTGATCTAGGGCTATCTGGTACTCAGCTTGAGCCTTCATGTTTGCCCTCATCTTCTTATTTCTCTCTGCAATCTGGGCAAACATTTGTTTAATTAGGGGCACTTGTTCCTGAGGGCTTTCATGTCTCATGGGTGAAGCAGGGACATTTTTCTCATCTCCCAGTTGTAATGAGAAACCAGGTTGAGAATATACAAAATCTTTATTGAACTTTGTTCTCTTCTCAATCCTTTGTTATTCATCCTCTGAATCAATTACTTCCTCTTTACCTCTCTTATTTGACTTCTCTAATATGACGGGAGTCTGAACATTTGAGCTCACTAAACCTACAACACCTTTACTTGCCACTTTTTCTAGATCAGGTTTGCTCTCATGAATGAATGTTGAATACCCATTCTCAATTCTCCTATTAGAAATGACATTATGAGGGTCATAAGCCCACTTCTATCCTAACAGTAGGTGCATTTCATCTAAAATCTTAGTGTCTTCATCGATTTCTTGTCTCATATTAACTATAAAGGGACCCACAGTCATTGGAAATTTGAACATATGACCTTTCTTAATAGGCACAAAGTGTATTTGATCAATGTTTAAACTTTTCCTAATGAACTCCAAAGCAAATAATCTCATAGGCACAAATACAGGAAGCCTATAAGGTTCTACAGTAGCTCCATAAAGTCTAATTTCGGAATAATATTCAAAGACAAACCAATCACCAAAATTACAATTTGTCCCCAGATGCAAGAACTCTTGAGCTTTTGGCAGAAAGAAGTGGGGAGAAATTCCATTCAAAACTTTATATGCAGTAGACATAAAATGACCAAAAAAATCAAGCAGACCACCCTCATTCTGTTCTTTTCTCACTATGTATGTCCAAAAAACTATTGATTGTCTTTTCTTATTCACATCCATAATGTTTAATCCCAGATGCATGAATTCTTCTACATTTTGATATAAAAAGAGGTAAACAATAAGAGAGGGAAACCTGAATGAACCCGTCAATGATAAGCTCATGAGTTGAGAGTTAACAACTTCTTGCCAATAAGATGGAATATCTAGCACCACTCCTGGCTTCATCATCATGGCGAACATTCCCATAACTAACTTGTCCATTGTACTGTCATCATCCTTTCCCAAAATCTTTGCAATTCACCTCATCACTGGTCTGACTTCTATATCGAAAACCTCCATGGGGAATTATTTACTATCAGGTGCAAACTGTTGTGTATTTGGCTTCAGAAAATGAATGAACTGGTTAAACTCCTGACCTACAAGACTGTCATAATGCGCTATCAAGGAATCATCAGTGAATTGGACATATGACTCTGACTCAGGGTAACACAGAGCTTGACGAATTAATTGGGTTGAGACTTGCAAAAAAATTTCCCCTTGACAATTCATTATGAAACAGTTCCCAAGGTACATAACGGACACTAGCCAATACACAAATTCGGGAAAAAGGTGATTTCTTGGTATGCATGTAGACAACACACCAGTTCTAGCCATGGAGGTGTAAATTGGAGAAGTCTTATCGTTTAGGAGGACCTGCTGATAAAAAGAAAGGTGGTCAAGGGAACAATCTGTGTCATGGATATTCCTCTCAGTGTCCATGAGAGAGATGTGACTCGAAGAACCTGACAGGGATGAGCGTTTAGCCATAATTCAACTTAGGATAGCAAAAAATTGACAGGGTGACAAATAATTCACGGGATGACAGATAATTGAGAAAGACATAGCGCAGACAAACTTCAAACACAAACTAACAATAATAACTTCAGAAAAATGAGAATCCTCCTTAAATAGGTGGCATGGGCTTTAAAATTAAATGTTGATAAGACGCACCAAAATACTGTTAAGAAAACCCGACGTGGACTATAACTATCACCAACTTGGCTACATACGTCACTATGGGAGGTCTCAAGGTACGGAGAGCTCGTTGAGCCAATGCCCCCGCAGTGAATCTCAACTGTTGATCTTGATTGGCCCCATAGTCAACAGGGTCAATTGCGGAGGCACTCTCCATGTTAACCCACGCGTTGAAAGTGTCTGCGGGTTGAGCCTTTTACTCACCATTTGATAAACATTAGGGGAATTTTGAGGTCTAAAATGGGCCTCCTAAGGAAATAATAAAATAATAGGTAAACCAATAAAATAATATTTATGAATTTGAAATTCACTTTTTGCACCACAATCCATGTAACCATAGTTAAATTCAATCTAAAAGTTGTACCAAAATAAAATTAATAAAAAAAATGTATTGATGTGACTATAAATAAGAATGAGCTTTTCAATAAAAAGTCATTATCATTGAACAATTAATGCATTTGTCCTTTGTACTTAAATAACTTAAAATAAAATGTAAATATAAATTTATAAATCCTTAATTATATTATATGCTATTAATTAAAATTTATATTATTTAAATTGTGTAATAACATGTAATTAATATACTATATAAAAATAATATAATATAATATAATAAATGTATAGGGATATGCATTGTTTCTTTCAAGAAATATGAAATGACAATAATATGTTTTTATTCAAAAAGTGTGAAATGACATTTATTATGAGTACTTTACTTTGACTTTAAAAGTACTTGGAGCACTACCATGGTTAACCATGAGTTTTTATCCACCATTGAGAATGTGACAAGTAATTACCTTTAACTCAAGCAATGCCACCTCAACCATTAGGGATGATGCCATCCCCTAAAATGTGATTGGTTCTCATAAAGTGAATTTTGATTGTACATTTTCCTTAGGAGGCCTATTTTAAACCTCAAAATTCCCCTAATGTCATCGAATCCCGCTCCATAAGATGTTCGATATATAGTTTGTGAATTGGGACCTGCTTCCATAAAGACTTAAAGTATTTAAAATTTAAACTCTAATATAATGAGAAGATACATTTTTATGCTAACATATCTTTTGATAATTTTCTATTTTTTTGTATTTTTGAAATTAAAAATAAAGGATTTTGAAAATGATCCACAATAGGGCCAACCTCTTCCACAAGGGCAACCTGGTGGCCCTGAATATCCAGGCCAACCTGCTCCGCAGGGGCAGCCTGCTCAACCTCAGTAGTCGCTTCAACCTGGTCAATAGCCAATTCAATCTATTCAGCAACTTGTTCAACCTGCTCAGCAACCGGTTCAACCTATCTATTTGACTCAGCAGGGCCCACTTTCTCGGCAGGGTCCACCTGTTCAGTAGCCTGCTCAACCTGCTCAACCCCAAGGCGCTTATTACCCCCAAAGTCAATATCATCCGGTATATAGTGCGCCCCAAGGTTTCACTTATTACCCTGAAAATCAATCCCAGTTGGTATATAATCAACCTCAAGGCCATGTTTACATTCTACAACAAAATCGATACATTGCTCAGCAAGGACCTCAATGGTATGTTGATAATCAGTATCCTGGTCTTCAACCCCTGTATTAGCAGAATTATCAGGCTTATAACCCCTATGGTTAGAATCCTCCGGGACAAAACATATGGGGGCAGAATTTCTCGCAGACTGGATGGAATGTTAACACGGGTCCTTATCAGAGACCTTTGATGCCTTTTAATCCTCAATTACCATTTCTCGCTACATTGGAATTGTCTCATGTGTCAAATTTAACAAACGATCAAATTCTTCATAACTCGTATTGGCCTCCAGTTCCAACTAAGTTTCATGGTGATTGTCCTAATATTGAGGGCAAGTCCGGAGAAGACCCCCAAGCACATGTTATGACTTACCACTTGTGGTATTCTTCTAATTCTTGGGTTGGTGATTCCATCTAACTCAGTCTTTTCCAACGAACTCTTACTGGTGCCACTGCAAAGTGGTACATTGAGCTATCTCGTGGCATCTTTCAAGACTTTAACTCTCTTTCCATGGAATTTTTTATGCATTTTCAGTTACCGGTTCATTATGAGACTAGGACACACCTCCTCACATCCTTGAAACGGGACCGAGCTACTCATATCTCAGATCATATTCATGAATGGCGACGCCATCGTCGCTTGATCAAGTTTTAGATTCCTGGTCAGCTTCTGACTGATTGGTTCACTACCTCTTTTTTCAATCAGATCACGAAAGACATCGTTATGGGGGCATGTGTAACCGAGGAACAAGCCATTTCTCGTGCCTAGTACATCGATCTTGTGTACTCTCACTCTGGCACATTGTACGATATCTTGCCTGATGCCCCTCAACCTGGAACTTCTAAAGTACCGGCAACCCCATCCGTCGATGGTATTATTGGTTCTGTGACTCAGACTTCTCATAAGTCTTCTCCTTCAAATTCTGGGAAGAAAAAGTCTAACCCTTCCAATGATGCTGCTTCTCAGCCCACTCTGAATCCTAGTAAAACCTTGGAAGTCAATGCCATTCAGGCCAATCCGGCAGACAAACCTTCCAAGGGGAAAAAGAAGGGTAAAGTTAAGGCCAAAGCCAATACCCCTGTTGTCGCACAGAATGTCTAGGCACCGCAACAACAGGTCAGATCGGGGGCTATCACCCTAATCCCCAATCTCTCTATCTAAGCAATCTCCTTGCAAGCTAAGGGAGGTAGACCCTAAAGAAAATGAAGAAGGAGAACTAGTTGGAGACCAACCAATTCAGGAGACACAGCTAAATAACCAAATACTTGTTAAGATTTACGAGATTTTACAGATCCAATTAGATTTGAAACTTTAAAACCAGTGCCTTATGGAGTCAAAATATCACGTTTCAGATCAACTAATTGATATGTAACTGTTGCTATGAAAATCAATCAACCACAATGATATTCAATAAAACACCCTCACAATTACGCATTAACAATGTTTGATGAAGTTACGCAATTTATCATCACTTGAAATATTCCCAAATTTGATTTAAACAATTAACTACCGATTTCAAGTAATTTAAAATCACAATTAAAGATATCTCAATGATCACCAACCATAGCTAATCATCAACCATTTAAATTTTAAACAAAAAAGTTATCATGAGAGTACCATCAAATTTAAATCCCAGATATTTCCAATATTTCAGAATTTATGATATTCCAAATAATTCCAATTCAGAAACCTATAGTTAAACTTAGAATATATTCTTCAACAAGATTTCAAATTTGAAATATAAATTGCAGCATTAATTTAGCTACAATTTAAACCATAGATCAGCAAACAAACGATGCCAACACCAATGCCCAAAATGACTAAAAATAGTAAAAATTGATGAACTTGAAGAAAAATCAATTTCTAGGGCTTGATTAAGTGAAATTTCAGATCTGATATTTTTATTTCAGCAGTGAAACAATGACAGATCAGCAAAATAAAACTGCCCAAAATAGCTGCCAAATACTTCCAGAAATAGAAAAAATATATTAAAACTTGAAAATTTCAATTTTAAGGCTTTAAGAGAGTTTGATTTAGTAATTTTCAAAACTGATAAGTTTATAATAGCAGTAAAATGATAACAGATCAGCAAACTGAAAATACTGAAAATGATCCCCACAATGTCTAAAAATAGTAAGTTTTGCAAAAAAACTAAAAATTCAAATTTTTTAGACCTTATTTGGGATATGCATAAGAAATATTCAAATCTGATTTTACACAGTTATGCAGAATTTCTAGCAAGCTTCAAAATCAAATCTAGGCAAATTTAAAGATGCCCAAATGGTCAAAAATTCTGAAAATGAAAATTTTGCAATTCTAAACAATTTTGACCATATAAAATTTGTTTTTAGGGCCTAATTATTTATGATTTTCTTGCTGTAGTAAAATCAGCAAAAAATAAGGATTTAGAGATCAAACCCTTAGCCCAAGGCTTTGAAGATCCCATTGTTGAAAATTCTTGAAATTTTGGGATAATGTTGTCGCTTGAAAATTAGAAATTTGGAGACCAAAATCCTGTAAAAATAGCCTCAAAAGCCTATACGTCCTCAAGGGTCTAGATCTGGCTCAGATCTGAAGTTTTCCTTGGCTGATTTTTTTAGATATATTCCTACAAACAAATATTGAGCCCAGATCTTGCCCTCCAAGGTCTAGATCTGGCTCAGATCTGAAAATTTCCTTGGCTGATTTTTCAGATCTTGTTGGAACACCTAATCCTACATGGGTAGGTGTGGAATGCGAAAAGTCACAATGGAGTCCAAGTGACCTTAGAATGTGAAACCAAGAGTCACACCATTGTACTATAAATGTACATCATGTATAATGGAAAAATAAGAGAGCTACACGCTTATCCCTCATTGTGTGTTGAGTTTCTTGTGTGTGTGTTTATTCTTTCTCATACACCATGTGTGTGTTTAACATGGTGTTTAACAGATTTGAAGATTTCCTTAGCTTATTTTTCAGATCTAATCCTGCACAATTGAAAAAAAGAAACCCAATACCCAATATGTACAAAAATAGCAAAAATCCTAAAACCTCAAATGTTAAAATTCAAAATTATGTTACAAAACTTCAGATCTACACATGTAAATTACAGATCTATGCACAAGAGTTGCAGATCTATCAGATCTGAGGAGTATAAGTCTGACTTCACTCCCAGATCTGAAGATCTAAGGCTCTTACTAGCCATATCTAACTTTAAATTTAAAAAAAATTAAGATAATTTTTTTTATTTAGGCACAAGCTCTAGAAAGACCCTGCAAAAAATATTCCGTAAGATAACCTTAGAAATTAGGAAACAATGGGATTTTTCAGATTTATGAAATCTGAGAGTCGGATGGTCTAACTGAAGACTTCCCCAAACGCTCAAACCTTAAAAAACGATATCTGCACACTTAGATCTGAATTTAAGATTGATAGAGATTAAAAAATAAACATGAGACCTTTTAGAAAAATAGATGACTAATCTTTCCGTTAAATCAAAATTCTATTTTAGAAACCCAGAAAACTGTACAAGATACCTGTATCCAGATTAATCCATAGAGGCCATCAACCATCAAAATCCAATAGAAGTAGCAGAGTTTAGAGACAATATCACCACATAGATCTGGAAAAGGAACACCAAAGTTTGTAACCCCAAAGTCTTTATGCTTTATTGATCAAAAAATTACAAGATATTCCAAGAACAAGTGCATGATTCAAAGATCGGATGATTGAAACACTGACAAAGACCTCTAAGTTATAAGATAGAATCTCCAACGGCTAGTTCAGTTGATCCATGTCAAAATAATCTCGACCGTTGAAAAGATTTAATCATCTTTTAATCTGGACTGTCGAAATTATAATTTTGAGGGAATTCGAATTTATTATTTAAGTCCATTTTAATTAACTCAAAAATACTATTTTTGAGTTAATTACCTCAAAATTTTGACTTTGACTTAACCACCAAGGCCCAAGGGTCCAAAATTTCTTGAAATTCTCAATATTCCCTTGGCCTGAGACCTTTAAAAAATTGTTTTTTAAGGACCCATGAATTTTTCCTTTGAAGAATTTTAACTCACCTAGGACTTAAAATAATTAAATTTCTGGCTTAGGATTTTTAATTAATTTAGCCAAAAAATTTAATAAAATGACTGAGAGGGGATTTAATTTTTTTTTCAACCTTCTTTACATAAGATAAATACATTTAGATACATGAAGGGGGAATACCCATTCGTATAGACCCTCAAATAGGTACCCAATTTTGCGACTCAAAACATGATCTAGTAGACCAAGCAGCTTGTAATAAAATAATCTAGCCAATTAGCTAGGATTATTTCCAAACTACTTGGCTGGAGGGGAAAAATCTGCCGATCACTTGTGTCAAAAAACACAAGCAAATCAGTGAGACAAAAAACCTCCTAGGATAGAAATCATCACCAACATACTAGGCTTACCTAGGTTGTTACATACATGGTTGTCTTACTTAGATCATTTACATCATAAACATGCAGAATGGGTTTACATTGTTTATAAAATTGCCGACTGATGATGGAATCTGAATGGCGTGAACACGTCGAACATGATGAATCCCATTTGAAAAAATGGGGGTGTACTGCTATGGGGTCATTGACAAATTGTGGTCAACAACCCCGAAACCAGATTCTTCAAAACCTCGTGTTGATGATGGTTCACAGCACAAGCCGAAGTATCCTTATTTGATTTGTGACGAAGAGCACTACACCAAGGACTGTCCTAGACGGTCCGAAGTGAGCTGATTACTCAAAGGCACCCAGGGAACTAAAGTTGTTCTTAAAGAACCTTTCCCATCTCAGCAGACCCAGATGGTAAAGCAACCTTAGTCCTCTACCCCATTTGGCTCACAGGTGCTCATGATGAACGGTTCTGCATCTGTTTCTATTGCTACTTGATCGAAAGATTATACTGGATCGCGTCAGACGGTGGGGAAGGAGATCGTTGATGGTCCTCCTCCTCCACCTGCTTCTGGCCCACTCCAGATTGAAAGGAACAGTGTTGAGCTCGTTGTACGGCCACCTTCTAAAGGTGTACTTCGCAAGTCTTCTTATAATCCCAACGCCCGTGCCGGTCAACATTACAGTATTGTTGAGGATTTGGCTCAGACGCCCTCTGCAATGTCTGCGCTAGAAGTACTTTAGATTTGTCCGTCTCAATGGAAAGCTTTGTTATCTGCGATTGGCGTTGTTGATCCTGCTGATACTAGCCTTCTCGTTTTTTATTTAGAGAATTTCATTCCACAAATCTCGCACCAAATTGCGCTCATTATACAAGTTGTCATTAATGGTCTCAATATCCATCGAGCAGTCATGGACGAAGGTGTGTCTACGTGCATCATGTCATCTTCCTGCTGGAAAGCCATTGGTTCTCTGGCCTTGAACTCATCACCAAATTCCCTTGAAGCATTTGATGGAAGGGAATCAAAACCTTTAGGTGTTCTCGCTAGTTTACCAATTACCTTGAAAGGGAAGACAGTCAATGTCGAGGTAGAAGTAGTTGATGCCAAGCTCAATTACAATATTCTCCTCGGTCACAGTTGGACTCACGCTATGTTGTGTGTTCCGTCCACTCTCTTTCATGTCCTGAAATTCTCACACGAAAGAAATTTTTTTATTGTTGATCAATTGTCATTCTTCACTTCTTCTTCCGAGAACAACATTCCGTATGTGGATCAGATTCCTACTCCCTACGAGAGAGTTGGGCCGGGTCTCTTTAAAGATCCTTCCCTCATGGGTATTTTTCCTCTTCCTCCACCCAACACTGTTCATATCAATATGATCTTTTGGTCTGATGACCCATGGATCATCCCTTCGCCTGAACAGCTTGATGCCTTCATAGATTCAATGTCGTTGAGTCCAATCGAGATTGACTATTGTGAACTTCTTGTGGCCTCGGATCCTTTGCCCTCTGATCATGCTCCTTTGAGCATGTCTGTCAACACTTATTCTCAATCCCCTTGGCTCGGCGATTCAGATTCGCTCGATCCTTTAAAAGAGATATTTCCCTCCGATGAAGCCATCCTGGAGACTATATCTCTTGAGGATTTTCCATGGGACGATAATCATCATCGTTCCTCGTTCATGCCTATCCTCGGGGCCATGTTTACGTGTCTTGAGAGGTTTTCATCTCAGGTTCCTTCTCCTCCGCTTCAAACGCCTATTCTGACACATGAATTTTTTACAGAGGGTAACTTGATTAATATCACGCAAATTATGCCTATTGACATTTCCGTCAAAACGGGGATTGTCAAGAACATCCATCTTGCGGTCACCTGTTCTTCAAATGAAGTTCAAGTTTATAATAGCCTTTTCCACGAGTTCCGCAATTTCTTTGCATGGTCCTATGAACAGATGCCCGACATCGATCCTAGTATAGTGGTGCATGAGATTCCTATTGACCCTAGTTCGAAGCTTGTTCGTCAATGTCTTCGTCCTGTGCACCCTAGAAAGGTTGCCACCATTAAAGGTGAAATTGAAAAACTTCTCAATGCTAGTTTTATTTATTTGATTCCCTTAACAGAATGGGTCTCCAACATTGTCCCTGTAGATAAGAAACAGGGTACCATTCGGGTCTGTGTCAATTATCATGATATAAATCGGGCTTGTCCTAAGGATAATTATCTTACTCCCTTTATCGATCAAATCATTGACGATTGTGCTAGGAGTGAGATTTTTTCCCTCATGGACGGCTTTTCTGGCTACAACCAAATTAGCATTCTCCCGACTGATCAACATAAGACTGCCTTCATCTGTCCATGGGGTACTTTCGCATATAAGAAGCTCCCTTTTGGCTTAAAAAATGTTGGGGCCACATTTCAGCGAGAGATGTATGATTTTCATGATATTAAGCACATCGTTCATCCTTATCTAGATGATCTTCTGGCTCATTCAGCTAAGCATAGGGACCATCCTGACCGTCTTCATCAGATATTTCTTCGTTGTCGACGCTACAACATCCGGTTAAATCCGCACAAGTGCATCTTATGCGTCGATTCCGATAGACTCTTAGGGTTTATCGTGTCCAAATACGGGATTCGCCTCGATCCGCTCAAAGTTGAGGCTATCATTAATCTCCCCTCTCCATCTTCATTACATCAGCTACAGAGTCTGCAAGGGAAGGCTAATTTTCTACGGCGTTTTATACCTAACTATGCTGAAGTGGCTAAAGGATTCACGCGACTCCTAAAGCAGGGCGTTCCATTCCTCTAGGATGAGATTGCTCAGAAGTATTTTGACGCACTGAAGATGTTGCTCGTCAACGCTCCTCTATTACGTCCTCCAAACTATTATTGCGATTGTTCTCTTTATTTAGTTGTCGCTTTGAACATGATTTCCATGGTTTTGATCCAAGACGATGATGATGATGACGAGCATGTTATATATTACCTCTCTCGTAACCATCTCGATACCGAAACGCATTATGCACATGTCGAGAAGTTAGCGTTAGCTGCAGTTCAAGCAGTTCAACGTTTTTGTCATTATATTATGTTGTGTATTGTGACTGTGATTTCTGAATGCAACCCCATGACCTACATATTGTCGTCACAATTGCTGGGGGGGAAATACTCAAAGTGGATTGTTATCCTCCAAGAGTTTGATTTGGAATTTATAACTTCCAAATCGAAGAAGTCATTAGTCTTTGTTGATTTGATCTGCTCCCTTCCCTCTAATTATGCTCCGTCTGGTTCTGAAGAACCCATTCCAGACGATACACTTTTTCTGATTAGCACTCTCGATCCTTGGTACGGTGATATCATCGTCTATATCCAAACTTCTACATTTAGATCTGAGTTGATGAAGGATGCTCGTCGATGCATCCATCATCAATCGCAACCTTATCGTATAGTTGGAGATACACTCTACCGCGTTGGAATCGATTCCATTCTCCGCCGGTGTTTGACCCTCGAGGAGGATGAGAAAGCTCTAAATGATTGCCACAATGGCGCCTATGGTGGTCACATGTCTGGTTATGCCACTGCTCAGAAGATTCTTCATGCTGAATATTCCTGGCCCTCTATCTTCAAGGACTGCATTGTTGCGGTTCGTAAATGTCATGATTGCCAAATCTATCAGCGCAAGATGCGTGCGCCACCTGTACATCTCCACCCTGTCATTACCTTTGGACCCTTTGCAAAGTGGGGAATCAATTTTATGACATGTAACCCTCACTCGGCCCAGGGGCATGCTTATATTTTCGTAGTCGTTGACTACTTCACCAAATGGGCCGAAGCAATGCCTACACTTTCGGCTGACGGTAAAACAACAGCTCAATTCATATTCAATCACATCATTTCTATGTTTGGTGTCCCTCAAGCCATCGTTACCGATCATGGTTCCCATTTTCGGCATTATATGGTGGTGGAGCTGACTTCTAAGTTGGGTCTGCGTCACGACAGCTCAACGTCATACTATCCTCAAGCCAATGGCCAGGTTGAAGCTGTAAATAAGGTTCTAGTCACTATGCTTCAACATACTATTGGGATCCACAAATCCAATTGGAATCTCATGTTATTTTCGGCTCTTTGGGCATACCAAACCTCAGTTAAGGATGCGACCAGATTCACTCCTTTTCAGCTTGTTTACAGTCTGGAAGCTACCCTTCCGATTGAGTGTGAAATACCTTCACTCAAATTGGTTGTTGAATTACTACCCAACACTTCACCTGAAGAAGAGTGTCTTCTCTACTTAGAAAGGCTGGATGAAACTTGTCGTTTTGCTGCTTTAGTCATCGAGGCATAGAAAAAGGGGTCAAAGCTCATTTTAACTAGTCAGTTTCCCCTCACTCTTTTGTAGAAGGAGACATCATCCTCCTGTATGATCAAGCTCATGATAAGCTGGGGGCAGGAAAATTTCAACCCATGTGGCATGGGCCTTACATCGTTAAACATGTTTTGAAGAATGGAGCCTATGAGCTCATTGATTACGAAGGTCATCCTTTAGATCAGCCCAGATATGGATTGTATCTCAAAAAGTATTATGCATGAGTCATTCGTGCATGTTTTGTGTACATAGGTGTTCTTTTCATTTTTGTACATTTTTTGGCTTGGTGTGTTTTGCGAGCGTTTTCCTGCTTATTGGGTTGTTGCTTATTGTGCAGATGTCTATTACCCCTTATGTCGGTTCTGCGGATGGTGCTTCCCGTAGTACCCGAAACTTGTCTTCGATAGCCTGGGTGATTTATGATCCTATTGGTGAATTGATAGACCTGCAAGGTATTTGTCTAGGATGAGCTACAAACAATGTTGTTGAATATAGTGTTGTCATTGAACTATTAACTGAGGCAAATACCCTCGTCATTAGTGCATTGGTTGTAAATCTACACTCACAACTTGGTGTTCTTCAACTTAATGGGCATTATTGCGCCGAGAGGCGCATCTACAGCCCAATATGACCCCGATGTCAGGTATGTCACGTCCTCATACAAAATGTCGGCTTAAGTTTTAAATTAAAAAAAAATAAAAAATAAAAATCGCATTGTACTAGAACATATATCAATTTCTAATACAATTATGTATTATTTATATAATTTGAATGGATATTAAACTATATAGGTGAATTTGAATGGATCATAAATTTACCTTTAACAAAAAAAATTACCACATTGAATTTCCAAATTAAGTAAAATTTTAAACATAATTACTCTTTATTAAAGTCAATACCATTTCCTAAATCAAAGGAAAAGAGTTAATTCAACACAAACAATCAAAATCCAAAATCTTTTAATATTTCTTTTAATTAAATATTTGTAAAATGAAGTTATACTTACTCCAGAGCTATGGTAAATCAATAAAAAAATACATAAACTAGATGTATGGTAAATAAATAAATAAAAAAATTTATATTTATTCCATAAACCTTTTTATATTTAAAAAAACTTTAAAAAGAGGTTTTATTTAGATTAAGCCTATGGGACGAATACCATGGGACAAATTAATATTGATACCATGGGCCAAATACCATGGGTAAATAAATAAATATAAAAGAGGTATAAAAAAGTATGATAAATAAATAAATAAATATAAAATATATATAAAGAGGTATGGTAAATAAATATATATAAAAGAGGCATAAAGAGGTAAGGTAAATAAATAACAATATATCAAATAGGATTATAAATAAAAATGTAATTATATAACAAGCCTATGGGCCAAATACCATAGTAAAGAAAAGGGGTATGGTAAATAAATAAAAATATAAATAAACTACAGGTATGTTAAGTAAATAAAACCTTTTTTCATATTTACTCCATAATTTGCTTTATATTTACAAATATTTATGTTCATTAGTTTACATAACTAAGAAGAAAGAGAGAGAGAGGGTTATAAGGGAGAGATGGAGAGAGAGTGTGTATGTTTAGGGGTGAGATAAAGAGACAAAGTAAGATGTATGGAAAGAAGGGGGAGAGAAGAAGTGAGGAGGAGAGAGGGAGGGATATAGTAATGTAGTTGGAGAGAGAGAGGGGTGGAAAGAGAGAGAGAAAGAAAGGGATGGGGGAAGAGAGAGAGAGAGAGAGATATGGGGGAAGAGAGAGGATTGGAGGGAAAAGAGAGAGAGAGATGTGGGAGAGAAAGGGAGAGAGAGGAGGAGAGTGATGGGGGAAGAGAGAGTATTGGAGAGAGAGAGAGAGAGAGAGATCAGGGAAGAGAAAGGGATTTAGGGGAGAGAGAGAGAGGAAGGACGAGAGAGAGGACTTGAGAGAGAGGAGGAGAGAGGGATCGATATAAAGAGAGATGGAGTTGGAGGGGGAGAGATGTAGGAAATAAGAAATATAGAGAGTGAGAAGTGGAGAGAGAGAAGGAGTGACAAGGGAGAGACAGAGAGAGAGCGTGTATGTTTGGGGCTGAGATAAAGAGACAAATAAGGAGAGATAGAGATAAGGGGGGAGAAGGAGATATAGGGAGAGAGGGAGGGATATAGTAACATAGTTGGTGGGTGAAGAGAGAGAGAGAGAGGGAGAGAGAGATGGGAGAGAAATGGAAAGAGAGGAAGGAAGAGAGAGGATGTGAGAGAGTGGAAAGAGGGAGGGAAAGAGAGATGGACTTGGAGGGGGAGGAGGAGAGAGGTAAGAAGAAAGAAATAGAGAGAGAAAGGTGTGGAGAGAGAGAGAGAGAGAGAGAGAGAAACTGATAAGGAAGATGGAGAGAGAGGGAGAGAGGGGGAAGATAGAGATATAGATGGAAGGTGAAAAGAGGGAAGAAGAGAGATATGGGGAGAGGAGGGGATTGACAAAGAGATTGATATATGTGTGTGTTTAGGAGGGTGAGATAGAGAGACAAAAAATAAGAGATGGAGGGGGGTATAGATATGGATGGAGGGTGGAGAGAGGGAAGAATATTTCTCACACTAGATGGATTGATATAAGTGGAGATGGTGATTTATAATCCTATTTGATTATTTGCACTATATGCATTGATTTTAGTGTAGATATTTATTTCTAATGATATTTGATTACTTGCATTGATTTCAGTGTATGTGGTGATTTCTAATACAATTTGATTGCTTGCACTAAATTTTTTTATTACAATTTAGATGTCGATTTATAATTATATTTGATTACTTGCACTAGATGAATTGGTTTCAATGTAGATGATTTCTAATCCTATTTGATTGTTTGCACTAAATGCATTGATTTCAGTGTAGATGGCGATTTCTAATCCTATTGGATTTATTTGAGTAAATGCATTGATTTCAGTGTAGATGTTGGTTTCTAGAGAGAGAGAGAGAGAGAGAGAGAGAGTGATAAGGAAGATAGAGAGAGAGGGAGAGAGGACAAAAGGAGGAAAGAGATATATTAATGGGGGAGAGGGAGAGAAGGGGAAGATAGAGATATAGATGGAAGGTGAAGAGAGGGAAGAAGAGAGAGATGGGGAGAGGGGGTGATTGAAAAAGAGATTGATATATATGGTGTACGAGAGCGCGTGTGTTTAGGGGGGTGAGATAGAGAGACAAAAAAGAATAGATGGAGGGGGATATAGATATGGATGGAGGGTGGAGAGAGGGAGGAATATATCTCACACTAGATGGATTGATATAAGTGGAGATGGTAATTTCTAATCCTATTTGATTATTTGCACTAGATGCATCGATTTTAGTGTAGATATTTATTTCTAATGATATTTGATTACTTGCACTAGATGCATTGATTTCAGTGTAGGTGGTGATTTCTAATACAATTTGATTGCTTGCACTAAATGTGTTGATTTCAATGTAGATGTCAATTTATAATTATATTTGATTACTTGCACTGGATGACTTAATTTCAATGTAGATTATTTCTAATCGTATTTGATTGTTTGCACTAAATTCATTGATTTCAGTGTAGATGGCGATTTCTAATCCTATTTGATTTCTTTGAGTAAATGCATTGATTTCAGTGTAGATGTTGGTTCCTAGAGAGAGAGAGAGAGAGAGGAAAAAAGGAGGAAAGAGAGATATTAGCGGGGGAGAGGGAGAGAAGGGGAAGAGAGGGAAGAAGAGAGAGATGGGGAGAGAGGGTGATCGACAAAGAGAATGATATATATGGAGTGCGAGAGCGTGTGTGTTTAGGGGGGTGAGATAGAGACAAAAAAAAAGAGATGGATGGGGATATATATATGGATGGAGGGTGGAAAGAGGGAAGAATATTTCTTGCACTAGATGGATTGATTTAAGTGGAGATGGTGATTTATAATCCTATTTGATTATTTTCACTAGATGCATCGATTTTAGTGTAGATATTTATTTCTAATGATATATGATTACTTGCACTAGATGCATTCATTTTAGTGTAGGTGATGATTCCTAATACTATTTGATTGCTTGCACTGGATGTGTTGATTTCAATTTAGACGTCGATTTATAATTATATTTGATTGCTTGCACTAGATGCATTGATTTCAATATAGATTATTCCTAATACTATTTGATTGTTTGCACTAAATGCATTGATTTCAGTGTAGATGGTGATTTCTAATCCTATTTGATTGCTTTGAGTAAATGCATTGATTTCAGTGTAGATGTTGGTTTCTAATCTTATTTGATTGATTGTATTAGGTGCATTGATTTCAATGTAGAATTTATTTTCTAATCTTATTTGATTTCTTGCATTAAATGCATTGATTTCAATGTATATGTTGATTTATGATTTGATGTAATTGGATATATGACGGTACATTAATATTAAAGTGATTGGATTAACAATATGCATTGATTTTAGTGCAAGCACAAAAAGTTTTTAACAATGTAGATTGATTTTTGTGTTATAGTAATTTAAGCTATTAATATTGGAAAGCAAGAGAGACAAGGTATCATGTTTACTACAACACATCGAGCTAAAGATTTAAATGGTTTACGATTTAAATTTTCCTTTTCATATAATCGATATGAAAAGATAACAAAACTAACAAGGGAGGAAATAAGAATAGTAGAAGAAAATAGTTTGAGATTGATTGTAACATGAGTACGTTCTTATTATTCACATTTTCTATCTTTCAACAATATTATTGTCACTTTGCATTTAAAAAAAATATTTCATCATTTTTCATCATTATAGTTATTAACAATAATTATCATCTCAACGAACTGAGGTAACTAAGAAAATTTAAAATTAAAATGACCAAGTTAATCTCAGAAATATTTAGCATATTTAAAATGATTATATTAATATTTATATATTTACATATTACTGATAAAATTAATCATACCTTTGATAGATTTTCCTTGGCATCACACGACTGAAACCATCCTAGATCCATCTTACATCTCAAAAATATACAAAAATTTTAATAATCTGAAAAATGTGGCGTTGATGCCTCCGACTGGAACCAGCCTAGATCCATCTAACTCTGGATCTATCATGCGTCGAGAGGGATCAAATCTCTCGAGGTGCAAACCTTTCCTGAAGTTTTGCACTCAAAAAATAGGTTTGCACCTCGAGAGATTTGATCCCTCTCGGCGCATGATAGATCCAGAGTTAGATGGATCTAGGCTGGTTCAGCTAGAAACCCTCACATTTTAAGATTTTATTCACGTGTTCGTTTGCTGGAAAGACATTTTGATTATATCACATACCAACATATTCCTAGAAAAATAAATGCATTAAATGATACAGTGGCTAACATTGTATTGGATAGACATTTGCATAATATGTAAAAACATCATCACATGAGAGACTCATATCAAGTAGGAAAACAGATGTATATATATCGAATGTTTTCATCAATGTGCACCATAAGTTTCAAAAAATATGTGTGTTTTTGTTACATCCTAAGACATCATGTCTCTCAAAAATATGCAGAAATAAAGCCTAGGTGTCTAATCGGCATGATGATCAAGATAGTATTTCATTTCCCGGACGAGCCGCCTCAGCAAGTGGTGAACTCGGTTCGACACCCCTACAGTGTGTCTCTGATATGCACAAGGAACATCGTCGAATTGCGCATATTCTGGAACCCCACGAGTGATTCCCTCCAAGTTATGCAGGATCTCCTCCTCCTCACCTTGAGGGGCAACATCAAAATCGCGAGGTATTCGCCTTGCTATCAGAGACATCCCTACAGGTCTCTCTAGGCCTACATCTGCAAATGCATGGATAAAAATGTCAGAACATACATACCAAAAAATTCAAAATACTCATGAAACTTAAAAATGAGTCCTACCAAGTGCTTCATCCCAATCCTTTCCTTCCGAGAGTGGGAGGTCCAGATCACCAATGAAATCTGTGTCAGAGTAGAGCCAGTCCTCCACAAAAATCAACTGTTAGCGGAGCCAATCAAAGAACTCTGGTCTCCAGGACATCTGTTGACCGCCCCCTGACCTTGGCATCAGAGCTGCCCATCGGGCCATTTGTGGTTCCAGTGCTGGTGGTGTCGGGACTATCACCTCCTAACGCTGAAATATTGGTAGTCGTTCCAGGAAGAACGATACCAGGATAGACCCATAACCAAATTGCTTCAATTTGGCCTTCTTGCACTTTGTCAGCTGATGTTTCATATTGATTGTCACTATCTCTACCTAGTTGTAGATGGTTGGTGTCAAGAAGTCTACAGCAAGAAGTATCTGTGTTTTTGTTGCTTCGTGCGGTGCTTGTGATCCTGCAGGTCATGTGATCGTGTGTAGCACTACCTTCAGTGCTAGATCCGAGATAGTCTGGATGTCCACCTTCCCGCTTTTTTATCCTTTCCGTGCCCCTGGACATACCCTGTCAATTATCATGCCCATGCTCTCCGTGGTGGGCCGGGTGCTGGTCAAGATTGGTGCTACTCCCCTCCACAACAATCCTGTTATGAAATAAACATCTGAAACATCAATCTCGAGTTCCTTATCTCGAAGAATGAATTTTTGTTGATTCTCATCCCAGATACTGATCAAGTATTGCAGCAGCTCCGGTTGAGCTCTAAGACATGGTGTCATGAAGAAATTTTTCAGTCCACAATCTTTGAGATCTTCCATGCATCTCTAATTTCCCATGGCAAGCTCAGCATCTTCGTTGTGTTCTCGTTCCTTCCACTCGATCACCATTTTCGCCACTCTACACCTGCAAACATGTTCATATGAACGTTATTAGCTGAATTCAAAGCTAATATTTGTGAAATTTAGGCCCATAAAACTTGCCTTATGAGTTTAAAAAAGTATTTCGCAGTTCGCGTGACTGTTTGGGAAATAGTCACGCCAATGGGTGCGCCCTTGTTTAGAAAATCGGGCAGTTGGCGCGAGTCCGTGCCCGAAACTCGCGTCGATATTCGTGCCCTAGTTTTCATAATTTCCCCCTCAGAAATCAATTCTGAACATTGCACATAATGAAAGAGGACTTAAAATGTGGGGAAGGATGTCGACTCTTACCTGGAACTGACGGATTCGAGATTGATCTGCCAGATTGCCCGCTATCTTCGCCGCAAAATCGTAGTGTAAAATGGGAAACTATTGCTCCACAAGAGGTAAAAGTGAAAAGTGAATGTTTTTTACTATTTTTAGCATTTTATAACTTTTAAAAACCCTAATTAGGCTTTAAAGCACATTTTTTGATTATTTCATTAAGTTGTTTCGAGAAATGGGTTTTATGTTCGTCTCTTGTGCAGCGACAGGTTTTTAATAAGATAGCGATGAAGTAACGAGTTGTATTTTATACTTTTTCAGACTCGGTAAAACACGAAAAAGTCACTACAAGAGTCATATTTTAGTCTTTTCTGACTCTCTAAAACTGAAAATATTGTCGAAACTCTTATCATTTTGAACTCGTTAAATGGCTGCGAAATGATATCTACCTAGTATACATTTACCCCTTTTTCGGGTTGAGATAGATTATTTACAAAAAAGGAATACCTTAGCCTATCGTGACTAAGAGGTTCTTTCAAATGTTGTTTTCTACCTTTTCGGATCTGAGAGACTATATACGAAAAGGGGCATGTCGAAGTTTTCTTTTCCGCTTCTTTTCAAACTCTCTAAACATGAAAAGGCGCTGATTTCTCCCTTTGTCAGACTCGTTAAACCCTGATGACATTGGAAATCGTCACCATGACGTTACTCGAGTTCCTCCTTCCTAGGGCTCGTAAAATGTACTAGGTTGGATTTGTCCGAAGGACAAACTTACATTGCAAGCATATGTTATCCCCTTCAAGCTTGTTTTAAAAAATAATTGGGGTACTCGCCAGAAATGGTGGGGTAAAATGGAACCAGTTTTTAGTTGTGTTGGAAGTATGTCGCTCTTGAACATGACACTCATCTGCATTCGTGTCGGGTTGGGGAAAGCCCGTTTCGTCATTTTTTCCTCTGTGGGTTTGGGTAATTTTTTTTGACCTCTCATATGCTCTTTTCCATGTCATCATGACCTCAGATCCTTTGATGTCAAATACTGCCAAATCCAGAGTCGTGTCACTGATATGTCAAGAGAATTTTTTCCTCTACAGGTTTCAACCTCCCTCTGATTCTCTGTTGGTCCTAATTCACTATTATCATGTTCCTCTGTCTCGTGTCGATGATGTGGGAAACATTACGGCCCTCCTTCTACCAGGTCACTTCTTGTCGACTTCAGCTCATTATCCAGGAATTTGGTCTAGAGACTCCCTTCTGGTACCTTGGAGCCTACATGCCTCAATGGAAGGTTCTTCGCATTCGACGATAGGTCCACATCATTGGCCTTCGATTGAGTGAATCTGCAGGTGTTCAATGCCAGATAACTATTCACATTCCGTGGATTGTACCTATTGTATCTTGAGAGCCATTGTCATTATTGGAATTTTCTCTCGCACCTGTTAACATCTTTCATCATTGGCTAGTAATAAGGTGATTTTCTTGCATGTTCGACTTCAGCTCACATATTCGCATGCTTGAATTTGTACTTGTTCGGGTCGAGATGGAGCGCAAGACCCTTGGTTTTTTTCTGATAAGATCCATGCTATGGGATATTGTACTTTATCATGACTTATTGCATGACTCTTTTGATTGAATGGCTGCGACCATACCTGAGTCTATTTATTGATCCTTGCTGTTGGATAGTTGTGTCCATACCTCGGATCCCAGTTTATATGTACTCTATCATGGATGGTTATGCCCATACCACATATTCATGTATCAGAAATATCAGTTGTAATTGTAGTTGCAGGTCTACCGACGGCGGTGTTTGGTTCGAACGCCTTCTCGTAAAGCATTTCACCCCTTCCTCTCTCTCGGAGCTCATGCTTTAGGGGGCATCTGTTACACAGCATTTTTTCACTATCCCTGCAATCCCCATCCCGCACATTGGAGGCTCATTTCTGTGACCAAAATAAAGTGTCATACCTTGCAAAGACCATCATTTCATCCCTTTCCATGAGGACAACTTTCCTTTTGTTGACAATTTCCTAAACAGACCATCAGAAACATGTGGTTTTGCCTTGGCACTGGTAGCCCATTATGCCCTCGCGCCAATGAGGAAGATGATCATTGGACCCCGCGCCAGTTGGCGCTCTGTCTCAATTAGCTGCCCGTGCCAATATTTTTATGGAATTTTTTTTAAAAATAGAGGCGAAGTTTCCATCATAACAACTTCGTGGGCGATTCATCAGGAGTGGTTTGACTGAATAACCATAGCCTTCCTCCTTTGGCCTCTTGTTTCCACCTTTTGGGGAAACATCCCAAGCGATAAGGCCTCCCTTCCACTATTGTAGGGATCCCAACCTCCTCCTCTCCCTCTATAAATATAGCCATCCTCCATTGATGAACTAGCTGAACTGAACATATTATAGCAGAAATGCTGAAGAGATTCCTATGCACTTTGCTAGAAAAGATAGAACGGAAGAGATCCTTATTGAGAGAGCTTAGGATTGTGTCTTCATCCCATCTGAATTCCCTGACATTCATCGAGATGCACTTCTACTGAACCTCGCTGAAGGAGGCTGTGATGTCAAGGCTCCAGTTGTAACTCTTTCTTCTATTAATACATATGCATGACTATTGTCTGGTTCCCATCTTGCGCTAATGTGTTTAATTTGATGCAATATGCTTAACCCTCCTTGACTGGTTAGTAGTTATGAATGAGATCATTGTTTCGTATGCTACTCTTGTTTTTTGATCTTTGTGCAGGTATCCAAGCATCATTGTGGAAGGATCGTGACCCGCTAAGACATGAATCGAGAGGCTACCACCACAACAGCCACGACAACAGTGCTGGACTCCAGGTAGGTTGATCTACCTCGTTGTTTCATTCATTAATTAGGAACCTACACTATAGCTTGTCTCTTTGTTACTAGACCCACTCTAGGGCTAGAGGGATTGTCTCTATCCGCAAAGAGGATTTACCTTCATAACAACTAGAAATAAGATTTGCAATATCAGGATCAAGCAATTGAAGGACATGCTCAAGGAAACCCTAATCAGCCAAAAGGAGAAGGGAAAACTTGAGTTACTTGATGATGCCTCCATGGTAGATTTAAATACTTCATCAGCACTGCATCCAACAATTTTGAAGGTTTTTGGGCAATTTTTTATGTTTTTTGGGCATTTTGGTAAAATTTAATAGACTTTCTACACAGTCAGCCTGCAAAAAGTGCAGCGTTGTTGTGCTTTTTCTGGAGGTCTCTAAATGCTAAAAAATTTGCATGGATGGATATAGAATGGTCTCTAAATCAAGTTTTTACTATTTTCACTCCAAAAATTGAGCTTTTGACAGGTGGAAAATCCCAAAAAACGTCCTAAAAATACCTTTATGCCACCTTTTTTAGCCTCACACTACGCTTTTTGACCAGTCTTGGGAGATTACATTTTTTAGGAGCTTCACTCCATAATTTTTAGAGCTTGAGGAAATTTTTCACAACTATACTGGAATATATTTCTAATGAGCCATCTTGGGCTCAATTTGGACTTTCTGAAGGCACTCAAAAGTTGATTTGATGGCTCGCGCTGTGCCTTTTACTAGGCACGCTGCGCTTTTTACAGTTTGCTGATTTCTTCATAATTTTCACTTTTTATCAGTTGATTGATGGATTCCAAGGATATTTACTGATGTAAATGTAAAAAGTAAATGTAATATGCATTTTATAGTTACTAGAGGTAGATACATCAAGTAAATATGTAATTTTGGGTCAAGTGAATCAGTTTCATCAAAGATAGGTATGAGTTTGTTGACCTCCCTAGCCATTAGGATTCTAGTTGAGGACTTTGGGGAACAGCTCCACAAGTCACTGATTCGACCCCTGAGAGTGGAAGAAGAAGTTTTTGTTCTATATATTTCATTTCCTTTTTCATTTCAAGGGTTGGATGTTGTGTAATTGATCTTTCAACACTAGTGTAATCAGACATTTTTGGCAGGAACTAATAGAAAGAGTTGCGGCTATTTTGGTGGGATTCCTATGGTAATGTGTTTTAGCAGTGTTGCCTCTTATGTTTACATATGTTTGAATGTATTATGTTTTCCATATTCATACCATCTTTGAATTTAATTTATTCCTAAGTTAGATAGACATAATTCATTACTTGATGCTCCGTTTTGGAGGAATTATTACAGTTGTGTTTCATTTTCTTCTGATTGAAAAGAATTCATGATTTCCATTCTCTTTTTGAATACCCTAGCAGTCTCTCATACCCATATTAATACATGAATGTGCTAAAGTATGTGCCTACCTTTCCCCATCAGATCTCTGCAATTCTGATCCTCTTTCCCCTGACCTAGTTCTTCCCTGGCCTAATTCACCATCCAGCACTCAAAATCAATCAACCAAACCCTAGTGCTATTATACCTAGCCTAAAATCCTCATTATCCATTCATATTTTTTGTGATCTCTTGGAGAGAGCCCTCTCCTACCTAGTAGGGCTAGCTACATGGAAAAATATTGGTCTGTGGTCACCTTTTCTGGTCTCCTTCTCAGCCTTCGGAGATCTGGTGGAGTGATAACACTCACATTACTAGACTTGCAACAAAAATTTGATATCGAGACAGATGCCTCAGACTATTCTATTGGGGTAGTTCTTACTCAGCAGGGGCATCCAATGGCATATCACAGTGAGACATTGTCTGACACAGTCTAGAAGTATCCCACTTATGACAAAGAGATGTATTCCATTGTGCAGGTGTGCCAACAATGGAAGCATTACATTTTGGGGAAGGAAACAGTCATCTACACAGACCACCGACCCCTGTAGTTCATACAGACACAAGGGGAGTTGCAGAACAATCGCCATCAGAAGTGGTCCACATATCTGCAAAAGTTACATTTGAACATCAAGTACAAGAAAGGAAGAACCAATAATGTTGCAAACTTCCTCAACTGACCATTGATCATGGCACTAATCACTGTGCTTAACTCTTATGGGCACGAGACTTTTGATTGGTCTCTTCTCTACAAGAGCGATCCAGAATTCGGACACACATACAAGAAGCTCTTGGAGGGTAAGCAAGTTCCAAATTTTCACCTCCAGGATGCATTTTTATGTCACCTAGGACACATTTATGTTCCTTCAAGTGAGTGTGCCAAGATGATTTGGGAAGCGCACTACAGTCGGTTCATTGGCCATTTAAGGGTCGCTAAAATAGTCACAGTACTGTAAAATTATTTCTATTAGCTAAACCTTCGAATCGATGTTGGGAATTACATCAGATCCTCCACTACCTGTGCCATTTCCAAATCAAACATCAAGAAGCAAGGCCTCTATACTCTGCTACCTACCCCTAGTCGACCTTGGGAATCCATCTCCATGGATTACATGTCGGCCTTCCTTCTACTAAGCATGGCAACGAGTGTGTTTTATTGGTCGTCGATAGATTCTCGAAGATGGTCATTATGGCGGCCTGCAAGAAGAATATCACAATAGAAACCACTGCTAAACTCTTATTTGAATGAGTGTGGGTACACTTTGGTATCCCACAGTCTATCATCTCAGATCGGGATAACGGTTTCCTCAGAACATTTTGGTCCAAGCTCTGGTCAATGCTAGACACCAAGCTCACTAAGTCCATAGCTTTCCATCCCCAAACCGATGGCCAAATAGAGGTCGTCAACAGGATGATCGTACACATTTTGCGCATGTACAACTAAAAGAATCCATGCACATGAGATGAAATCCTCCCCTATGTACAGCACATATATAACCAAGATCTCCACCAGCCACAACCCGTTTCAGGTGGGCTTTGGATTCCAGCCACTACTCGGGCCGATTCGGCTCATGTCCAGTCTGAAGCTTACAAGGCGAATAGCTTCATTGAGCACATTCAACACATCCACCAAAAAGTTCATGACATATTGGACAAAGCCAATGCCAAGTACAAGCAGAAACATGATCAACATTGGGTGTCACACAACTTCCAGGTGGGCGACAAAGTGTGGCTACATTTGCGAAAGGAGAACCTCGTTGGACCCCACCATAAGCTTTGCCCGCTCTGATATGGGCCATACACCATCACCAAGGCTGTAGGGGACAATTCCTTCGAGCTCAGTATTAAACCATTCCTTGTTCTGCACCTAGTGTTCAATGTGGACTGCCTTCGGCCCTACTTTCCACCTCTATTGGACAACTCCGGCATTGCAGAACAACTCACACCAACAGAGTTAAACCCATATTGCATGGAACAGGCCACCATGGATCGTATCATGGACATGCAAATCAAGAACACTCACCAGTAGAAGATCCAACTATATCAGGTTTCTAAAGTTGGCCTACTCCTGTACCAAGGCAAGTGGCTCACCAGGGACCAAGTTCAGCAGAAGTTTCCTCATCTCATGGAGGAACTCAACGCAATGGGGACCATTGATTCCTAAGGGGGGAGGAATGATCCAGGTGGATATTCATGGCCACCTACCTATTCCACATGGGGAATCACCAATTTTTTTTCAGTTTTTCAATTTCCTTAATTGTAGCATAGTTTACTATTTTTAGCAGTTTTTCGGGTCTTGAACTTCTAGAGCCGTTTTAAGGCCCTAAACGACATTTTTTGGGAAACCCAAGAGCAACAGGGGTATTTGATTGATGCGTCTCACTCAAAATTTGTATTCCTTGGATAGATGTTTCTAACGAGGTATTGTGTGTGTCAACCGGAGATCGTATGCGAAATTTACGTCCCCGAGAAGTTGATGTACCAATTTACCCAAACAGGGCCCATAGTTTTGGCGCTTCATCTCCTAGGGTTAGGTTTTTAGATGTTTATGGTTTTCCATTGTTTCTTAATAATAAATAGGCCTTTAAGCCTCATTGTAACACATTTTGGAGGCCTATATCCTTCACATCTCTTCTCAGAGATAAGCTAACAGCGCACTAGCTAGTTTATCTCCATTCCGTCTGTAAGCATATTTCAATTATGTTATATTAATTAAATGAAGTCTTATTTCTACTTCATCTCTTCATTTATGTGTATTTTAGTATTTTATTATGTTCTTGCATAATTATGGATCATTCGGTCTTGGGACAACTTCCCATGTACTGTTTATGATAATGGATTCATACTCCTCAACCATAGCATCAACCCATATTAGTTGTTGCACTGATTCCTCGAATGAAGATGGCTCAAAATCTACACTCTCTCTCATAAGGGTCATGTAACTAGTGTATCTATCTGGGGACTTATCTTCATGCGTTGTGATGTGAGTGCTCCCACATTCTCTCTAGCATCAAGCACCAACCTGTCATCCTATCTGGTGTGCTTCCTTTCGTATTTGGATGTCTCTGCATGAATGGGTGATTCCACTCTTTGTTCCTCTCCTTGTGGCCACTCCACATGTTGAGTTTCTTATTTTGGAGCTAAGATCTCCTCAACTGCATGCAACTGAAGCTCCCTCTAAAGGGAAATTCGCATGGTCTTCTCTTTATCGAATTCCACATCTCTCCTGACCATTTTCATCATGTGAGATGGCATCTACACCCGATAATTGTGAGGTGTATCCGTGTACCCCACAAATATTCCCAACTCAAATTTTGGTTCTAGAATTTTCCTGGCAAATTTGGTTACATGAAGATAAATTGATGAACCAAAAATTTTAAAGTGTGTCACATCTATTTTCTTACCTGAAAAAACTTCCTCAGGTGTATTCATCATGAGAATCCAATGAGAACTTATGTTCTGCACAAATACTGTTGTGTTGCATGCTTCAGCCCACAAGTGCAATGGTAGTCCCTGATCATGCAACATCGCTTGTGTTGCTCCCACAATAGTTCTATTTTTCCTTTCTACAACCCCATTATGTTGTGGGTTATGAGGTGCTATCAATTCTCGTCGAATCCCTTCTAAAGAACAAAAGTTCTTGAATTCATTCGACACATATTCTCCACCGTTGTCGCTCCTTCAAAGCCTTTACCTTCTTCCTTGTATAATTCTCGACAAGTGCTTTGAACTCACAAAATTTTTGGAACGTCTCATATTTATTCTACATCAAGAATATCCAACACTTGTGTGAAAAATAATTTACAAAAATCATATAATACCTTTTTTTGTTGTGGAGGCTGTCGAGAACGGTCCACACACATCTGAGTGAAATCTTTCAAGGATCGCCTTCACTCAACTATTCTTATCATGAAAGGTAGATTTGTTGAACTTACCCAATATACACCCTTTTCATGTATCTCGCTACTCAAGTGAACCCTTGGGAAGTCTTGTATAAATATGTTGCATGATCTTCAAAGTGCTATGGTGTAGATGGCCTAATATTTTATGCCATAAATCATTGTTTTCTTATCTCTGCACCTTCTCTACTTTCAAGCTCAAGGAAACACAGTCTTCTACATCCAATTTGTAGAGGTTCTTTACCCGAACCCCAATATTCTTCACATGTCCCGTGGCTTGTGACGACGGAATGCATTTCCTTTTGTAAATATCACATCATAGCCACAGTATTCTAACATATTAACTAAAACTAAATTCCTCTTTAAACTAGGAACATACATGACATCTTTTAATGTGAGAGGAGTACCAGACTCCCTCTGAAAGGTAATAGTACCTGTGTCAATTGCGTTATACCTCATGCCATCTCCCATCTCGATGTGCATCTGAAGATCGTTCTCCTCCAAGTTGTTGAAAAATTCTTTGTTGTCGGTCATATGGAATGATGCTCCGCTATCTAGGTACCACACAAAACCCATCACCGATGAGACCATGCATGCGATGCAAGTGAAATAAAACTCAAATTGTGAAGCAATAGCTTCACCTGTCACTCCTTCTGAGGGTTTCTTGTCGGCCTTCTTGTGCATACACTTTGTGGCATATTGTCCTAGCTCATGAAATTGAAAACATTTAAACTTCGACAAGTCTTTCTTCTTACCTGCATAACCAGAATCTAATTTCGAATGGGATGCATTCACTTTCCCTTTCTTTACCTTTCCAGCCAAGGAACGGTTCTCCTCATCATCATTCTTTGATGAGGATCCATATCTGGTATTCCGTCGAATCTCTTCTTGTACCAAGTCGAACCACAATTTCTCTCACTCTGGTAGCTTCTGCCTCCCATTCACCAAATCCTAGTATTTGTGCCATCTCTTGGGAAGGCCTAGAAGTGCTAGGCTCACCAAATCATCCTCGGAAATTGTAACACCAACACTTCCAAGCTCATCTCGGCACTGAGTGAACTTGGTCAAGTATTTTGGTATTGTGTCACCCTTCTCCATATTCATTTTTCTTAGCTTGATCTTCAGTGCCAGCTTCCTGTGGTCATTTTTGTTCTGTAAAAAATATGTTAAGGCCCTCCACATAGCATATGGATTTTCCTTTCCATGGAGATTCGAAACAATATGATCTCTAACTCCTTCCAAAAGAATCATTATTTCCTTTGCTACATTCTTCTTCCATGCATCGGTGTTTTGAACATCTATTGTTGCAGGTGTGGGAATATCATTGTCTATGAACTCCTTAATCATGTTGTCTTCCAACACTTCTTCCATCTTGTCCTTCCAAGCTATGTAATTCGAACTACCCTTAAGGGAATATTTGAGTCTCAATCCACAGAAAGACATTTTTATCCTAATGCTGGTACTGAATAGTAGATCTGCAAATTCAATCCACTTGCTCAAAACAAACACGTATTCTTCTCTTCTATAGTGATTCCTACTCTGATACCATGTATAAAATCCACATAGATTCAAACTAATATTTGTAATATTCTAAAAAAAAATACTTGAATCTACTCTACAAATTGCGGAAATCAATTACGATCGCAAAATCACATGAACAAGAAAGAGAAATAATTTCAATCACAAAACAAAAATATTTATCTAGGAAAAGTCTCAGCTGAAAACCCCGCTATTTGTATATTTCATAAGACAAAAATATGAGAAGATTACAATGTTTTTCTCCCAACTGAGAAACCTCTGCACTATCTCTATTTGTCTCAATGATTCCTAGGAAATCTTGGTTCAATACTTAACCAATTTCTTGGCCTCAGGACTCCCTAGATGCTTGCACAGTTTCTTGGTTAATTGAGCCTCTATTAATTAGGAAATTCCCCAATAATAATTGCGCAATACATCAAGTCTATTCCTCTAACTCCATTCACCACCTGTACAATTTTCTTATTATAAAACTGATATTACAGTTCCCTTTAACTCCAATATCAACTAGGTATTCCTCATAACTAACATGCATGAGATATTTTTAGTGAATTATTAGTTATATGATTTATCACTGCATGTGAATTAAATCTGATTTAATTCACTTGACCTCTCACTAGTTCCTCCATCAGTTAGAACTAGGTAAACTTATTTTAACTCAAATAAATTAAGTTAATTAATTACAACTCAAAATAAACTCAACCAGGGCTCCTAAAAATTAGGATACAATCTACATGCCTCTAGTTTGACCCTCAACTCGAATTAACTGAACTAACTAACCCTCTTGACTTAAATAACTCGTAAAATTTGTCATGTGATGTGGAATTACAATTTCCTTCTAATTTAACTAAAGGAAAATTAAATTAGAATCTGCTTCTTGTTGCCATTTTCAACATAAGGCCACCTACCTAAAAGTCGCAGATCTAAATTCCAGGTATCGGTTTCTCTGCTATGATCTCCCAAAGATCTAGGACCTTCTCCTCCTCTCCAAATTCTCCAATAGCTCACTATGCAAATGAATTTGATTTTGGGGCAGGAAGCCCTTTTATAGGAAAAACCCTATTTTTTCGTTGACCATTGTGACCAATCCATAGCTTCGTCTGACGAACTGTCAGCGCAGCCAGAAATCTCTTGTCGAGCTCTATAATGGGTCTCCATCCGTTTTTGGTAATTTAAAACTTCACCAAGAAGCCATTTTTTCCAAGTCTCATTAGAGAACTTTTGAGGTCTAAAATAGACCTCCTAAGAAAAATGTACAACCAAAATAAAATTTATAAAAACAAATAGGATTGAAGATGATGATGTCAACCATGGGGGATGATTCACCATTTTTGGGATAAAAAAGTAAAAATAATAAAAAATAATAAAATAGTAAAACTATTTTTTCAACTTCTATTTTCGACTTATCTCCCTAAGGTGTTACTCAAATTTCGTGTGGGAGTACTCATTGGATGCAAAATTTAATTCCTCATCCAAGGAACACCCATGTTGCATACTTTTGATGGACCCTGCTACATGACAAACGATAAATACATGAAAAACGTGATTGCAATCACGTTGTTCATGTATTTATCATTTTTCGTGTAGCAGGGTCTATCAAAAGTATGCAACATGGGTGCACCTTGGATGAAGAATCAAATTATGCATCCAACGAGTGTTCCCATTCGAAATTTGAATAAACCAATACAGAGATAAGATGAAAATACGAGTTGAAAAAGTAGTGTTTTCTTTTTTCCCTCTAAAATTTGATGATGGAATCTAATATTATTTTATTATTTCCACTATTATTTTATAATTTTCTTAAGAGGCCCATTTTAGACCTCAAAACTCCCCTAATGCACTTTTTCGCCTATTAAAATCAAATTTCTTCATATGAACCACATGTACTTGGTACCACTTTTCCTTTGCCCTTGTTGACTCATTTGTTGATTTTCATCATGAATAACCATGACTTATTCATGTTTTTATGGTCCCCTATAGGCCTCCCCCATGTGGCAGCATCATCGGGTCACCCTTGCATCCATGGAGTCTATTTTGAATCCCATTGTGTCTAGTTGCAGTGTTTATGATAATGGATTCATACTCCTCAACCATGGCATCAACCCATATTGGTTTCTGCACTGCTTCCTCGAATGAATATGGCTCAATATCTACACTCTTGCTCATAAGGGTCATGTAACTAGTGTATCTATCTAGGGACCTTCTCTACCTGCGTTGTGATGTGGGTGCTCCCACATTCTCTCTACTATCAAGCACCAACCTATCAGCCTATCCGTTGTACTTCCTTTCGTCTTTGGATGTCTCTGCATGAATGGGTGATTCCACTCTTTGTTCCTCTACTTTTGGCCTCTCCACATATTGAGTTTCTTATTATGGAGCTAAGAGCTCCTCAACTGCATGCAACTGAAGTTCCCTCTAAAGGTAAATTTGCATGGCCTTCTCTTTATCGAATTTCACATCTCTCTTGACCACTGTCATCCTGTGAGATGGCATCTACACCCGATAGTTGTGAGGTTTATCGGTTTACCCCAACAATATTCCCAACTCAATTGTTGGTTCTAGAATTTTCCTGGCATCTTTGGTTACATGACAATAAATTGATGAACCAAAAATTTTAAAGTGTTTCACATCTATTTTCTTGCCTAAAAAATATTCCTCGGGTGTATTCATCCTAAGAATCTGATGAGAACTTATGTTCAGCACAACTACTGTTGTGTTGCATGATTCAGCCCACAAGTGCAATGATAGTCCTTGATCATGCAAAACCGCTTTTGTTGCTCCCATAATAGTTCTATTCTTCCTTTCTGTAACCCCATTATGTTGTGGGTTATGAAGTGCTATCAATTCTCGTCGAATTCCTTCTGAAGAATAGAAGTACTTGAATTCATTCAACACATATTCTCTGTTAGTCATCAGTAATTTTTTACTATCTGTAGATGACTAAATATTGGTTCTATATTTCTAAAAACAAAATTCCCTGAATATTGTGAGTTTTAGAAATCTCACTGCCTTCATTATCCTTATGGAAAAAATTTCTCTATTCTACCATTTTGTCATTCCATGGTCACCCTACCACTCCTAGAGGACTCCTATGGGCTTATATCACTCATCTCCATCCTCCTTTCCTACCTATAACCTCATCACTCTATTTTTCCCTTGCCCATAGCTCCACTTTGCATCCAGGGTTACCTATAAACCTTTTTCTTCCCATGTTCACCAGGTTCCTCAAGCATTGATGGCGTCAAAACTATCTCTGTAGGCTCTTTAGATAAATCAAGTACATTGGATTTTGGATCTTCTTTACACCACTTGGTCAATAATCTGTTTTTCACTTAAAGCCTCCAAGCCAATCTTCAGTCAAATTAGGTCAAAAAGCCCTCTCACTAGGTCACTAAGGTTTCACATGGTTTAAGTTCAGCATTAGGTGTTTGAGGCACTACTTTTCATTTGCTAAGAAAGTTACCAAATAAGTTTGTCTTATCATATCATAAACTGCAGGAGGAGGAAAGGAAACAAGATGGTCTTGAAAGAAGAACTGGGATTTTGAGCTAAATAGCCCACTTAAATATCAAAACACTAACCACTTGCAGCAAATGACCTGAAGGATGGCACACAAAGCCAGTCATGAAGAAAATCTAGTAGAAAAGATGTTGAAAATGCAGCAAGATGATGGAGCTTAGTGAAATGAAGTCGCCTTCACTAAGTGGGCCCGCAGGCAAATTCTGGCTCAAAATCTATTTTTAGACTATGTCTATTTTTAGACATATGGAGCATGGTCCGGGGATTCCAGTATGAGATTCTTGGAGCATTGGTCATGTTGGTAAAAATAGATGGGACTCTATTTTTTTGACCTATAGATCGAAGATGTCGAACTATTTTTAGACTGCCTCTCCTAAAAATAGGGAAGTCAAATATTATTTACCCTTAATAATATTTGGACTCTAAACAACAGTTTACTCTCTTGGAGCACTTCAGTTCGAGCCTTGGAAGTGGCTCATGCATCTGACAGAGGAATCACGTGATTCCCAAGGGTTTGATGGCACATGCATGGTTGACTTCAGTTAGGACTTCAATGGCAGAAGTTTGGTGGAGTTAATGAGACAGATAGTGGAGTTGTGTTCTGTTTATTTTAGTTGAACTGGTTGAGATTAATTTAACTAGCTAATCAATTAGTTATGAGTGGAGTGAATTAAATATTATTTAATTCATTATTTATTAACTCATTATTCAACTCAAGAACACATCAGTTCACTACAGTGCATGATCAGTTCAGTGGAGACCAGTGAAAGAGGTAGATGAAAGGGTGGAGTTAGCTATCAGTGGCGACATCAGTTGTGCATGACATTTGCACCACACTTGGAGGAATTTCCCATGATGATTGCGCAGTGAATCCAAGGAAATTTGAACCTTGGATCTCTATATAGATAGGCCTGGATTGCGCAATAGAGGCAAGGCAATTGGCGGTGAGTTTTGAACCAGTAACCTGTTCAAAACTCAGCTAGATTGTGAGTAACTTCATGAGAAAGTACTGAGTACTTGTGAGGAGTATTGTACTGAGTTTGTTACTTGATTTCTCCATTATAATATACACAATAGCTGCGGGGTTTTCAGCTATAAGCTTTCCCCATACATACTGTGTTAATGTGTATGATGATTTGATGTGTTATCGCTTGATTTTTTATTTCCGCATGTTTGATGATCTGAGTGGAAGAGATTATGTGTTGCATATAAATTCGAATTGTATGTGATCAGGATAGTCTCGGTGGATAATTAATCATTATTCAGCAAATTTCTACATGGTATCGGAGCTATTGAAGCAGAGATTGATCATCACAATGATTACAAACTTATTTTGGTAGACAGAGTCTGCATGCGGGCCAGGTAGCCTCCGGATTCATCTTTCTTCGAAAAGTGAAAGGTCTGGTAAATGCCCCTTGCAGTCAATCTCTGTGCTAGAAACAATTTGTTCTCACAGATCTAGAGCGGTTGAGCTTTGAGGTGGAATTCAAATTTTGCAGCAGTTTTGTTTTCTTGGTGCCAGTGTTGAAAATGTCTTTCAACGGTTTGCGACTCGAATATGCTCTTGAAGGCAGTTCGAATTATGTTGCATGGAAGGATCGTATGGAGGCAGTATTAGAAGATAATGGTCTGAAGGAGTTCGTAGATACGGATGTCCAAAAGCCCACTGATCCTGCTGAAGTCGAAGCATGGCAAAAGAAGATGGCGAAATGTCGAAGGATCCTATTGGAGGGCGTCAAGGATCATATTGTATCCAGCCTGCATGGAAAGGCTTCTCCATATTTAATGTGGAAAGCTTTGACGGATCTATTCCAGAGTAAGAGTGACCAAAGAAAGCTAGCGCTCAAAGATAAGCTCAGAAACATCAAGATGGAGAAAGGCGACAGTATCGCCAAATACCTCACGAAGTTCACTCAATGCAGAGATGAGCTGGGAAGTGTGGGGGTGACTGCCGAAGACGAGGACATGGTCGACCTGGCTCTCCTTGGTCTTCCGAAGGCTTGGAACTCATATCAAGATAGTGTCAATGGTTGGGAGAAGCTGCCGGGATGGGAGCGCCTTTGGGCGGATCTCATGCAGGAGGAGATAAGGAGGACTACTCGAGATGGATCTTCATAAAAGGGAGCTGATGAAGAAAACTGCGCTTTGGTGTCCAAAGCAAAGAAGGGGAAGGGTAAGAAAACCTCTCAGTCTGGTGCAAAGGGCAAGAAGCAGGATATGGCGAAAGTGAAGTGTTTTCACTGCCATGATCATGGACATTATGCTACCAATTGTCCAAAGAAGAAGAAGAACAAGCAAGCGAGAAGATCTGCAGATGGAGAAGCTTTGGCTTCACAGTTCGAGCTTGAATTTTCACTGATCGCATGCTTGGTTTCAAGTGTGATGGGATCGGTGTGGTTCTTGGACAGCGGTGCATCATTTCATATGACGGGAGATCGTGAGTTGTTCTCAGATCTAGAGGACAAAGATTTGGGTGTGCACATCGAGATGGGCGATGATGGTAGATACAGTGCGACTGGTATCGGTACCATATCCTTTCAGAGGGAGTCTGGTAAACCCTTTGTACTGAAGGATGTCATGCATGTACCTAGATTGAAGAAGAACTTGATCTCTGTGGCGATGTTGGAGGATAAGGGGTATCATGTGGTCTTCAGCGAAGGAAAAGCCTTCCTGCGCAGTAAGACTACTGGAGAGACCTGGAAGATAGGGGTTCGAACCAAGAACCTTTATCAGTTGCAGGTAGATGGCTGCGCAGCTATGGTATGCAAGGCGGGAGAAGTGGTGAGCCGGGATGATGAGGGCGAACTGTGGCACAGGAGATTGGGCCACCTTCACCATGGAGCTTTGAAGATTCTGCAGCAGATTTCTACTGGGCTTCCTAAGGGCACTCTTGCGCAGTCAGATCAGTGCAAGGGGTGTACTTTAGGGAAGTATGTGAAAGACACCTTTCACGAGAAGGATAGTCGCGCCACGACGATCCTTGAGAGAGTTCACACAGACATGTGTGGTCCTTTCTCAGTTTCTTCGACAGCAAAGCACAAGTATTATGTGATCTTTGTTGATGATTTCTCTCGAAAGTGCTGGATCTTCTTCATGCATAAGAAGAGAGATACATTCGCGAAGTTCTGTGAGTTTAAAGCACTGGTCGAGAAGGAGTCGGGGAAGAAGGTGATTGCTCTAAGGAGTGATAACGGTGGTGAATTCATCTCGGCTGAATTCAAGGAGTTCTGCAGTGCAGAAGGGATTCGGTGAGAGCTCATCGCACCCCATAACCCACAGCAGAACGGGGTGGCTGAGCGGAAGAACAGAACGATCGTGGGTGCTGCACGGGCGATGTTGCATGATCAGGGCCTACCCCTTCACTTGTGGGCTGAGGCATGCAATACATCAGTGTATGTGCATAACCGTTGTCCTCACAAGGTTCTTGGCATGAGTACACCAGAGGAGGCTTATTCTGGCAAGAGGCCTGATATTTCCCATTTGCGGATTTTTGGTTCTCCTGTCTACATGCATGTGACGAAGGATGCGAGAAGGAAGCTGGATCCAACTGCTGAGGTTGGAATATTTGTGGGGTACACTGATACACCTCACAACTATCGGGTGTATTTGTCTGACAGTCGCAAGACTGTTGTGCGACGGGATATAAAATTTCAGGAGGAGAAATCCATGCAGTGTTCACTTGAGAGGGAGCTACACTTGCATGCAGATGAGGAGTTGTTAGTTCCTAAGGAGAAGCTTTCAGATGTGGATCAGCCATAAGAGGAGGTTCAGGAGGTGGAAGAAACCACCCAGGCAGCGCCAACCATCAGAGGGCACATGCGCACTACAGAAGCTGAGCGACTGGCTCAGGATGCAGAGAAGGTTGTAGGACCACCTACAGCACAGCGTAGACAGAGGCAGTCACCGGATCGGTACACTAGATACATGGCTCTTGTGAGTCAATGTGTTGTGACGGAGCCATCCTCTTTTGAGGAAGCTGTGGAGGAACCCGCAAGAGTTGATGCCATGATCGAAGAATATGATTCGATCATCAGGAACAGTGCATGGGATATTTTCCCAAGACGAGAGGGGAAATCAGTGGTGGGTTCGCGATGGATCTACAAAGTGAAGCAGGCGGCTGACGGGAGTGTGGAGAAGTACAAGGCGAGATTTGTCTCCCGTGGCTTTTCACAGATCGAGGGGATCGATTATGAGGAGACCTTTGCACCTATCGCAAGGTACTCTTCCATACAGACGATCCTTGCTCTCTCAGCGCAGATGGGGTGGCACATTCATCAAATGGATGTGAAGACTGCGTTCCTCAATGGAGTTATTGAGGATGAGGTGTTCATAGAGCAGCCTGAAGGTTTCGAGATCTTCAGAAATGAGTCGCATGTGTGCCGACTCAAGAGAGCACTGTACGGGCTGAAGCAAGCACCTCGTGCTTGGTACACTCGAATAGACAGCTACTTCACCGGGCTTGGATTCTCCAAGAGTGAGGTGGATCCAAACCTGTACCAGATTGTGGTGGAGGGGAAGCTGTTGATCATCGTACTGTATGTAGATGATCTGATTTTGACTGGCGATGAGCAGTTGATACTTTCATACAAGGAGGATCTTGCACGAGAGTTTGAGATGAAGGACTTGGGCATCCTTCATTATTTCCTGGGATTGGAGATTTGGCAGCGCAGCGGAGGACTGTTTGTTTCTCGGGGCAAGTATGCCCGGGAGATTCTGGAGAGGTTCAACATGCAAGGCTGCAAGCCTGTTGACACTCCTCTTCCTGGTGGTTGGAGGAAGGAGGATGCTACTTCAGCGGAGGTAGTGGATGCCACTGTCTATCGACAGTTGGTGGGGTCGCTTATGTATCTGGTCAATACACGACCCGATATGTGCTATGCAGTTAACCAGCTTTCGCAAGCTATGGTTAAGCCTACCAAGCTCTTTTGGAAGGCAGGCAAGCATGTATTGCGCTATATTAGAGGCACATCGGGATATGGTCTATGGTACAGACAGGGGGATGGAGCGAAGCTTTCTGGCTTCACTGATGCAGATTGGGCAGGGAGTCCAACGGACCAGAAGAGCACATCTGGAGGAGTTTTCAGCATTGGGTCGACAGCAGTTTCCTAGTACAGCAGGAAGCAGAGATCCGTGGCACTCAGTTCAGCAGAGGCCGAGTACATGGCAGCTAGCTTGGCTGCATGCAAGGCTATTTGGATGAGGAAGATCCTCGCAGGATTGTTCAGGTTGCATTTGGAGCCTACAGTGATCTACTGTGATAACCAGAGTTGCATTAAACTCTTGGCTAATCCATTATTTCATGATAGGTCCAAACACATCGACATCAGGTACCATCATATCAGAGATTGTGTTCAGCGGAGAATCATGATGCTTTCATATGTTCCCACGGAGGATCAGGATGCCGACATCCTGACGAAGGCACTCACCAGGAGCAAGTTCGAATTCCACAGAGGTAGGATAGGGGTTGAAGATAATCCATATCTTGCTGAGAGGGAGTTTTGAAAATGCAGCAAGATGATGGAGCTTAGTGAAATGAAGTCGCCTTCACTAAGTGGGCCCGCAGGCAAATTCTGTCGCAAAATCTATTTTTAGACTATGTCTATTTTTAGACATATGGAGCATGGTCCGGGGATTCCAGTATGAGATTCTTGGAGAATTGGTCATGTTGGTAAAAATAGATGGGACTCTATTTTTGTGACCTATAGTTCGAAGAGGTCGAACTATTTTTAGACTGCCTCTCCTAAAAATAGGGAAGTCAAATATTATTTACCCTTAATAATATTTGGACTCTAAACAGCAGTTTACTCTCTTGGAGCACTTCAGTTCGAGCCTTGGAAGTGGCTCATGCATCTGACAGAGGAATCACGTGATTCCTAAGGGTTTGATGGCACATGCATGGTTGACTTCAGTTAGGACTTCAGTGGCAGAAGTTTGGTGGAGTTAATGAGACAGATAGTGGAGTTGTGTTCTGTTTATTTTAGTTGAACTGGTTGAGATTAGTTTAACTAGCTAATCAATTAGTTATGATTGGAGTGAATTAAATATTATTTAATTCATTATTTAGTAACTCATTATTCAACTCAATAACACATCAGTTCACTACAGTGCATGATCAGTTCAGTGGAGACCAGTGAAAGAGGTAGATGAAAGGGTGGAGTTAGCTATCAGTGGCGACATCAGTTGTGCATGAGATTTGCACCACACTTGGAGGAATTTCCCATGATGATTGCGCTGTCAAGCCAAGGAGATTCGAACCTTGGATCTCTATATAGACAGGCCTGGATTACGCAATAGAGGCAAGGCAATTGGCGGTGAGTTTTTGAACCAGTAACCTGTTCAAAACTGAGCTAGATTGTGAGTAACTGTATGAGAAAGTACTGAGTACTTGTGAGGAGTATTGTACTGAGTTTGTTACTTGATTTATCCATTATAATATACACAATAGCTGCGGGGTTTTCAGCTATAAGCTTTCCCCATACATACTGTGTTAATGTGTATGATGATTTGATGTGTTATCGCTTGATTTTAATTCCGCATGTGTGATGATCTGAGTGGAAGAGATTATGTGTTGCATATAAATTCGAATTGTATGTGATCAGGATAGTCTCGGTGGATAATTAATCATTATTCAGCAAATTTCTACAAAAGATTGAAGAGGTAGGGAAAAAGGTGAGGTAAACTAGACAGAAGTAAATGAACTTAAAGGGGTTATAAAGAACTTAGAAGACAACACTGCTAATTGTCTTAAAGTGGTCCAGACACCTAAGGTTTTGGGAAAGTGTTCACAGAAGGTAAAGGGTATGAGTTCAACTCCATGTTGCAGGAAAAGGAAAGTTTTGAAGGTATTACTTTGTGTTTGAATCCCAAAGATGTCAAACTGAACGTATCAACTCTCAAGGAGCAGAAGGAAGAGCCACCTCAAATGATTTCATGTCACTTGCCAAGTAAAAATGTTAAAAGACATAAATGAACCAAGGAGAGTTAACCTCATGACCCAAGCAAGCCTGCAGATCAAGGAAGGTAAAGAGTATCAGTGAGAAAGGTCAAGATCAGGGTTTTTAGGCACCTACAAATCAGAAGTGGCTAGAGGAGGTAAAATTGGAAATTGTACTCCATGATAGGAACAAAGGAAGATTTTTGAGCTGCTGCTATGTTAAAACAAACATGTCAAATCTCCAACATCAGCAAACAAGCAAAGGTCATAACTCCTACAAGCTACAAGCAAAGAGGAAAAAGAGGGTTCTGAAGATGTTGACATGTGAAATCCTCTCCAAGGTGTTTGATGAACTAGTTATGCCTCAGGGAGCAAAGGAGGAAGTCCAACTCATCATCTCAGTCCCTTGCAGGAAAAAAGTGTCAAAATCTTAGCAAGAAAGGGTGAAAATATGAGTTGAAATTCAATGTAGAAACCACAAAAGACTTGAGGATGTTGTTGTGAAAAATCATCACCAAATCATCAGAAAAAGACATATCAAAGTCCCAAGGATTAAAAGCAGAACAAAATCAGTGTTGTATGTCACCTGCAGGGAAAATAGCGTAAAAATATCAGTGAGAAGGAGAAGGAGTTGTAAAAATTAGAAAGTGGGCTTGTCAGGGTTAAGATCAATTCATAAGCCTATAGATTTCATTGCACACTTCATATTAATCATTGGTCACTGGTAAAGAGCTAGAAGTTTCAAGAAAGGAAGAAATTTTGAGTTTTTCAAGTCAAAATTGGTTAAGTGTCGAGGCGTTGCGCGCCTGGAGTCGAGCGTTGCGCCCCTGGCCAGTTTCCTCGTGAAATTTTCTTCGGCGCTGCGTGCTTGGCTAATTGACCCAACAAGCTGGCAAAACAAACCTAAGAACTGCACGCCTAGCAAGCCACTGTGCCCTTGCCCACCTTTTCCCGACTCGCCTGAAATGCCCGGGTAGGCGTTGCGCGTTTGGCCAAGAGGGCCTCCACACCCTGCAGACCCTCAAATTCAACTCAAATCTCTCCAAAGATGCCACCAGGGGTTTTCAAGCAAGGTTAAATGGTAAGGGGATAACTTACCTTCCTCAAAGAATCTTCATGGTTTGAAATTAAAACAAATTGGAGACCCTAAGCTGAAAACCTAAGTTTCATGCTTAAGAACATTGTTTAAGCCGGATGCATCTGCCTACTAAGGGTATCAGTCAACACAAGTCAAAAACATAGTTTAAAACAAATATCAGCAGGGGTTATCATTGAATTATCTGCCTTTTCCTCATTCTCATATACTTAAACCTTCACTCATCCATCTAACTCACTCGTAAAAGGTTTCCCTTTTACCACTATTCCATTACCTTCTTCATATCAGTTTCACAGCAGTCCTGGGGATTTCTCAAAGGCATAGTGGTCAAATATCAGAAAGATAGGAAAGGGAAATGAAGAAGGAAGCAAAGAATATGATGTCAGTAGGGTAGAGAAAATTGAAGCAAAGGGCAGTAATGATGTGGCCAATGATGATAGCAGTCATAAAAGTATAGTGAGGGAAATGAGGCACCTATCAATAAGGCACATATCAAAGTGGAAAATGTCAGTGAGGCAGATGCCAATGAGAAATCAAACAAGTGAAGAAGAGATCAGTGATCACAGTGGCACAAAGAGTAATGATGGAATTAGGTAAAAAAGCAGTGAAGAAACATGGCAGCAAGGAAATGAATCATGATAGCAGTGAGTAATAGAGCATTCAAGCAAAAATCTGTGAGGATGATTGGCAGGTCAAGGAGCCATGAAGAAAGCAGTAAGGTTGCTAACAAAGAGACCTATGAAAAATATGGTGGAACCAAGGAGGCTAAAAATAAAGAGAATCTTAAAAAATTGTTTGATCCATCCCCTATAGAGCATCCCAAACATAATCATCTGAACAAAATCCAACTTTGGGCACATTTCTGCACTTATGAATTTTTGACTGATTTAGAGTGCCAAGGGTGCAGCTCCCTTGGCATTGCGCTATTTTTTAGGGCATATTCTTGATGAGTGGCTTACATTTTTGGAATAATTAGGCCAAGGGCATCATGCACACCAAATTTTAGATCATTTGGAGCAGTTTTGGTCCCCCAAAGGGGTCAAAAACATGCAAAATTTCACCTTTCTGCCTTGTTTTCAGGGTTGGCGCTGCACCCTTATCAGCGTTGGGAGTTTTGGTTTTTGAATAGGCAAATGAATTCCAAACAGAAAACCAATGGCCGTTTTGGAAAGTAGACTTGACAAGATTTCCAACAAGCCATCATAGAGCTCATTTCGACATCGAGAAGGCCTTCAAAACTCAGTTGCAAGGTGACCCATTTTTCTGGTGCAGGTGTTGCACCCTTGGACCTCTGTGCTATGCCCTTGCCAAAAAGTCAACAAATGACACAAATTTATGGCAAATAGATATTTTGAGGTTTTTTGGGCAAATCACTCCCAAGTTAGGTGTTAGAAGTTATTTTTCATTTATTGCATTAGATATTTTGTGCCTTGGGCCTTGTATGTTATTAATGGAAAAATTTGGCATTTATGAGTAGTTGTTGATATTTTCAAAACCCTAGTTAGGGTTTTGACCCTCCAATGCAAGATAAATAGAGCATGGAGGTCTCATTATTGTTGTTGGTTAGTTGTTGAACTGAGCATAGGCTCTAAGTTGTGAGGATTTTTTGGCTTTGTAGCATTGTGAAGATTTTGGACTGAATATCAATGAGGCGAGCACTTTGCAGGATTCATGAACATGGCTAATGGTGATGTCTTTCTCAATTTGTTTTCATTTTCTTATGTTTTACATATTGTGTCATCTTTCTCTTGCATTAGAATAGAAATTTTAGCTTAAGGTATGATGTCAAAATCACATTAATTCTGTCTTCTTCTCATGCTCTCATGTTTTCCTCTACTTGGTCAGTTTAGAGAATTCTTAGTTGTTGTCTAATCCCACTCAGCTTGTTAATCTCAAGAATGATTTAATGGATTCGGTGCCAAAGAGGTTTATGGTGAGCCTTGCCCTTTGTAATCACTTAAACATTGTTTTTGACGTTTTTACTTCGAAGTATTGCTGATTAGGTTTAGCTAAAGAGGTTTATGATTTTCCATGCCCTTCTGTTAGTCTGAAATGGTTTCTTTAAAGGTATTTATAGTATGATTAAGGAATCTTATGAGTTCCCTGCTTCTTGATCATCACTATTTTTATCTTAAATGTTTTCTTTGCCTGAAGGTGAAATCACTAGAGACTTTACAAGTTTACTACTCTCTAGGGTAGCTGGAATATTTTCTTAATGATTGCTTGTTAGGGTTTAGTCAAAGAAGTTATTGGTATGCCCTGTCTTTGGTTATTTCCTTATGCATAGTGATCTCAAAGGCCCTTCTTGTAGTAGTATTTTTCAAAGGATTCTTAACCACCCTTTTGCACCTACTTTGTTCACAATTCAATGTTCATTTCACTAACATAAGCCTTGAAGATCCATTTAACTTTGTTATACTTGCCCTCTGAAGCACCCTTGACATATTTTGGTACTTTTCTAGACCTTTTGCAGACTCCATAGCCCAATGGTCTAAATCTCTCCTACTCTATCTATTTTTTTTGACAACCTACCCAACCAAACAAACGAACAAACAAACCCTAATCCTTATAACTAGCCTAAAATAAAAACCCTAAAGCTATCAAGTTATATCCATTACACAAACATAGAGAGATCCCTCTCTGAGTCCAGGAAGGCTAGGTCCTAGGACTCTAAAGACTAGTTTGATGTTACCCTTGTACATTTGCTTCTGCTAATCTAACAAATTACGGGGACCTAACATAATGGCGATCAATGTGGGACCTTCTGAGTCAGTGACAATCTAAGTATCCCTTAGGACCTCAGAAAACCCACAAACATCCTTATACTGGTATTTATTTGTTGATGGTGGACAACAAGTACATCCTTAAAACAGTAGACATCATCCACCTGGTGACTCCACTGGTCTTCAGTAGCCCTGTTGACCCCACTAGTTCTCATAGATTTCCCTAGGAATGCAGTAATCAATCCTAATATTGTTGATGGTGGATAGCGAAGTTGAAATCATCCACCTGGCGACTCCACAACTCTCAATAGACCTAAAGACTCCACTGGTACAAGACCCTAGATTGGTTGAAAATATGCAATAGCCCCTTCCTCTGACTAATTGAAAACATGGATCCCAGGATACAACGAAGGTATGCTCCAATGAGTAGAGATCATATCCTTGGATTCCCAAAAAACATTCCTCAGATATATTGGAGCAAAAACCTGCCTATGTTTCAAGATGAGGAATTTGATGACCCCTTGTTACATATCATCAAATTTCATATACATGTATCGAGGTTAAAAGTTGAATGGCATGAAGACTTCCTCATGAAAATATTCATGGGGACATTAGAGGGCAAGACGAGAGAATGGTATGAAGGTCTGAAATCGGGTAGTTTGTTTTCCTTAAAATACCTCCACAAGGTGTTTTATGAGCATTATAAAGAAAATTTTCCATCTCTATCATTAGCTGAAAATTGATGTGATCAATCTGAAGACCTCATGCAATACCTTGTAAACATTGATGAAGATTTGGGAAATTGGCATCCTGAAAATTTATTAGAGGAGATTCAGGAATTCCATACTCAAGTTAATTGTCATATAAATCAAGAGGAGTTAGTTGAGGAAGAAAACCCACAGGATCTCTCTGAAGGCACAAGTGATGATTCACCATCCCTTCTAAGTGAGGCGCAAGAATACATTCAGCCTCAGAATCAGCCTTCACAAGAGAAAGAGAGTTCTTGTAGTTATATCCAAAGAAAGAGAAAAATTCCTCCTCTTTTAACTGAGGAGGAAATAAACCAGATCCTAAACATGCATCCAGTCTCTAAACCTTCATGTGAACAGAACATTTCTATTCTTTCTCCTACTAATCCCAGCTACCACAGATCAGAAAACATATGTGTAGATCAATCCAAAGAAAAACAATCTGATAATCCAATATGTTTTATTGGTGACATTACTTATTTTGATGATTTTTCAAAGTTTTATCAGTATGATGATGGTCATGTTCTTCAAATAGAAGCTAATCTTTCAGAGCGATCAGCAGCTAGTTTGTGGGAGGAAGTTCAGTTTCATCCACTTGAAAATAGTAATCATCCAATACATATCATATATGACACTGATGAGGAAAGTCTAGAGAATTTGGAAGTAAGTGAAGAATCCTTGACTCTTTGTTCTACTTCATTTCATTCCATCAAAAATAATTTTCATATAATTGGAAATCGACAGTCTTTCAGTTTTGATGTTGAGCTTGAGGAAGATAATGAACTTCTTGAGCAATTTTTTAATGAGAAGCCTTTTCCTGAAATAGTTGAGGAATTCATTTGTGACATAGAATCTTCCTTAGCTCCAGATTTCCAACCACCAAGTTCCTTTGAGTTTCAAATTGCAGATGAAGGCTTGGAAATTGATGATCATATGAGATTTGTTGCACTTCCTTCTCAAGAAGATTTATTACCAAAGACTGCTCCTGCTCATCAACATGATGGCCTTCAGAAATATTTCATCCCACTCAATCAGAGCATATCAGGTCTGCTAGAGGACAACATTGCAATATATGATGAGGCGCCAAATCAAATAATCATGAATAGGGAGAAAATATTTTTTCTCAAAAGAATCTCAAGCATACCAAAGTAGAACAAGGAGTAGTCCTGGATGATTCCCATGGCTTAAATCCTCATAGCCAGGTAATATTCAGAGATCCTTTTGATGGTTTCTTAGAGACATTTAAAGAAGGAGTAAAACATACGAGGAATAGTTTGTGGCAGAACTTAAAGAAAATTTGGAGCGCTACTGTTCAGAAAAAGACAAAATGGGAGTGGCCTTTCAGCGTACCTAAAAGGCTGAATAAAAATCAGTCATCTGGTCACTTACTTGATTGGTTGCATTGGAAAAAGGAGTTCGCCTAGTGAATATATGCCTCCAAGTTAGATTAGGATAGATATGTGAAAATAAGCTCAGCAATATGAGCATCTTCTTAGTTTTAGGTTTTTCATTATGTATAACTTTGTTGGAACAAAAGTCTCAAAAAAAAAAAAAAGTGAAATACAAAAACAATGAAAAGTTGAAAAAAGAGGGCAGGAAAAAGAATAGGTACAACCCCATACCCAAAAAGACTATTGTTGAAAGTGTGCAAGCCTAAATTCCACTATTGTTGAGGAAAAAAGAATCTTGTTCAGTCATCTAGCCTAATCATGACTGAACGTGTTTTGAATTTCTGCTGATAGGTTAGTGAAAGAAGACTTGTCAAACCATGTAAACTTGGCTTGTTAGTAGGATAGATTAGGAAAAGATGCTAGTTCTCAATGCTCAAATCTGAACCAAAGAGAAAGAGAGGGATGCCTAACAAATTCTAAATCACAGCCCTCATATTTTCTAGTTCTTTGTTGTACAAAAATAATGTCTGTGTGCAGCTTGTCCAAATGCCACAGCCCATGGTAAATCAGATTGTTTAATCTTGGTTTAGTCATGTTTTCAATTTCATGTCAGGAGGTTAGAGAATAAAGTCTGTCAAACAGCTTAATCTTGGCAGATGAGTAGACTAGGTAGAGAATAAAAGATTTCATCAACCTAATCTAAACTCTTGGAAGTGATAAGGGTACAAGTAGATAGTTTTTTATGCTTTCAAAAGAAAAGAATGTCAAGGGTTTGCCAGTCCAAGTGCACCCAAAAGAAAAGAAAAAAAATGCTAGGCAAAGTATGATGGGTAGGTGGAACTAATGTTGAAGCAATCATGTATTTCATATTTTTTGAGATCATAGCTTCAAGAGAACATCAGCAAATGAAGGAAGAGATATCTGCATAGTGCAAGTAAGGCATTGGTCTTCAAAACTCAGAGATTTGAACTCTGAGGTCCTAGACACCACCTGAAAAGGAGATGCCCTCCCCAAGTGGAGCCACTATTAGTCATCAGTAATTTTTTACTATCTGTAGATGACTAAATATTGGTTCTATATTTCTAAAAACAAAATTCTCTGAATATTGTGAGTTTTAGAAATCTCACTACCTTTATTATCCTTATGGAAAAATTTTCACTATTCTACCATTTTTCCATTCCATGGTCACCCTACCACTCCTAGAGGACTCCTATGGGCTTATATCACTCATCTCCATCCTCCTTTCCTACCTATAACCTCATCACTCTTTTTTTCCCTTGCCCATAGCTCCACTTTGCATCCAGGGTTACCTATAAACCTTCTTCCCATGTTCACCAGGTTCCTCAAGCATTGATGGTGTCAAAACTATCTCTGGAGGCTCTTTAGATAAATCAAGTACATTGGATTTTGGATCTTCTTTACACCACTTGGTCAATACTTTGCTTTTCACTTAAAGCCTCCAAGCCAATCTTCAGTCAAATTAGGTCAAAAATCCCTCTCACTAGGTCACTAGGGTTTCACATGGTTTAATTCAACATTAGGTGTTTAAGGAACTACTTTTCCTTTGCTAAGAAAGTTTCCAAAGAAGTTTGTCTTATCAAATCATAAACTGTAGGAGGAGAAAAGGAAACAAGTTGGTATTGAAAGAAGAACTGGGATTTTGACCTAAATAGCCCACTTAAATATCAAAACATTGACCACTTGAAATAAATGACCTGAAGGATGGCACACAAAGCCAGTTATGAAGAAAATCTAGAAGAAAATATTGAAGAGATAAGGAAAAAGGTGAGGTAAACTAGACAGAAGTAAATGAACTTAAAGGGGTTATAAACAACTTAGACGACAACACTGCTAATTGTCTTAAAGTAGTCCAGACACCTAAGGTTTTGGGAAAGTGGCCACAGAAGGTAAAGGGTATGAGTTTAACTCCATGTTGCAGGAAAAGGAAATTTTTGAAGATATTACTTTGTGTTTGAATCCCAAAGATGCCAAACTAAACATATCAACTCTCAAGGAGCAGAAGGAAGAGCCACCTCAAATGATTCCATGTCACCTGCCAAGTAAAAATGTTAAATGACATAAATGAGCCAAGGAGAGTTAACCTCATGACCTAAGCGGACTTGCAGAGCAAGGAAGGTAAAGAGTATCAGTGAGAAAGGTCAAGATCATGGTTTTTAGGCACCTACAAATCAGAGGTGGCTAGAGGAGGTAAAATGGGAAATTGGACTCCATGATAGGAACAAAGGAAGATTTTTGAGCTATTGTTGTGTTAAAACAAACATGTCAAATCTCCAGCATCCGCAGACAAGCAAAGGTCATAACTCATGCAAGCTACAAGAAAAGAGGAAAAAGAGGGTTCTGAAGATGTTGACATGTGAAATCCTCTCCAAGGTGTTTGATGAACTAGTTATGCCTCAAGGAGCAAAGGAGGAAGTCCAATTCATCATCTCAGTCCCCTGCAGGAAAACAGTGTCAAAAGGTTAGCAAGAAAGGGTGAAAATCTGAGTTGAACTTCAATGTAGAAACCATAGAATACTTGAGGCTATTGTTGTGAAAAATCATCATAAAAATACATGTCAAAGTCCTAAGGATTAAAAGCAGAGCCAAATCAGTGTTGCCTGTCACCTGCAAAGAAAACAGTTTAAAAATATCAGTGAGAAGGAGAAGGACTTGTAAAAATTAGAAAGTGGGCTTGTCAAGGTTAAGATCAATTCATAAGCCTATATAGTTCATTGCACACTTCATATTAATCATTGGTCACTGTAAAAGAGCTATAACTTTCAAGAAAGGAAGAAATTTTCATTTTTTCAAGTCAAAATTGGCTAAGTGTCGAGGCGTTGTGCCCCTGGCCATTTTCCTCGTGCAATTTTCTTTGGCGCTGCGCGCCTGGAGGCAGGCGTTGTGCGCTTGCCTGATTGACTCGAGAAGCCGGAAAAAAAAACCTTGCTGCTGCGCCCTTGCCCACCTTTTCCTGACTCGCCTGACAGGCCTGAGCTGGCACTGCGCGTTTGGCCAGGAGGGCCTCCACACCCTGCAAACCCTCAAACTCAACTCAAATCTCTTCAAAACTACCACCAGGGGTTTTCAAGCAAGGTTAAATGGTAAGTGGATAACTTACCTTCCTCAAAGCATCTTCATGGTTTGAAATTAAAACAAATTGGAGACCCTAAGGTGAAAACCTAAGTTTCATGCTTAAGAACATTGTTTAAGCCCCATTCAGCGGCCTACTAAGGGTATCAGTCAACACAAGTCAAAAACGGAGTTTAAAATAGATATCAGCAGGGGTTATCATTGAATTATATGCCTTTTCCTCATTCTCATATACTTACACCTTCACTCATCCATCTCACTCACTCGTAAAAGGCTGCCCTTTTACCACTATTCCATTACCTTCTTCATATTAGTTTCACAGCAGTCCTGGGGTTTTCTCAAAGGAAAAATGGTCAAATATCAAAAAGATAGGAAAGGGAAATGAAGAAGGAAGCAAAGAAGATGATGTTAGTAGGGCAGAGAATATTGAAGCAAAGGGCAGTGATGATGTGGCCAATGATGATAGCAGTCATAAAACTGCAATAAGGGAAATGAGGAACCTATCAATAAGGCACATATCAAAGTGGAAAATGTCAGTGAGGCAGATGCCAATGAGAAATCAAACAAGTGAAGAAGAGATCAGTGATGATAGTGGCACAAAGAGTAATGATGGAATAAGGTAAAAAATCAGTGAAGAAACATGGCAGCAAGGAAATGAATCATGATAGCAGTGAGTTATAGAGCATTAAAGCAAAAAGCAATGAGGATGATTGGTAGGTCAAGGAGCCATGAAGAAAGCAGTAAGGCTGCTAACAAAGAGACCTATGAAAAATATGTTGGAACCAAGGAGGCTAAAAATAAAGAGAATCTTAAAAACATGTTTGATCCTTCCCCTACAGAGCATCCCAAACATAATCATCTGAAAAAAATCCAACTTTGGGCACATTTCTGCACTTATGAATTTTTGACTGATTTAGAGTGCCAAGGGCGCAGCACCCTTGGTGTTGCAATCTTTTTCAGGGCATCTTCTTGAGGAGTGGCTTACATTTTTGGAATCCTTATGCCAAGGGCATCATGCACACCAAGTTTCAGACCATTTGGAGCAATTGTGGTCCCCCAAAAGGGTCAAAAACATACAAACTTTCACCTTTCTGCCTTGTTTTCAAGGTTGGCGCTGCGCCCTTCGCAGCCTTTGGAGTTTTGGTTTTTGAACATGCAAATTAAATCCAATCAGAAAACCAATGGAAGTTTTGGAAATCATACTTGACAAGCTTTCCAACGAGCCATCACAGAGCTCATTTCGACATCGGGAAGGCCTTCAAAACTCAGCTGCAAGGTGACCCATTTTTCTAGTGCAGGCGTTGCGCCCTTGGACCTCTGTGTTGCTCCATTGCCAAAAAATCAACAAAAGACACAAATTTATGGCAAATAGATATTTTGAGGTTTTTTGGGAAAATCACTTGCAAGTTAGGTGTTAGAAGTTATTTTTCATTTATTGCATTAGATATTTTGTGCCTTGGGCCTTGCATGGTCTTAATGGACAAATTTGGCATTTATGAGTAGTTGTTGATATTTTCAAAACCCTAGTTAGGGTTTTGAACCTCCAATGCAAGATAAATAGAGCATGGAGGTCTCATTATTATTGTTGGTTAGTTTTTGAACTGAGCATAGGCTCTGATTTGTAAGGAGTTTTTCGCTTTGGAGCATTGTGAAGATTTTGGACTGAATATCAATGAGGCAAGCACTTTGCAGGATTCATGAACATGGCTAATAGTGATGTCTTTCCCATTTTGTTTTCATTTTCTTATGTTTTACATATTGTGTCATCTTTCTCTTGCATTAGAACAGAAATTTTAGCTTAAGGTATACTTTCAAAAGCACATTAAGTCTGTCTGCTTCTCCTGCTCTCATGTTTTCCTCTGCTTGGTCAGTTTAGAGAATTCTTAGTTGCTCTCTAATCCCACTCAACTTTTTAATCTCAAGAATTATTTAATGGAGTCGGTGCCAAAGAGGTTTATGGTGAGCCATGCCCTTTGTAATGACTTAAACATTGTTTTTGAGGTCTTTACTTCAAAGTATTTCTAATTAGGTTTAGCCGAAGAGGTTTATGATTTTCCATGCCCTTGTGTTAGTTTGAAATGGTTTCTTTAAAGGTATTTATAGTATGATTAAAGAATCTTAGGAGTTCCCTGCTTCTTGATCATCACTATTGTTATCTTAAATGTTTTCTTTGCCTGAAGGTGAAATCACTAGAGACTTTACAAGTTTACTGCTCTCTAGGGTTAGCTGGACTTTTGTCTTAATGATTGCTTGTTAGGGTTTAGTCAACGAAGTTATTTGTATGCCTTGTCTTTGGTTATTTCCTTATGCATAGTGATCTCAAAGGCCCTTCTTGTTGTAGTATTTTTCAAAGAATTCTTAACTATCCTTTTGCACCTACTTTGTTCACAATTCAATGTTCATTTCACTCACATAATCCTTGAATATCCATTTATCTTTCTTATACTTGCCCTCTGAAGCACCCTTGACCTATTGTTGTACTTTTCTAGACCTTTTGCAGAATCCATAGGCCAATGGTCTAAACCTCTCCTACTCTATATGTTTTGTTTGACAACCTACCCAACCAAACAAACAAACAAACAAACCCTAATCCTTATAACTAGCCTAAAATCAAAACCCTAAAGCTATCAAGTTACATCACTTACACAAACATAGAGAGAGCCCTATCTGAGTCCAGGAAGGCTAGGTCCTAGGACTCTAAATATTGGTTTGATGTTACCCTTGTACATTTTCTTCTGCCAATCTAACAAATTATGGGGACCTAACATTCTCCACCGATTTCACTCCTTGAGAGCCTTCACCTTCTTCCCTTTATATTTCTCAACAAGTGCTTTAAACTCACAAAATTTTGGTAATGTCTGATCTTTCTTCTACGTTAATAATATCCAACACTTGTGTGAAATATCATCTACAAAAATCACATAATACTTGTGTTTTGATGTGGAGGCTGTCGAGAACGATCCACACATATCTGAGTGAACTCTTTCAAGGATCGCCTTCACTCGACAGTCCTTATCATGAAAGGTGTATTTGTGTACTTACCCAATGTACACCCTTTTCTTGTATCTCACTACTCAAGTGAACCCTTGGGAAGTCCTGTAGAAATCTATTGCATGATCTTCAAAGTGCCATGGTGTAGATGGCCTAATATTCTATGCCATAAATCATTGATGTCTTAGCTCTACACCATCTCTAATTTCAAGCTCAAGGCAACACGGTATTCTACATCCAATTTGTAGAGGTTCTTTACCCGAACCCCAATATTCTTCACATGTCCTGTGCCTTTGTGATGAAGGAACACATTTCCTTTTCCAAATATCACATCATAGCCATTGTATTCTAACATAGAAACTAAAACTGAATTCTTCTTTAAACCAGGAACATACATGACATCCTTTAATGTGAGAGGAGTACATGACTCCCTCTGATAGGTAACAGTACCTATGTCATTTGCGTTATACCTCATGTCATCTCCCATCTCGATGTGCATTTGAAGATCGTTCTCCTCCAATTTGTTGAAAAAATATTTTTTGTCAGTCATATGGAATGAAGCTCCACTATCTAAGTACCACACAGAACCCATCACCGATGAGACCATGCATGTGATGAGAGTGAAACCAAACTCAAAGTGTGAAGTAATAGCTTCACCTGTCGCTCCTCCTGAGCGCTTCTTGTCGGCCTTATTGTGCATACACTTTGTGGAATAGTGTCCTAGCTCATGAAAGTGAAAAAATTTAAACTTCGACAAGTCTTTCTTCTTACCTGCCTGACCAGAATCTAATTTGGAATGGGATGCATTCCCTTTCCCTTTATTTTCCTTTCCAACCAAGGAATGATTGTCCTCATCATCATTCTTTGATGAGGATGCATCTCTGGTATTCTACCGAATCTCTTCTTGTACCAAGTCGGACCATAATTTCTCCCACTCTGGTAGCTTCTCCCTCACATTCACCAAATCCTAGTAGTTGTGCCAGCTCTTGGGAAGGCCTAGAAGTTCTAGGATCACCAGATCATCCTTGGAAACTATAACACCAACACTTCTAAGCTCATCTCGGCACTGAGTGAACTTGGTCAAGTATTTTGGTATTGTGTCACCCTTCTCCATATTCATTTTTATGAGCTTGATATTCAGTTCCAGCTTCCTGTGGTCGTTGTTGTTCTGTAAGAAATCTATTAAGGCCTTCTACATAGCATATGGAGTTTCCTTTCCATGGAGATTCGAGACAATATGATCTCTAACTCCTTCCAATAGAATCATTCTTTCCCTTCTACATTCTTATTCCATGCATCGATGTTTTGAACATATGTTGTTGCAGGCCTGGGAATATCATTGTCTATGAACTCCTTAATCATGTTGTCTTCCAGCACTTCTTCCATCTTTTCCTTCCAAGCTATGTAATTTGAACTACCCTTAAGGGCATATTCGAGTCTCAATCCACAGAAAGACATTTGATCATAATGCGGGTACTGAAGAGTAGATCTACAAATTCGATTCACCTGCTCAAAACAAACTCGTATTCTTCTCTTCCATAGTGATTCCTACTCTGATACCATGTAGAAAATCCAAATAGATTCAAACTAATATTTTTAATATGCTAAAAAAAATACTTGAATCTACTCTACAAATTGCAGAAATCAATTACAATCGCAAAATCACATGAACAAGAAAGAGAAATAATTTCAATCACAAAACAAAAATATTTATCTGGGGAAAGTCTCAGCTAAAATCTCTGCTATATGTATATTTCATAATCCAAATAATATGAGAATATTACAATTTTTTTCTCCCAACTGAGAAACCTCTGCACTATCTCTATCTATCTCAATAACTCCTAGGAAATCTTGGTTCAATACTTAACCAATTTCTTGGCCTCGGGACTCCCTAGTTGCTTGCACAGTTTCTTGGGTAATTGAGCCCCTACTAATTAGGAAATTCCCCAATAATAATTGTGTAACACATCAAGGATATTCCTCTAACTCCATGCACCACGTGTACAATTTTCTAGTTATACAATTGATAATACACTTCCCTTTAACTCCAATCTCAACTAGGTCTTCCTCATAACTGACATGCATGAGATAGTTTTAGTGAATTATCAGTTATCTGATTGATCACTGCATGCGAATTAAATCAGATTTAATTCACTTGACCTCTCACTAGTTCCTCCATCAATTAGAACTAGTTAAACTTATTTTAACTCAAATAAATTAAGTTAATTAATTACAACTCAAAATAAAGTCAACTAGGGCTCCTCAAAATTAGGAGACAATCTACATGCCTCTAATTTGACCCTCAACTTGAATTAACTGAACTAAATAATCCTTCTCGACTTAACTAATTCGTACAAGTTGTCATATGATGTGGAATTACAATTTTCTTCTAATTTAATTAAGGGAAAAGTATATTAGAATCCTCTTCTTGTTTCCATTTTCAACATAAGGCCACCTACCTGAAAGTCGCATATCTAAATTCTAACTATCGGTTTGTCCACTATGATCTTCCAAAGATTTAGGACCTTCTCCTCCTCTACAAATTCTCCAATAGCTCACTATGCAAATGAATTGGATTTGGGGGAAAGAAGCCCTTTTATAGGAAAAAACCTATTTTTTTCGTCGACCATTGTGACCAATACATATATAGCTTCGTCTGATGAATTGTCAGCACCACTGGAAATCTCTCGTTGAGCTCTATAACAGGTCTCCATCCATTTTTGGTAATTTTAAACTTCACCAGGAAGCCATTTTTTCCAAGTTGGCACTTTGTCGCCTATTAAACTCAAATTTATTCATATGAACCACTTGTACTTGGTACCACTTTTCCTTTTCACTTGTCGACTCATGTGTTGATTTTGATCATGATTAACCATCATTTAATCATGTTTTTATGGTCCCCTCTAGGCCTCCCCCATGTGGTAGCATCATCGAGTCACCCTTGTTTAGAGCATCGAAGATGAGTCACCCTTGCATCCATGGAGTCTATTTTGAGTCCCATTGCATCTAGTTATAGTGTTTCATCCATATTTGTGTTTCATTCATCCCATTTTGCTCATATTTTACCTCCAGATATATTGATCTATCTTTGAAAATCCCTTGTCTAAGTACTTGACCATCCCCTCTAGAATTGAGTCAATCTCTACCATGTCAACCATGCATATCATGCTCTAAAAAGGGAAGTCGCCAATCTACCGCTCATCTTGTTTATCCTTCCATAATCATCCCTCGTGTCAGTTTATCAATCACATTACTATGATCCGTGTGCCTTTGTTGATGAATCCTCATTTCCTGAACTCTTGCAGTCCCTATGATAGAACCAGGGTCACTACTATGAGGGGGGGGTTGAATCAGTAGTGATAACAATTACACAACTTTTAAATTCTTTCTCCAATATATTAATCAATTCATAACTTAACAAATAAGAAATAGATATGATCATGCAACTTCAACAAGAATCGGCAGATGAGATCCATAACATATGAAGTAAACATGCACAATGAGACACAAAACATCACATCACATAGGAACACAGGATATCTAGTGGAAAACCCACTCCAGGTCAAAAAACACCGTTGTTGTTGTTGCACTACTCAATATATTTTACTATATGTCTAGAAAATAATTACATAGATAATAAAAAAGGAAACTATCTGAAAGGAAATTTGATCTCCATATCACGACCCTACGAACCACCATCCATTAGAATCCTCCACGGCATGGAAATGATTTTGTTTTCGTGATTGTCGACAAATTCACTAAGATGGTCATTCTGGTAGTCTACAAGAAGAGTATCACAGTAGAAGCCATTGCTAAGCTCGTCTTTATGTTGGACATTGGTGTTACACAGCATTTTGTCACTATCCCTGCAATCCCCATAACCACACATTGGAGGCTCATTTATGTGGTCAAAATAAAGTGTCATGCCTTGTACATACCATCATTGCATCCCTTATCATGATTCTAACATTCCTTATGTTGACCATTTCCTAAACAGACCACCAAAAACCCTTGTTTTTTCCTTGGCACTGGTAGCCAGTTATGCCCTCACGCCGATGAGGCAGATTAACACTGGCCCCCGTGCCAGCTGGTGCTCTGTCTCAGTTAGCCACCCGCACCAATATGTTTATGGAAAGTTTTTTAAAAATAGAGGAGAAGTTTTGTTCACAACAACTTCGTGGATGAGTCATGGGGAGTGGTTTGACTGAATAGCCATGGCCTTCCTCCTTTGGCCTCTTGTTTCCACCTTTTGGGGAAACCTCCCAAAGGACAAGGCCCCCCTTCCACTATAGTAGGGATCCCAACCTCCTCCTCTCCCTCTATAAATATAGCCATCCTCCATTGTTGAAGCTAGTTGAACTGAAGATAATATAGCAGAAACATTCGAGAGATAGAACGGAAGAGTCCCCCATTGAGAGAGCCTAGGCTTGTGCCTTCATCCCGTCTGAATTTCCTGACATTTGTCGAGACACGCTTCAACTAAACCCCGCTGAAGGAGGTTGCGACATTAAGGCTTGGTTGTAACTCTTTCTTCTATTAATACATATGTATAACTATTTTCTAGCTCCCATTTTGCATTGATGTATTCTATTTGATGCAACATGCTTAACCCTCCTTGACTGGTTAGTAATTATGAATGAGATCGTTTTTTCATATGTTGGTCTTGTTCGTTGATCTTGTGTAGGTATCCGAGCATCGCTGCGAAAGGATCGTGACTTGCCGAGACAGGAATCGAGAGGCCACCACTACAATAGCCACGACGCCAGCGTTGGACTCCAAGTAGGTTGATCTACTGCGTCTATTTCATTTAGTAATTAGGAGCCTACACTCTAGTTTATCCTCTTGTTATTAGACCCACTCTAGGGCTAGAGGGATCGTCTCTGTCAGCAGAGAGGATTTACCTTCATAACAATTTGGTGACTCCACTGGGGACCAGTGTGAGTTTGTCGGCTTTGGTCGTTTTCTTGTTTATCTATCTTTTCTGGTCTGTCTACTTGTTTAAATTCCTCTTGTTCAGCTCCAGAGTGTTAGGATTGACCTCTGCTCATTGGATTTTCCATTCTTCCATAGATATCCGGCTTGGCGCATTTTTTTATTGAACAGTCGCACCGATTAGCACATGTTGCTTGTGTTTCCTTAGCGCCAACCCTTGTTTGGTGCAGATTACTGCCTTATAGTCACGCTGAATCCTGTAGGGTTTGGATTGGCTTCCCTTTTGAGTTTTTGGTCAGTTGTGCTTGCCTCTGGGTGGATTTCTGATTTGCAATTGTTTTGTTGAGGTTGTTTTGACTGTGATAGGCTTTTTCCTCATAGTTGTACATCTGTTTACTTATCAATGCAGTTTATGGCCTTAGGGTTTCTGAGTGTCTTAGCTCATTGAGCCTTTTGATTGGAAGTCAAGTTTGGATTCCTGTCAGTCACATCTCTTGACCAATTGTGTTTTTTTATTTTTGATCCTTTAAGCATTTTTTTGGGTTGAATGATTATTCGAGTCTCGTTTGATTTTTTCTTCTTGTTGCTCCAAGCATAGATTACAATGCTTGTTTGGATCATTTTCAAAACTTTCTCTTTTATTCGAAGAGTGTGTCATTGGTTTGAGTGCATCTTTGTGTTTGTGTTGCTTTCATCGAATTCATCGGTTTAGCTCTTTACATTCGCAATCCTCGAACTAGTGTTTGTTTTTTTTTCATATAATTAGTACATTGTGTGCTTCATTTCATTGAAAAAATAAAAATTGCATTCTTTCATTTGTTTGGAAAAGAAAAACTCTTTTGCATAACTAGTGTGATTAACTAGGAAAGAATTTTTCATTTTTTCGCTTGATTGAATTAGATGCATTAGCAGATTTATTCGTTTAATTTCATTAATTGCTATTGTTTGAAAGGCCTCTATCCTTCTTTTAATTAGCGCTCATTGAATGAAAAAATGATGTTCATTTGCATATAGTTTTCATTTAGGAATTTGAGATCGAAATTTGGTAAGGCCTTGAAATTGAAACATAATTCAAGATCAACTATAAAATCAATTGAATTAACCTAAGGAAACTTTGGAACCTAACGCAAACATTTTAGTGGTCTAGGCTAGAGACGTGTTTTGGCGTCTTAAAACCTAGTAGTTGTCATTCACCTTTAAACAGTGCTAATACGGAATTGTGCTCCCCGTACCGTCGAGTATATAAAGGTATACCCCTATAGGTTCAAATCCTTTATCTGTAGGAAGCCGAGTCTGCCGCCCTATAACCGTGATACACCGAACACAACATTCGGGGAGACTACCTGCACGTACGGAAATTCCTCGGTCATTTCTCTTTCATTTGATCACCAAGGTGTATATGGCAGTTCACGGAAACTTGGTACACCCTCTTTCTTAGATTACCAAAGCAGTCATTTCAATATTTTCGTGACTCTTTAAAAAGAGAAAGGATCATCAAGCACTTGTCCTTTCACGCTCGTGTCAATTTGAAAGTGACTAGAGTCATCTTTTGCATGTTTCTCCACTCTTAAAACATGAAATAGCAAAGTCCGATTTCAGTATCGTAAAATTAATTACCCACGATCACACGCCCGTTAAAATTGTTTTTGTTTTTCCTTAGTTTTTTGTCTTGGAGCCTTCGCTTGGTTATCTCATTTTTTCCTTTGTGTTGAACTATTGTCACAGTGGAGGAACACCAGTCATTAGGGGAATTTTGAGGTCTAAAATGGGCCTCCTAAGGAAATAATAAAATAATAGCTAAATCAATAAAATATTATTTATGAATTTTCAATTCAATTTTTGCACCACAATCCATGTAACCATGGTTAAATTAAATTCAAAAGTTGTACCAAAATGAAATTAATAAAAAAAATTGTATTGATGTGACTATAAATAAAAATGAGTGTTTCAAGAAAAAGGCATTATCATTGAACAACTAATGCATTTTTCCTTTGTACTTAAATAACTTAAAATAAAATATAAATATAAATTCATAAATCCTTAATTTTATAATATGTTATTAATTATAATTTGTATTATTTAAATTGTATAATAACATGTAATTAATGTACTATATAAAAATAAAAGAATAAAAGTAATATATTATTTTATGTATGAATTTTATTCAAAAAGTGTGAAATGACATTTATTATGAGTACTTTACTTTGACTTTAAAACTACTTAGAGCACTACCATGGTTAACCATGAGTTCTCATCCACCATTGAAAAGGTGACAAGTAAGTACCTTTAACTCAAGTAATTCCACCTCAACCATTAGGAATGATGTCATCCCCTAAAATGTGATTGGTTCTCATAAAGTGAATTTTGATTGTACATTTTCCTTAGGAGGCCCATTTTAGACCTCAAAATTCCCCTAATGTTCGTCGTCTTCACTGCCTCCTAGTGGTAGTTCTTTTCCTGACGTTTCTTAAGAAACCCTTCAGTCCACTAGGTCTGTCGAGTTTTCGCAACCTATTCTCCCGACTGTTTTACCTCTTGCTATCCGATCTCCTCCTGAAGAGTCAGTTGAGTTCAATTGGCCTCCTCTAGGTTCTTGGTCCGGTTTTGGGAACGATGAAGAATTTCCTCCTCTTACTTCGAGATCACCATTTATAGATATTGTTATACCTCCGAGTCCCCGTTGCCTCTTTCACGATCTTACGACTTCTTCAGACATGGATTCATCGAGTCCTGTTAGCAGTGAAGGAACGCCTATTCCTACAAGTGAATATCAATTTTTCCCTTAAGATTTTTCGCATGTTTTTGTTCAATCTTCTCCACCATCGGTGTCACTTCCACCTGGATATAGGTCCTTGAGTCAGATTATGTCTGGTGTTGCCTCCATAGCGCAATCCAACACATCAAATCCTCCTAGGAGTATGATCCTCCCTTTGTTGGGACTCTCACCTTCAACATTGAGTTCATCAGTCACTGTTACGTCTGTTCCAGTCCAACCTACCGTTTGTGTGGCTTCTTCTACGTCGGTTGTTACGACATAGTCTTCAAGATCCTTTCACACTCGCAGGTCTATTTTCCTTAATCCCACATGGCCTATCAACCAGGGTCTGAGCAAATCACAAGCTCGCGCTCCGGAGACTACACCCGCTAATGCAGCTTCGACTTCACCGATGATTCCTAGTGGTTTCACTTTTGAAGAGTATCTGCTATTTGTTCAGCAGCAGAACTCTCAGGGTTCTCAGTAGCCCCAGGCTCATGTCAATCCTCCTCATCACTATGATGTTGTCGGTAACCATGTATATTTGTTTCCTCCTCCGCATCATTATGATGAGTATGGTATTCCTCTTTATTTGCCTCCTATTGATCCTTATCAGGCTGTTTATGATCCTTATCAGATCGTTCCTCATCTCGGACCAACCTTACCGGTTAACCCTCTGGCTTGCAAGGACAACCCTTACAGGGAAAACCTTTGGCTCAGCAGGGATCCACCTTTGGTCCACATGGATAACCTTACGATCCACCAGGTCAACCTTTGTTCCAACAAGGAAAACCCTCCGGTCCTTCTGGTCAACCTCAGTATCAATCAGGAGCATCTTTTGTTCCTGGGGATCAAATGTATTCATCACAGGGACAACCTCTTATACAACAGCAATAGTCGTACGTACAGTATGGCCAAACCTTTTTGCAACAAGGATAACCCTACGGTCCTGCTCTAGGTCACCCTGCTCCGCAGGGACAACTTTCCCAACCTCAGCAATTGATTCAACCTGCTCAACCAGTTTAGCAGCCGGTTCAACCTGTTCAACAACCCGTTCAACCTGTTTAGCAGCATGTTCTACCTGCTCAACAGCCAGTTCAACCTGTTTATCCAACTCAGCAAGGTCCACCTGTTCAGCAGCCTGCTCAACCTACTCAGAAGGTTCCACCTGCTACACCCCAAAGCACTTATTACCCCCGAGGTAAATATCAGCCGGTATATGGTGCACCTCACAGTTTCAATTATTACCCTCAAAATCAACCTCCGTTGGTGTATAATCAACCTCAATGCCAAGCTTCCATTCCGCAATAGAATCCATACGTTGCTCAGCAAGGACCTCAATGGTATGCTCAGAATCAGTATCATTGTCCTCAATCCCAGTATCAGCAGAATTATCCGGCTTATAACCCCTATGGTCATAATCCTCCAAGACAAAACATATGGGGGCATAATTTCTCGCAGGCTGGGTGGAATGTTAACACGGGTCCTCATCAAAGACCTCCAATGCCTTTTAATCCTCAATTACCATTTCTCGCTACGTTTGAACTGCCTGATGTGTCAAAGTTAACAAACGATCTGATTCTTCATAACCCATATTGGCCTCCGATTCCAACTAAGATTCCTGGTGATTGTCCTAAGTTTGAGGACAAGTCCAGAGAAGACCCCCAACCACATGATATGACTTACCACTTGTGGTGTTCCTCTAACTCTTGGGTTGATGATTCTATTCGACTCTGTCTTTTCCAAGGGACTCTTACTGGTGTCGCTACAAAGTGGTACATTGAGCTATCTCGTGGAATCTTTCAAGACTTCAACTCTCTCGCCATGGCATTCCTTACACATTTTTAGTTACCGGTTCGTTATGATACTGGGACACACCTCCTCACCTCATTAAAACAGGACTGAGCTACTCATATCTCAGATCATATTCATGAATGAAGGTGACGTCGTCGCTTGATTAAGTTTGAGATTCCTGATCAACTTCTAACTAATTGGTTCACTACCTCCTTTTTCAATCAGATAGCGAAAGACATAGCTATGGGGGCATGTGTAACAGAGGAACAGGCCATTGCTTGTGCCCAGTACCTGGATCTTGTGTACTCTCAGTCTGGCACATTATACGATATTTTTCCTGATGCCCCGCAACCTGGAACTTCTAAAGCACTGGCAACCCCATCCATTGACGGTATTATTGGTTCCGTGTCTCAGACTTCCCGTAAGTCTTCTCCTTCAAATCCTGGGAAGCAAAAGTCTAATTCTTCCAACGATGCTACTTCTCAGCCCATTCCAAAGCCTGGTAAAACCTAGAAATTCAATGTCGTTCAGGCCAATCCAACGGGTAAAACTTCTAAAGGGAAGAAGAAGGGTAAAGTTAAGGCCAAAGTCGATACCCCAAAACCAAATTCGTCCAAATCTCATGTTGATGATGGTTCACAACGCAAGCCGAAGTACCCTTGTTTGATTTGTAACGAAGAGCACTACACCAAGGACTATCCTTGACGGGCCGAAGTGAGTATATTTCTCAAAGGCACTCAAGGAACTACAGTTGTTCTTAAAGAACCTTTTCCATCTCAGCAAACCCAGATGGTAGAGCAACCTTAGTCCTTTGCCCCATTTGGCTCTCAGGTGTTTATGATGAACAGCTCTACACTCATTTCCATTGCCACTCGATCGAAGGATTATACTAAATCGCGTCAAGAAGCGGGGAAACAAATCGTCGATGGTCCTCCTCCTCCGCCTATTTCTGGTTCTCTTCAAATTGAAAGGCCCAGTGCTGAGCCCATTGTACGGCCACCTTCCAAAGGTGTACTCTGCAAGTCTTCTTACAATCCAAATGCCCGTGCTGCTCAACATTAAAGTATTATTGAGGATTTGGCTCAGGCGCCACCTGCCATGTCTGCTCTAGAAGTACTTCAGATTTGTCCATCTCAACGGAAAGCTTTGTTATCTACAATTGGTGGGGTTGAACTTGCTGATACTAGCCTTCTTTCTTTCGATTTAGAGAATTGCGTTCCATGAATTCCGCACCAAATTGCGCTCATTATACAGGTTGTTATAAATGGTCTCGATATTGATTGAGTAGTCATGGATGAAGGTGCGTCAACGTGCATCATATCATCTTCTTGCTGGAAAGCCATTGGTTCTCTAGCCTTGAATTCATCACCAAATGCCTTAGAAGCATTTGATGGGAGAGAATCAAAACCTTTAGGTGTTCTCTCTAGTTTACCGATTACCTTGAAAGGGAAGATAGCCAATGTCGAGGTAGAAGTAGTTGATGCCAAGCTCAATTATAACCTTCTACTCGGTCGTAGTTGGACTCACGCTATGTTGTGCGTTCCGTCCACTTTCTTTCGTGTCCTGAAATTCTTGCACGAAGGAAAGATTGTTACTATTGATCAATTGTAGTTCTTCTTCCTCCGAGAACAATGTTCTATATGTGGATAAGATCCCTACTCCCTACGAGAGCATTGGGCTGGGTCTTTTCAAAGATCCTTCCCTCATGGGTATTTTTCCTCTTCCTCCACCTAACACTATTCAGATCAATATGATCTCTCGGTCTGATGAACCATGGATTTTCCCTTCACCTAAGCAGTTTGATTCTTTTGGAGACTCGATGCCTTTAAGTTCGATTGAAATTGATTATTATGAACTTATTGCAGCTTCGAATCCTCCATCTTCTGATCATGCTCCTTTAAGCATGTCTCTTGACGCATATTCTCAATCCCCTTGGCTCGGCGATTAGGATTCATCTGATCCCTTGCGAGAGATATTTCCTTTCGATGAAGCCATCGTGGAAACTATGTCTCTTGAGGATTTTCCATGGGATAATGGCCATCATCGTTCCTCGTTCATGCCTAGCCTCGGGGCCATGTCTACGTATCTTGAGAGATTCGCATCTCAGGTTCCTTCTCCTCCACTTCAAACGCCTATTCTGACACATGAAGTCTTTACGGAGGGTAACTTGAGTAACATTACGCAAACGATGCCTATTGACATTTCTGTTAAACTGGGAATTGTCGAGAACATCCATCTTGGGGTCACCTATTCTTCCGATGAAGTTCAAGCTTCTACTAGCCTTTTCCGCAAGTTCCGCGACGTCTTTGCGTGGTCTTATGAAAAAATTCCTGGCATTTATCCTAGTATAGTGGCGCATGAGATTCCTACCTACCCTAGGTCGAAGCCTGTTCGTCAACACCTTCGTCCTGTGCACCCTCGAAATGTTGTCGTTGTTAAAAGTGAAGTTAAAAAATTTGTCAATGCTGGTTTCATTTACCCGATTCGCTTGACAGAATGGGTGTCCAACATCATCCCTGTAGATAAGAAACATGGTACCATTCGCATCTATGTTGATTACCGTGACATCAATCGGGCCTGTCCTAAGGATAATTATACTAATCCCTTTATTGATTAGATCATTAACGACTGTGCTGGGAGTGATATCTTTTCCCTCATGGACTGCTTTTCTGGCTACAACCAGATTAACATTCTCCTAACTGTTCAACATAAGACGGCCTTCATCTATCCTTGGGGTACTTTCATGTAAAAGAAGCTTCCCTTCGGCTTGAAAAATGTTGGAGCCACTTTTCAACGAGCGATGTCATATGCTTTTCATGATATTAAGCACATCGTTCAGCCTTATATGGATGACCTCCCGGCTCATTCGGATAAGCGTAAGGACCACCTTGACCACCTTCGTCAGATTTTTCTTTGTTGTCGACGTTATAACATTCGGTTAAATCTGCACACATGCGTCTTCTGCATCGATTCCGGTAGACTCTTAGGGTTTATCATGTCCAAATACGGCATTCGCCCATATCCTCTCAAAGTTGAGGCTATTATCAATCTCCCCTCTCCATCTTCATTACATCAGCTGCAGAGTCTGCAAGGAAAGGCTAATTTTCTGCGACGCTTTATCCCTAACTATGTTGAAGTAGCTAAAGGTTTTACGTGATTATTGAAGTAGGGTGTCCCATTCCTCTGGGATGAGATTGCTAAGAAATCTTTTAACACATTGAAGATGTTTCTTGTCAACGCTCCTCTTTTGCGTCCTCTGAATTATCATTGTGATTTTTCCCTCTATTTAGCTGCCACTTTCAGCACTGTTTCCATGGTTCTGGTTCAAGATGATGATGACGGTGACAATCATGTTATTTACTACCTCTCTCGTAACCTTCTCGATACCAAAACGGGCTATGCCCATGTTGAGAAGTTAACATTAGCTGCGGTTCAAGAAGTTCAACGTTTTCATCATTATATCTTGTTGCGTACTATGATTGTGATTTCTCAATGCAACCCCCTGACTTACATATTGTCTCGACAATTGCTGGGGGGGAAATACTCGAAGTGGATTTTTATCCTCCAAGAGTTTGATTTGGATTTTACTACGGCCAAGTCGAAGAAGTCCTTAGTCTTTGATGATTTAATCTGCTCTCTTCCTTCTGACTCTGCTCCGTCTGGTTCTGAAGAAATCATTCCAGACGATATGCTTTTTCTGATCTCCACCCTAAAACCTTGGTATAGTGATATCATTGTATATCTTCATACTTCTACTTTTAGATCTGAGTTGACGAAGGATGCTCGCCAACGCATCCGTCATCAGTCACAACCTTATCGTATAGTCGGAGATACACTCTACTGTGTTGGAGTAGATTCCATTCTTTGTCGATGTCTGACCGTCGAGGAAGCTTAGAAAGCTCTGAATGATTGCCACAGTGGCACCTATGGCGGTCACATGTCTGGTTATGCCACTGCATAAAATATTCTCCGTGCTGGGTATTTTTGGCCCTCTATTTTCAAGGATTGCATTGTTGTTGTCTGTAAATGTCATGATTTCCAGATCTACCAACACAAGATGCACGCACTACCTACACATCTCCATCCTGTCATTACCATTGGTCCCTTTGCGAAGTGGGGCATCGATTTTATGATGTGTAACCCTCACTCGGTAGGGGGGGATGCTTATATTATCATAGTCCTTGACTACTTCACAAAATGGGCCGAAGCAATGCCTACACTTGTTGCAGATAGTAAGACAGCAGCTCAGTTCATATTCAATCACATCATTTCTAGTTTTGGTGTCCCTCAAGCCATTGTTACCGATCATGGTTCCCATTTTCAGCATTATATGGTGGCGAAGTTGACTTCTAGGTTGGGCTTGCGTCATGACAGCTCGACATTGTACTATCCTCAGGCCAATGGCTAGGTTGAAGCTGTGAATAAAGTTCTAGTCACTATGCTTCAACGTATGATTGGGATCCACAAATCCAATTGGCATCTCATGTTATTTTCAGCTCTCTGGGCATACCAAACCTCAGTCAAGGATGTGACCGGATTCACTCCTTTCCAGCTTGTTTACGGTCTGGAAGCTACCCTTCCAATTGAATGTGAAATACCTTCGCTCAAATTAGTTGTTTAATTATTTCCCAACACTTCACCTGAAGAAGAGAATCTGGATGAAACTCGACACTTTGCTGCTTTGGTCATCGAGGCACAAAAGAAGTGGGTCAAAGCCCATTTTGACCAATCGGTTTCCCCTCGCTCCTTTGTAAAAGGAGACCTTGTCCTCCTATACGACCAAGCTCATGATAAGCTAGGGGCGGGCAAATTTCAACCCATGTGGCATGGGCCTTACATCGTTAAACGCATTTTGAAGAACGGGGCCTATGAGATCGTTAATTACGAAGGTCATCCTTTAGATCAGCCCAGAAATGGGTTGTATCTCAAGAAGTATTATGCATGATTCATTCGTGCATGTTGTGTGTACATAGGTGTTTTTTTCATTTTTGTACATTTTTTGGCTTGGTGTGTTTTGTGAGCATGTTCCTGCTTATTGGGTCGTTGCTTGTTGTGCAGATGTCTATTACCCCTTATGTTGGTTTCGTGGATGGTGCTTCCCGTAGTACCTGAAACTTGTCTTCAGCAGCCTGGGTGATTTATGATCCTACTGGTGAGTTGATAGACCTACAAGGTATTTGTCTAGGACGAACTACAAACAATGTCGTTGAATATAGTGTTATCATTGAACTATTAACCGAGGCAATTACCCTTGGCATTAGTGCATTGGTTGTAAATCTACAATCACAGCTTGTTGTTCTTCAGCTTAATGGGCTTTGTTCAGTTAGAAACCCGCACATTTTGAGGTTGTATTTACGTGTTCGTTTGCTGGAAAGAAATTTTGATTATATCACATATCAACATATTCCTAGACAAATGAATGCATTAACTAATACAGTGGCTAACATTGTATTAGATAGACATTTGCGTAATCTGTAAAATCATCATCACATGAGAGACTCATATAAAATAGGAAAATAGATATATATATATATATATATATATATATCGAAGGTTTGCATCAGTGTGCACCATAAGTTTCAAAAAATATGTGTGTTTCTATTACATCCTGAGACATCATGTCTCTCAACAAAATGCAGAAATAAAAACTTAGGTGTCTAATCAGCATGATGATCACGATAGCATGTCACTGCCTGAACAAGCTACCTCAGCAAGTGGTGAACTCGATTCGACACCCCTACGGTATGTCTTTGATATGCACGGGGAACATCGTCAAAATGTGCATAGTCTAGGACCCCACGTGTGATTCCCTCCCCGTTGTGCACGATCTCCTCCTCCTCACCTTGAGGGGCAACGTCAAAATCACGAGGTATTCGCCTCGCTATCGGAGACATCCCTGTAGGTCTCTCTGGGGCCTACATCTACAAATGCATGGATAAAGTGTCAGAATATACATACCAGAAACAAAATATCATAATACTCATAAAAATTAAAAAAGAGAGTCTTACCAAGTGCTTCATCCCAATCCTCTCCTTCCAAGAGTGGGAGGTCCATATCACTAGTAAAATTTGTGCCAGAGTAGGGCCAGTCCTCCACGACAATCAACTGTTGGCGGATCCAATCAAAGAACTCAGGTCTCCAGGAAATTTTCCTAACTGCGCCCTGACCTTGGCATCAGAGCTTCCCATCGGGCCATCCGTGTTTCCAGTGCTGGTGGTGTTGGGATTATCACCTCCTGACACTGAAATATTGGTAGTCATTCTAGAATGAATGATACCAAGATAGATCCATAACCAAACTATTTCAATTTGGACTTCTTACACTTTGTTAGCTGACGTTTCATATTGATTGTCATGGCTTATGCCCAGTTGTAGATAGTCGGTGACAAGCAGTCTATAGCAAGAAGTAACTGTGTTTTTGTTGCTTCATGCGGTGCTTGTGATCCCGCAGCTTGTGCAATCATGTGTATCACTACCCTCATTATCATATTAGGGATAGTCTGGATGTCCACCTTCCCGCTTTTTGACCCTTTCCGTGTCGCTGGACATACCCTGTCTATTACCATACCCGTGCTCTCCATGGTGGGAAGGTTGTTGGTCATGATTGGTGCTACCCCCCTCCGCAACAGTCCTGTGATGAAATAGACATCAGAAACATCAATCTTGAGCTCTTGATCTCGAAGAATGAATTTTTCCTGATCCTCATCCCAAATGCTGATCAAGTATTGTATCATCTCTGGTTGAGCTCTGATACATGGTGTCAAGAAGAATTTTTTCAGCCCACAGTCTCTAAGAGCTTCCATGCATCTCTCATTTCCCATGGAAAGCTCATCCTCTTCACTGTTTTGCCGTTCCTTCCACTCGATCACCATTTTCTCACTCTTTCACCTGCAAACATGTTCATATGGACATTATTGGCCAAATCAAACGCTGAAATTTGTGAAATTAGAGTTTGCTTGCTTGCATTATGAGCTTTGAAGGGTCTGAGCGATTGACGCGACTGCTTTAGAAACAGCCGCGCTAATGGGCGCGCCCCATTGCAAAAAATCGGGTATTTGGCGCGAGTCCGTGCCCGAAACCCGTGCCAACTGCCGTGCCCTAAATTTCGCAATTTCCCCCTCATAAATCAAAACTGAAGGTTGCAGGTAATGAAAGAATGCTTAAAATGTAGGGAAGGGTGTCGGATCTTACCTGGAAATAACGGATCTGAGATTGGTCTGCTGGATTGCCCGCTATCGTTGCTGCAAAATCACAAGGTAAAATGGGTCACTATTTCTCCACAAGAGGTAAAAGTGAAAAGTAATTATTTTTTACCATTTTTGGCATTTTATAACTTTTCAGAACACTAATTACGTTTTAAGACATGTTTTTCAATTATTACATTATGTTATTCCGAGAAATGGGTTTTACATTTATTTTCTTGTGCAGCGACAGGTCATTAATACGATAGTGATGAAGTCATGAGTTGTGTTTTATACTTTTTTGGACTCAATAAAAACACGAAAAAGCCACTACTGGAGTTATCTTTTAGCTCTTTTTTGACTCTCTAAAACTGAAAAGATTGTCGAGATTCCTGTCGTTTTGAACTCGTTAAATGGCTGTGAAACGATATCTGCCCAGTATACTTTTGCCCCTTTTTCGGGTTGGGATAGATTATTTATGAAAAAGGTATACCTTATCCTATCGCGACTAAGAGGTTCTCAGACATCATTTTCTACCTTGTCGGATCTGAGGGACTATTTACGAAACGGGACCTGCTGGAGTTTTCTTTTCCGCTTCTTTTCAAACTCTCTAAATATGAAAAGACGTCGAGTTCTTCCTTTGTCAGACTCGTTAAACCCTGATGACATCGGACATTGTCACCATGACGTTCATCAAGTTCCTCCTTCCTAGGTCTCGTAAAATGTACTAGATTGGATTTGTCCGAAGGACAAACTTATAGTACAAGCATATGCTATCCCCTTCAAGATTTTTTTAAAAAATAATTGGGGTAATCGCTAGAAATGGTGGGGGGAAATTGAACCAGTCTTCAGTTATGTTGGCAGTATGTCGCTCTTAAACATGACACTCGTATGCATTCGTGTCAGGTTGGGGACATCTCATTTCGTCATTCTTTGCCTCCATGGGTTTGGGTAATTTGTTTTGACCTCTCATCTTCTCTTTGCCACGTCATCATGACCTCAAATCCCTTGATGTCAAATACTGCCATATCCAGAATCGTACCACCAATATGTTCAAGAAAAGTTTTGCCTCTACAGTTTTCAACCTCCCTCTGATTCTTTGTTGATCCTGATTCACTATAATTATGTTCCTATGTCTCGTGTCGATGATGTGGGAAACATTATGGCCCTCCTTCGACTAGGTCACTTCCTGTCGACTTCATCTCATTATCTAGGAAGTTGATATCCAGAATCCCTTTCGATACCTTGGAGCTTGCATGCCTCAATGGCAGGTTCTTCGCATTCGATGACAGGTCTACATCATTGGCCTTCGATCGAGTGATTCTGCGGGTGTTTGACGTCAGCTCACTTTTCACATTCTGTGGATTGTACCTATTGTACCTTGAGAACCATTGTCATTATTGATAGTTTCTCTCGCACCTGTTAACAGCTTTCATCATTGGCTGGTAATCAGGTGATTTTTCTTGCATGTTCGACATCAGCTCACATATTCGCATGCCTGAAATTTTTACTTGTTCGGATCGATATGGAGCGCAAGACCCTGGATTTTTTCTAATAAGATCCAAGCTACGGGATACTATGATTTATCATGAATTTATTACATGACTTTTTGATTGGATGGCTATGACCATACCTGAGTCTATTTGTCGATCCTCACTACTGGATGGCTACATCCATACCATGGATCTCAGTTTACATGTACTCTATTTATGGATGGTTGCACCCATGCCGCATGTTCATGTCTCAGAGATATCATTTGCACTTGTCATTGCAGGTCTTCTGACAGCGGTGTTTGGTTCGAACATGTTCTCGTAAAGCATTTCACCCCTTCCTCTCTCTCGGACTTCATGCTTTAGGGGGCATCTGTTACACACCATTTTGTCATTGTCCCTGCAGTCCCCATAACCACACATTGGAGGCTCATTTCTGTGGTCAAAATAAAGTTTCACGCCTTAAAAATTCATGCCTTATAAATACCATCATTGCATCCCTTATCATGAGCCTAACATTCCTTCTGTTGACCATTTCCTTAACAGACCACAAAAAACCCTTGTTTTTTCCTTGGCGTTGGTAGCCAGTTATGCCCTCGCGCCGATGAGGCAAATTAACATTGGCTCCCACACCAGCTGGCTCTCTGCATTAGTTAGCCACCCACGCCAATCTATTTATGGAAAGTTTTTTAAAAATAGAGGCGAAGTTTTGATCACAACGACTTCGTGGATGAGTCATGGGGAGTGGTTCGACTGAATAACCACGGCCTTCCTCCTTTGGCCTCTTGTTTCCACCTTTTGGGGAAACCTCCCAAAGGATAAGGCCTCCCTTCCACTATAGTAGGGATCCCAACCTCCTCCTCTCCCTCTATAAATATAGCCATCCTCCATTGTTGAAGCTAGCTGAACTGAAGATAATATAGCAAAAACGTTGGAGAGATAGAACGAAAGAGTCCCTCATTGAGAGAGCTTAGGCTTGTGCCTTCATCCCGTCTGAATGTCCTGACATTCTTCGAGACACGCTTCAACTGAACCCTGTTGAAGGAGGCTGCAACGTCAAGGCTTGGTTGTAACTCTTTCTTCTATTAGTACATATGTATAACTATTGTCTGGTTCCCATTTTGCATTAATGTATTCTATTTGATGCAACATACTTAACCCTCCTTGACTGGTTAGTAATTATGAATGAGATCATTGTTTCGTATGATGCTCTTGTTCATTGATCTTGTGCAGGTATCCGATCATCACTGGGAAAGGATCGTGACTTACCAAGACAGGAATCGAGAGGCCACCACTACAACAGCCATGACGATAGCGTTGGACTCCAGGTAGGTTGATCTACCACGTCTATTTCATTCAGTAATTAGGAGCCTACACTCTAGTTTTTCCTCTTGCTACTAGACCCACTCTAGGGCTAGAGGGATTGTCTCTGTCCGCAGAGAGAATTTACCTTCATAAAAATTGGGTTCAACGCTCCCGTGTGTTTCGCGACATGGACTAACCGCCTCTCATGCATCCTAACTCTGGAGATTGTAGCAGAGACTAACACCTACGAGTTTTTGTTTAACATAAATCATGAGTCCAACAAGTGGTATCAAAGCGACAGGTCTCGAGTTCGAAACTCACCCGGCTCGCGTTGGGGGGGGGGGGATTATTGGAAATTGGGTTCAACGCTCCCGTGTGTTTCGCGACATGGACTAATCGCCTCTCATGGATCCTAACTCTTAGCGATTGTAGCGGAGACTAACACATGTGGGTTTTGGTTTAATGACAATTGTGAGTCCAACACTTTGAACAAGTGTGGGTGCACTTTGGGATCCCTCGGTCCATTATCTTAGATCAGGGCAACAGGTTCCTGAGTAAATTTTGGTCAAGCCTTTGGTCGATGTTGGATACCAAGCTCAGTAATTCCATGGCCTTCCACCCCCAAATTGATGTCCAAACAAAGGTCGTCAATAGGATGATCATGCACATTCTACACATGTACAACTTGAAGCATCCACATACATGGGATGAAATCCTCCCTTGTGTCTAGCATAGCTATAACAGAGCTCTCTATATCTCAATTGGACACAATCCGTTTTAAGTGGGGTTAGAATTCTAGCCACTATGTCCCATTGATGTGGCCATACTATTTGTAGCTACTCAGGAAGCTTTGGCTCATGTTTAGTCCGAAGCTAACAGGGCTAAAAACTTCATTGAGCGCATTTAGCACATTTTCCATCAATTTCATGGAATATTTGACAGAGCTAATTCTAATTACAAGAAACATCATGATTAGCATCAGGTGCCATACAAGTTCCAGTGGGAAACAAAGTTTGGTTACATTTGAATAAGGAGTACCTCACTGGGCCCCACTCCAAGCTTCGCTCGCTCTGATATGGGTCGTAGACCATCACCAGGGTTGTAGGGGAAAATGCCTTCAAGCTTATCATTCCACCGTTCCTTGGCCTACACCCAGTATTTAATTTGGATCGATTGCGACCGTAATCCCCATTGTTGGAGACCTCCGACATTGTTCAGCAGTTGACACCAACAGAGTTCAACCCAAGCTGCAACGAACAAGCCACAAATGATAGGATCATGGACACACAAATCAAGAAAACTCACCAGCAGAGAATCCATCTATATTGAGTTGTCAAATCAGTCCAACTCCTTCACCAAGGCAAGTGGTTCACCAGGGACGAGGTTCAACATAAATTTCCTCACCTCATTGATGCTCTTCATGCAATGGGGACCATGGCCTCCTAAGGGGGAAGGATCGATCCAGGTGGATATTGGTGGCCACCCACCTATTCCACCTAGACCTTCAATTTGTTTCATCAATTTCCTTGATTATAACATCATTTACTATTTTTATCATTTTTTCGGTTCCTAAGCTTTTGGAGCTGTATTGACCCCCTAAATGATGTTTTTTTGAGGTCTGTAGCAGGTCCGTAGCCATAGGAATGGGCCTACTGAAAATCATATAGTACTCAGAGAGATAATTCCAACAAGGTATTTACACGCCAAATAGAGATCATATGACCAAGTTATGACCCCGGGAATTTGGTTGCCCAACTAACCCCAACAAGACCCACAAACTCTTGTTGTTCCAACTCCTAGGGTTGGGGTTTTGGTTGTTTAGGATTTTCCTTTGTTGTTAAATAATAAAAAGGCCCTTGAGCCTCATTGTAACACAATTCAAAGTCATGTATCCACCACATCTCTTCTCGGAGATAAGGTACCGTTGCCTGAGCTAGTTTATTTCCATTTTGCTTGTAAGCATCTTTCAATTATTTGATATTAATGAAATGAAGATTTATTTATGCTAAATCTTTGTTTTTATTTTTATATTTGTATTATGTTGTGCTCCTGAATAAGTCTAGATCATAATAATAACAATACGGGGATTACATGGGCACACCAATAACAATAGGGGGCTACAGTAACAAGAACAATAAGGGGCCTAATTGAGACCGACCTTGTGATCTCTCCCTTAGGTCATTATTGAGAGAACAATGGATTGGTTAGGGAGATTGATATTAAGAGAGAATGAAAAGTACCTCCCTAGATAGGAGATAATATTGAAAATTTGTAGCTTCATTTGGTATTTTCATTGGAAAAACAAAGAAGAAATGATGTATTTTCAAGTTTTCCAAGTCGGCCTCAAATGGACAAGTCGCCCTCAACACTTGAAGGGGTTTGACCCCAAGGTCAAAACCCATCCCCTACCACACATAGTATTGAAATTCGATCGACCTCATTTGGTATCCATCACAACTCATCCATTCAATCTGAAACAAGGAATTATGTTCACATGTGTGAAGGAGGAAGAACACAAAGTTTCCAACAAAGTTTGACCTTTCTTGTTTTTGCTTTGACCTGCATTGACTTGGGATTTCCTGTTGTTGTTTGATCGATATTTTGACTGAACTTGGAGGCAAAAATTATCTATGGATTTTTTAGGAGATTTGACTGAATTTTTTAGGAGATTACAAGACCAAAATTCATCACTTTGACTAGCTTCCTCAGGTTGAAATTTGGCCCTCTTTTACATACTTGTACTTTGAATAGAGCATCTACTTTTTCTCTCTCCTTTGACTAGTTTTTTCTTAGCAAATATTGAGGTCAAAGATTTGCATTTGACCGGAATATTTTGATGTACATTTTGATGAATTGAACTCTCTCTCATAAGGAAATATTATCGGGTTTTCCCCCTTGTGGGGTTTTGTCCCAATAAATTTTGGTGTCTCTTATTTTATTTTTAATTGTGATCTATATTGCTCTATTGAAGTTAATCGTTGAAATTTTTTCAAGTATAATTGTTTAATAATTGGAATGCTATGAAGTCACATTGTACCATTGGAAGTAGTTATCAGTTTTAAAAGTTGCACTAGTCTTGTTTGCACTAGAAAATCAACACAAATTGGGGGGGGAGGGATTTTACATACTTAATCCATAGGGACTGAGTTAAATTGTGTGTGTGTGTGTGTGTGTGTGTGTGTGTGTATAAACTTAGAAGGAATATGAAAATTCATTTAAAATTCTTGGAAAATGAAAACCAAATGACACTTCTCTTTGTATTAATCTGACTCATATTAATGAAATTCAATCCAAGCATGGAGTTATTACTCAACCTGACATTGCCCACCATGAAAAAGTCAATCAAAAGTAATCTATAAATACAACATTAGTAGATTGGAGCTTTATATTATCTCACTTCTTTACAGGTTTGATAGTATATGACATAGAAAATAAGGCATTCTTGGATAGATTCCAAGATTTTCTATGGAAATCTAATATTAATGTGAAATTTAGATCACAACTTTCAATCATTCTCTAAATTCTCTCTACCATATGGACTGCTACTCCAACCAGGAACCATCGGACAACACTCCAATCCATGGGGGTTCTCTTGCCTCTCTATACGTATGAGTACAGCATGTGATTTTCGCTCTTGGGAGTCCTTCATTCATACATAAACTTAGTAAAGTTATGCACATCAACCATCCTACTCTTTGACTCTATCACAACCCAAGCACCATTATGTAATCTTCATACTAGGGGGCTCAATCAATATAATCTCATGTCGTCATCGTCTTATTTATTTAGCTCTTTCTGTGCATGTATTGTTTTATGTTTGGTCTCATTATTCACTGCATCCTTTCGCTCCTCACTTGCTTTATTTCTATCAAAGATTTATTTAAGCTACTGCTCTAACAGTTCTGCTGCAAAATATTGTATGTTGCATATTCAATTTTCTTCCTGATTGTGATACATGCTTTATTGTCCTTGTCTTCTGTTGGATTATTTGTATGGATGCTAATTAATGTTGATTTTCTACTACATTATGACGTGCTTTATAAAGGATGGTTGGGTTTATTTTTTGATGCTTACTACTGATTTCTTGGAGTCTATAATTAAATTTATGGAGGAATTTAACATGACTAGACAAACTAATTTTTGCTAGTGTTGAGTTTTTTTACAGTAGTTTTTTATTTTATATCGATGAATGTTAGCAAAAATTTGATCTTAACAACTATAGATTGACTTCAATTACAAAGGTAGCAAATATCGTCTGTATTGAACAAGGGTAACATTTCACCCTCCCCTGACTCATGACTAAAATGATTGATTGAAATATTTAGTCCACATCATAACTACAACTCAACTCAACTATATTTCATAAAATAAATCTCAATAAAAACTCATTACATATTATTTTATTAATTAATTAAAAATTCAAAATATTTATTAGAATATAATGCATCAAGAGGATCATCCACTATAATAAGAGTAGAAAACATCAATCAATCTGATCAAGTCTACTAATTTTTTCCACAAATCCAACGAATGTATTGCCCTGGATTTCTTTTAAAATTTTGATGTTATCTAAATGGTATTCGTTCTTGTTATATAAGCAACACAACCTATCATTTCTCCATCCTCTATTGCGGGATATCTAGTTGAAAACACAGGCAAATTTAACAATCATGAATCAACTAAATTCCTCTTTTACTGAGTAGTCGCTAGTCGATCAGGGTGAGTCGATTAGACTAAGTCAACTAGGTCGACCAATTTTTGTGCACTCCATTATCATCTATTCCTCGACTAGCGTGAATAGTGACAATTCCTTGCAAATTTTAATGATCAACAAATCATGGAAATATTAGGCAATGTTTTACTCTTTGGTGATTTGTAGACCGCTTACTCCTATTATTTAATGCCACAATTCTTTCGGGTGTGCATATAAGAGTGGTCATTGTGTTTTCTAAGCACTAATATTTTAACAACAAAAATTCTATGCATGGATTATTTATTATATTGGTGAATGAATGGCCATAGTATAACTCAACTACAGGTCTGAGTCGACACAACTTTATTGAATTAATTTGAGTCAACTTGACTCAGCATTCCAACATCAGCACTCAATCAATATGTACGTGCTTCAAAAACCACTTTTTATTTCAATATCATCCCATGGAAAGAATGATTCTAAACATTTGTATCTCCGCTAAAGCACCCAATGTTTGGGAAGCACTACCATAGTTCAACTTCATACTGACAAGCTCAATTAGCATGGAAGTCACATATAATTTATCACTCATTTGCTCAGAGTTCAGCACTTTGCATCGATCGACTGTGGCTATGGCATTCTTTCATTCGGTGTACTAGTGGAGGGACGTCAGTTGTTGGGTGCCCTCCGTGACACCATGGCAATTTTCCATGTCGCCCGGTCGATGCATGTATGACGCATGCCAGCCAAGTCGCCAGGTGGGTTGTGGTTAGTGAGGACCATAAATCCACCACCCTCTTATACAATTAGGGTTTTGGGCGCGCCATTTTCCTTGATGTCTCGTGAGGTCTGTGCATTTCTGTTTGGGGCGAGAGGTTGCATGCATAGCTCTATCAGTTGTTGCGCGTTGTGACGCCAATGTTGGTGCACCTCCACCACCATTGTCACAGTGCTCACCGCCTTTGTCACGACTGTTAGGATGGCTTTTTGTGTAGCTAGGGTTTCAATCATGTTGTTCCTGCACCCCGTTGTGGACATGTTCGGCTCCTGCGACTGTGAAACTTTGCTCCTCAACTCTGAAACTTTGCTCCTCGACTAGTCAATGCTGCGCGAATTTGTTGACGGCTTTGTCCCTTGTGTTCATTTGCAGAATTTCATGGACGGTGCAGGTAAATTTTGGTTTTTGCAAGTAAATTTGGTTTTTGTCTGCATTTTTTCCAAGTGCTCTGCATTTTTTCGAATTGCTCTGCATTTTTCTTGCATTTTCCCTGCATTTTTCCTTGGTTTTTGTTAATTTGTGTTCATTTGCATTTTGTTGCAGGTAATACCAAAGTCTTGCAAGGTCTATCTCTCCAATTGGCTTCTGCACCTCGAGGTGTGGCTCTCTAGTTGGCTTGTGCACCTCCCGGTAGGAATTATATTCCTACCAGCCCACTATTGTGATTTTAACACTTAAACTCATGTTTTTTTTAACACTTTTAATTTTCTTCGGTGGAATTTAGCTCTTTTAGCTCTTCTTCGATGGAATTTAGCTCTCTATGGGTTTTATAATGGGTTGGGTTTTCTAATTTATAGGTTTTAGAAATACTATTTTGGGTTTTTATGCCCTAGATGTAGCATTCGATGATGATTTTGTTGAAATTGATGATTTATTGCGATTTTCTTGAGCTATATTCTCTTCAGGGCTATATCCATGTTCTAGTTCTTGTTTGAATGGCACTAGTTTTTCTTGTTTTGAATGGCACTGGTTTTAGGGCTATACCCATGTTCCATGCTCATTTCCATGGCCTGTGGTTCTTTAGGGATATACCCATGTTCTAGTTCTTGTTTGAAAGGCACTGGTTTTTCTTTTTTTGAATGGCACTGGTTTTAGGGCTATACCCATGTTCTAGTTCTTGTTTGACTGGCACTGATTTTTCTTGTTTTAAATGGCACTGGTTTTAGAGCTATACCCATGTTCAATGCTCGTTTCCACGACCTATGGTACTTTAGGTTATACCCATTTTCTAGTTCTTGTTTGAATGGCACTGGTTTTTCTTGTTTTGAATGGCACTGGTTTAGGGATATACCCATGTTCCATGCTCGTTTCCACGGCATGTGGTTCTTTAGGGATATACCCATGTTCATGTTCTTGTTTTAATGGCACTGGTTTTTCTTGTTTTGAATGGCACTGGTTTTAGGGTTATACCCATGTTCCATGCTCGTTTCCACGGCCTATGGTTCTTTAGGGCTATACCCATGTTCTAGTTCTTGTTTGAATGGCACTGTTTTTTCTTGTTTTGAATGGCATTGGTTTTAGGGCTATACCCATGTTCTAGTTCTTGTTTTCCATTATCTTCTTTCATCTTGTTGCTAGAAGAAATGACCTTTGTAGCCATCTCATCTTGCTGAACATTATCCAACATTGAAGGTAAATGTTGGCTTGCCTCCTCTATTCACCTATATACTTGCTGACAATCCCTTCATCTGTATCTGAATTGTGAGTTGTATTGTCATATTCTATTGACTCAGTATAAGGATTCTCTTCAGTTTCCAAACTATTCTATTCAGCAGCATCTTGCAGAACCCTTGAGTCTTCATGACTGTGACCTTCACTAAAAAGAACATCATTCTCTGTCTCTGAATGGACTTCATTTTTAGTCTTTGGGTGTATAGTTTGGTTAATTTATTTTAGATTTGTATATAACTCAGTATACCAGTTAAATAGTGGTATTCTTTGTGTGTGTTTGGTGTATGTTGTTAATAACAATTTTCTATGTATGTTGGGTATATATTGTGAATAACAGTTGTGAGATAAAGGTGGTTGATCAGGCATTCCTTGCACCAAAAGCTTTCTTAACCCTGAAGTTGGCTTCAGGGTGCAAGTTGATGTGAGAGAAACTCCCTCACTTCAAGCCATTTTCTTATGATGCCTTGGGGATCTTTCTCTTGTGGTTGATATCTATGTAATGTTCATTGCATGCTATCTTACTATATTGACATATCCCTATGAACACTCTCTTTCTCTATGGCTTCATACCTCAATGAATACTCTTTTATTGTCTAGCTTCCTTACCTATGATTCTTATCTATGTGAATTTCGTAATTACATGCTATCTTACTATCTGTAATATCTATGACGGTAGGCATGATCAAAAGAGATATAAGAGTATATTTTAAATAAATTTTTAGAATAAATAAAGAAGAGTATGGTTTTATGGTTGAGTAGATCTTTTCATCCAATTGTTAACAGACATGGAGTCCTTGTGACAAAAACTTATTTACAGGTTAATAATCCTAATAACGTGAGATGTATTTTTGATATTGTCCCGCGTGAGATTTATTTTTGATACCTATCATGTTTAACATGTATTTTTTATACCTGTCCTACGTGAGATGTATTTTTGATACCAGTCTTGTTTAACATGTATTTTTTATACCTGTCCTACGTGAGATGTATTTTTCATACATGTCTTTTTTAACAACCATTTAAGAATTCGAACAATTTATTTTTTTAGAAATTATAAGTACATATGCCACTAATCATTTTCCAACAAAAAAATAGTTGCTTCCCTGTCTACCATGAGATTTAAAAAAAAAAAAGTGTCCATGTCTAGTCCAAGAATTCTTAGTGCTAGCTTGAAGTTTTGTCCATGTCTAGTTAAGCCTTTGAGAAGACATTTGTTTCAATGTTCCTATGGTATTCGACATGATCAAAAGAGATATTAGAGTATATTTTAAATATCTTACTTTTTGGAATAAATAAATAACAATATGGTTGTGTGGTTAAGTAGATCTTTTCATCCAATTGTTAACAGACATGGAGTCCCATAAACATGCGAAGATTGTATTCCAATCTCTCTTGCTAACTGCAGAATTAGTTTTAAAGCAAATAAATCAGCATATTATTAATTGAGCTTGCAGGCCTATTCACCCCTGCTTGGTTTCCATCAAGACTATTGATACAATGGGAGGCCGACAAGTTGATAGGGTAGAGTGGGTAGAGATTGGAGCCAGTCATAGATAAGAAAAGAATATTATCAGTAGTTGTACTAGAGGAGATAGAGGAGATTATCTACCTTCTACAAACCCTGTGGTGTAGTGAACATAATTGTAAGCAGACTAACAAAACTAACAGAAAATCTTCTAAAACTAACAGAACTAGCTAAAACATATAGAAATTTAGAAAATCTTCATAAAATAACAGAACTAATTGAAACATATAGAAATTTAGAAAATATTCATAAACTAATAGTATACGGTATCAAAAAAATAACACATCTAACAACATTGTCATGTCATTCTGTCAGAATGTTCCATTATAATAGACTATAGATGTTCCTTCCTTACAATGCCGCATACAGTATGGAATAAATAAACCTTCATGTGACAAGAAAAATATATAGTCCATCCAAAATCCACATCATAATGTGGTTACAACCAAAAACACATAACACCCCTATTCTTTATGGCCTTGAGAATTTTCAGTGCCAAACCCTGAGTTGCTGGATTGAGCCAAGTAGCTTGGCCTCCCTAAGAAGGGTTTATTAGGTTGTGGTTGATTGTTTCCATATAATTGAGACCAATTTTTCCCTTCCAACCATGGAGAAATTGAGTACCCATACCTCACACTTGCGCTAAGTGGAGGTGTGTGATGAGCATACATTGAATTCACACCTCCTGTGGTAGGATAAGGCAAGTGGGTAAACCCCCATTTTGATAGTGAGGCACTTGAATGTTTATGAGGTCTTGGAATAATGTTGTATTATCTGCAATATTTTCCAATGTGTTGGACATGTCCCTGGTTTCATTCTCATCAACTGTGCTTGCATTTATGTCAACCATATCAGTCATCCCTTGTTCCTTTTCAATCATTTGTTTAGCCTTTCTTGCTTACTTTTCATCTCTTGACATTTGATTTTGTTGCTCCTTCTCTTGCCTTGATCTCTCTCTTTCAATCCCTTCATATGCTCGATGTTGTGCTGCAATAGCCCTTGCTGCCTTCTTTCCCTTGGCTTGATCCTCTTTTTTCTGTTTTAATTCCTGAATTTCAACTTTTTTCTCTTCATACTCAAATAGGAGTTTTATATAGTCTTCTGAGGTGAGTAAATGTGAACTTCGCCCCAAACGAAGACTATCGAGTGTTCCTTGCTTCTTTTTCATTGATACTTTTTCTATTGGTAGCTTTACGAACTGCCTAAGTAACTTCTCCCCTCTCCCACCTGCATGTCATTGCTTGGCACTTCAGTGTCTGTGGCACTTGATTGAACTATATTGTTTTCTTCATCTGGTGCCTCATTATGTGCTCCATATTCTTCCATTGATCTATTGTCCACAAAAAAATGAACAATTTCACTGTTCAATTTAGCCAGTTGTGAAGGCATGTGCATGCTTTGTTCATTGGTTCTTGAGACACTGTGTTCGTTCAAATTAAGCATGGCTTCTGCCAGCCATGGTGGTGGGTTTACTTGGCTTGGCAATGTCAATTGGTCATTTTCAATTTCATTAACAATATCAACAATTTCATTTTCAACTACATTTGCATTGTCAACTACATGTTCAACAATGTCATTAACAATATCAGCAACAAAATTTCCATTTGCTTGAGTTGGTAGAACAACCTCCATGTTGTTATCAATTTGTTCATGAATATATTGTGTTTCACATACCTGCTCATCATCATCAGCATATAATTGTCCTTGAGAGAGGGAAATTATATTATCAACTGCAACCACATCAACATGTTCATGTACTTCTTCCTGCACTTCAACATTTGTTTGGACATGCTCTTCTTCCTGACCATCCACATGAAACGCTTGGCTACAACTAGTATCATGCATAAGAGCATCATAATTCAGTGGCCATATTATTGTCCTCCTAAATCCAGTCTTGATATTTGATGGTCTCAGAGCCCTTTTAAAAGCCTTACTCGCAAGCTCTGCTAACTCGAACCTTTTCACCTCAGCCCATGGATTATTTGTCATCCATGCAACACAATCTAACCTGAAATATTTCTTGAAAGGGAAAAATACACTAACATCAAGGAGTTGCAATCTATGAGTGGCATGAGTGGGAAATTTTAAAAGGTCAATGCCCAAATTGTTTGCTTCCTCAATTTCTTGTACAGCCATGTGGCTTCCATGGCCATCTAGTATCAATAGGTATCTGTTATTATGTGAGACACCACCTAGCACAGATGCAGCAAAGTGGCAAAGCCAATTTAAAAAAAGTTCTTTAGTCATCCATGCATGGGGATGTGAAGCCATGCATGCTCCTGGTTCACAGTTTTATATATAATTTTTCAACTGATTCTTACCTTTGAATAGATAAAATCTTTGGATTGAAGCACCAATTGCATTAACACAACATAGAATGGTTATCCACTCCCTGCTCTTAGGAAAAATATTTGGCATGTTTCGGCTGCCTCTCTTGGAAATTACCCTCATGCCACAATTCCTTCCCACCTGTAAACTTGTTTCATCACAGTTCCATAAATGTTCTGCACCATAAGAATGTTTATCGTTGATCAAGAGATCATGTCCAAGTTGAAAAAATGTTCAAAAATGGAACTACTAAGAATTGGTTACAACCTGAACAATCGGAAATGCCTCGTCGCTGCGATTCTGGCGCCACGAACGGCACTCAAATCCGACATCGTATGTGAAATTTATGCAAGTTTGAAGTCTCCAGAAAACTCAAAAAAAATCCAGTTGACCAAAGTTGACTTTTGACTTTGGAAATATTTTTTTAAAAAAAGAATATTCCAAAGAATATTTCGATAATATTCCTTGGAATATTCCCCAATCTATTCCATGGAATATTCCATCTGGATGAATGGTTTATCGACAAGTGTCAGAGGATCATTTGTGGTTTGGTTGACTTTTGTTTGGGCGGACGAATTAGGAGCTGCCACGTGGCAGGCCCGGAGGCCACCATGTGGCCCTAGGCCGGTGAAAAAATCTGCGTTATAAAATTTTTTACTCCACAGGAGTTGAACCATAGACCTCCCGCAGGTCAGTGCAGGAGCCCGACCATCCGCGCCACAAGTGTTTCTTAACACTTATTGGATACGGGTTCCATTTAATGTTTGAATTTAAATATGGAAGAAAAGTTAAAGGGGCTAGCCCCTTCAGAATAGCCTCGTTCCATATAACCCTGCACCTGTAACCATGGCCTAAAGGCCATTAACCATTGGAGCATACGGTTATTTAACCGTCCCTCTTTTTATTAAATGTTACCACGTTCCAATGTGAAGATTTGGATAAGGCCGCGGATTTTGTTAGCGGTTAAGACGGCAGTTCAAACGGTCCATGTGATCGCAATAAATAATATTTAATTTAACAACCAGTGGTTCCGCCAAGCCTAGAGCGGGTTCCGCCTTTTACGGCCTTCCGCCAAATTTGTCGAGTTAATCTGGAGTTAGCCCACATTTAGTGGGGTTTTCAAGTGACATTAGGCAGAAATTTTGTTTAGGTCATAACCTCCTAAATATTGAACCAATTTGGACAAAAAAAATTTGGCTATTCTGAGCATTTTGGAGAGTTTGGGACAGGTTGCAGAGTGAACAGAGGTGTTCTACAGCCATTTTTGCTTCAGGGAAGCTTGGAGAACCATCAGGGGCATCAAGGAAATGGAGTTGTTTTGGGCTGTACTTCACTATTTAAGGTGAAACAAAATCCATTTTTAGCTTATTTCTGTCTTCTGAAGTCAATTTCACAGCTGGTTTTGGCTGTTTAGGCATATTTTTCTCTGTATAACCATTTTGAGCAACTTAATAGAGCATGGACATGCCCATTGGGAGCCTTGGACGCAGCAGATGTAGCCCAAGAGGGGTGAACTGCCTCATCGGTTTGTTGTGTTATGCTATGGTGAATGTTTCTTGTTGTGTATTTCTGATATAATATGTTAAACAGTAAACTTAATTAACATTTCCTCACACAAAAACTCAGAAACAATTACCAAAAACACTTTGTTTAACTTGCAAGACATGGAGAATACTTTGCACACTTAATTAAATGGAAATGGATACTTTGCACAGCATTTACAAATAGTTCCATTTTCAGATCAGTTGGTATTAGAGCTGGTGTTTTTGAGCATTAGGAGAGCTAGTCTTTCTCTCTATATTGTTCTTGTGCAAAAGGATTTCTTTTAAAGACTGCATTAGAACCCTTTCAAGCAGTGTTTAGCCATTTTGGGGCGGCATTTGTTGTAGGTTTTTGAGGCTTACTTGGCTGAATTTTAAGAGATGAGAAGAAGCCCTTAAGCATGTTTTCAAGGAAAGGTGTTTGAACAGTGTAAAAGATTGACTGTTTTACTATTTTCAAACTGATTGTTGTTTGAGTTTGCTTGAGATTTTGGGATAGCCACTGATTAGCTAAGTCTTGGAGAGAAAAAAAAAGGAAGAAAGAGTTGAAGGCTTCTTCCTTACCCCAAAGTACCTGAAGGTCTTCATTGGAACAAAAACCCTCTTGACATTTGTTGTTAAGAAGCTCTTGGAGTTTGTTTGTTTTTTGGCTGCTTGAATAAGAGTTGGTCTTTATAGCCATTTGGTTAAAAAGCTTTGTCATTTGTTTTGAAAAGCTTTGAGAACTTTGTTGAAGTTAATTTGTTCATTGACATCATAATGACAACTTCTACAAGTGAAATTTCCTCCTTCACAAGATTCTTCGATAATGATATGAAGCATGAAATTTTTATATTGAAGGATATGGTACAGACTTTTTTGAGGACAAAAGAGAAAGTACGGAACTTCGTGAACAGTTGTTTGTCATGAAGGAAGAGAAGGAAGAGATTCTTCAAAAATTTCATGATATGCAGAGGCAACTCTAGCAAGCCCAAGAGGCTTTGACCAAGAAAATGCATGAGGAAGAGGTAATCCATTCTAACTTGTCTTCAGTTTCCTCATTAGAAATATGTGTTGGTTCTTTCGAAAAACATACAAAGGGAACAGGGTCCAAATTAATGATTAAAATGGGCTATGAAGGCAAGGGGTTAGGTAAGCATGCACAAGGCATGGTTGAACATGTTCTTATTGAGGAACGACCAAAAAATCTTGGTCTTATTTATGTGCAGTTTAATGGCGAAGATTCCAAATCTTTAAAGGCATGTGATGTTACTTTAAAGAGAACCTTTATTCCAAGTTCTAAGATGCAAATATGTCAAATTTGTTTCAAATATGATTGCCATTGCCTTAAGCCTTTGTTGCAGCAAGAAGATGGTAAACATGCAACTTATGGCATGCATGCAAGTTCAGACAGTTTTCAAAACAACAATGGTGATATTAGTCTACAAATGAAAGCTATAGCATATACTAGTTCATCTTCTCATGAAGGCAAAAAGGATGAGCATTTGATGCAGAATAAGAGGTATAAACCTTATCATCATCAATTGGATTGTATTTATGAAAAGCATGATAATTTTACATGGTTAAATGGAAGAAAGTTTTGCTATACATTTTGTGGTCAATTTAACCATCATGTTTCGAGATGCCGGATGAAGAAGAAAGCATACAGGAAGCAGATGAGGCAAAGACAACTTTCAAAGAAGGTGCATAAGTTTTGCACATATTTCCAAAAGAAGGGACATGATGTCTCTCATTGTTGGACTTTGCATCCAACTGGTCGTTCAAAGCACATGTAGCAAGAGGACAGTAATATTGGTGCAAGTGGAACTAAGGATTCCATTATCGATGTGAAAATGGAAGATTCACATGAAGAAGTGTTGCAGCAGCAAAAATCGCCATGGAGGTGGCTTGGAAAGAAGTGGATGGACTTCTTAACACAGTAAGAAATACTCCTTTGTACATATGCACATTTCGGTTGTATGCATGTATTTGCGTTGAAAAGTTTGATGCAAGGTTGCATATAAATGTGGTTCAGCTGAAGGAATTTCTTTGTTGTTGCAAAATTTCACCGTGGAGGTGTAAAAGATTGAGTATGATACTCACTTATATTGCATCAATATCTTTTATTTCAGCTCTTATAGTCACCCACATGTTTTGCGATTATGTACTTGTTGGTACTTGAAAGGAAGAGTTGAAGGTGTACATGCATGGAAGTTGTATGTGTAAATAGTGAACTGTAAATAAGTTCATTGTACATTGATACATTCACATGTGTTTTTCAAGATGTATCATGTTTTTTATCGACTTGTGTCGATTGTGTCGCACATGTTTGTCGACTTGTGTCGATTGTGTTGCACATTTTTTACATTGATTTTGTGTCAATTGTATAGCACATTTCATGTCGACTTATTGTTGGTGTCGCATGTTGCATGACTTATGTTTGAGCCACCTTGGATCATTGATCAAGGTAGCGATGTTCAGATTCCTTCTACAAATTTCTCACCAGAAATTTTCTGAGTGAGTGCAAGAAAGGAAGCTCTTGACAGGAGGATAAGCATCGAGGAAGGGAAGTGTGAATTTCTTTCTAGTTGTGGTTCAAAGTCATTATCCATGCAGGGCAAGTTTTTTGAGGCTGAAGAGAAGAGGGTGCAGTATTCTTAGTTGTTGTACAGATCAATTTCAGTGTTTCAGTGACCTTTTTGGGACCAAAAGCTTCTCATTTGGGAGGTGTGATCAAGAGATCATGTCCAAGTTGAAAAAATGCTCAAAAATGGAACTGCTCAGAATTGGTTGCAACCTGAACGAACGGAAAGGCCTTGTCACTATGATTTTAGTACCATGAACAGCACTCAAATATGACGTCATATGTGAAAGTTATGGAGGTTTGAAGTCTCCAGTAAACTCAAAAAAAATCTAGTTGACCAAAGTTGACTTTTGACTTTGGAAATATTAAAAAAATAATATTCTAAAGAATATTCTAGGAATATTCCATCTGTACGAATGGTTTATCGACAAGTGTCAGAGGATAATTTGTGGTTTGGTTGACTTTGTTTGGGTGGACCAATCAGGAGCTGCCATGTGGCAGGCCCAGAGTGCTGCCACATGGCCCCAGGCCGGTGAAAAAATCTGCGTTATAAAATTTGTTACTCGTAGGAGTTGAACCATAGACCTCCCGCAGGTCAGTGCAGGTGCCCGACCATCCGCGCCACAGGTGTTTCTTAACACTTATTGGATATGGCTTCCATTTAATGTTTGAATTTAAATATGGCAGAAAAGTTAAAGGGGCTAGCCCCTTCGGACTAGCCTCGTTCCATATAACCCTACACCTATAACCATGGCCTAAAGGCCATTAATCATCGAAGCATACGGTTATTTTACCATCCATCTTTTTATTAAATGTGACCATGTTCCAATGTGAAGGTTTGGATAAGGCCGCAGATTTTATTAGCGATTAAGACGGTGGTTCAAACGATCCATGTGACCGCAATAAATAACATTTAATTTAACAACCAGTGGTTCCGCCAGGCCTGGAGCAGGTTTCGCCTTTTATGGCCTTCCACCAAATTTGTCGAGTTAATCTGGAGTTAGCCCACATTTAGTGGGGTTTTCAAATGACATTGGGCAGAAATTTTGTTTAGGTTATAACTTCCTCAATATTAAACCAATTTGGACGAAATTTTAGTCAAGTTTTGATATTTTGAGCATTCTGGAGAGTTTGGGATAGGTTGAAGAGTGAACAGAGGTGTTCTATAGCCATTTTTTCTTCAGGGAAGCTTGGAGAGCCATAAGGGCCATAAGGGAAATGGAGTTGTTTTGGGTTGTACTTCACTATTTAAGGTGAAACAAAAGCCATTTTTAGCTTATTTCTGTCTTCTGAAGTCAATTTCACAGTTATTTTTATCTGTTTAGGCATATTTTTCTCTGTATAACCATTTTGAGCAAATTAATAGAGCATGGACATGCCCATTGAGAGCCTTGGACCTGGCAGACGTAGCCCAGGAGGGGTGAACTGCCTCATCAATTTGTTGTGTTATGATATGGTGAATGTTTATTGCTGTGTATTTCTGATATAATATGTTAAACAATAAACTTAATTAACATTTCCTCACACAAAAATTCAAAAACAATTACCAAAAACACTTTGTTTAAACTGCAAGACATGGAGAATACTTTGCACAGCATTTACAAATAGTTCCATTTTCAGATCAATCGTATGCACTAAAAAGAGTGTCATAGAACTTACATACAACTGCAATGTGCAAATTTAATGCTCTGTCTCTGTCAAGGCCCTCAGTTGTACACAATACAAGGTCTAGATTCCTTTTTTTAAACCCAAACTACCATGATTTACCAAGAAACCCATCTTTAAATGGGTTTGGCCTCCCTTGATAGATTTGAGCAACTTTGGATTTGAGTTGTATCAACTCTAGCCCATGTCCCAATTGGGCCATTTCTTTACACCACTCAACCACCTCAGCCTCCTCCTCTTCAATCATAACTGTAACAGGCCCTCTACGTTTGGTGTGTGTGAGCTCATTTATCCAATAATGTATTGATAAGGGATGAATACTATGTTTCTTTTCAGATGCCCGAATAGAATATCCATTGAACTCTATGTCATTAATTGCAGCTAACATTTCTTCTTTTGTCCAACCTCTTATAGCGTTGATCTTTTAGTTGAAGTTGCGCCTTGGACTGTGGTTGACGGTGGCTCTGTGACTGATGGCGTCACAACATCAGCTTCATCCATATGGTCATCCTCAACAGCATTGCTTGCAGCATTGTCGACATTGACATCACTCATCCTTTTTTCATCTGATGAATTTCATCGCAGCTGGGCACCCCTGGTCACTCTTCTGCCACTTCTCCTTGTATGAGCTGCATAACTAACTCGTGCCATGGATGCAACTAGCTACAGAATTATTGCATGAATTTAGGTAAGAATAATTGAAAAGAATTATTTCATACAAGCCAAACATATCTCTGCTTTATTACAGGAATCATCAACATGTATGTTAGTAGCAGCTTAAGAGATTTTCATATATATGGATTTTTGACAGTATCCTTAAAAAAACAAATCTACAGATGGAATTAGTTGTATTTATTCGAATATATCAGTGATTATTGTTTTGATAACTTGTTTTTACACTTAAAATACAATGATTGTTTAGATAACTTGTTTTTACACTTAAAATACAATGACTATTTTGATAACTTTTTTATAAAAGCTAGTATTGTTTAGGGTTGTTTGGCTTTACAAATAAAAAGGGACATGTTAAATTTTCAATTGACTACATGCAAAACCAGGTTTAAAATAGCCTCACGGCACCTTCTAATTATTTGAGTAGTTTCTCTAATTTAGAATTCTTTCTTTGCAACTTTCTAAGATTGAAAATAATGTTCTCGTAACATCATCTCTTCCCATTTATGACAATTTATAACAGTTTACAGTTTGTGTGTTCATGCCCAAGGTTTTTGAATGCCTTTCCTTCTGTTACCCTTTTCTTATTTTCTGTCTTGTCATCTTTGATTCCTATGCTCAGCCAATGCAGAAAGATATGTTGAATTCAAGTTCAAATCATACATCTTCTATGCTCAGGTATTGCAAATAGATATGTTATTTCAAATGTTATAGCTTCTTTGCTCAGCTATTGTAATTAGATATGTTAACTTCAAATGCTACAACTTCTATGCTCAGCTACTGAGATATTTTCCATAGGTTGTCTTAATGATACAATTTTTTTACACAAATGATGTAGTTCCTTAAATATTGTGAATGGTTTTCTTATGTTTTGTTTTTGGTTATTTGTTTCCAACTTCTATACTCAGCATGTATATAAACATTCATGGGCTTTCATCAAACACTTTGGGACTAGATAGAAATATATAAATATGGGGTATATAGTGAAATTTAAGCTAACCTCACGACACCTTTTGATTATTTGAGTAGTGCTATGATTTAGAATTCTTTCTTTGCAACTTTGTAAGATTGAAGTGTAAAGAATATGGCTCACATGCAAACAATCATTTAGAAATCTAATTTTATCTAAGATGTGTCCAAACCCCTTTGCATATTTATACTTTGCAGTTCCATTAACCATAAAACCCTTTGCATTCTAGACTCTAGAGGATCACTTATTTTTCCGCTTATAAGGATGCATTTGTTGGGAAAATAGGACCAGAGAAGTGCCTTTTATACTACTTGTTCAGGTTTTTCCAGTTGTTTTACTACTACTCTAGGTTTTTCCAGTTGTTTTACTTGACCTACAAGAGTTTGATTGGATTTTTTACACTGAGGGATTTAGCCTTTTGTATTACTGAGCTTGAAATGAATTCCAGTCTGATCTTTGTTTTTCATTTGAAGTCATTTTGTCCCTACATAACATGACCTACGTTCTTCCTTTGCACTGGTCATAAAATGGTGGTATTCCAACTATCTAGTGTTTCATAACTCCACATCTATGTTTGTCTAAAATCCCTGTGGAGGTTATTATGATTCTATGATAATTATATAGCATACAGGATGTAATTGACATCTATATCCTCCTATTTTTAATATCCCTCAACATCAAAAATTGATTATTCCTAATATCCTCCAAAAGTTGGCATCGGCTGGCAAATTATCACTCCTGAAATGAACGGGCTCGGGTGATAGGGAGAGTTAAGCCTAGGTTTAAGTGAACCAAATTGAAGGTAAATGGTATTTTTTAGTATGAATCCTTTGTCGAAGTGTACGAAAAAGGACCACTTTAGCTACGCATAACTAACAGCCCTAACAACAAAAGTGGCTGCCAATATCTTCAGATCTGCGGTTAGTTGAACAATAAAAGAGCTGCAAAAAACCAGATCTATGCATGGAAAGACATTAAGCAGTAAAAACAAGGGTTTGCTCCATATACCAATAGATAAGACAAGAACAATTTTTGAAAGAATTTTTGTATTAATCGGGCACCTGGGAGGAAAAAAAGAAGGCGTATCCACCTCTCCTCAACAAGATGGGTTCTCGAAGTCCTCATTACGTATCTAAAATCTCTTCTTGTTGGTGTAGAAAACCCACACAAAGAATGGAACTCAAAGTGGAGCTCATACAAAGAAATGGTAGAAAAATGTGACTAACACTATAGATCCGAGAGTGATCTGACCCTGAACTGAAGGTGAAGAATGGTAGGAAAACCCTCCTATTTATAACAAAATATTGGCTCATTCTAGATCTTGGTGCATGATTAAAATAATGTTAACCAAATCTAGATCCACCTTTTATGGAATATTTTATTATATTTGTTGGAGGGAAAAAGTATTTGACTTGGGTCAAATCCCTTTATTTGTTAATAATAAATAAATAAATGATTTATTTATCTTCTTAAGGAAGTGGTTGAAGGATAATCAAATAAATAATGATTTATTTAATTATTTGTGGGTGATTTGGTCATATTTAACAAGGAATATTATCTAAATAAGATTTAAATAATTATTCCTAGAAAATAATAAGATAAATAAAGGTTTATCTAATTAATTTCTTTGGTTTTGGGTTAAACATGACTATGAATAATAATTAAATTATGGTTTAATTGATTATTCCATGAGGAAAATTAAACAAAATAGGTTTGTTTAATATTTCCTTTTGGGGTTTCCTGTTTAGACCATAAACAACCTAATAAATGTGGTTTATTAAGTTGTTTTACATAGTGAAAGCAATTTTACTTAGGGTAAAATTGGTCTTACATGGTATACTTGGGTCCATCTAATGATAATAGGTTAGATGACCAAAAAATGGTGTAACAGATTGCCCCCCAGCGTGCGAGTGTTAGGAGCAAATCGTATGACCGAAGTACGTTGTAAGAACTCAATCACCAGACATCAAGAGGGAAGTCAGAGAGAGAAATGTGAGGTAGATGAGTGTGCTAAAGGACTAGACCCTGAGGAGACGAGACTTGCAGGTGCAACAAGTCTCTTTTTATGAGAGGGTACCTGTGCTAAAGGTGGCGGGGGAGGCATACCTATGCCCGCCGAGACAAAGTACAAAAGAATAGTGTGTCCAGTAAACAAGGGACCGAACCATAAAGTACAACCGGCATAAACATGAGCCAGATAATAATACAATGAGGAATCCCACATACATGCTGTGCCTGGGATAACAGCCAGGACTTATACAATAAGATCTGAGTACATGAGATACAAGTACAACCCAAATGCCCCCTATACGCGGGGAAGGGCTCACAAAATCTGACTGATACATGCAAATCAAAGAGGCGCTGCAAGCGGCGAAGGCCGACATCATCAAATATATGGAGCTGCATCGAAGGCTGCAATGAAGAGGTCATCCGGGCATGTGGGGGGCTACCTGCAGGGCCACCCCCTCATGAGGGCTGAGACATCTCACACACACCCGGGAATCACCAATAGCTGCTGCTGCATCACTGGACCATCAAGCATACGGATCTCGATCATGCTGAAAGGAGCTGGAGTGGAGAAACAATCAAGTCAAAGGGTGATGAGAGATCCCTTTGTCTGATCCGAGGCACCGAACAAGAGTGGAAGCTGGAACCAAGGTACACTGCCCTCTAGACCTGGCTTCTAGAATGAATGAGCTGATGTCGACAGAAGGAGGTCCGCCATAGGTGAGGCAATGAGAGATCCTCAACTAAGGCACGAGAGAAAATAGTAGAGCGACGGATAGACTGACACTAATGATGATGGTGAAATGTAAAGGACTGAGTAGCTAATGGACGACTTCCCTTGTTAGAGCATAAAGGGCATGAATGACATGGCAGCGACTGATGCAATATCGTAATGGATAGGGGACAGTGGGACTGAAGGTCATAATATGCGACACAAGAGAGAGACCAAGCAATGAAGGATGGAGGACTATAGCGGGGAACAAAGGGACTCGGGATAGACTCCATGAATGCGATGATGACTCAACTTGGATGCTCTAAACAAGAGCGACGTGATGGTGTTGCCACCCAGAAAAGGCCCAATGGGGGACCATGAAAAACATGAGTACCAGGTGGGAACTCATGACGAAAATCGTCACGAACATGGACAAGTATGGGGGCGAAGTGGTGCCCCAAGTACAAGTGTTGTAAGTGAGGAAATTCGATTTAAAGGGGAGGTGAAGTGACGCTTCGTGGACAAAATGGGTCCGGGTGAAGTAGCAGATCACAAAAAACGAAAAAAAGATGCTGGCTATCTAAAAGAAAATAAAACATGCATTTCAGAAGTGAAATGCTAAGAGTAATATTTCTTAAGATAGAGTGCATTGCGAGGATTAGGAAGGGGATTGCCTTCGAAATCCTCTAAGAGGTATGCCCCCTTACCGAGATCCTTACTGATGATGTAAGGGCCTAGCCATAATGAGTCGAACTTCCCATGACCAAGGACATCATGGGCCTGGTCGTACACTAGAACAAGGTCGCCTTCGTGAAAAGTGCGGGGCTGGACTTTTCTGTCATACTGAGCTTTGGTGCGTTTTTTGGCCGCTTCCATGGTTTGCAGGGCAACACGGCGGTCTTCGGAAGTGCGCTCAAGCATGATAAGTCTTTGTTCTAGAGGTTGGGTGTCAGGGAGAAGTTCAACGGCCAGATGCAGGGAAGGAATCTCACACTCGATCGGTAAGACTGCCTCCTCTCCAAAAACGAGGCGGAAAGAAGTAAACCCGATGGCGGTTTTAACGGAAGTTCAATAGGCCCACAAAGCAGGGAAGAGCATAAGATGCCAGTTGGTTCTGTGCTTATCCACCGTTCGTTGGAGCATAGTCTTGAGGATTTTTTTGACTGCTTCAACTTGGCCATTACCTTGGGGGTAATAGGAGGAGGAATATTGGTGCTCAAAACCCAACAGTGAGGATAGCTTGCGCCATATCTCATCTTCAAAATGTCTGCCATGGTCGGAGACCAGTTGTTTCGGAACCCCGAATCGAGCGATAACGTGATTAAAAAAAAAGAGGGCTGCGGTAGCTGCCGTGTTATTAAATGTTGGCATGGCCTCGGCCCATTTGGTGAAATAGTCGACCGCCACGATGATATACTTGTGGTTACCAGCGGATGGCGGGCGACACTCCATAAATTCGATGACCCATTTACAAAAGGGACCAGTTGAGACGACCGGATGGAGGGGAGCTGGGGGAGCTCACGCCTTAGGGGCGAAATGTTGGCAATTGGGACAGAGTTTGACTGCCTCAATGCAATCACTGAAGAGGAAAGGCCAGAAATACCCAGCGCGCATGACTTTCTGGGCAGTAGCAAGACCGGAGAGGTGGCCACCACAAGCGCCGCTATGGCAGGCATTAAGGACCTGTTCAGCTTCAGCGTGTGTGAGACAATGACGAAGGACAGTATCGATCCCGCGACGATAGAGGTCGTCACCGATAAGGAGGTATCAGGGAGACTGGTGTCGGATACGTCGACGAGCCTCACAATCAAGGTGGAGGGCGAACTTTTGGGTTCGCAAATAAGTAAGAATATCGCCATACCACGAGTCATCGGCAGTAATGGAAAAGAAGTGTTCATCAGGAAAATCATCATTAACTGGAGGGTCTTGCGATCTGGTAGGTAAGTCAGAAATGAGCTCAGCGAGGGCTAAGCCTTTCTTGCTCTTTGGTGTGACAAATTCGAGGTCGAATTCCTGAAGAATAACGACCCAACGGGCGTACTTCCCAGTGAGGATACGACGACTCAATAGGAAGGCCATGGGGTTGGAATTAGTCACAACCTTGGTGGAGCGCATGAGGATATAATGACGAAATTTTTGGCCTGAGAACACGACAGCCAGTGCTAATTTTTCTTCATACGAGTAGGAAACAGGAGGCCCTACAAGGTTCTTGCTGACGTAGTAAATCACATGCTCGACACCATTGTCATCTTCCTGGATAAGGACTCTAGCGACCGAATAGGTGGAAGCGGAGATGTACAGGATGAAGTCCCGATCGAAGTCGGGAGGGCAGATCAAAGGAGCGGATGTGAGGGCCTGCTTGAGGGCATCAAAAGACTCATGTGCAGAGGTATCCCAAACAAATGGGATATTGCATCGGAGGAGTCTAAGGAACCCATGCGCGGTGGTGGCATAGTTAGGGACGAACCGACGAAGAAAATTAGCTTTGCCTTGGAGACTTTGGAGCTGGCATAGGGTACGTGGAATGGGAAGTTCAAGAATGGCTTGAACTTTCAAAGGGTCAAGAGTGATACCATCCTTAGACACGATGAAGCCTAAGAGACGGCCGGCAGGAACGCAAAAAACGCATTTCAACGGGTTAAGGCGGATATTATACTTGCGACATCGGAGAAAAATGGTACGCAGATCATGTAGATGTTGCACCCGATGCTTAGAACGTGCAGTGAGGTCATCTAAATAAGCAAGGATAATATGAGCTAAGTCATGGAAACAATAAGACATGGCCCGTTGAAAAGTGGCGCCGGCGTTTTTTAGGCCAAAAGGCATGACCCGTTAAGCAAAAGTTCCCCACGGACTAATGAACGCGGTTTTGAGTTGATCAGCAGGACGGATAGCAATTTGATTGTATCCAGAGAAACCATCCATAAAGGATAGAACCTCATGCCCCGCACACTCGTCAATGATTTGGTCAATGAACGGTGTGGGGAAGTTGTCTTTGGGACAAGCTTTGTTCAAGTTGCGAAAGTTGGTGCAGACACGGATGGTGCCTTGTTTCTTGAGAATGGGAACTGGGTTGGAGACCCAAGTGGTGTATTCAATGGGGTAAATGAAACCAGCCTGCTTGAGCTTATCGATTTCGGCTTTGATAGTGTCACGTCTGGAAGGATGAATGGATCTCAACTTTTGACGAACTGGTTTGGCATCAGGCCATGTGTCGATATGGTGTTCGACAATGGCGGGATCGAGTCCGGGCATTTCAGAATAGGACCAGGCGAAAACATCGCGGAATTCTTTGAAAAGCTTGGTGTAAGCATCGATTTCTTCCGGGGTGCATTGGGCGCCCAAGGTGATATATTCTTCGAGTCCTGGTTTGACTGAAATGTCAATTTTGATGGTAGGAGAGATATTGGCCATGTTTCCTTCTTCGAAAGCATCAGGTGCAGGGATGGGATTTTTGAACCAATCGACTGCATTGGGAATGAAGTCTTTGGTTTCCACAGCATATTGGTCATGGGACTGTTGTGGGAGGAAGTATGTGCGATGGTGCATATCGTCCCATGGAAAGTCAGGGTTGGTCATGGCTTCCATAATGTCTTCATCGGACTGAAATATGGGAAGACTGGAGGAAGAAGGGTCACCCGAGGAGGTAGTGATGTGTGACGGGTCATCAGGAGGAGAAGGGCTCAGATGCGCAATATCAACAGAGCTAAGGTCGGCTGAAGAGGAGCCGAGAGTATCTGCAGGTTGAAGGTTAGGTGAACTATCTCGCAAGGATGATGACAGGTACAAAATGGTGGTTAACGGCTCTGTTGGTTCGATAGCGGGAGGAGGGATGTGAATGGGAGTAGGAAGATCCTCTGGTCCTATCGAAGTAGCCTTGAATCGGCGGTACATGTCCAAGGAGGAACGATACTCGTCAAGGCGGGGATAGAGGTGGGTGTAATGGCCGTGGAAATCGCACAAAGCACAAGGGTGGTTTGTGCGCAAGGTTTTGAGTTTTGGGATAGAGTCCGGGATAGTGACGTAGATTTCGGGGATGTCAGAGTCGGGAAACGTCTCGTTGACCAGGATCTTGAGGTGTGGAAATTCAGGACACATATGGGTGGCATGACCGACGATATCGCACAAAGCGCATTGGATAGCGGGCTTTGGCAGTCGCGGGAGGGTAGGGGTTGTTAGGGCGGCCTGGTCCTGATGGGTTGCCCCCTTACGAGCTTTGCCTTTCTTTCCCGAGGCTGGCACCACAGGGGTAGGGTCCTGGGGAGGTGCGGGGGGCCTGGAGGAAGTGAGGGGGACCGGTTGAACCGGTGTCAAAGCAAGGTAAGGTTTGGGGTGACCGGGTGGGGTAGCGGCTGGAGGGTCAATGTACTAGACGGGTATGCCCAGGGTCAGGTTAGGGAGAGAGAGGGTGGCCATGACGGGGACAGAAAATACTCTGGAAGGGGGAGCCAGGAAAGGTATCTGCCCAGCAGGGTAATGACCAGGAGGGACGGCTCCGAGATGGTTAAGGCCTGGGGGAACCGATCCAGGAGGATAAAGGGGTTCATGACTACCAACTGCAGGTGAAGGGCTAGGAGCAGGTTGCGGAGAGCATGGTTCTTGACCAGCTGAAGCAGGTTGCTTGAGAGCAGCCCGAGACGATTACAACATGCAAACATTCGATGAGCTGGGGTCAGAGATATGAGGAGGGGGAAAACCAGGAAAAGTTCCAAGCAAGGAGGAATCTTTGTACACGCCGGGGGAGACACTGGTCAAGGAATCAACGATTTGCTTATTGGCTACAGAGGAGATGGTCGTCTCAGGGGAGGTCTGAGACAGCGGCTCATGGTAAGACAACTGGTCAATGCTGACTATCTTTCCATTGTGAGGGAAAGACATCTTGCGAAAAACCGTGGATGGGACAGCTGACATGGCATAGGTGTAGCTTCATCCCAATAGAATGTTGTAGTCTAGAGGGGCGTCAATGACTTCGACGTCAACGCAAACGGTCTTACCGGAAAGGGTGATAGGACAATTATGGAAAAGGCCAATGGGCTGAGAGGCGTGGTCGTCCCACACTCGAAGGGTGATCGTGGAAGGGGCCAGCTCAGGAGATCCGAGTTGCTTCCAAACCGAAGCGAACATCACACAGGTGGATGCCCCCTCATCAATTATACACCGAGAAACGTTGGCGTTCTGGATTTTGACTGGGACGTGGAAGGCGACGAAAGTAGGAAGAGGAGGATGGTCCGATTGAGTGGCGTCGAAAACAATCATTTGGTCATCAGCAGGATCTACAGCGCCCACGGCAGATAGTAGAGCCTTCTTTTGGGAAGGGCATGACTGGAGGAGTTCCAGTGTGAAAATGGCAGCAGGAGATTGTGCCAAATCATCTACTATGCTATACGAATGAGCAGCTCGACCGGAAGCAGCGTTTCGACGTAATGGTCTCTTAGGAATCTTGGTATGAACCTCAACTTTGGGTTGAGGGATATGTAAGGGGCCACTCGGTGTCGAAAGAGGCTCTGTAGAACCTGAAGAAGGAGGCTCGGGGGCAGACTGAGCAGGAGGCTTGGGGTACTGGAGAGACCGAGTTTGAAGGTGAAGGTCGACGGTCGGGGAAGGATCAGAGTGCATCATAAGGATCTGGTAATCAGAGGAACCAGAAAGGGAAGGTGGAGTGGCGACCTGGCTGTCAGGCGCTTGGGTAGCCACGAATCCTTGCTGAGGGAAGGGATCAGTAAACACAGCTGGTTGGGTAGTGGCCACATTAGGAGGAGCATGGGGGGAGGCGTGTTGTCCGTGCAATGTGGCTTGAGACTCCCACATCTGCCGCATCTGGGGTAAGAGGGGACAATCGTGGGTGTAATGACCATAAACACCGCAACACGAACAAGGCTTATTTGTGCGAAGCGGCCTGTCCGGCTTGGGCTGAGTGCCATGTTGCTGGTTGGCAGTGTTAGGGTCAACACCTGGACTGGGTCCACGGGTACCGAGGGCAGATTGGTTTGGATTGCCTCTCCGCCTTCTTTGAGAAGAAGGGGGATTAGTCGCGCCCTGCTGTGCAAATACTTGCCCTGGAAAGGGCTGTAAGTGCTGTTGCGGGTTTGGAGGAGGCAAGGGAGATGGAAGCGCATATGCTGGAGGAGCTAGCGCACCAGGCTGTGGATAAAGGTAATGGTTAGGTTGGGCAACATTGAGGTAAGCAGCAGGTTGGGCAAAAGGAGAAGGCATGTCGTATCCTGGGTACATGCTACCGGGAGGAAAAAGAGTGCTAGAGGTGTTGGCCCCTCCCTGAGGGAGACCATAGCCCATAGGAGGTTGAGCGTACGGATGGGAAAGGGCTCCAACGATACCGTCGGCGGAATGATATGCCCCCGGGGCGTTAGCGCCGCCGGGCCTGGGGAGGTCAGGAAGAATGGTATAAACATAACCAGATTGAACGTAGATCAGGTCATATTTCAAGGCTACTTGGAGGGCGGCTTCTTCGGTTTGAGGAAAGTGAGAGGCGACATCTTTGCCGATAGGAGCTAAGAGGGTGCGAAGGAACCAGTCCATGTAAACCCGATCTTCGAAGGGGGGGGCTCGACATAAGCTCCGTCTTCGTCGCTATTCCTGGACATGGGCGGAAAGGCGGGTCGAAGAGGTTTGCTTGAAGGAAGTCAAGAGCTCCGTGCCAGTATCGTATCAGAGAGGGAGCTGGAAATAAGACAAAAAGGCTTGGGAAAGGGTCGCAAAGGTGGTATGGGAAGAGGTGGCTTGGTCAACATACCATTTAGAAGCTTCGCCGGTAAGTGTGCGTTGGAACAAACGAAGACGGATGGAGTCAACGGTAATGGAATTGGAGGAACACCACATGTGGAAAGATCAGACATGATTGGTTAGATCTTCTCCAGCAAGGCCTTCGAACTTAGGGATGTCGGAGGGGAGCTTGGTTGGCATAGCAGGCCAACCGGCATTGTGGCGGATAGGGTCATTGATCAACTGATTGAAATCGAGGAGGCTGAGGCCTGCAATGTACGGCAGCAAGGGTATGGCCGGGGTAGTTCCTGTGGCAGTTCCGCTAGTAGTATTGCCGGCATTAGGGCGGGGAGCACCGCTAGCGTTAGGCCCTAGACCAGACATAGTGAAGGTGACAGGGGGAGAACCAGGAGGAGAAGGAGAACCCAATGAATCAGAAGAGGAGTCGGAGTGCGGACTCGGAGGAGGACTGGCTCGACGACGGCGGGACGGAGCAGGTCGATCGACCGAAAACTGAGGGTGAAGGCCAAGAAGTCTCCGGGAAAGGCGCCTTGGGGGCGCAATGATGACGGGAAGAAGGAAACCGACAAGGGAAAAAAGGGACAGAATCAAGTGAGGTCAAGGGCAGAAAATGTGCAGTGAAAATTGATTTTAGAGTCTTTTCCAGGCGGTGTTAACCAGGCGCTTCTTCACTTAGGTTCAGTGTGTGGTGTGCGTTAATTTTAATTTTTAAACCCTTTTCGTTTTGAGAGCAAGAAAAAGTGTGTTGCGTAACTGAAAAGAAATCTGCAGAGAACAGTATATAATGCTGAAATAACAGAACATTTAACAGCTAACCATGCATCAATCTAACCCAAAAAGGTGGGTCTCTCAAAACTACTCTAAAAGAGGGAAAAAATCTAGTCAAAACACACTTAAAAAGAGGCCAAAAGATCTAGGGTCAAGAGGGATAGGGATCTAAAGGATAAAGCTGCTGAAAAGAGGTGCAGATCACACCCAAGAGGGAGAGGCAAGGTGGCTGGAAAAAAGGAGGAAATCAGCAAAAAACGGAAGGGGCAAGGAGGAGGCCCTAAGAGTAGATCCAAACAAATCTTCAGGATGTGATTTGAGAGGTAGAGGAGCTGATTAAAAGGGGTCTGAAAAGGAGGTAACAGATCTGGAAAAGGGGAGTCTGAAACTCAGAAAAATAGACGGCTGAAACAACTAAACACTCTTCCACAAAAAGTGGAGGGTACTGAAGCCCTAGGGGGCTATGTTCCCACTTAGATGAGCTAAAACAGAGTAGAACCAGGTCAAAGCGGGCTGAAACAGAGGCTGGAAAACCCTGACAGAAGCTTCAGCAGAACCCAAAAAAATTGCAGAAAAATAACTGAAAAAAAGGCAGGTCACAGTTTCTGACCTGTTTTCAGTGCAGGTCGCAGAAAAGAGGCTGAAAAGTGCGACCTGGAGGTCCAAGTCGCAGGTTTTGGGCCGAAAAGTGCGACCTCCCGTTCTAGTTTTCTCGGCGGCAGATTTTCGGAAAAGTTACCGTCTTAGTTGCGGTTGATGTCTGTCACCTGGGCAATAGGGCCAGAAACACACGGAAGTTAAAAATTTTAATGTTTTAGGGTTTTATGTGAGAAAAACACCATAAAAATAGGAAAAATAAACATCTGAAAAGAAACCCTAGGGTCTGAAGTAGCTGGATATGCAGGAATATGAAAAACGACAGTGGTCGTAATTTAAAACCCGTGTGGAGTCGCCATTTGTTAGTATGAATCCTTTGTCGAAGTGTACGAAAAAGGACCACTTTAGCTACGCATAACTAATAGCCCTAACAACAGAAGTGGCTGCCAATATCTTCAGATCTGCGGTTAGTTGAACAAGAAAAGAGCTGTAAAAAACCAGATCTATGCATGGAAAGACATTAAGCAGTAAAAACAAGGGTTTGCTCCATATACCAATAGACAAGACAAGAACAATTTTTGAAATAATTTTTGTATTAATCGGGCACCTGGGAGGAAAACAAGAAGGCGTATCCAATTCTCCTCAGTGGGATGGGTTCTTGGAAGTCCTCAGCACTTCAGATCTAAAATCTCTCTCTCTTGTTGGTGTAGAAAACCCACACAAAGAATGGAACTCAAAAGGAGCTCACACAGCAAATGGCAGAAAATGGTGACCAAGTGTATAGATCCAGAGTGATCTAATAGGCAACAAAAGGTGAAGAATGGTAGGAAAAACCCTCCTATTTATAACAAAATATTGGGTCATTCTAGATCTTGGTGCATGATTAAAACAATGTTAACCAAATCTAGATCCACCTTTTATGGAATATTTTATTATATTTGTTGGAGGGAAAAAGTATTTGACTTGGGTCAAATCCCTTTATTTGTCAAAAAAATAAATAAATAAATGATTTATTTATCTTTTTAAGGAAGTGGTTGAAGGATAATCAAATAAATAATGATTTATTTAATTATTTGTGGGTGATTTGGTCATATTTAACAAGGAATATTATCTAAATAAGATTTAAATAATTATTCCTAGAAAATAATAAGATAAATAAAGGTTTATCTAATTAATTTCTTTGGTTTTGGGTTAAACATGACTAGGAATAATAATTAATGTTGACACCTAATCATATGGATGGGTGTGCATATTTAATATTGTATATTAATTAATATTAGGAAATAAGGAAGGCCAAGAGTCATTGGGAGATGAATCCCAATAGCCTCACCTCCATGTATAAATCCATGTGCATTCTTCAGCTAATACACATTCTGATTTTGAGGAGTTACCTCCTGGTTTGACATGGTATCAGAGCCAGCTCCACTATTGGCATTTCTGCCTATGGTGTAACTCCCTCTCCTTTGCTCAGTCAATTTTTATGAATAGTTTTTGCTGCTCCTTAATTGCTAGACTATTATTCTGCATTTTTTTCTCTATATATCCCTGACATTTGCAGCTCCAGCTCCTGCAGCTCCTGAAGACACTGCAAATTGCAGGCTCCCCTGCCACTCTGCAACTCAGCACCTGCACACTGTCATTTCAGTTTATTTGTAACTCTCTCCCTACAATTCCTCACCTACACTCCCCATTCAACTGTGCCCTCCCTTCCCATTCCCCATTCCCATACTCTCCATACCTACGCCCTTCGATTATACATTCAATACGCTCCATTCACTTAAGAGACAGCTTCTTATTAACGCCAGGCCCTCCCACTCTGCATACATCTCCAGCGCCCTCATGTCTTTGTATACTCACTGCATATACAATCTGCGTTTAATACTATTCCAGTGCTGTCATAGAACATTGTTTGGTCGACTAGAATGTTCCCATACCAGCATCTCCAGCGCTGTATGCAGTCCGCTCGACTATCAAAACGCTGTCTTTCACATATAATACGCTGTCTGGTTTAATATACATCGATGCCTCCTTAACGCAGGTATTATGGCATTCATATGTTATATCACGCTGTCTGGTTTAATATACAACGCTGCCTCCATTTATAATACAGCTCTCACATATTCAATACGCCCCTGTATCTCCATGCTGTTTGCGCATATGTGTATATAGTGTCCACTGCATTCCATCCTGGTTTGACAGTCATCGTTTATATAATATCGCTCATACATTATACCGTTGTCCATTCCATCGTTCAAAATCAAACGCTGTCCATTTAATAGTTAAAACGCTGTCCATTGAATACGCTGTTCCGAGCTGGTTGCAAAACGCTCCATTCCATACATACAACGCTATCCACGCCGGTTTTAATGAACGCTGGTTTTATTGATTACATGGTATATGGATCTATATTGATTATGTAAAACGTTGTCCATTGCATATTTAACACTTCACATTCCATATTCTATACCATTTCCGCCCTTAATACCATTTCTGCCCTTCCCATATTCTATATCATTTCTGCCCTTCCCATATTCTATACCATTTCCACCCCTCCCCAACCATATAATACATTTTTCCCCAAACAAAAATATATATATATTTTTTTTTGGTGCAGAATTCAGTCTCTTAGCAAAGAGTTTTTTGTCCATTTAAATTCAGTCTTTAGAAAGATTTTTTGTGCAGAATTTAGTTTCCAGCAAAGAGTTTTTTTAAAAACTCAGAGTATTTTTCCAGCAAGAGTTTTTGCCCCTTTAATTGAAATATTTCAAGAGTTGAAAGTTTTTATAGCAGAAATTTTTCCTCTTCAGAAGATTTTTTTCCAGCAATCTAATGCATTCTCTCATCTCAATTGTTGGGGTGGTTCTCTCCGGCAAAGAGAACTATCTTGAATGGTATCGGAAGATTAAACACACACTCATTTTTAATGAGCTGTGGAAAGGAATCTGTGAAGGGCAAGAAGAAAATCCACCAGCAAAGCCCACTTCAGACAAAGAGCTTTCCATTTGGGAAAATAAGAACTGCAAGGCCTATGCCTTGATTGCAGCCTCCGTAAGTGAAGAGGTGAGTCGCCATATTTCATCATTCTCAAATGCCTATGAAGCCTTGAAGAAGCTAAAAGAACTCTATGACTCACATTCAGAATTATAAAATGTTCAATTGATGATTAAGTTGTTCAGTCTTGAAATGAAGAATGATGATCCCCTTGCTTTAGCTTCAGAAGTAAGATCTATAATGCATGACATTGAAAACACTGGTGTAAAAATGGACATACCTCTCATAGCATATGTTAAGGCATTATATCCAACTTACTCACATTATCTTGAGTCTTTGCAAGCAAGTGGAAACTTTCAGCATATTACCTTTGATACACTTGAGAAAAAGTTTGCAGAAAGAGAGAAAGCTTTTGGGAAGATGATAGTCGCTTCATCTTCCAAAGAGGCTGCATACTTGGCACATAGAGAAAAGATTCATACTCCAGATTCATCCAAAGGAAGAGGTGGCAGAAGAGGAAGAGGAAGAAGAAACTTCACAGAAAGGGGGGGCAGACAAGCTGACAAATTCAATCTTCATTGCACACGTTGCAATAGAGATGGACATGATGCATCCAAATGCAGAACACCATGGGACAAAATTGAGCAGCAAAGAAATCAAGACAAAGGTAAAACTAATGACAAAGACAAAGGTAAAGCACTTGAATCCGCTCACTATGTTCTAGCACATTGTAACAATGGAGTAACTGAAAACCTATTTGATGTTTCATTTACTTCATGGAGAGATGATTGGTTGCTAGATTCAAGAGCAACATGTCACATGACATTTAGAAAAGATTTTTTTGAAGAATTCATTGACAAAGTTGATGGAGCAGTATATTTCGCAGATAAATCCAAACTCAAGCCATCAGGGCTTGGCACAGTCAGGCTTAAACTGCCTGGTCTTCCTGATCATATCCTACATGAGGTTCTATACTTCCCGGAGTTGAAGAGAAACTTGCTGTCCCTGATCGAAATCCGGCAGCAAGGACACTCAGTTCACTTGTTTGATGGCAAGGCAGAGGTCAGATCAGCATCAGATCACTCACTTGTCATGGAGGGAATAGAAGAAGGGAGACTCTTGAAGCTGAAAGGTTCATCTGCCCATGCTCAAAACTTTGCATTCAGCTCACATCATGATGAAGGTACATTTCCATCAAGTCTTTTATGGCATGCTAGATTTGGACACTTAAATTATGACAGCCTTCGTTTGTTGAAGAAAAATGGTGTTGATGGACTGCCTACAATTCCTAGAAAACCTAAGGAATGTGATGCTTGTATTCTAGGAAAGCATAGCAAACATCCATTTCATGATTCACACTCCAGAGCACATAGAAAACTTGAACTTGTTCATTCATATTTATGTGGCCCTATGCCTATTGCTTCTGCAAATGGAAACAAATACATGATGACATTTATTGATGACTACACTAGAATGTGTTGGATTTACTTATTGAAGAATAAGTCTGATGCTTTTCAAACTTTCAAGAATTTTCATGCATGGATTGAAAATGATGCACAAACACATATTGGCTCTCTACGTACTGATAATGGAAAAGAATACACTTCAAACGAATTTGAAAATTATCTTCATCAACATGGAATCAAACATCAAACAACTATGCCATATAATCCACAACAGAACGGTGTAGCTGAAAGAATGAACAGAACCATTTTAAATATGGTCCGCTCCATGCTATTTTTCAAGAATGTAAAATTGATGTTTTGGGCTGATGCAGTTCTATGTGATGTTTACATAAAGAATAGGTGTCCTTCAAGTTCAATTAGAAACAAAACTCCTTTTGAAATGTGGCATGGCCACATTCCTTTGGTAAAGCATTTCAGGGTCTTTGGGTCCACCCGTTATGCCTTGATACCCAAAGGTCAAAGGAACAAACTTGGTGCTAGAAGTCGAAAATGTATCTTCTTGGGGTACTCCAATACCTCCAAAGGATATCGTCTCTATGATGAAGCAAATAAGAAATTTGTAATAGCAAGAGATGTCATATTTCTTGAATCTTCCAAGAGTGACAAGGTTGTTGAGTGGCAACTTGATCGCTTGGATAGATTCACACATGAAAATTCTTTCCAAGAATTTGATAATGTGATTCCACATCTTGAAGGGGGGATTCCGATATTGAATCAAACTGTGGAATCATGTCCTGAAGCACTCTCTCCCCCACATGAAGAAACAACCACGGATGACAAATTGGATGATGTGATTGACAGAATTGGGAGATTGAATCTTGAATCAATCCCAACTCAGTCAAATGACCAGCCTGGGCCATCTCAGAAAGGTCCTCCCAAATGGCTGACAAAGACACTGGAGAATGTTCATCCTGATGAGGTTGGAAAAACAAGAACAAGAAGTTCCACTCAAAAAATCGAAGGTGATGTAGATAATTCTGATTCTCCTGTTGATATGGATATTTCTTATAATTGTGAATTGAGTTTGTCTACAGATCATGAACCAACTTCCTTCAAAGAAGCCGCTTCTCATGATGAATGGAAAGAAGCGATGCAGAAGGAGTATGATGCCTTAATAAAGAATGGCACTTGGAAGCTGGTTGATCCGCCTTTGGGAATGAAACCAATTGGTTGTAAGTGGGTCTACAAGAACAAGTACAAAGCAGATGGCTCACTTGACAAGCACAAGGCCAGGCTTGTGGCAAAAGGATTCGCACAAAAAGAAGGAGTCGATTATGAAGAAACTTTTTCTCCCACAGCAAAATGGACCACCATCCGGACTCTCTTTGCCTTAGCAGCTCAGAATGAATGGAAAGTCCATCAGATGGATGTAAAAACAGCCTTCTTGAATGGAGATCTAAAGGAGAAAGTTTATATGTCCCAGCCAGAAGGATTTGTGATAAAGGGTCAAGAACACAAAGTTTTCAAACTTGCAAAATCCTTGTATGGCCTTAAGCAAGCACCACGAGCCTGGTATGAGAAATTGACCGAGCATCTTCTGAAACTTGATTTCAAACATTTTGATCTTGATGATGCAACTTTGTTTGTTAAGAAAGTTGGAAAAACAGTTGTATATCTTGTGGTATATGTAGATGATCTTTTGATAACAGGAAAAAATGAGAGCTATATTGCATCCATGAAGAAAGAGTTGAAGAAAGGTTTTGAAATGACTGATTTGGGTCATGTTCATTACTATTTGGTTATTGAAGTAATTCAACATCCTAAATTCATATTTCTTTCTCAAAAGAAGTACATTGGAGATCTCTTGAACAAATTTGGCATGGATGACTGTAAACCCTTAAGCACTCCAATGGAACAAAACTTGAAGCTCACATCTATTGAAGGGAAGGAATTTGAGGATGTAACTAAGTATAGACAGCTTGTAGGAAGTCTTATCTATCTGACCACCACCAGACCTAACATTTCATTTTCTGTTGGAATCCTCTCAAGGTTCATGCAAAAACCTTGTGAAGGACATTGGTCTGCTGCAAAAAGAGTGCTAAGGTACTTGAAGGGGACTCAAGACTTTGGACTCAAATATACACAGGTAGGCGACTTCAACTTGACCGGATACTCTGATTCAAACTTTGATGGCGACAAAGAAACAGGGGTGTCTACTACAGGTTACACCATGAGTCTTGGATCAGGAGCTGTCTCATGGAGATCACGCAAACAGTCAGTTCCAGCAGATTCCACGACCGAGGCAGAATATGTGGCAGCAGCTGAAGCAACAAAGGAAATTGTGTGGCTCCGGAAAATCCTGGAAGATTTGCATATGAAACAAATGTATTCCACTCCACTCATGATCGACAACACTTCTGCAATAAAGTTGGCCAAGAACCCAAAGTTCCATGATCGAACAAAGCACATCAATACAAAGTACCATCTAATTCGACATCATGTTCATGCCAAAACCATCCATCTACATCATTGTTCCACAAATGAGCAAACTGCTGACATCTTCACCAAAGCACTTGGAAGATAAAAGTTTGAAAAGTTCAGATCGATGCTTGGACTCACCAACATCCCTTCGGATTAAAGGGGGGAATGTTGACACCTAATCCTATGGATGGGTGTGCATATTTAATATTGTATATTAATTAATATTAGGAAATAAGGAAGGCCAAGAGTCATTGGGAGACGAATCCCAATAGCCTCACCTCCATGTATAAATCCATGTGCATTCTTCAGCTAATACACATTCTGATTTTGAGGAGTTACCTCCTAGTTTGACAATTAAATTATGGTTTAATTGATTATTCCATGAGGAAAATTAAACAAAATAGGTTTGTTTAATATTTCCTTTTGGGGTTTCCTGTTTAGACCATAAACAACCTAATAAATGTGGTTTATTAAGTTGTTTTACATAGTGAAAGCAATTTTACTTAGGGTAAAATTGGTCTTACATGGTATACTTGGGTCCATCTAATGATAATAGGTTAGATGACCAAAAAATGGTGTAACAGTATTGGATGTAACAATTAAGTAGGCCTTGGCTTACTATGGCACTTATATTGGGCCTCTCGTAGATCTAAATTCTCTTCCTACAGGACTTTGATTTTACAAGACCTACAGGACTTCGATTAACAAGACCTACATGACTTTGATTTTACAACAACAGCATATGCAGTGTGACAGAGCAGCTCATATCTTTATGTTTCCCCGATTAAGTGATGTGAGATTTACATTAGTTGCCACCAATTTCACATTTTCAGAAAATTTAGAGACTGAGCTACTTAAAAGGAGACTTCGTTGCTGGTAATAATCAAACACATGATTATTGTAAGTGTGCAGAAACAAGAAGCGCAGGTTTCTTTCTCAAGTAGGTTTTAAACCTAAGTCTTTAATTTCTAATCTATGACACTGTTCTCTTGAATCCTTTTCACATGCAGTCAATCTACTATCTCTTACTTTCCATTGCACCCACAGATGCCTCTTTAATTTCTAATATATGACATTGTTCTCTTGAATCCTTTTCACATGCAGTCAATCTACTATTTTCCATTGCACCCACAGATGGCTCTTTAATTTATAATATATGATATAACTGGATATCTTCTGATATCTTTTGGGTCTTTGTTGCCTTTATCTCTACATTCAACTACAATATTTGTTAATTTTGTTGTTGTACATGTAAATTTTGATATACATTTTGTTTGTTAATTTTGTTGTTGTATATGTTCAAAATTACAGAGAATTGAGTTGCTGATGTTTATTAATAGCATCACAGTGACAAACTTATTGTACAATAAACTATACATGCTCTATGATAGATGGTTGCCAAAAATATTTGGGAAGACACGGTAATTTTGCAAGTTCTTTAGTTGTTGAGGGTAGCCTTAAATTTTGCAATTTGTTTGGTTATTGAGGGTAGCCTTAGCTCTATTCTTGGATCTAGTTGTAAAGTGCACTGCCCAGAAATATTGATAACATTCATCTCCTCAACTCAAATCAAAGGAGATAATTGTAAACTGAAATAAAGACTTAGAAATGCAAATAAGAACATTGAAATAAAGACTCAGAAATGAAAATAAAAGTGTCAGAAAACTGAAATAAAGACTCATAAATTAAAACAAAATTGTAAGAAAAATGTGTTGTAATTGAAAAATCTAACCTGAATATACTGTGAAATGTTCTGTGGTGTGTTTTGTGATGGTTTGTCTCCATGGATGGTGAATAGTTTGAATGTGAAACATGTAACCTCAACAGTGGTTGAACTTCTTTTATACTTTTTTGCAGTTCAATTTAATGTGATCCAATGGCTAGGAATTTTTTTTTTGATCCATGTGCTTTGATCTGTTTTAATGGGAAATAGAATAGGTTGAATGTCATTTATTGAATTTATTGGGTGGGTGCCATTTATTGTACATAGTGGGTTTAAATGTTTTTATTGGGTGGGTGCCATTTATTGAACCCAATGGGTTTAAATGTTGAATAACACAGCAAATATGGCTGACATATATCTCCTTTTATTATGTGCAGGTATTGATATTTACTTGTGATACACAGCATCAGGGGTGATCAGATGGGATGAAGTGACTGCCTTATTGTACTTCTTGAATTGACCATTTTGGAAGGAAAAATGGTTTTATGAGTTTTCTAGTTGAGACAATAGGATTTGTACTCTTAATACTTATTAAACTATTTATGGACAGTTGGGGGCCCAGTCAATGATTTGGGAAATTTTGGACATAATTTAATATATATTTGGACTTCAAGTTATTTCTTTTGTTTAATTATTGGTTGCATATATGTCTATTTTTGGTGGGTTGATGGGACCAGTACTATAACAATTATTGGTCCCTGCACAACATTACACATCTCTCCCCTATAACAATAAAGAGAGTCCTTTGTCACAGTTGTTTGGCTACACATATTGTACCATCGGATTCAATTTTTTCTATGGCATTTAAAATTCATTCATTTATCGAATGTGTGAAATGATATCTATGTAGAAATTTTAATACAAATTATGTATTGCCTAGATTCTCCTGATCTAACAATTATATGCCACTGTTAAATACAGAATCGCTTCTACAAAAATCTTTATGGAATTTAAAACACGGTCGCCAATTGCAATATCAAGAAGAAATATCAATCACACATAACACAATTGTTTTTACCGGGAAAGCATAAAGCTAAAAAGCCCACTATCATATATTATGTATATATTATAGATCATGAAACAATCTCATACAAAACTCTAATCCAAGATCTCTCAGAACAATATACAATCGTCTCACATTGTCATACAAAAATTGGCAAATTCATGTGCCAATTTACTGCCTCCACTGAGCAATCCTAGTTGATAGCAATCCCTGAATGAATGGAATCTTGCTTGCCTTGATTGTGCAATCCTCATGGGCACAACCAATGTGTGTGTGGTTACATGAGTGCACCCACTAATGTCACAACTGATATTCTTATTGTCCTTTTCATCTACATCTCAACTGGGTCTCCACTGGATTTTACATGCATGTAGTTAACAGTAGTAAATCTTCAGTTGCATGTGAGACCACTAATTGTGAATTAATTAATAATTAATTCACTGATCTCTCTCTAGTGTATCCTTAGTTACAACTAGCACAACTGAGTTTAACTCACTTAACTGAGCTAAACTAATTTACAACTCACATAACTATACATCCAACTCAGTTACAACTTCGAATCACTCAGTTACAACTAAGTCCACTTGCATGTCCCACCAACCAACCTTTGAACTTGAATTTCCTATAGCTAACTGATTTTCCACTTCAGTTAACTATTTCCAACTGCTCATTGAGAATAGATTAATGTTTATTGTCCAACTAGTATTAAGGGATAATAATAGTCGACATGCATCTATAAATAGACATGTTATTTATAAATAGAACTCGCACATACATCTATAAATAGAATTTTCTCATCATCTATAAATAGAATTTTCTCATGCATCTAAAAATAGACCACCACCTGTAGAAATTTGCTGAATAATGAAGATTTATTCACCGAGATTATCCTGGTCACACACTAATTTGAATTCATGCATAACACATAACCTCTTCTACAATTGATCATCAATATGCGGAAATAGAAAGCATTCGCATGCGCTTATTAAAACATAATCAAGCACACATATCAACACAGGATGTAATGGGGAAAGCAATAGCTGAAAACCCCCAACTATCTGTATATTATAATGATAGAGAACATGTAACAATACATAGCACAAAGCTCTCACAGCTCTCAGCACTATCTCAATGCTACACACAAAACTAGTTGTGAAGATGAACTAGTCACAGGTTCAAATCTCCTCCACAAGTCTGCCTGCCTCTACTGCGCAATCCAAGTGAGTAATGAATGAGATCCAAGTTCGAATCCCACTAGCTCCAACTGCGCAATCCAAGTGAGTAATGAATGAGATCCAAGTTCGAATCCCACTAGCTCCAACTGCGCAATCCTCATTGGCAATCTCCATCAATGTGTGTGCAAATCTCATGCACAGCCAATAGTCACAACTAATAGCAAACTCACCCTTTCACCCACCTCTAACACTGGTCTCCACTGAACTGCCCATGCACTGCAGTTAACTGATGTGTTCTTTAGTTGACTTATGAGTTAATAATTAGTGAATTAATTATTAATTAATTCACACCACTCATCACTAGTGTATTTTTTAGTTAGACTAAATACAACTAGTTCAACTAAGTTAAACAGAACACAACTCCACCAACTGTCTCATCAACTCCACCAAACTCTGCCACTTGAGTCCTAACTGAATTCAACCATGCAATAGCTCAAATAACCCTTAGGAAAAGCGTATTTCCTTCTGTCAGCTGCATGTGCCACATCCAAGCATCAAACTGAAGTGCTCCAAGAGGATAAGATAATGTTTATAGTCTAAATATTATTAATGGTTAATAATATTTGACTGTTCTATTTTTAGCTTGACAGTCTAAAAATAGAAACCGCCTAATATCTAAAAAATAGAGGTCCATATATTTTTACCAACTCGACCAATCATCCATAAATAGCATCTTGCAACTCATAGACCATGATCCATATGTCTAAAAATAGACTTTGCGCCAAAAATAGCCTGTGGACCCACTTAGTGAAGGCGATTTCATTTCGCTAAGTTCCATCATCTTGTTTCATTTTCAACACTCCCTCTCAACAAGATATGGATTATCTGCAACCCCTATCCTACCTCTGTGGAATTCGAATTTGCTCCTGGTGAGCGCCTTCCTCAAGATGTCGGCATCCTGATCCTCTGTGGGAATATATGAAAGTAACATGATTCTCCGCTGCACACAATCTCTGATATGATGGTACCTGATGTCGATGTGTTTGGATCTATCATGAAATACTGGATTAGCTGAGAGTTTAATGCAACTCTGGTTATCACAATAAATCACAGTAGGCTCCAAATGCGACCCGAACAACCCGACCAGAATCTTCCTCATCCAAATAGCCTCGCATGCAGCCAAGCTTGCTGCCATGTACTCGGCCTCCGCGGAAATGAGTGCCATGGATCTCTGCTTCCTGTTGTACCAGGAAACTGTTGTCAACACGATACTGAAGATCCCTCCAGATGTGCTCTTTCGGTCCATTGGGCTCCCTGCCCAATCTGCATCCGTGAAGCCACATAGCTTCACCTCATCCTCCTGTCTGTACCACAGTCCATATCCCGATGTGCCACTGAGATAACGCAATACATGCTTGCCTGCCTTCCAGAAGAGCTTGGTAGGCTTAACCATAGCTTGTGAAAGCTGGTTAACAGCATAGCATATATCGGGTCGTGTATTGACCAGATACATAAGCGACCCCACCAACTGTCGATAGACAGTGGCATCCACTACCTCCGCAGAAGTAGCATCCTCCTTCCTCCAACCACCAGGAAGAGGAGTGTCAACAGGCTTGCAGCCTTGCATGTTGAACCTCTCCAGAATCTCCCGGGCATACTTGCCCTGAGAAACAAACAGTCCTCCGCTGCGCTGCCAAATCTCCAATCCCAGGAAATAATGAAGGATGCCCAAGTCCTTCATCTAAAACTCTCGTGCAAGATCCTCCTTGCATGAAAGTATCAACTGCTCATCGCCAGTCAAAATCAGATCATCTACATACAGTACGATGATCAACAGCTTCCCCTCCACCACAATCTGGTACAGGTTAGAATCCGCCTCACTCTTGGAGAATCCAAGCCCGGTGAAGTAGCTGTCTATCCGAGTGTACCAAGCACGAGGTGCTTGCTTCAGCCCGTACAGTGCTCTCTTGAGTCGGCACACATGCGACTCACTGCTGAAGATCTCGAAACCTTCAGGCTGCTCTATGTACACCTCCTCCTCAATGACTCCATTGAGGAATGCAGTCTTCACATCCATCTGATGGATGTGCCACCCCATCTGCGCTGAGAGAGCTAGGATCGTCCGTATGGAAGAGTACCTTGCGACAGGAGAAAAGGTCTCCTCATAATCGATCCCCTCGATCTGTGAGAAGCCACGGGCAACAAATCTTGCCTTGTACTTCTCCACACTCCCGTCAGCCGCCTACTTCACTTTGTAGATCCATCACGAACCCACCACTGATTTCCCCTCCAGTCGCGGGACAATCTCCCATGCATTGTTTCTGACAATCGAATCATACTCTTCCACCATGGCATCTACCCATGCGGGATCCTCCACAGCTTCCTCGAAATAGGATGGTTCTATCACGACACATTTTCTCATAAGAGCCATGTATCTAGTGTACCGGTCCGATGACTGTCTCTGTCTACGCTGTGCTGTAGGTGGTCCTACAACCTTCTCTGCATCTCGAGCCAATCGCTCAGCTTCTGTAGTGTACTTGCGCCCTCTGATGGTTGGCATTGCATGAGTGGTCTCTTCCACTCCATGAACTTCCTCTTGTGGCTGATCCACATCCGGAAGCTCATCCTTAGGAACTAATAGCTCCTCATCTGCATGCAAGTGTGGCTCCCTCTCAAGAGAAAACTGCATGGCTTTCTCCTCCTGAAATTTGATATCCCGTTGCACAACAGTCTTGCGACTGTCTGGAAAATACACACAATAGTTGTGGGGCGTATCAGTGTACCCCACAAATATCCCAACCTCTGCGGTCGGATCCAGCTTCTTTCTGGCATCCTTCGTCACATGCATGTAGACAGGTGAACCAAAAATCCTCAAATGGGAAATATCAAGCCTCTTGCCAGAAAACGCCTCCTCCGGTGTACTCATGCCAAGTATCTTGTGAGGACAACGGTTCTGCACATATACTGCAGTATTGCATGCCTCCGCCCACAAGTGAAGGGGTAGGCCCCAGTCTTGTAACATCGGCCGTACATACCCACGATGGTTTGTTCTTAACAAACAACCACGTTAAATTTGTTGGTTATGGGGGTGCGACCAGAACTCCTCTCTGAATCCTTGTCTAGTGACTGCAAAGTCCTTAATTTGTGCGGTAGAATTCACCACCATTATGCTCCTAAGAGCCTTCACATGCTTCCCCGAGTCCTTCTCAACCAGCGCCTTGAACTCACAGAACTTTGAGTATGTCTCGCTCTTCTTCTGCATGAAGAAGATCCAGCACTTTCGAGAGAAATCATCAACAAAGATCATAGTACTTGTGCTTTGCTGTCGAAGCTACTGAGAAAGGTCCACACACGTCTGTATGAACTCTCTCAAGGATCGTCGTGGCGTGACTATCCTTCTTGTGAAAGGTGGCTTTCACAAATTTTCCCAAGGTACACCCCTTGCACTGATCTGACTGCACAAGAGTTCCCTTAGGAAGCCCAGTAGAAATCTGCTGCAGTATCTTCAAAGCTCCATGGTGAAGGTGGCCCAATCTCCGGTGCCACAGCTAAATGCCATCATCGACTCACCACGCCTGTATACATGCAGCTATTTAAATATCTATACAGTGATAAGGTTCTTGGCCTAGAACCCCTGTCTTGGGTCTCCGGTTATCTGCTGTAGGAAGGATTTCTCCTTGTGGTACATGTCACCTGTCTTCCAACATAACCCACGGTGATTCTTCCTCAAATCAAGACATGGCCACTTCCTTCAATACGAAGGGTTTTGCAGACTCCCCCTCTCAAGGAGAAGTAAGTCAAATGTAATGTGCTTATACCTACCATGGATTGTGCCCATCTCGATGTGCACTCCAGATCTTTATCTCAGGATACAAGCAAAATCTTGATCTCCGGTGTGTGAAATGGCCTTTCCACCTCCCAAGAACCATGATGCATCACTTGAGACCAAGCATGTGATTGGTGAAAATCCATCTTCGGCTGGGAGGCCAATGCCTCTCCCGCTGCAAATCCAGCAGCTTTCTTATTTTTCTTCTTCTGCGGACAATCTGTGGCATAGTGTCCGTGATGGTGACAGTGAAAACACTTTACCTTGGACATGTCTTGCTTCTTTCCTTTCGCACTAGAGTAAGAAGTTTCTTTCTCTTCCCCTTCTTTTCTTTGCCATCCAAAGCACAATTTTCTTCATCAGATGCCTTTGATGAAGATCCGTCCCTGGTAGTCCACCTTATCTCCTCTTGCATGAGATCTGACCAAAGTCGCTCCCATCCCGGCCACTTCTCCGAGCAGATTGTGGTCCACAGTCAGAATACGGCTGAAAGGAGAGCCAGATCCACCAAGTCCTCATCATCGACAGTCACCCCCACACTTCCCAGCTCATCTCTGCATTGAGTGAACTTCGTGAGGTACTTGGCGATACTGTCGCCTTTCTCCATCTTAATGTTTCTGAGTTTATCCTTGAGCGCCAACTTCCTCTAGTCGCTCTTGCTCTGGAATAGATCTGTCAACGCTTTCCACATCAAGTATGGAGAAGCCTTTCCATGCAGGCTAGATACAATGTGATCCTTCACGCCCTCCAACAGAATCCTTCGACATTTCGCCATCTTCTTTTTCCAAGCCTCAACTTGAGCAGCGTCAGTAGGCTTTGGGATCTCATTATCTATGAACTCCTTCAGCCCGTTATCATCTAATACCGCCTCCATTCTATCCTTCCATGAAACATAATTCGAACTTCCCTCAAGGGCATATTCCAGTCCCAAACCGTTGAAAGACATTACAACTCCGGCACCAAGAAAACTAACTGCTGCAAAATTCGAATTCCAAGCTCAAAACTCAACTGCTTCTGGATCTGTGAGAACAAATTATTTCTAGCACAGAGATCGACTGTAGGGGCGTTTACTGGATATATCACCTTTCAGAGAAAGGATGGATCCAGAGGCTACCTGGCCCGTTACAGACTCTGTCTACCGAAATAATTGTAATCACTGTAGTAGATCCCGATGATCAATTCTCTAGCTCCGATACCATGTAGAGATTTGTTGAATAATGAAGATTTATTCACCGAGATTATCCTAGTCACACACTAATTCGAATTTATGCATAACACATAACCTCTTCTACAATTGATCATCACTATGCGGAAATAGAAAGCAGTCGCATGCGCTCATTAAAACATAATCAAGCACACATATCAACACAGGATGTAATGGGGAAAGCAATAGTTGAAAACCCCCAACTATCTGTATATTATAATGATAGAGAACATGTAACAATAAATAGCACAAAGCTCTCACAGCTCTCAGCACTATCTCAATGCTACACACAAAACTAGTTGTGAAGATGAATGTTGCTGTGTTCAAATTTCCACAAGTTTCCACGCTCATCACAATCCATGAGTAATGAATGAGATCCATGTTCAATCTCATGGTTCCTGTCTCAACTTTCATCTCAACTTCATCAATGTGTGTGCAAATCTCATGCACAGCCAATAGTCACAACTGATAGTAGACTCACCCTTTCACCCACCTCTAACACTGGTCTCCACTGAACTGTCCATGCATTGCAGTTAACTGATGTGTTCTTTAGTTGATTTATGATTTAATAATTAGTGAATTAATTAATAATTAATTCACACCACTCATCACTAGTGTATTTATCAATTAGACTAAATACAACTAGTTCAACTAAGTTAAACCGAACACAACTCCACCAACTGTCTCATCAACTCCACCAAACTCTGCCACATGAGTTCTAACTGAAGTCAACCATGCAATAGCTCAACTAACCCTTAGAAAAAGAATATTTCCTTCTGTCAGCTGCATGTGCCACATCCAAGCATCAAACTGAAGTGCTCCAAGAGGATAAGATAATGTTTATAGTCTAAATATTATTAAGGGTTAATAATATTTGACTGATCTATTTTTAGACTGGCAGTCTAAAAATAGACTTCGCCCAATATCTAAAAATAGAGGTCCATCTATTTTTACCAACTTGACCAATCATCCATAAATAGCATCCTGCAACTCATAGACCATGATCCATATGTCTAAAAATAGACTTTGCGCCAAAAATAGCCTGCGGGCCCACTTAGTGAAGGCGACTTCATTTCACTAAGTTCCATCATCTTGTTGCATTTTCAACACCACCTAAAAATAGTCTGAAGCTCCATCCTAGTGTAGGTGTGTAATTTTCACTAGAATATTCTTGTTGAATCTCAACACTCCCTCTCAACAAGAAAGGGATTATTCTTCACCCCGATCGTGTCTCTATGGTATTTGAATTTTCTCCTGGTGAGCGCCTTCGTCAGAATAACTGCATCATGATCTTCCGTAGGAATGTACTGAAGCAACATGATCTTCTGTTGCACACAATCTCTGGTATAATGATACCGGATATCTATATGCTTAGATCTATCATGAAACACAGGATTAATCAAGAGTTTAATGCAACTTTGATTATCACAGTGAATCAGTTTCGGATCTAAATGAGAACCAAACAAACCAACCAAGATTTTTCTCATCCAGATAACTTCACATGCATCTTGACTTGTTGTCGTGTATTCCGCTTCCACTGAACTGAGTGCCATGGATCTTTGTTTCCTGTTGTACCAAGAAACAGTTGTAGATCTAATACTAAAGATCCCCCCCTGATGTGCTCTTTTTGTCCATTGGGCTGCATGCCCAATCTACATCCGTGAAGCCATGTAACTTCACCTCATCCATATGTCTGTACCATAATCCATACTCAGATGTGCCCCTCAGGTATCTCATGACATGCTTGCCCGCCTTCCAAAATAGCTTGGTAGGCTTAACCATTGCTTGACTTAGTTGGTTAACTGCATAGCATATGTTTGGTCTCGTGTTCACTAGATACATTAGCGAACCCACTAACTGTCGATAGATAGTAGCATCTACTACATCTCCAGATGTAGCATCCTCTTTCCTCCAGTTTCCTGGAAGAGAAGTATCCATGGGTTTGCAGTCCTCCATGTGAAACTTACCCAATATATCCCTTGCATACTTGCCTTGAGACACAGAAATTTCACCATCTCGCTGCCATATTTCCAATCCAAGGAAATAATGAAGGAGGCCCACATCCTTCATCTCAAACTCCTTTGCAAGGTCCTCCTTGCATGAGTGTATCAGCTGCTCATCACGAGTTAGTATCAAATCATCAACATAAAGAACAATGATTAAAATCTTACCCTCCACCACAATTTAGCATAGGTTTGCATCTGCCTCACTCTTGATGAAGCCAATTCTGGTGAAATAGCTGTCTATCCGAGTGTACCAAGCACGGTGTGCTTGCTTCAACCCATACAGCGCTCTTTTGAGTCGACACACATGCGACTCGCTGCTGAAGATCTCAAATCCTTCAGGATGCTCTATTTACACCTCTTCCTCAATTATCCCATTGAGAAACGTAGTCTTCACATCCATCTGATGAATGCGCCAACCCATCTGCGTTGAGAGAGCAAGGATAGTCCTTATGGAAGAATACCATTTGACAGGTGAAAAGGTTTTTTCATAATCAATCCCCTCGATCTGTAAGAAGCCCTGAGCCACAAATATGGCCTTGTATTTCTCAACACCCCCATCAGCAGCTTGTTTTACCTTGTAGATCCATCTTGAACCTACCACTAATTTATCAACCGGCCTTGGAACAATTTCTCAAGCACTACATTAGGGGGAATTTTGAGGTCTAAAATAGGCCTCCTAAGGAAATTATAAAATAATAGTGGAAATAATAAAATAATATTTGATTACATCATCAAATTTTAGAGGTAAAAAAGAAAAAAAACTACTTTTTCAACTTATCTCCCAAATTTTTTACTCAAATTTTCGTGTAGTAGGGTCCATTGAAAGTATGCAACTTGGGTACTCCTTGAATGAGGAATTAAATTTTGCATCCAATAAGTACTCCCACTCGAAATTTGAGTAAAAAATTTGGGAGATAAGTTGAAAATACAATTTGAAAAATTAGTTTTATTATTTTATTATTTTTTAATCATTTTGCCCTTTTACTTAAAAATGGTGAGCCCCATGGTTGACATCATCATCTTGAATCCTATTGGTTCTTATAAAGTTGATTTGTGTTGTACATTTTTCCTAGGAGGCCCATTTTGGACCTCAAAATTCCCCTAATGGTTTCTGACAATGGAGTCATACTCCACCATAGCATCTACCCATGTGGGCTCCTGCACTGCTTCCTAAAAGGAAGATGGCTCAGTCACGATAAATTTTCTCATGAGAGCCATGTATCCAGTATATCGTTCAAGAGACTGTCTTTGTCTGCGTTGTGAAGTAGGGGCTCCTACATTCTGCACAACATCAAGTCTCAGCCTATCAGCTTCTATGTTACGCCTTCTGTCAGTTCTGATGTTTGGCTCTGCGTGAGTGGACTCCTCCACTCCATGAACCTCCTCCTGTGGCTGATCCACATCTAGAGACTCATATTTTGGAACCAATAGTTCCTCCTCTGCATGCAAGTCCAGCTCCATCTCAAGCGACAACCGCATGGCTTTCCCCTCATCGAATTTTATATCCCGTCGCATAACAGTCATCTTATTGTTAGAAAAATACACATGATAATTATGGGGTGTTTCTGTGTACCCCACAAATATCCCAACTTCAGCAGTCGGCTCCATCTTATTCCTGGCGTTCTTGGTCACATGCACATAAACAGATGAGCCAAAAATCGTGAAGTGAGAAACATCCAGTTTCTTACCAGTGAAAGCTTCTTCGGGTGTACTCATGCCAAGTACTCTATGAGGACAAAGGTTTTGTACATAAACCGCAGTGTTACATGCTCTCACCCACAAATGCATTGGTAGGCCCTGATCATGCAACATCCCTCGTGCTGCACCCACGATTGTTCTGTTCTTCCTCTCTACGACCCCATTTTGTTGTGGGTTATGAGGCGCTATGAGTTCTCTTCGAATTCCTTCTTTGCTGCAGAAGTCTTTGAATTCATTAGAGATGTATTTTCCACCATTATCGCTCCTTAGAGCCTTCACTTGCTTCCCCGACTCTTTCTTCACCAATGCCTTAAACTCACAGAACTTTGAGAATGTTTGATCCTTCTTCTGCATGAAGAAGATCCATCATTTACGAGAAAAGTCATCAACAAAAATAACATAATACTTATGTTTTGTTGTTGAAGCAACTGAGAATGGTCCACACACGTCTGTGTGAACTCTCTCTAGGATCACCGAAGCACGGTTCTCCTTTTCATGAAAGGTGAACTTTACATACTTCCCCATGGTGGAACCCTGGCACTAATCTAACTGAGCAAGTGTTCCCATTGGAAGTCTAGTAGATATCTGTTGCATGGCTTTCAAGGCTCCATGATGAAGATGGCCCAATTGCCTGTGCCATAATTCGCCCTCATCTCGGCTCACCACTTTTTCTGCCTTGCCCATAATGGCAGCACAGCCATCTACCTCCAGCTTGTAGAGATTCTTAACTCGAATCCCTATCCTCTTGGCTTGACTAGTCTTTTTATGTCGCAGGAAAGCTTTTCCATTGCTAAAAACAATGTCATAGCCTCTGTCCTCCAACATTGCGACTAAGACCAAGTTTTTCTTCGGACCTGGAACATGCATAACATCTTTAAATTGAAATGGTTTACCTGACTCCCTCTCAAAGGTAATGGTACCAATGTCGGTCGCACTATATCTTCCATCGTCATCCATCTTTATATGCATTTGGAGATCTTTCTCCTCCAAGTCACTGAAAATCTCCTTATCTCCCATCATGTGGAAGGAAGCGCCACTATCCAAATACCACACCGATCCCAATGTAATTGACACCATGCATGCGATCAAGGAGAAGTCAAGTTCAAATTCTGAGGCAAGGGCCTCACCAGCTACAGCTCTAGCATCCTTCTTGTTCTTCTTCTTCTGCGGACAGTTAGTAGCGAGATGTCCATGTTCATGATAGTGAAAACACTTCACCTTGGACAAATCCAGCTTCTTGCCTTTAGACTCGGATTTAGAATGGAATTTATTCCTCTTCCCCTTCCTTACCTTGGTAGCCAAAGCACAATCCTCTTCATCATCATGCTTTGATAAAGCTCCTTCTATGGTGTTCCGCCTGAAATCCTCCTGCACTAGATCCGACCACAGTCGTTCCCAATCCGGCAGTTTTTCCTGTATGTTGACAGATTCTTCATAATTGTGCCAACTCTTAGGAAGTCCCAAGAGAGCCAATCTCACCAAATCATCATCAGCAACAGTGATTCCCACACTCCCTAGTTCATCCTGACATTGGACAAACTTTGTGAGATACTTTGGAATGTTGTCGCCCTTTTCCATCTTGATCTTCCTGAGTTCATCTTTTAGTGCCAATTTCCTATGGTCGCTGCTAATTTGGAAAATATCCGTCAAAGCCTTCCACATAGCATATGATGTGGCTTTCCCATGAAGGCTTGAGAAAATGTGGTCTCTTACACCTTCCAACAGAATCCTCCTCGCCTTTGCCACTTTATTTTTCCATGCATCAATTAATGCAGCATCCGTTGAAGTGGGCTTAGGAACATCATTGTCAATGAAATCCTTCAAGCCATTATCTTCGAGCACTGCCTCCATCTTGTCCTTCCAGGAAATGTAGTTCAAGTTGCCCTCGAGTGCATACTCTAGCCGCAAGCCATTGAAATCCATTTCAATGTTTACTCAACTGTAGCACCAAGAAAATATTTCTGGAAATTCGAATTGTTTCCACCAACAAACTCAACTCCTACTTCAAAATTGCAATCTTCTGTGCTCCGATACCATGAAAAAATTTTAATACAAATTATGTACTACCTAGATTCTCCTGATCTAAAAATTATATGTCACTGTTAAATACATAATCGCTTCTACAAAAATCTTTGCAGAATTTAAAACATGGTCGCCAATTGCAATATCAAGAAGAAAGGTCAATCACGCATAACACAGATGTTTTTACCGAGAAATCATAAAGCTAAAATCCCCACTATCATATATTATGTATATATTATGGATCATAAAACAATCTCATACAAAACTCGAATCCAAGAGCTCTCAGTACAATATACAATTATCTCACACTGTCATACAAAAATTGGCAAATTCATGTGCCAATTTACTGCCTCCAGACAGCTTGCCTCCACTGAGCAATCCCAGCTGATAGCAATCCCTGAATGAATGGAATCATGTTTGCCTTGACTACGCAATCCTCATGGACACATCCAATGTGTGTGTGGTTGCATGAGTGCACCCACTAATGTCACAACTGATAGTCAAATTTTCCTTTTCACCTACATCTCAACTGGGTCTCCACTGGATCTTACATGCATGTAGTTAACAGTAGTAAATCTCCAGTTGCATGTGAGACCACTAATTGTGAATTAATTAATAATTAATTCACTGATCTCTCACTAGTGTATCTTCAGTTACAACTAGCACAACTGAGTTTAACTCACTTAACTGATTTAAACTACTTTACAACTCACATAACTACACATCCAACTCTGTTACAACTTTGAATCACTAAGTTACAACTAATTCCACTTGCATGTCCCACCAACCAACCTTTGAACTTGAAATTCCTATAGCTAACTAATTTTCCACTTCAGTTAACTATTTCCAAGTGCTCATTGAGAATAGATTAATGTTTATTGTCCAACTATTATTAAGGGATAATAATATTCGACATGCATCTATAAATAGACATGTGATCTATAAATAGAACTCGCACATACATCTATAAATAGAACATCATCTATAAATAAAATTTGATCATCATCTATAAATAGACTTTTTTCATCATCTATAAAATAGAATTTGCTCATGCATCTAAAAATAGACCACCACCTAAAAATAGTCTGAGGCTCCATCCTAGTGTAGGTGCATAATTTTCACTAGGATCTTCTTGTTGAATCTCAACACTTTAGAGTGCTCATCATCAATCACCCAACATGTGCAAAAATTTGACTAGCACATTCGACTTCATCAACGCATACAAATTAGCCGGCATATCTGCCTATCGACTGCAAAGGTTAATTAGGTGGATTTCACTCTAGCAAGATCAACATTTATCAACAGACTAAAAAAAAAATGAAAGGGCCATTGACTCCTTCCCCATTCTTGTTGTTGAGTATGTTTTCATTGATGTCAAAGCAGGAGCAGGTGTAGTAGTGCAGGTTGGTGTAGAATGCAGAGTATGTATAGTTATCGGCATTGATGCTAAGGTTTGGAGGCCATTGATATGATGGATTCACGGGATGATGCATCTTAACCATGAAACCATAGTTGCAACAGAAACCTTAATTTATAGGATGAAACCCTAACCCTAGGGTTTGGAATCCTTGTGCAGATAATAATGATACAGCTTGATGTTCTTGAGTATTGGATGTTGTTGATATTACAAGTGGGAGATAAAACCCTAGCTATTAGATGAAACCCTAGTCCTAGGGTTTGAGTTCCTTGGACGATGAAGACAACTTGCCTTTGATTGGAGTTTTCAAGCTTCAAATCATTGATTTTGCATCAAAAACCTTTATAGATGGGTTTTTCTCGACTTGTTGATTCTTTTGGTATGTGAAGTGTCTCATGGACTCTCACGGTTTGAGAGAAAAGTTGAAGATCCAATTTAGGGTCCAAGACCCAAGGGCAACTGAGATAGCAATGATGATAATGTGGCATAATTGGATGATGTGGAAAAATCTATTTAAAGATGATGATGTGGCAGCATTTAGTTAAACTTGCAAATGAATCAAATAGTGTGACATCCATAAAGACACTTTTCAAAGAAGATTAAAAAAAAAAAAAAACTAATTTGGCTAGGATTTTGGGCCAAATTTTTTTAAAGATAAACTCTTTTGTTTCTCTCCAAAATTGTGGCTCCGGGAAAAAGAATTTTATATTATTTTATTATTTAAAAAAAGGCGAGGACTTGAGAAATTTGTCCTAAAATTGGGGCCAAGAATAAAAAATCAAATTCCCAAAGTTATGAAGTCGATTATCCAAAGTCACTTGTTCAAAACTATATAAAGAGAATTTGTCTAATCACAAAGTCGTCAACAGAGACACATATTCCTTTGAAGTTACTTCACGAATCTGTGAAATATCCCAGTGATCAAGGTATTTGTGGTTCATTTGTCTTTTAATTTCTCGGCATAAGGGTTGCGAAATTTGTTTTTGCTTGAAATATATTTTGCGACTAGCATGAAGATCGAAAAAGAGCCTTGTTTCTGGTCTCCTTCTTGCAGGTCGACGTCATTCTCCTATAATCTGCGGCCTCATTTTCTGATCTAAAAAAATATGACCAAATGTTAATTACATTATTTGATGGAATTATGTCCTCGGCTAGGGCACATTTGTAATTATGAATTGAAGAGAGTATGGGGTCATCAGAAGGGAGGATGGTTGTCTCTTTCCATGAGGTGACTAAGTGACATAGAGAATCCTTGATTGCAGTGAGGGTTCCCATTCAGCACCATTTCATTTCATAATTTGCTAATGTTGAAACAAAAGAAACCAACGCTTAACAGTATTCAATCAAGGGGAGGTCTACGATCCATGGATATGAATGGAATAACGGATCCCATTTCATGACTGCCTGCAGCTAAACCAAAACAGATCCTATGAAAGCTCCATGATCGACCTTCCACCAGTCAAGAAGGACCTAATTTCAAACACTGGGTTTTTTTAAACTCGAGATTTTTTTATTTGGATGCACTAAATAATGTGGCCTATTCTTGAGTTCCAAGCCATATGAGAACCCTATACGGCATATAAACCTAAAGTCAAAGTTGCACTATCAGTGCCAAACTCTGGAAAATTAGCCTATTTTCTGAAGTAGCAAAGTGAACCTTACAAAAAAACACTACACAGTGACTAGCTTGCGGTCCTATTACATTTGGTTTATTGAAGGTATCTACGGCATACTCCTACTAGCAAGCGTCCAAAGCATCAGTTGATCCCGAACTCATGACTTCCTTAAGAAATCGACGTGACTCAGGACCTTAATCCCACATTACAAGTAACCAAGTTTTGGCAGAACTGCAGTTGTGTCCTGAATTGAGCTTTGCAGCATCAACTAAACCTTATGGAAAATACGAAACAGTCCTATTCCAAAAGGGTGCAATGAAGATTTAAAGAATCTTGATGTAATATGCATGTTGACATTAAAAAAAGTATATTTCAGTGACAATGTTCATCTTGCTTGAATGGAATCCTAAAACGGTCAAGTTGAAGCAACAGTAGCACATTTACAATTGATAGCTTTGTTACTTTGCAAGAAGACAGTAAAAAGGGTTATGGAGTAAAAAGGGTGTTGGCATCCTCAGCTGGTATATCCTACAACAGTTAAGGTATTGTATTTCTCTTTATGTTCTTATTTTATTGTACTGTATAGTCTTATTTCTCTTTATGTTCTTATTTTATCTTCTTTTCATCAAACAATCATCAAATCAAAACATGAAGATAAACGATACCAGATATAGGCATTTAGCCAAGGCTAAAATCCCTCTATAAGGGAAAACTCAGTCAAACTCTTCCACTAATAGATTCAAATCAAATTGAGACAAACCAAGACCTTAGATGTGACCAAAAGACATTCCTCCTCTGACCAAGTCAGCATTCCAAGATGATTCTGCAAACTTCAGTTGTCCTCTTGCCTCTCAACTTCAACCCAACAACACAGAATTTTTGGCCCCCATCTTCCAAATTTTTGGCCCTAATGTAGATCTGAAATTTTGGCCTCTCCAACAGCTTCATAATTTTGAACATGTGAGTCAAAGAGAGAGAAAAATAGCTTCTTCTTGCTTGACAAATGTCTCCTCCTTCGCTAGGGTTTTCTCCTTCTTAGGGATTTTTGCTCTCTTTTCTTCTTCCAACTACTGCATATCAAACTTGCTTGATATGTGCTCAAAATTAGGTCGAGTTGTTGCCTTTACATAGTGGATTTTGCCTCCCAATGAGGCCAACTTGGTGGAGGATGCCTAAATGACCTAATTTACATCAAAATAAATTTCTTTCTTGATATATAAAGCCCAAGAAGGGTCTTTTACATAATGACAAGGACAAGGACTCTTAACACAAACCCTATAAGCCTGCGATGGAGATTTTGACCTAAAAATCATTGACCCATGCATGAAACCCATGCTTTAATAAGTCAATTTCTTTTACACAAAAAAAAATTTTATGTTATCCAAAATAACACTTAGGATTATTCTTTGAGTCAATTGGTTAAATTAGTTAGGGTTTTGATTTTCTCAAAATAAATTTCCATGTACAAAGGTCAGTTTTGTCATAAAGTCAATTCTTAGGGTCATTGTGAATTTAAGTGGGGTGTTATCATAAAGGTTAAAATCCACTTTCATGTGTCTCGAGCTTATCTGGTCATAATTGGCATTTTGACAGTTTTACAGAATTTCATAGCAATTTCAATTAAGGCAACCGAGGGTTTGCTACAGAAGTTTTTGACACTTCTGTAGTGGATCTGCCTTTTTGAACACTTGTCTTACTACGAAATTTTGTTGTTGTAGTAACGGTATGATAACAATAAAAAAATTTAAAAAGGGGTTGTGGCCAGAGTCACGGTGGGTTATGAATACATGCTATTTGTATTTATCCATCTTTCCCAAAACGCTCACACCGTATAGCTCCATTCCTATTTCGTTCACTTTCCACTTTAGATTAGTTTTGTTGTCATAAGCTCGGTCTTGTTGTCATTCGAATTGCTTTTGTTGTCCTAAGCTTAGTCTTGTTGTCTTGTGAGTTGGTCTTGTTGTCTTTAGTGAAGGTCTGTTGGTGTCAATAGCAAGTCTAGCGGTCTTTAGGATAATTTGCAGGTGGTAGGCAGCTCTCAACATGTTGAATCCATTGCATAGAGGAAGCAATATAAAGGAGGCTTAGTTGTAAGGTATGAACCAATGGATATGAAGTTATTAGAGGAGGACCCTGCTTTCACTCAAGCATTTGACAGTGTGGGGTGCCTTCGTTTATGTCAAAAGTTGCAGGGTTACCATGGGTAGATTTCCAAAGACTTTGCTATCAATTTCACAGGGACAGAATCTACGGTGGGCATGTTGAAATTTGCAGTGTCCCCTGACACCATTTCCCGTGCTACAGAGATCCCAAGGACTAGAGAAATGTGGTTTAAAGTGCAGAAGTTTCAGCTGCTGAATTTTGATGAGTTTCTTAAGGAAGAGCACAAAGGGATTGATATGACTGCAGGCATCTCCAGAACTTTCTTCAAAGAACATTTTTCTAAACTCCTGATGGTCATCCAGAAGTACTTCATATATCAAGGCAGGTTCAACATGGTCTACCAATACCATTTCAAATTTCTATTGCATTTCACAGGTAAAAAACCTTTAGACATTCCTTTTTATCTGTATAGAAGTTTGGAAAAGATGGCTGACAAGGTCCAAGCCAAGCCTGATGCCAGTAATACCTTTGTTTTCCATCATGGTATTATTAAATTGTTGGTTGTAGAAGATTTAAACAGGTTGAACAGAGATTGGCTCACCTGTCTATTTTTAAGTGGCCATGAGTTAGATACTTCCACCCCTAGGAAAACTCCAAAGTCCAAATCAATAACCCTTAGGGAAGAAAAAAAATCGGAGGCAGAACCTGTAGCTGAACATGTAGCAGAACCTATGGCATTAGTAAAAACTTCTACAAGCACCGAGAGGAGGATGACTACAAGTCAAAGGAAAGGGAAGGGAAAACTATATGATATCCTAGAAGCTATTGAGATTGAAGAAAGTCCAGAATTGCAACCTGTAGAAATGACAAAGGCATAAACTAAAAATAAGAGAAAGAGAGCCAAGAAATTAGATTTTACACAAGAGGAACCAGGTTTTGTTTTTAAACCTAGGAAGCCTGTCACAAGATCACAGTAGCCAATTGAAAAGATGTCAGAGGTACCTTCAGAAAAAACAGAGCTAGCAAAGAAAAGGAAAGGCAAAGAGGATGTACAAGAAAAAATTGAAATAGAGGCTTTGCAAGAACAATTGAGGGAAGTTAGGCAGGAGGTGATAGAATCTAAATTACTGTTTAAGGAGTTAGAAGAAAATATATCAAACCAGCTAGATTTCAATGGAAATTTTGCAAAAGAATCTAGAAAAATGGTAAAGAGGACTAGAGGCCTTTGCATAGAATGATGAAACACATGAGCAGAATGAACAATTGACTACAAGCAGACAGGAAAAAGTTGCAGGGACAAGTCAAAGCATTAGAAACCCAAATTGAAATGATCAAAGTGGAACTTGCAAAGAGAAATCTCAAGGTTATTGTTGAAATAGATGGCACTCCTTGAATATGGTAAAATCCTTAATTTTTTCCTATGATATGTTTAACCAATAATTTTAGTAGTATACAGGTTTGGACAGCTATTAAGAGTGATAAGGAGGCACAGGAAACTAAGAAAAGGCAAAAACTTAGAAAATTGACAGTTTCGTAGCAACTCCCCATAGTTAAGTCGAATATTTGCTATAGAATTGTTGTAGGTTTTCATGGAGGAAAAGAAAAGTTTAAACCTCAACTAAGGGAATTCTAAAGGCATGTGTTTAACTAAAAAACATCAATGAAGACCCCTGAACTGTCAAAAAGGTCATATGGGTAGCAGAAAGGTGTTTTTTGCATTTGCTACCAAATTTTGCTATAAAACTTATGCGTGATAAAGTTTTGATTAGTTTTTGGGCAATCAGATAGTAAAGCATTAGATGGGCCACAGGTCATAGGAGTGTCCACATCATCAGCGAATGGACTCCTATTTTTCAGCAAGACAGTTTAGTAGGTAAACCAGGTCAGCATCCACGTGGCAAAATCTCAACATTCCAAACACAGCACTCCAACACATTTCAGCAGTTGGTTGCATTCGATGAGGGTCACCAACAGAATTTGTAACTCAATTAGAATTAGGTCTCTTAGTTATACATCGATATATCTGAGGTGGCATATTTTTGTTATGAATACCTTTCTCTATATATGTGTAACCTTTTCACTTTTATGGGGTTGGTGGATGTTGTGAGAAGGCCACTTTATGTAAATATTTTCTCCAGTTAATATACATTTGCAGCAAACTCTTTTTTTCACCTAAGATTCTATTTTGGCTTATATGTTATTTCTTCATGTTTTAAATGTTGTTATCAATTTCATAGCATATTTATTACTTGGAATTCATGTCAGATGCTCCATCTTCCTTCATTTTTTGTGTTTTACTGTAAATGTTTATGTCACGTCAGTTTAAAGCCATGTTGGTGAGAAGTCAGGTCTCGCGGACAAGACCCAGGTTCAAGAGTTGTGGCCAACAAAGGGGTCCGGTGTAGTCTAGGAACACGCCGGCATTTTCACCCTGCTCTGGAGAGCAGTGCGTCTCACCCGAGGCGTGCCGCAACCACATGCAAAAGGGGATGAGATCAAGGGCAAGGAACAAACCCGCAACTAAAGAAAGACGGTTCATCCATTCATATACAAAGTTATATGCGCAAGATCACTTAATAAGCATTCAGACATTCATAAATAAAATTTTAAACCAGCATAAACGCATTACATGCACATGAACACCTTATTGAGACAGCAACCTTCCATTGTATTAATCTCTTGGCCCAATACATGATTACATGGCAATCTTCCTGTTAGCTCACAAAGCTGATACAGATGAATCTCAGGACATAAAGGTAGAATAGAGAAGATAAGAAACCATATGAATCACATGCATGAATCCTCCGCAGCTGCTCTGCGCGTCCTTCCTTGTCTTTGGCCTCGCGACTTCTTCAGTACGCATTCAACTCTCAGCATTCCACAACCTTTTCAGCCGGGTGACTGTTATTTATTCACCCGCCCTCGCGACTATCGGCTCCTCTGCGTCTTCACTTCGACTTCTCTCAGCTTCTCTTCTGTTGTCTGCGTGTTCCACTTTCTGTTTTCTGTTGTGTTTCCTTCATCTGCACTTGTCTCTGTTCTATCTCCAGTTATCGAGTGCTTTCGCGCCGCCTTGGTAGCTCCGCAACTCCTGGTAGTTGCGGCGCGGTCGCGGTTGCCATGTGTATTTATTCCGCAACTCAAAAAGGGTCAAAACTCAAAATGTCTTGGCCAGGATTTCAAAACTAAACAAAAACAAGGGCCCCAACAAGCCAAGATTGCCTCAGCTTCCATAAAGTAGTGTTGTTGTAATTGAATTTTTTCTTAACTGACTCCATGCCCAATGGTGGCAATCATCACACTCTCTTTCACCTGCAAAATCACATGAAGTAGAAACAGAGTTAGCCATCTACAAAAATTGAATTTATTTAGAACATTTTATTGTTTTCCTTGAGAGACCCCTCTCAAACTGGAAGGGCTAACTTCCAGTTAAAAGTTGGTTTGAAATAGTTATGCTTGGTTGGAGGTTGACACAGCCCAGCCTATTCTAGCCTAGTGATAACACATTACATTATGACTCAAATACAATTATGAAGACCAACACTAGTTACATTTTTCAACAGTAGCAGTAGTAGTGGGTAGTTGTTGTAGCGACATTGTTTGGTTAACTCGTTGATTGTAAAGGAGATTGAAGACTCCTACATACTCAATCTGCCTATCTTCATATTTATGAGTTTCATACTTCCTTCCAGTATAGCTGGTAAATGTGTATGTAATCATACATGTAACAAAGTTTGTTTGGACGAAAAAAAAATATGTGTACTCCCGTGATGTCCAATTGTGAAATTCAAGGAAATATTGATGTACATCCTTGTGAAATTCAAGGAAATATTGATTCACCCCACTCTCGGTATTTCCAACACTTGCATCCAATCAACAGTTGATAGATTATCAAATTTTTGAATCTCAACATGGTGGCATGCTTCACCATATCGAAAACACCAGTATTGATTCTTTATACGCACCTTTTGTCAAAGTTGATAACTCCCTGCATGTACGTCAATTCCTTGGTCATTTCTCTTTCATTTGATCACCAAGGTGTATATGGCAGTTCATGGAAACTTGGTACACCCTCTTGCTTAGATTACTTGAGTAGTCATTTTGGTCTTTTCGTGACTCTAAAAGTGAAAAGATCATCGAGCGCTTGTCCTTTCACGCTTGTTTCAACCTGAAAGTGATAGAGTCACCTTTTTCCTGTTTCTCAACTCTTAAAATATGAAACGGCAGAGTTTTGTTTCAAAATCTTAAAATATTAACTACCCACGAAATATTCCTGGTTAAATTTATCTTCCTTAGAGTGTTGTTTTACGGTTGTTTCCAATGGCAATGTTTTCGGAGTTTACCAACCAAGGAATCCCCTCCAAAGGGAATCCTGGTCCTTTTTCTTCTTTTGGGAATGTTGGTGCTCCTTATATGGCAACATTGTCCCTTCCTGGGTTAACTATTGGTTTGCCCGTATGGTTATTTTCGACCTCGATGGTCCCGAGTATTCCGCCCTCTATACAACCATCTCCTCTACTTGAACAACGTCATGTTGATTCTAAGGTGGACCTCTCCCCTTCTTCACATGTTCCTTCATCCTCCTCTTCTACTTCGCCTGGTGAAAGTTCGAATTCCAGTAACCAGGTGGCTAAGAAGAAGAAGAAGAAGACAAAGAAGAAGAAGTTAGATAAGCGAGAGGCTAATGTTGTAGCTATTGTTCCTAAGACACCTTCCCTTGATAAACCATCCAACCTTCCACAGAAAGTCAAATTCTCTTTCATGTTGTGCAAAGGTGACCACTTTTTTCGAGACTACCCTGGCATTCCTAGAGTGCTTGAAGTATGGTCTGATGGTCGTCTGTCGTTTCCTTTATCTTCTGGAAGTCATATTAGTGGCACATCTTCGACTAGCCATGATAATACTCATAAGAAATAGGGTAAGATTACCAATCCCTGTAAGTTGTGTGAATGGCACCATCCCATTCACCTTTGTCCGTACATGGATGAAGCCACGAGAGTGTTGGAAAAACTTGTTGTTTCTTAACCCTTCCTTTTGGTTGGCTACAAGAAGCTTTCTTCGAGTCCTCTGCTATTTGATACCACGTTCGATCAAGAGTCATCCTTGGTCGATCCCATTTATTCGAAAATTCAAATTCAAGAACGCATTCCCAACCAAGCATTAGTCATCGAATCGGTTGATCTAATCTTGCCTGTGGTTCATCAGGTCTTTTCCGTCGAGAGTGGATCTCATCCCCCTCACGTTCTTCTTGTTTCTTCAGATTCCTCAGACTTGGAGAAAGATCCTCCCGTCCCTGTGACTCAAGAAGTTGCTCTTCCTACTCCCATGTATGTGGTCCAGGAGGATGCTCCTCTTGCTCTGGTAACACCAGGGGATGACCATCTCAGTTCAATGGTACCCCCTCCAAGTATTTTGGTCGCTTCCTTCGATTGGAGTCGATTTGCGGGATACGGCCTTCCTTCTTATGTGGCTTTTGATATCATGGTAAAGACCTTCGATGTGGCCATACCTAGCACAATTATAGATGAAGGCACATCTATTAGTGTTCTATCTTCAACTACTTGGAAAGTTTTGGTTCTCCACCGCTTATGCCTTTACCCAGAATCTGTTGGCATTTAACAGAGGAACCAGTCAACCGTTAGGGATCCTTCCAAAGTTGCCTATTACTTTGAGAGAAAAAATCGTCTATATAGACGTGATGGTGGTCCAAGACCCATTGGATTTCAATTTACTCTTGGGGCACGACTATGCTTATGCCATGGGCGCACTTGTCTCTTCCCTCTTTCGTGTGATCTTTTTTCCAGACAAAGGTGGGATCGTGACCATTGATCAGCTTTCATTTTTTGGTCCTGATGTGGCAGTTGGCCCACCATCGTCTCTTCTGGATCTTTATCCGCCGGTTGTACCTTCCCTATCGCAGGTTAATTATGTGGCTACCTGCCCCGTGCCTGCATTCAGTGATAGTGTCGTTGTGCATCGTGTGGTGGGGGCATTGGGTCCTAATTTCCGAGATGTTGCTCTCCCATCAGATGAGAACCTCTTGGACGCCATGACTTCTTATTCAACATGATGAGATGTCGTCAGAGCATAGTTCGTTTTCTTGTGTCAAGCTCCTTAAAAAATGAAACAAGCTCTTCGGAGCATAGTTCTTTTTCTTGTGTCAAGCTCCTTAAAAAATGAAACAAGCTCTTCGGAGCAGAGTTCGTTTTCTTGTGTCAATCTCCTTAAAAAATGAATCAAAGTCATCAGATCATAGTTCGTTTTCTATGTCAAGCTCCTTAAAAAATGAAACAAGCCCTTCAGAGCAGAGTTCCTTTTCTTGTGCCAAGCTCGTTAAAAAATGAAACATGGTTTCATGAGGATGGTTCGTCTTCTATGAAAACCTCGTTAAAAAATGAATTAGGTCATGAGGATAGTTATTTTACTGTGTCAACCTCGTTAAAAAATGAAACAGGTTCCCTTTTCAATTTGAACCTTTGGTTAGATCTTTAAAATCCTAGTCGAGTCTTTCTCTTCATCTCGTAATTGAACCTTCATTCCATCCACCTGTCAGTAACTAGCAGTCTACTCCGGTGGATTCCATGAAGCTTAGGGGGCATGTACCTCGAATTGAGTCACCATGCTGGGGGCATGCAAATATTTTTTCAAGCATAGTTTACCTTTGTTTCAAGCTTGTGTAAAAATGAAACCCACTTCAAGCAGAGTTTCCTGATTTCAAGCTTGTGTAAAAATGAAACCATTCTTATTTTACCTCTCGTGATTTCTATTTTATCAGCCTATTTTGCTAGATGAACCTTAGTTTTCTCATTCCATCATCACCATCTACTTGGCCGATCATATGCCTTTACTTGATTATTTTACCCGTTTCTGAGGAACCGCTGCAATGAGTGGTCTTGTTAGCCATCCTCTTAACCTTTACTTGTTTTGAGAAATTCCACCATCACTGGAACCAGTTGCTACCCGTAATACCACTCGTTCCTCCAGGTGGATTCAACTTTCAACTCTTTTCTGACTCTCTAAAACTGAAAAGATTTCCTAGACTCTTGTCATTTTGAACTCGTTAAATGGCTGCGAAATGATATCTACCCAGTATATGTTTACCCCTTTTTCAGGCTGTGATAGATTATTTACAAAAAAGGAATACCTTAGCCTATCGCAACTAAGAGGTTCTCTCAGATATCGTTTCTACCTTTTTGGATCTGAGGGACTATTTACGAAAAGGGATCTACTGGAATTTTCTTTTCCGCTTCTTTTCAAACTCTCTAAACATGAAAATATGTCTAGTTATTCCTTTGTCAGACTCGTTAAAACCTAAATGACATCGGAAACCGTCACCATGACATTACCGAGTTCCTCCTTCCTAGGGCTCGTAAAATGTACTAGGATGGATTTGTCCGAAGGACAAACTTATATGACAAGCATGTGATATCCTCTTCAAGCTTGTGTAAAAATAAATAGGTACTCGCCATAAATGGTGGGGGAAAATGGAAGTTATTCGTCATTTGTGTCGGCAGTATGTCACTCTTGAACATGACACTTGTCTGCAGTTCATGTCGGTTTGGGATATCTTCACTCTGTCACTTTGCCTCTATGGTTTTTGGAAATCCGTTTGCCTCTCATTCGATTACCAATCTTGCTAACATGACCTATGATCCTATTTTGAGTCAAATGCTGCCAAATTCCGAAGTTGTGTCGTCGATATGTTCAAGAGCAAATCCTTCTGCAGTTTGTACATTCCTAATCCTCTATTCCTGTCATGATTAACACTCATATTACATCATTTGTTTCGTGTCGATGATGTGGGATTCATTATGATCCTCCTCCGACGGATCGCTTCCTGTTGACTTCAGCTCATTATCTGGGAATTTGATCTAAAGAATCCTTTCTGGTACCTTAGAGCTTGCATGTCCTAATGTCAAGTTCTTCGCATTTCGACGATAGGTTCACATCATTGGCCTTTGATCGGGTGATTTCACGGGTGTTTGACTTCAACTCACTATTCACATTCCGTGGATTGTACTAGTAGTACCTTGAGAACCATTGACATTATTGGAAGTATCTCTTGCGCCTGTTAATAGTTTAAATCATTGGCTGGTAATCAGGCGATTTTCCTGCATGTTCGACTTTGACTCATTTACTCGCATGCTTGAAATTGTACTTGATCGGGTCGTGATGGAGCGCAAGACCCTGAATTTTATTATCTAGAGTCCAGGTTGCCAAGCGATATGATTTTTCCATGATTGGATACATGACTCTTTTTATTGGATGGTTGTGACCATACTATGAGTCTATATGATATCCTTCTTAGATGGATGGTTGCGACCATACCATGGTCTCTTTTATAGATGGTTGCATCCATACTTGGATTCATGTATTTTCATCATAGATTTCAGTTATGTATATGTATCTATGCTTGATTTGCAGGTCTCCCGACAGCAACGTCTGGTTCCTTGCACATACTGGTAAAGCATTTCACCCCTCACTTGTGTTCAGACTTCATACTTTAGGGGGCATCTGTTACACAGCAAATTGTCACCGTCCCTGTACTCCCCGTTCCTTGATCCTGGAGGCCCCATACAGTGACCCTTGTGTACTTTCCAAGCATGGAATACATACCCCTGAACCACATTTTTTCTGCCAATTCATCTCCCTTTACAAATTTTTTGAAAGATCCCTATAAAAAACTAGTATTCAAGGTCGGCGCTTTCTCTCAGTGTCTGACCTGCGCCGATAGCAGAGATTTTCACTGTGACCCGCGTCGATCGGTGCTTTGTCTTAATGTTGGACCCATGCTAATCCTCTTTTGGAAAGTTTTTTAAATAGAAAGGAAGCTTCCATGACTAGAATCTTCGCGAGGCGGCGAGCTGGAAGTTTGTTTTGAGGATATGGCCGAGGAATTCCCCTTTGGGCTTCTTGTTCCCAAGAAATAGGAACTACTCCAAAGGATAAGCTCTTTTCCCATTATTTGAGGGCCCATAACCTCCTCCATTGTTATATAAGGAGGCCTCCTTCAGCTCTACAGCTTTAGTGATGATAGAAAGGAGAAGAAATTATAGCTTCGAGAGAATAGTGCAGAGTGTGATTGTTTTTGTGTGTTGGGAACATAGTGAGATCTTGGACCTTTGTGTGTGAGGGTGTTGCAAACATGCTTGGATACGGACCTGTCGAAGGAGAGCCTCAACATCAAGGCTTGGTTGTAAACTCCCCTTGTCTTTATCATAATAAAATGCATCTGATGTTTATCTTCCATTCTTGTTTAAATATATAATGAGATTTATAGCATTCCTTGATCAGTTAGATAGGTTGTAATTGTTTTATGTTTGTCGTGATTTTACGTTTGTCATGGTATCTTGACTGTCTGAACAGGTAATCGAATGTTGGCAGCAGCGTGTATCAAGCTTGGGAAGAGCGACGCATCAAGAAGCTTTGACGGAAGACGATAACACAACATCAGAACAAGGTAGGTCATCTCCATTGCTTCAAATTTCATTTACAATCTAGGAAGGTAGATGTTAGTATGTTCCCTTAGTTGCTAGACCCACCCTAGGGCTAGAGAGATCGTCTCTGACCGTAGAGGGGATTTACCTGGACAACAACTATGCATTTACTATTTATTTTGTTAGTCGGTATATTCAATTAGTTGACCACATTATTCTCATTGGTTGAATTTAGTATTTGACTAAGTCTTAGTCGACCATCCTCATCATTTTTGGTCGACTCAACCATCATGTAAATGTGCTGCTAGAATATATTGCCCACCAGTATCAAATAAATATATTGGTCATCTAATCGGCTAAGTGGACTTGGTTCTCTGTAAGCCAGGTCAACCAATGCTTCAACGACATCATTTTCAAAGTCACTCATTGAGCAATGTCTAGTGATCATTTATGAAAGAACTAATGGAACTCAATGCCTCTCTCACACAAGCCTCTCCGTGATATATCCTCTTCACTTGAAACATTTTCTTTTGTAAATAGCATTTGCAGATTTCTTGTTTCATGATTTTTTCCTTGGCTTCTTTATGCAGATTTTATATTTAATATAGTAGCATGAAAAAACATGTAGCATCAATAATTATGCACATCGTCCACGAATAGTGATAATCAAGCAATGATTCCAACTTATATATTTTCACTTCACGTCTTGTGTAGGTTTGTAACATGCATAGTCAAAGTCAAAATGGGCTGCAATATATAAATAGTGTTTTAAGCAAAACATCCACGTTCCACATGTTGGAAATACTGAGAGGGTGGGTGAATTAGTATTTCTTTTCAATTTTTGTTTTTACCAGTTAGATAACTTATAATTAGAACACAAATTGAACAATAAGAATAAAGACTTGTATTAATCATATATAACAAGGACTCAAATCCTCTTCTTTACAATGAATTGAATACAATAGTAGTTTCGGGATCCAACCCTAGATGAAGACACCAACCTTCAATCTCCCAGGCTCCAACCTGTATTTTTCCAAGCACCAACTTGGACTTCACGAGGCTCCAACCCTATATTCCAGGGCTACAACCTCTAGGGCTCCAGCCTTATCTATGGTACAGGCTCCAACCTTGTCTCTTGAGGACTCTTATCCTCTAGGGCTCCAACCCACTGCTTCAATTCGCCAAAATAAGATCACTAGTTCTTCACAGCTCCCAATATCATCTGCAACCAGCCCTACCAATCTCTTCACTTCCAGCAGTGCCTTCAAACAATCTCCAAATCACTTCATCAATGACAACCTTATCTTCTCATGAAGGTGTCGTCACTGCTCTTCATGGTAACCAAACAAAAATTTCAAGGTCACCTCATGATCAGCTTCAATAAGCTTCTCCAAGAGTATCTTAAACATACTTCTCCAAGAAAGTATTCAATGGGCTTCTCCAAGGGAGTCCTAAAAATGTTTGCACACCACTTTTACAATGTCCTTCAACAAGATACTTCAATGAGACTTCAAGGGGTCCTTTTTCAACATCACACCATGAGGGCTTCAGTTGTGCATCATGTCACCTCACAAATTTCTCCAATGTTCCAGCTATCAACATTTCTCTGAAATTACCAACTATTGTCCTCAATATATTTGCACAATCCCAACAAATCTTTGCAACTTTCAAAGTCTTCAATGGGTGTCACTTAACTCCACGGTAAAACTTGCTCTCAAAATCTGTTAAAGGATATTTCAATCTTGTTCCAGCCAGTATCCAAAATTTTGCTAAAGATGCGCTACAAATTCGTGCTCATGTGCTACATATAAGGACTAATAAGTTGCTCCAAAGATATTCTCAACTATTGTTCACTGGTGGCTTCCCGAGTTTCAGTATTTCCACAGGTCCGAGGTAGAGGTGTCTCCAAAGATCTGAGCCTAATCACATATTCTTTGAGCCCTATCCATTGTTTTGTATCCAAGCTTCAGATATCTACAAATTTGTTCATGTAGCTGCCACAAATCTATCCATTGTTCATATGAATGCAGTCACAGGTGTACATTTCAAGTTTTAAGGAGGTCCGAGCTGCAAATGATACCTCTGTCCAAGGTAATATGACCACCCAATAGGTTTTCGGTATGTCAAGAAGAATTCACCCACATATGTGATGTGTTTGAGCTCCAATGTGGTGTTTGAGCTCCAATATGTACCACAGAGCCGATCTAAGACTAGGCCTATGAGCCTCCAATAGATAATTGTTCACACATTTTAATATGGTCCGAGGTCTAACTCTGCAGTCCGAGTTTGATGTCACAATTTTCTCCTCCAAAATTTATTGTAGCACTGAGTTTCTACAGGTTGTTGACACACGGTTTTTAGAAGTATCTCTCTACAAAATTATCCCAACCAGTTAACCCTTTAACTCCTCCTCAGCCTCCTTAAGCTTCACTTCTTCTTTTTTCATATAAATCTGTAATTTTCCACCGAATTAGATTTTCTGAAATGGCAAGTTTAGTTTTATATTTATACTTGTTTATCCTCAATGAAAAGACGTGCCCTTTGGTAGGAGAGCCGACATAAGGTTGACTTGAGGGCTACCAATTTGTCAATTTTTGACATATTTTAATTTCAAAAAATAATTTCTCTTTATTGGTAAATAATTAGGAGGCATGAGAGTGTTCATTTGAAAGCTTTTGGAAGCCTCTACAAGCAGGTATAGGAGGGTTAAAGAGAAAATGTTCATTTTTTGTGACTGATTTTGAGGTATGGGACAGTCTTTTAGATTTGTTTATAGAGATCAAAGCTTAAGCATTAATTTAGATAGGGCTAGGTTATGATCAAGAAAAAAAATTATAACATCAGGATTGGGGGTTTTAGGATTTTGTTAAGGCAAGGCCATAAAATTAGGAATTAGGGCTACAAAATAGGATTAGGAAATTTTAGGGTTCCTTCAATATTGCTAAGTTTTCATCAAAGTGTAATAGGTCATTTTGATGGCATCATTTATCGCAATAATTCTAGGGCTTTCATAAAAAGCCTAGGGCTTTTCTCCTAGGGTTTCATGGGAATTTTAGCAAGACATCATCCTAAGGAATATGCATCATCTTCATGCTTAGGGCAACATCACGAATATATTATCACATGAGGAGAGGTCAACATCACGAAAGGGTTACAAGAATATTTTCCGTCTCCAACAGTTTCATATTGACATCAATGAAAACTTTGACCAACAGTCTCCCCCTTTGTCATTGATGGAAATATGCTTTCCCTCTCAACATTCTCTCCCCCTTTGACATCAATGGAAAATGGGGTGCCCAAGTATTCCCCCTATCAAGCTGCTTTTCTTCATCGTGTTTTTTTCATCAATGATAGTTCTTGATAGATATGTTGATCTTGTTGTCATAGTGCTCTTGCTTCAATGAACTTTCTCCCCCTAAGCCTTTGCATGCCTTCTTGAAAATGGATGAGGTAGATGATCAACCGACTCCCCCTGCCTGCATAAACTCCTCTAGCTCTTCTTCTTCTTTAGACAAGAAAGTTTTTTGTCTTGTGATCAAGTGGAAAACATCTTCGCAATTTCATTATTTTCTTCAATGGAGTTACTCCTGAGAGATTATCTATCAAGATTTTCCATGTATGACTCATCAAGGGTTTCATAGGGCTCATCATGGATAGCTTCAACAAAAATGGTCAAGAATCATGAGCTACCCTAACAATATGCATGGTCTCCTTTTTGTCATAATTTCATCATCAAAAATTGGAATATCCTATCTTCCAAAGATGCATTCATCAAATCAACAACGTGTGTTGTTGGCTTCTGTGTTTAAGAGACTTTCGGATCTAATTTTCTTCCTTCTCCATACTTGTGTAACTTTATATTCTGGCTTGGTATTCATGTTTTTAGCTTGTTTAGGGACCCAAGTCAAGTTACAATTACGAGCCATATGTCCCATGTTATGACATTCGAAGCAATCCATCTTGTTCATGAATGAGGAATCATGACTTCTTGCGAAGTTGCTTATCAGCAAGATACCATAGGAAGATTTGTCACCATATTTTATTTACATGGAGTTTGAAGAGATTGATAGTTTAAGTGACCAAATTTCTCATGCCAAATTTTGCTCACTTCATCATTATGAGCAACAAAAATGGAGGGAATACTTGATGACCCAAAGTTGTCAAAGTTATACAACCTTGTGGAATCATCAACAATGCCAGTGGCTAAAATATGTCTAGGATCTCTTAGGTCCTTAATTACAACATCATGAGGTGAGAATTCTACGGTTTTCCCTTCACTTGAATGAGTTGTCTGATAAATAAATATATGGTTGCAGGATAAGGTAGGAACACATAATACATCATTAAATTGACCATTATCTAGATGAATGGTTCCAGACCCTACAACACTAAGAGATCTATAATCACCAACATAAATATTTTTGGTATTACAATCATTTAAAGAATAAAAAATGGTTTTATTTTTGGCCATGCGGTAAGAGGCTCCAGAATCAATGAGCCACTCATGAGAATGATAAGAATAAGATACATTCAATGCATAACCAGATCTTGATGCTTGACAACCACATGCAGAAAGTGTTTTTCCTGAAGATAAAGCTTAAGAGTTCTCCAAATGGATGTTGTGCATCTTCATTGCTGCTTCCAAGGCTTCCATATTCTTAAAAAAAATTGACTCTACGTGGCCATCATGATTACAAAAGTTGCAATGTCTATCTGTCTTATTCCCTTTGTTTTTATTTGTCTTATCAGTTTGTTGAGTTGTTTTTTCAATTTGCGGTTGAGATTGCTTAAGACCCTTTTTTAGTTTAGGACCATTATTTTTAGGATGTTGCTTCTTAGGATTCTTTGGATTTGGTTGTTGCTAGGTTTCTAAGGCTTTCTTAGAAGAGTTTCCAGTATTAATAAGACGAAGGTGTAAGATTTTTTCTTGTTCTCTTATTAAATAATCACAAAAATCATCAAAATAGGAGGACTTGTAGAGTGTTCCTTGAGAAATGAGGGCTTCTCTAGTGGAATGGAAAGTGGAAACAAATACAAACTATGCAGGGCCTAGCTTAGCAAGAATGGAATAGATAAGACTACCATCTTCCTTTTTGACCTTACAACCTTCTAAGAGAAGTCTAAGGGTCTTGAATTTGGACAAAAAAATCTTCAATACATGAGAAATTATTGGGGTCCAAAGTAAGCAACTCATTTTCAAGCTAGTGGGCTCTGATTTCATTTTGAATGCAAAAAACGGTATTTAGCTTTTTCATAGCTTCATTAGGGGAGTCAATTTCTTGGATATGAAATCTAAGATCTTGAGCAATGGACATTCCTATCAACCCTCGTGTTTGATCTTGTTTATTTTCCCATTTAGCATTTTTATCTTCATTAGTAGGTTTAGGTTCTAATCTTAAGGTTATTCTATAAAGCATTTTACTTCTAAGTAAGTCTACCATGTAAGATAATCATTGGAAATAATTGGTGTTGTTAAGAATAATCGGGCATGCACTTTATATTTTTAAAAACGGAAGCTGTAAACGTTGAAACTAACTACTCCAATGGAAAGGTCCCGAAAAATTAGGTCAGTTCAAAAAAAATGGGTCTGAAAACAGCTTCTGGATGAAGAATTTATGCATTTTTTAAGAAAAGTTATAGTAGATGTCTAGAAGTCACGTGATAGGTTGAAATTTGATGAAAAAAATCTCTCATTTTCCAAACTTAATATAATAAGCTCATTTTTTTTTAAATACTATTTTATGTGACCCACTTTTAAAAATAAGTGAGAGTCACTTTTACAATGTTACTTTATGAACTAATGACCAAGTAGAGTGTAACTTAAATAAAAGATAAAGTGAATTTAGAGTGTAAGTGACTCACTTTTTATAATGGGTGAAAAACACTATTACATAAAGTAACTTTAAAACATAGCTACATGTTTCTTTTTTTTTTTGACAAGAAATCTTTTTTTTTTTAACTTAACAAGAAACCTTTTTTTTTAAGTAACTTGACAAAAAGTTTTTTAGAAAAAGTAACTTGACAAAAGGACTTGAATTCAATACCTCTATTCTCATAAAATAACTTTAGGCCGAGAGAGTTAGTTAAAAGATGATGCAGGAGCATCATGGTTCCAAATTTTGTACATTTAGTAGAATCTAGGGGGTCTTGTATTTTCAAGGGAGTTGGTTCCCTAAGTATTTAATTAATGTAATTTTCAATGTTTTGAGTGATTTTATGTGACACATTTAGAATAGGATTTAAATTAAATATTGTGAGGCATATTTGTAAATGTTCTCGAATGTAGGAAAACATGAGTGATTGGTGAGGATTGAGATATTCTGAAATATTGTAAATATTAGATTGTAAATTAGTTTCACGATTTTTTGGAACTAGAGATAATTCTTAGGAATTAGTTGAGTCAAAAGTGGATTTAGAGAATTTCTAGGATTTATTTGAGAAAATTATGGATCTGAACCAAAACTGGTTGCAGAAACATTTTGTATATATTTGTAATCCTCAAAGGCATTAAGGGACCATATTCTTAGATAGGAAATAGAGGAGATTTGATTGTAAGCCTACGGGCAGAGAGAAGGATGAGAGAAGGCCATTTTTAAAGAAAATCAGGCCCTGGATCGAGTAGATGGGAACGAAGATCGACATAATTTGTATGTACAGTATTTTTTTATTGAATGTAATGAAAACATTCTTGCAAGTGAAATTGTATTTACCTGTGTTTGAATAAATCTAGGCATACATAGATAATTGTATTATTCAATTCCTTGCAGAGTGGAGGAATTAAATTATATCAAAGAAGCGATCGGGATAGTTTCTAGATATGAGTGAATAACCGAAATAAAGCTCAAGAGGGTTTAACGTTGTGGACAAATAAGTGAAGTCGCAGTGATTAATTTCGAGTGTCTTTGTGTTATGAGATTCCAGTCAAGAGGAGAAAGTTGATTACATTTTCCCTAAGGCAGCAAACCACAATTTTCCCTAAAAATCCAGAGAAAGCGTGAAGATTGAATATGGATGGTGGAGATCAAATTGCATAATTGAACTAGTGGGATGGATGGTTGGTATTATATCGCAGAGATGAAGCGGATATCAACGGTCAGGATCATTTCGCAATATAAGTGGGAGAATAGATGAGGAGCCATGTGTCAACTGGAGATCTCATCACATATCTCAATTTCGGTGGAAGGAGATTCAGAATGTGATAAGAATTTTGTTATTGCATTAAAGTTGCGATAGCTGAAATGCGATGAGGGTTAAATCTGTGATTTGCGATATACGCTGGAAACTGCCATAAAGTGATAAGTTTGCAATAAGTTTTGCGATGTGTGATGAAGCACCAAAGGAAAGAGTTTGGATTGCGATGTGGCATAGTTTTGTAATGCGATGGATATCTGCAATGCGCATTTAGTATTGCGAAAGGTGATAAGGTAAGTATAAGCGATTAATGTTAAATGTGCCTATTATGAAGGATTACTTTGGTTCTAACCCAAGATCCCACAAAACCTGTTTCCGTGTGTAAATCGAGATTCTTTGAATGAAGGTTAGATTAAGGGAGCTTCCGCGTTTTTTAATTTTGATAATAATTAAAGTGGGTTTTTAAAGGTTCTTAGCAATAATATGAACCTATCCGAATGTGTCAAATTCTAAGTGTATACTCTGTGATGAGTATAATACTTGGGTAAAAACAGGGTTGCCATAGCCCTACATCATTTGGTATCAGAGCAGTAAAAGTTCTTTTGGGAGAAATTTAGAGAAGATTTATGTTCTTGAAGTTGTATGTGCATAATATAATTGTGATTACATGAAGAAGGATCAGATTTGAAATCTGATAGGTAGCAGACACACAAAGATAAAATGTGGCAAAATATGGAGAGTAATTGATACTCTTGAAGAGAATTTGCAAAGGCAAAGGAACAGAGAATAGTCCATTCAAATGTTGAAGAAGGGAGAGACAAGATCGTGACAAGATCTTGCAGGTATATTTTTGTGATAAATCTGGTTTTGAGGATTGTGTTTGCAGATTTCAGGTTGCAGACAAAGAGGGAATATCTCAGCGAAATAACAGCAAGAGGAGTTGTAAAAGAAGAACTAGTTGCATTCTTGAAGGCAGAGTAAAATTAATACTTTGAGGAAAAGTGGAAGTGAACCTGAAGAATCCAACTGAAGGTTGGACAGAGAGGACAAGAGTGTTCTCAGAAGAAAGTGGAATTGCAGAAGCCAAGGAGCAAAGGAGTGCTCAATAGAGGTTCGAGAGATAGAGAACCAGTGTTACCAAAAGACCGATCACAAAGGAGAGAAGGCTTGGTGAGGTACTTGCAGAAGGTATGAAGACTTGCTGAGAAAGAGAGGCTTAGTCCAGTTCACAAGAGACATAAGAATGACTACTGATAGTCATAGCAGAGGTTCAAAGAGAGACCACAGAAAAAGAAGATTGAAGACATATGCCAAAGCAAATGGCATGGGAAGGAATATGAATGATGAAGAGTATGACAGAGAAAAGGTTGAAACAAGAATTCATGTTATTTTGTTGATGGAGTTGTTCCAGAGAAGTAAAGAAGATTAGAGGTATGGTTATATAATGAGAAAGAAGGTGAAATGGAAGGCTACAAGAGAAGAGAGAGCATCAGGTCAATACTCAGTTAATAGAGGAGATTAGGAAGCTTGAGCATGTTCAATTGAGGTTGGAGAATCTCAAAGGAGTTGAGCTACAGCAAAATGAAGTTGTTGGAGAAGAACAAGTTTCTTTTGAACTTGAAGATGGAGCAGTGATGTTTGAATCATCATTTTAGGCTATTGAGCCTTATTATTTTGTAATTAACAATTTGTGTATGTTTGCAGGTGTAATATATGATGATGGACAACCTTTGGGTATTTTCAAAGAAGAGGAAGCAGAGAGACGGAATTTGAATTTTGTTTTAAAGAAGGATGAGACAGTTAGGTCTCATGAGGAAGCTCATACACATTTGGAAAAAAATATTGCTTTTCAGCATACTGCTAGAGCTGTAAGCATAGGGAGTTTGGCTTATATGGGTATAAAAAAGCAAGCATAAGAGAAGGAAGATATCAAGCATACAAAATTAATGCTTGAGGAAGCTAACAGAAAGATTTTATTGTTAGAAACATCTTAAGGGAGTCTGAGTCAAGCCATGGATTGAGACCTTAGGTAAATGATTTAATTTTTCTTGAGGGATGCATAGGTAGATATGTGAATGAGGAAGATTCAGTTAGCCCAGAAGGACAAATGGAAGTGCCACATAACAGTGACAAAGAGAAGAATAGTAATGAAGAGGAAGATGGGACAGATATGTCTCATGCTAAAGAAAAATCAGTCTTAGAACTGAAGGAGACTGCACTCACTACAAAGATTAGTCAAGGCGCTGAAGGACAACTATGGGATGTTGTCAAGGAAAATGAGGAGAGTTATGCTGGAATTGATCAGCAACATAGTGATGAGGTGCTTGAAAGTTGAACTATTTGCTGGAAGCATCTGAGGTTTGAACAGAGGTTGTTTGGAGATGAGATCAAAGTTCAGTAGCAACAAGAGGGTAAGGATGTAAGGGTGGTAGTAATAATCCAACAACTTCAAAGTGAAGGTAAAAAACAACAGTTTGAAAATGAATGGACAAATTGCAGCAATAGATGGCAGAGTGAGTACTAGTCAGAAGATAAATTGGACATGGAGATTGAAATAATAAGAAGGTTGATGATGAAAGTGTCTCAAAAGAAGACAACAGCAAGAAAGAAAAGTAGCAGCAGCAAGGAAAATACAACAACAGACTGTGAAATCATAGCCAGTGGGACAATGCAGCATAGAGTGTGGAGACATGTAGAACAACAACAAAGTAGCAGAAAGGAAGAGAAGCAGCCAAAGACAAACTACAGAACAAATTTTGGGATCCATGAGGAATTCCATCAGCATTGAAGACACATGATCTGGAGATCATGATTGTTTTCTACCTTGGGAGTCTGATGCAAGAGCATCATAGTTCCAAATTTTGTACATTTAGTAGAATCTAGGGGGTCTTTTATTTTCAAGGGATTTGGTTCCCTAAGTATTTAATTCATGTAATTTTCAATATTTTGAGTGATTTTATGTGAGACATTTAGAATAGGATTTAAATTAAATATTGTGAGGCATATTTGTAAATGTTCACAAATGTAGGATAACATGAATGATTTGTGAGGATTGAGAGATTCTGAAATATTGTAAATCTTAGATTAGAAATTGGTTTCATGATTTTGTGGAACTAGAGAGAATCCTTAGGAATTAGTTGAGTCAAAAGTGGATTTAGAGGATTTATAAGATGTAGTTGAGAAAAATATGGATCTGAACCAAAATTAGTTGCAGAAACCTTTTGTATATATTTGTAAACCTCAAAGGCATTAAGGGACCATATTCTTAGATAGGAAATAGGGGAGATTTGATTGTAAGCCTACGGGCAGAGAGAAGGATGAGAGAAGGCCATTTTTAAAGAAAATCAGGCCCTGGATCGAGTAGATGGGAACGAGGATCGGCATAATTTGTATGTACATTATTTTTTTATTGAATGTAATGAAAACATTCATGCAAGTGAAATTGTATTTACCTGTGTGTTTGAAGAAATCTAGGCACGCATAGATAGTTGTATTATCCAATTCCTTACAGAGTGGAGGAATTAAATTATATCAAATAAGAGATCGAGATAGTTTTTGGATACGAGTGAATAACCGAATAAAGATCAGGAGGGTTTAACGTGGTGGACAAAGAAGTGAATTCACAGTGATTAATTTTGAGAGTCTCTGTGTTATGAGATTCTTGTCGAGAGGAGAAATTCGATTACATTTTCCCAAAGGCAGCAAACCACAATTTTCCCTAAAAATCTGGAGAAAACGTGAAGATTGAAGATGGACGATGGAAATCAAATCGCATAATTGAAGTAGTGGGATGGATGGTTGGGATCATATCGCAGAGATGAAGCAGAGATCAACGGTCAGGGTCATATCGCAATATAAGTGGGAGAATAGATGAGGAGCCACGTGTCAGCTGGAGATCTCATCGCATATCTCAATTTCGGCGGAAGGAGTTTGTTATTGCATTAAAGTTGCGATAGCCAAAATGCAATGACGGTTAAATCTGTGATTTGCGATATACCCTGTAAACTATGATAAAGCGATAATTTTGTAATCTGTGATATGGTAATTTTTGCGATGTGCGATGAAGCACCAAAGGAAAGAGTTTGGATTGCGATGTGGCATAGTTTTGTAATGGGATGGATATCTGCGATGCGCATTTGGTATTGCGAAAGGTGATAAGGTAAGTATAAGAGTTTAATGTTAAATGTGCTTATTATGAAGGATTACTTTGGTTTTAACTCGAGATACCACAAAGTCGGTTTCCACCTGTAAATCGGGATTCTTTGAATGAAGGTTGGATTAAGGGAGCTTCTGCATTTTTAATTTTGATAATAATTAAAGTGGGTTTTTAAAGGTTCTTAGCAATAATATGAACCTATACTAATGTGTCAAATTCTAAGTGTATACTCTGTGATGAGTATAATACTGGGGTAAAAGTGGGGTTGCCATAGCCCTACATCAAAATATTTTGTAATTGTTGGAGAGGAAAAAGGTTTTTTTTTAGAAAAGTTGTAGTAGATTTCAAGTAGTCATGTGATAAGTTGAAGAAAAAAAATCCCTCATTTTCCAAACTTAATATAATAAGTTCATTTTTTTTAAATACTACTTTATGTGACCCACTTTTATAAATAAGTGAGAGTCACTTTTACAATGTTACTTTATGAACTAATGACCATTGAGTAGGCTGCAACTTAAATAAAAGATAAAGTGACTTTATACTATAAGTGACTCACATTTTATAATGACTGAGAAACACTATTACATAAAGTAACTTTAAAACATAATTTACATGTGTTTTTTTTTTTACTTGAAAAAAATAATTTTTTTAAAGGTAACTTGACAAAAAGTTTTTTAGAAAAAATAACTTGACAAAGGACTTGAACCCAAGAACTCTATTCTCATAAAGTAACTTTAGATTTCTGATTAGTCCGCCCGGAAACTAAATATTTTTCTCACTATTTCTAATTTCCCGAAATCGCATAAAGTCGTGGGGAAAGAGCATACATAGGAGAAAAAATCGTCTTTTTGTTTCTGATTTTCCAGATCGTACAGAGCGCAGAACAAAGAATATACGTAAAAAAAAAAAAAGATATAGATCTGTTAATTAAAAAAATGACTATAAATCGAAATTAACAAAGGGATAAATAAATATAACTGCAAAAAAAAATATTTTATACCTACAAATCTAAAATGACATAGCTAGGGAAACTAGAAACCTTTTTGCATGAAACGAAAGGGGTTCTTCACTGGAACAGAGGCTCTGGACACAATAGAGAAGTTCTCCCAGCCTGAAAGTGGTTAGAAACAGTAGATCTAGAAAACGTCAGTTGCATGTAGTCAAAATCGGCTTCGAATTTGGAGCAACAACGGATGCGGCCCTCAAACAGCTCTGATACCGTGTAGGAATTTACAAGTTAAGTTCCTTAGATCAAACACCAAAGGTCACCACTCACAAACAGATCACAGATCAGTACACCAGTATTTGACGTGGTTAAAACCCTCAAAGAGGGAAACAGTCCACGGCTTGAGCCAACGGGGCCACTTCAGGCAATTTATTAATGTAAAGAAAAAAAATTTACATAAGCTTCTCTCATAAACGGCGACCAGAAAAATGACCCTCCATGCTCTTGATCATGGACCAATCAGGTGTAAAGCCACAAATCAAGTGTCCATAATACCGATGAGATAATGAATCGTCGGATCACTACATATCGTGATGGTCAGATTATAAGTTACAAAAGTACATACTAAAGAAACACACTTTACCTAACTTTACGCTAGACTAAGTTATACTTAACTATTTCCTATGTGTTGGAATATCTTAACACTACAATCCTTTTTCATGTGCCCAAAATTTGTACAAGAGTAGAAATAACCAAAAAATATACTTTGGTACCTGGAGGATGGATATTACCTTGATGTACTTACAAATTCATTATGTCTCGGGATTCTTTGATCAAATTTATTGCCTATTAAATTCTTGACACCATATGCATATCTTTTTGGAGTAGGGTTTCTTCCAATGTCATCTTGACTCTTCTCCTTGCCTTTGTTGGAACTGGGGGCATCAATATTTCTTCCAGGATTCTCCACATCCTTGCTGTTTAAATCATTAGGGTTTGCATCATTCTTGCTTTAGGGTTCACCTGCATAGCCAAGACCTGATTTATCAAGAGGATATCTTTGATGACTTAGTATGTCATCTAGGGTTTGAGAGCTCTTAAGACTCTTGTTCAGATCAACTTATTTCTTTAGGATATCAATTTCTTCTTTCATTGTCTTGCATTCTTCATCCTTCTTTTCTAGAATCATCTCCATTTCTTTCTTCATCTTGGTTGATTCACATGATTGGGCCTTAAGTGAGGTGATAATTTGATTTTAGTTTGGAGATCTCTTCATCCTTTTCTTCTAGTTGGCATGTCATGGAATTTCTTTCCTTTTCTACTTCATCGACTTGTCCTTCCAGGAGTGCCAAAGCTTCCATCACCTTTTCAGCTCCTTGTGCTTGTTTCTTTACTTCCTCTAGTTGAGATTTAAGGGAGGAGACCTCATGTATTGACCAATTTTTGCTTCAAGTTTGTTCAAGTCCTTTTGAATTTGTTCAAGATGGCTTGAAAAATTTTCTTCCCTCTTCTTTGCTTTATCCAATTGATTTTTCATGGATATGACTTCTTCATGATGCATTTTCTTGTTTTGATGAAATTCCTCCTTTAGCTTGGTGAGTTCCTTATCTCTTTCTTGTACTTGAATATTGTGTTGGACATTGAATAAACCAACACTCCCCCTGTGTTTCACAACATGGACTAACCACCTCTCGTGGATCCTTATCTCTGGAGATGCGGTCATTGACAAACACCTATGGATTTTGGTCTAACGGAAATCGTGTTTCCCAACAAGTGGTATCAGAGCGTAGGTCACAAGTTCGATACACACTCAGCTCGTGTTGGGGGGGAGATTGTTGGAAATAGGATAAACCAACGCTCCTCGTGTATTTCGCGACATGGAGTAACCGCCTTTTGTGGATCCTTATCTTTGGCGATGCAATCGTTGACTAACACCTGCAGGTTTTGATCTAACAGCAATCATGATTCCCAACAGCTTGAATAGGTCCACTTCCTTCTCTTTTCAAGGTCATGGTCACCATCTTGTGATTGCTTCTTAAGCTCTTCATTTTCCTTTTTCAAACTTCTTATCTCTTCTAGGAAGCTATAAGTTTTTCAATGAGATCTTTGAGATCTTCTCCATTTTCTTCATCTTCTAGATCCTTCTTGGTCTTGATGTCTTCATTCTTGTTCTCAGCTTCCTTAATGGGATCTAGATTTCCCTCTTTCTTTTCATCATCTTCATGAATAGAGGTCAGGGTCAATAATCCTTTTGAGTGAAGATCTTGAAGTTTGTCCCACATATATTTTTCCAATGAACATTTCTCCACTTTGGCCTTTATAGGATATGGTAGCCCATTCCAGATTGCCTTCATCGCTATTGCATTATATTCCTTGGATTCTTCTTCCATCGTGATTTCAGTAATCATTGATTCCCATACTTCAAATCCTTGAGCCATTAAGAAATTCTTCATTCTTGCCTTCCATATATCGAAGTTTACATTGAACAATGGAGTTTTCCCAATTTGATTATCTTCAGTTTTCGTAGTTGAGGAAGAGACATCCTTAGAAGGATTGGAGGATTTCTTCCTTGGCTTTTCCATTTGTGTTCTAAGGATCAACCTTCAAGTTGTTAGGCTTTGAGTGAAGGTACTAGCTCTGATACCAATTGTTGGAAAACACTGAGGGGGGGTGAATCAATATTTCTTTCCAATTGTTATTTTTACTAGTTAGATAACTCATAATTAGGACACAAAATGAACAATAAGAATAAATACTTTTATTAATCAGATATAACAAGGACTTATATACTCTTCTTTACAATGAATCTAGTACAATAGTAGTTTAGGGATCCACCTTAGATAAAGGCACAAATCTTCAATGCTCCCATTAGGGGAATTTTGAGGTCTAAAATGGGCCTCCTAAGGAAATAATAAAATAATAGCTAAACCAATAAAATAATATTTATGAATTTGAAATTCACTTTTTGCACCAAAATCCACGTAACCATGGTTAAATTCAATTCAAAAATTGGACCAAAATAAAATTAATAAAAAAATTGTATTGATGTGACTATAAATAAGAATGGGTTTTTCAAGAAAAATCCATTATCATTGCACAACTAATGCATTTGTCCTTTGTACAAATAACTTAAAATAAAATATAAATATAAATTCATAAATTCTTAATGAGATGAATATAATTTAGAAATAAATATATGAAAATATACAAATATAATATTTATTGAAAAGTGTGTAAATACATGAAGATTATGTAGGATATGCATTGTTTCTTTCAAAAAAATATGAAATGACAATAATAATATTTTATTTAAAAAATGTGAAATGAAATTTATTATGAGTACTTTACTTTATGACTTTAAAAGTACTTAGAGTACTATCATGGTTAACCATGAGTTTTTATCCACCATTGAGAATGTAACAAGTAAGTACATTTAACTCAAGCAATGCCACCTCAACCATTAGGGATGATGTCATCTCCTAAAATGTGATTGGTTCTCATAAAGTGAGTTTTGATTGTACATTTTACTTAGGAGGCCCATTTTAGACCTCAAAATTCCCCTAATGAACCTATAGTTTTCCAAGCACCAACTTGGACTTCACAAGGCTCCGACCTCTAGGGCTCCAACCTTGTCACTTTGAGGCTACAACCTCTAGGGCTCCAACACTATCTATGGTACAGGCTCCAACCTTGTCTCTTGAGGACTCTTATCCTCTAGGGCTCCAACACACAGCTTCAATTCACCAAGATAAGATCACTAGTTCTTCACAGCTCCCAATATCATCTGCAACGAGCCCTGTCAATCTCTTCACTTCCAGCAGTGCCTTCAAACAATCTCCAAATCACTTCATCAATGACAACCTTATCTTCTCATGAAGGTTTCATCACTTCTCTTCATGGTACCCAAACAAAAATGGTCACCTCATGATCGGCTTCAATAAGCTTCTCCAAGAGAGTCCTCAAAAGTTCTACACACCACTTTTACAATGTCCTTCAACAAGTTGCTTCAATAAGACTTCAAGGGGTCCTTTTTCAACATCACATGATGAGGGCTTCAATTGTGCACCATGTCACCTCACAAATTTCTCCAATGTTCCAGCTTTCAAGCTTGCTCTGAAACTACCAACCGATGTCCTCAATAGACTTGCACAATCCCAACAAAGGTTTGCAACTTTCAAAGTCTTCAAAGGGTATCACTGTAACTCCACTGTAAAACTATCTCTTAAAATCTGCTAAAGGATCTTTCAATCTTGTTCTAGCCAGTATCCAAAAGTTTGTTAAAGATTAGCCACAAATTCGTGATCTTATGCTACATATAAGGATTGATAAGCTACTCCAAATATATTCTCAACTACTATTCACTGGTGGTTTCCCGAGTTTCAATCTTTCCACATGTTCGATGTAGAAGTGTCTCCAGAGATCTAAGCCTAATCACATATTCTTGGAGCCCTATCCGCTATTTTATATCCAAGCTTCAGATCTCCAAGAATTTGTTCAGGTCGCTACCACAGATCTGTCCATTGTTCTGATTAATGCAGTCACAGGTGTACACTTAAGGTTTTAAGGAGGTCTAAGCTGCAATAGATACCTTTGTCCAAGGTAATATGAACACCCAACAAGTTTGTGGTATGTAAAGAAGAATTCACCCACAGATGCAACTTGTCCGAGCTCCAAATATTTACCACGGCTTTGATCTAAGACTAGGCCTACAAGCCTCCAATAGATGATTGTTCACATGTTTTAATATGGTCTGAGGTCTAACTCTGAAGTCTAAGTTTGATGGCACAATTCCGTCTTCCAAAAGTTGTTGTAGTCCCGAGCTTCTACAGGTTGTTGTCACACGATTTTTAGAAGTATCTCTCTACATAATTATCCCAACCAGTTAACCCTTTAACTCCTCCTCGGCCTCCTTAAGCTTCACTTCTTTTTTGTCATATAACTCTGTAATTTTCCACAGAATTAGATTGTCTGAAATGGAGAGTTTAGTTTTATATTTATACTTGTTTTTCCTCAACGACAAGACGTGACCTTTGGTAGGAGAGACGACATGAGTAAGGTCGACTTGAGGGCTACCAATTTGTCAATTTTTGACATATTTTAATTTCAAAAATTAATCTCTTTATTAGTAAAGAATTAGGAGGCATGAGAGTGTTCCTTTGAAAGCTTTTGGAAGCCTCTACAAGCACGTATAGGAGGGTTAAAGAGAAAATGTTCCTACAACAAATATTCATTTTTTTGGGACTGATTTTGAGGTATGGTATAATCCTTTAGATTTGTTTATAGATATCAAAGCTTAAACATTAATTTAGATAGAGCTAGGGTATGATCAAGAAAAAAAATTATAACATTCTGATTAGGGTTTTTAGGATTTCATTAGGGCAAGGCCGTAAAATTAGGAATTAGGGCTACAAAATAGGATTAGGAAATTTTAGGTTTCCTTCAATATTGTTAAGTTTTCATCAAAGTGTAATAGGTCATTTTGATGGCATCATTTATCGCATTAATTCTAGGGCTTGCATCAAAAATCTGGGGCTTTTCTCCTAGGGTTTCATGGGCATTTTAGCAAGACATCATCCTAGGGAATATGCATCATCTTCATGCTTAGGGAAACATCACAAATGGGTTATCACATGAGGAGAAGTCAACATCACAAAAGGTTTACAAGAATATTTACCATCTCCAACAGTGCCATATTGGCATCAATGACAACTTTGACCAACACCATGAGCATCTTCTTTGATCAAAAGAAAATTTTCAAAGTGTAATAAGTCATTTTGATGGCATCATTTATCGCATTAATTCTAGGGCTTGCATCAAAAATCTGGGGCTTTTCTCCTAGGGTTTCATGGGCATTTTAGCAAGACATCATCCTAGGGAATATGCATCATCTTCATGCTTAGGGCAACATCACAAATGGGTTATCACATGAGGAGAAGTCAACATCACAAAAGGTTTACAAGAATATTTTCCATCTCCAACAGTGCCATATTGACATCAATGACAACTTTGAACAACACCACGAGCATCTTCTTTGATCAAAAGAAAAATTTCAAACTTTGTTTATCTTTGACAAACATTAGCATTCATAACACTTTTTTCCAGAAATCAAAGTTTTTCTTAGACAACATCTTTTTCGGGCATATCTTTCTTACAAATTAATATTCTTAGTTTTCTTCATGCAGGTTCATTTGTTTTTTCTTCTTCTTGCAAGTTCACATCGTCTTCATTTTAATATTGCTACAGTCCCAGACTTAGTATTGTTATTTAGAGTTGGAAGAGGAAGGGTTCAGCTAAATTTAACAAGTGCACAAAATTTGGTAAAGGGACCCACAACCGGGACCAAGGCGCAAATTTACCTTTTTATTATTCCTTTTTTATTATTTTAAATTTTCCTTCAGTCAAGAATTGGAGCGATCTTCACAGTCCAGGGAAACTTAATCTCATCCCTTCGTGCAACTAGTGGGCCCACTTCGATTTTTATGAAGAAAAAAGGGTGCAGAGTTGGTCATTATGCATCAGATTAGTGTGTTATCTCTTCAGCAATAGAGCATAGAAAATCCCAACACTAGGGTTTTCCACGCAGCATAGACCAGTAAGAAAAAGGAGGTTGTACATCCATCACAGCTTCTAGAATCGTGTTTCCAACAGCAATGTGTTTGCTTGTGCAAAAGGTCATAAAATACTCTACAGAACTCGTGCTACGCAAAAGAGGGAGGTTGAGAGGGGTAGATAGAGTCTAATTGGTGCGCAAAAGCGTGTTGGTCGATTTCTGAGTGAAGGGAAGTCTTTTCCCTCATGTAATTTTATGAATTTTCTATTGCTAAAGAAAAATAAAGAGAACACAGTTGCAGGTTTTCCCCATTTGGGGTTTCCTAAGAAAAAAAATTTGTGTATTGTTTTATGGTGTGTTTGTCTTCAATTTTTCGTTATTTTCCGCTACATGCTAGTTAGAAAACTCGGTATATTTGTGAATTGAAGTTAAAGTTCAATTTTCAACTCTTTACTTAGCATAGTTCATAGATTAGTTATTGAGTTTTAAAGAAAACTAACACGATATCAGAGCCATGTCTCTGAGTGAAGACCAACACCCTTGTTTTGACCTCAAGAACAGGTTTAAGGTGCAAAGGAGGGGTGGGGTATAGTTGAAGGTTGCACTAGGGTTTCTAGCAGTGTGACCTAGGTTTTTCACCCACAAAGTGCATATTTTCCAAGCATACCAGCGCTAGGGTTTCTGAAGAATTCAACCAACAAAATGTCTTACCAACGTTTGAGACCAGAGCATAGTTTGGAGGGCGCGAGAAATTTCTACTCAGGGAAGGAGAGGATTAATGTGGTGCTTGAGGAGTAGGGTGTGAAAGAGTTTGTGGAGAACCCCCCAGCCACACCAACTGACCCCCAGCAGTTGCCTTAGCATAACAAGAATGATGCTAGAGCTAGGAGGATTATTCTTGAAGGAGTCAAAGGCCACATTGTGCCGCATCTTTCAAGCAAGAAGACTGCCAAAGAAATGTGGACAATCATTTTGAACTTATACAAGGATTCAAGTAAAGCTAGAAAACTTGTGCTCAAGGAGAAACTCAGAAATATCGATATGGGCAAGTCAGAGTCCATAATCTCTTATCTCACCAAGTTCACCCAGGTGAAGAACGAGTTAGTCGATATAGGGGAGACAATACCTGAAGCAAATATGGTGAGTCTTACACTATTAGGGCTTCACAAATCCTAAGATGGCTTCCAAGATGCAAGTGAGTGGTAGAGAAAAGCTTACATACTAGGAGTAGTTGTTGGGTGACTCTGTCTAAGAGGAGATTTGAAGGCATGCTAGATCTGGAGCTCATGTTAAGCATGAGGACGAGGGGAACTCTGCCCTAGCTAGCAAAGGGGGAAAGGCCAAAAGCAAGAAGAGTGCAAGAGGGGTCGAGTCCAACTTCAAAGGCAAGAAAGTAAATAAGGACCTCAATAAGATAAAATTCTTTTGGTGCCATTAGTTTGGACACTACACCACCAAGTGTCCTCAGAGGAAGAAAGGGTCCAAGAAGGACCAAGCAACAGCTTTCACAGAGGTGGACAAGTGTAGATCACAATTTGAGGAGTTCTTGCTAATAGCTTGCAAGGGAAGCTCAGTGTTCAGTAGCATATGGTAGATTGATAGTGGAGCATCCAACCATATCACTGGGAACAAGGAATATTTCAGCGATGGAGAAGGACATGCAAATTCATATCGAGCTAGGAGATGATGGCAGGTACTTCACCAAGGGCCTGGTATTGTCAGATTTAAGAGGGAGTCAAGTAGCACTCTTCATCTCAATGATTTCCTCTACATCCAGGTCTTAAGAACCTTATTTCAGTTTCAACCCTAGAGGACAAGGGTTATGAGGTTATCTTCAGCAGAGGAAAGGCCTTCCTCAAGCTCTTTTATTTTGGAGCAGTGAAGTAGATTGGACTGACAGTGAAGAACCCCTGCAGGCTACAATTTGAGACAGTCGCGGCCTTGAGTAATAGAGAGGGTCGTGAGCAGGCCTGAGACCTTGGGGAGTTGTGGCACATGCATATGGGCAATTGTTACGTAGGTAAATCCTCTCTGCGGACAGAGACGATCCCTCTAGCCCTAGGGTGGGTCTAGAAACAAAGGGACACGCTAAAGTGTTGCTTCCTAGTTAATGAATGAACAGGAGACATGGTAGATCGACCTACCTGGAATCCAATGCTATTGTCGTTGCGGAAAGAATAGTAGCCTCTTGCTCCTGCCTTGGCAAATCACAATCCGTTCGCTATTACGCCCGGATACCTGCACATAGAACAAGAAACAAGAACAACATACGACATCATAGTTTCACTCATAACTATTAACCAGTCAAAGAGGGCTAAAGCTACCGCATTACACAAACATCATAACACAATAGTGGAACCAAACAGTAGTCATGTATATAAACAAATAGAAGGAAGAGTTACAACGGATGCTTTGACGTCGCAGTCTCCTCCAGCGGGGTTCAGGCGAAGCGCGTCTCAGATGTTCGTCAGGGAATTTGGACGGGATGAAGGCATGGACTCAAGCTTTCTCAGAAGTGATAGACTCAAGCTTCCTCAACGTAATTCCTTCTTATTCTATCTTCTCTAGTAATTCAGCTATAGTATTTCTAATTCTCCAAGTTCAGCTAGCTTGTACTAAGAGAGATAGCTTCTTTTATAGAGGAAAAGGAGGAGGTTGGGATCCCTATAAAGGTGGGAGGGAGTCCTATCCTTTAGGAGAGTTCCAAGGGAGGTGGAAACTACTAACTAAAGGAGGAAGTTCGTGGTTGTTTTAGTTCAACCACTCACAATGACTCATCCTCGAGGTGGTTGGAATGGAACCTCCGCCTCTATTTTTAAAAAACATTCCATAAACAGCTTGGCGCGGGCGCTTAATTGACACAGAGCGCCAACTGGCGTGGGCTCAAGGTTAATTTTCCAACTCGGCATGGGAGTGTAACTGGCTACTCGCACCAAGGCAAAAACAAGGGTTTTTACAGTCCTTCTCAGGGAAATGTCAACAGGAGGAATATTGCCCTCATGAAAAGGGATGCAATGATGGTCTTTGCAAGGCATGACACTGCTTATTGGTCAGAAAAATGACCCTCCAATGGGCAAGATGGGGATTGCAGGGACAGTGACAAAATTTTGTGTAACAGATTCCCCCTAAAGCATGAGGTCTGAGGGAGAGGGAGGGGCGAAATGATTTATGAGAACGCGTTCGAACCAAACACCGCTGTTGGAAAACCTGCAATTACAAATACAATTGATATATTTGATACATGAACATGTGGCATGGGCGCAGCCATCCATAATAGAGTACATAAACACTGATATCCGGGGTATGGACGCAGCCATCCAGCAATACGGATCAACAAATAGACTCAGGTATGGTCGCAGCGATCCAATCAAAAGAGTCATGCAATAATTCATGATAATCCACACGAAATCTGCAGCCTGGATTTTATCAGACAAAACCCAGGGTCTTGCGCTCCATATCAACCCGAACAAGTACAATTTCAAGCATGCGAATATATGAGCTGAAGTCGAAAATGTAGGAACATCGTCTGATTACCAGCCAATGATAAAATTTGTTAACAGACGCAAGAGAAACCACCAATAATGACGATGGCCCTCAAGGTATGAAAGGTACAATCTACAGAATGTGAACAATGATCTAACGTCGAACACCCGCATAATCACTCGATCGAAGGTCAATGATGTGAACCTTGCGTCGAATGTGAAAAACCTGCCATTAAGACATGCAGACTCCAAGGTACCAGAAGTGAGTCTCTCGATCAAATTCTTGGATAATGAGCTGAAATCGACAGGAAGTGACTTGATCGAAGGTGGGTCATGAGGTTTGCCACATCATTGATACGAGACAGAGGAACATGATAGTAGTGAAAGAAGACCAACAGAGAATTAGAGGGAGGTTGAAAACTACAGAGGCGGACTTCTCTTGAACATATCAGCAGCACGACACTAGATTCGGCAGTATTTGACATCAAAGGATCTGAGGTCATGACGACGTGGCAAAGAGAAGATGAGAGGTCAAAAGAGATTATCCAAACCCATGGAGGCAAAAATGACAAAGTGAGATGTCCCCAACCCGACACGAAATGCAGACAAGTTCCATGTTCAAGAGCGACATACTGCCAATATAACTAAAACTTCATTCCATTTTCCCCCACCATTTCTGGCGAGTACCCCAATTATTTTTTAAAACAAGCTTGAAGGGGATAGCATATGCTTGTGCTGTAAGTTCGTCCTTTGGACAAATCCATCCTAGTACATTTTACGAGCCCTAGGAAGGAGGAACTCGAGTAACGTCATGGCGACGAAGTCCGATGTCATCAGTGTTTAACGAATCTGACAAAGGGAGAACTCGACATCTTTTCATGTAGAGTTTGAAAAGAAGGCGGAAAAGAAAACTCTAGCAGTCCGTTTTCGTAGGTAGTCTCACAGATCGGAAAAGGTAGAAAACTGTGTCTGCGAGAACCTCTTAGTCGCGATAGGCTAAGGTATTCATTTTTCATAGCTAATCCATCCCAACCCGAAAAAAAGTAAACATATACTAGGTGGATATCATTTCGCAACCATTTAACGAGTTCAAAACGACAAGAATCTCGGCAATATTTTCAATTTTAGAGAGTCAGAAAAGAGCTGAAAGATTACTCCAGTGGGGACTTTTTCGTGTTTTTACCAAGTCCGAAAATGTATAAAATATAACTCGTTACTTCATCATTGTCACATAAAAACCTGTTGTTGCACAAGAGACACGTGTAAAACCCATTTCTCGAAAATAATATAATAAAATAATTGAAAAATATGTCTTAAAACCTAATTAGGGTTGTAAAAAAGTTATAAAATGTCAAAAATGGTAAAAAATAATTACTTTTCACTTTTTACCTCTTGTGGAGCGATAGTTACCCATTTCACTGTGCAATCTTGCAGCGACGATAGAAGTCAATCCAACAGATCAATCTCAAATCCGTCAGTTCCAGGTAAGGGCTGAGATCCCTCTTGTCATTTTGAGTCATTTCTTACTATCTGCAGTTTCCAATTTTGAATTCTGGGGGAGGAAATGTAAATATTAGGGCACGGCGGTCGGCACGGGTTTCGGGCACGGACTCGCGCCAATCGCTCAATTTTCTACACTAGGGCGCGCCAATGGCGCAAACCATTTTCATGTAAAATGTTAATCAAATACCCCAATTATTCACAAATTTAAGGTTCAAAAATGGTTAATACCACTCATATGAATGTGTTTGCAGGTAGAAAGAGGAAAAAATGGTCATAGAATGGAAAGAACGGGAACATAGCGAAGAAGATGAGCTGGCTATGGAGAATGAGAGAGTCATGGAAGCTCTCAGAAATTGTGGTCTGAAAAAATTCTTCCTAACGCCATATCTCCGAGCCCAACCAGAGTTATTACAGTATATGATCAGCATATGGGATGAAAATCAAGAGAAGTTCATCCTTCGGTATCAAGAACTTGAGATTGAAGTCTCCGATGTCTATTTCATAACAGGATTATCCCGGAGGGGAGTAGCACCAATCCTAACCGGCACTTGGCCTTGCATGGAAAACATGACCATGGTGATAGACAGGGTATGTCCAAGAGCACGGAAAGGATCAGGGAGTGGGAAAGTTGACATCCAGACTATCCCAAACTTGACACTCAAAGTAGTGCTACATACCATCACATGAGTTGTCGGATCACAAGCACCGCATGAAGCAACAAAGACACAGTTGCTTCTTGTTGTAGACTACTTGGCACCGACCATCTACAATTAGGCAGAGGCCGTGACAATAAACATGAAACGCCAGCTAACAAAATGCAAGAAGACCAAATTGAAGCAATTTGGTTATGGATCTATTTTGGTATCGTCCTTGGAACGACTACCCATTTTCCAGCGACAGGAGGTCATTGTCCCAACACCACCAGCAAGAGAACCACGGATGGCCCGATGGGAAGCTCTGATGCCAAGGGCAGGGGGCGGTCAACAGATGTCCTGGAGAACTGAATTATTCGATTGGCTCCGTCGACAACTGATTGTCGTGGAGGACTGGCCCTACTCTGGTACAGATTTTACTGAAGATCCAGACCTCCCATTCCCGGAAGGAGAGGATTGGGATGACTATTTGGGTGAGACTCATCATTTTTTTAAGTTTTATGAATATTATGATTTTTTATCTATGCGTGTTCTAACATTAAATCCATGTGTTTGCAGATGTTGGCCCAGAGAGACCTGCAGGCATGTAATCGATAGCGAGGCGAATCCCTCGCAATTTCGACCCTCAAGGCGAGGGTGGCGAGGAAGATGAGATAGTGCGTAATCTGGAGGGAATCACCTGAGGAGTCTCGAACTATGCACGATTTGAAGATGTTCCACGCGCCTACCAAAGACATACTATAGGGGTGCCCAGCCGAATTCACCGCTTGCTAAGACGGCTTGTACGGGCAGTGACATGTTATCATGAGCACCATGCTGATTAGACACCTAGGTTTTATTTTCATCTGCATATTTTGAGAGACATGATATCTCCGAATGTAACAGAAACACACATATATTTTTTGAAGTTATGATGCACACAGCGGCAAACATGCGATATATATATATATATATATATATATATATATATATATATATATCTTTTTTCTTACATGGATTTTTTACACGTGATGATGATTTTACAAATTACGCATATGTCTATCTAATACAATGTTAGCCACTGTATCAGTTAATGTATTCATTCGTCTAAGAATATGTTGATATGTAATAAAATCAAAATGTCTTTCTAGCAAACGAATACGTAAATACAATCTCAGAATGTGCAAATTTCTAACTGAATAATGACTATTGAGTTGCAGAACGACAAGCTGTGAATCTAGATTTACGAGAAATGCGTGTATGCCGAGGTTGATTGCTTCGGTTAATAGCTCAATAACAGCGCTATATTCAGCAACATTGTTTGTAGCTCATCCTAGACAAATACCTTGCAGATCTATCATCCAGACTTTCTAAATAAAGGAGACGTTCCTCCTCCGACGAAGTATTCGGCAGTAATTCAACAGCAAACTTGAGCGAAGGTATTTCACATTCAATCGAGAGAGTAGCTTCCAGGCCATAGACCAACTGGAAAGGAGTGAACTCGGTTGCACTCTTAACTGAGGTTCGGTATGCCTAAAGAGCCGAAAATAACATGAGATGTCAATTTGATTTATGGATCTCAATCGTACATTGAAGCATAGTGACAAGAACTTTGTTTACAGCTTCAATCTGGCCATTGGCTTGAGGGTAGTACGGAGTTGAGCTGTCGTGACGCAAACCCAAATTAGAAGTCAACTCCACCACCATATAATGCCGAAAATGGGAACCATGATCGGAAACGATGGCTTGTGAAACACCAAACCTAGCAATAATGTGATTGAATATGCACTGAGCAGCTGTCTTACCGTCGGCGGCAAGTGTAGGCATTGCTTCGGCCCATTTGGTGAAGTAAACCACGGCTACGATAATATAAGCATGCCCCCTGTCCGAGTGAGTGTTACACGTCATAAAATCGATGCCCCACTTCGCAAAGGGACCAACGGTAATGATAGGATGAAGAGAAATGGGTGGCGCACGCATCTTGTGTTGGTAAATCTGGCAATCATGGCATTTACGAACCGCGACAATGCAGTCTTTGAAAATAGAGGGCCAAAAATAACTAGCACGAAAGATTTTTTAAGCAGTAGCATAACCAAACATGTGACCGCCACAGGCGCCACTGTGACAGTCATTCAGGGCTTTCTTAGCCGCCTCGAGAGTCAAACATCGACGAAGTATAGAATCGACTCCAATACGATAGAGTGTATCTCCAACTATTCGATAAGGTTGTGACTGAAGGCAGATGCGCCGGCGGGCATCCTTCGTCAACTCAGAGCTAAAAGACGAATTCTGGAGATAGACGATGATATCACCGTACCAAGGATCGAAGGCGCTAATCAAGAAAAGCGAATCGTCTTAAATGGATTCCTCGGAACGAAAAGGAGCGGACTAGGAAGGGAGAGAACAAAGCAAATCAGCAAAAACTAATGATTTTTTAGACTTGGTAGCAGTAAATTCCAAATCAAACTCTTGAAGGATAACAATCCATTTAGAGTATTTGCCCCCTAGCAAATTTCGAGACAAGATGTAGGTCATGGGGTTGCAATCAGAAATCACTGTTACTGTGCGTAAGAGAATATAATGACGAAAACGTTGGACTGCTTGAACTGCAGCTAATGCTAACTTCTCGACATGAGCATAACAAGTTTCTGGGTCGAGAAGGTTACGAGACAAGTAATAAATAACATGCTCATGACTGTCATGATCTTCTTGTACCAAAACCATGGCAATCGTGTTAAAAGCGGCATCTAAATAAAGGGAAAAATCACGATGATAATTTGGAGGGCGAAGGAGAGGAGCATTGACAAGCAATGTCTTCAACGCATCAAAAGATTTCTGAGCGATTTCATCCCAACAGAAATGGACGCCCTACTTCAACAATCATGTGAATCCTTTAGCTACTTCGGCATAGTTACGTATAAAACGACGTAAAAAATTAGATTTCCCTTGTAAACTCTGCAACTGGTGCAATGAGGAAGGAGAGGGGAGATTAATAATAGCCTCAACTTTGCGAGGATCGAGGCGAATTCCGTCTTTGGACACAATAAACCCTAAGAGTCTATCGGAATCAACGCAGAAGACACACTTGTGCGGATTAAGCCGAATGTTATAGTGTCTACAACGAAGAAAAATCTGACGCAAATGCTCAGGGTGATCCCTACGCTTAGCCGAATGAGCCGAATCCAGATAAGGTTGCACGATGTGAAGAATATCATGAAAGGCGTAGGACATCGCGCGCTGAAATGTGGCCCCAGCATTCTTTAAACCAAAAGGAAGCTTCTTATATGCAAAGGTACCCCAAGGACAGATGAAGGCAGTGTTGTGTTGATCAGTGGGGAGAATTTTTATCTGATTATGACCAGAAAAACTGTCCACAAGGGAAAAAATCTCGCTCCCGGCACAGTCGTCAATGATCTAATCGATGAAGGGAGTAAGATAATTATCCTTGAGACAAGCTCGATTGATATCACGATAGTCAACACAGACACGAATAGTGCCCTATTTCTTATCTACAAGAACAATATTAGAGACCCACTCTGTCAATGGAATCGAATAAATGAAACCAGCTTTGAGAAGCTTTTCCACTTCAGCTTTAATGGCAGCAGTCTTCTGAGGATGCACCGGACGAAGACGCTGGCGAATAGGTTTCGAACCGGGGTAAGTAGGAATTTCATGTACCACGATGTTAGGATCAATGCCAGGCATTTCTCCGTAGTGCCATGCAAAGACATCACGGAATTCGCGAAAAAAAGCTAATATAGACTTGTACTTCATTGGAAGAACAAGTGACCCCGATATGGATGTTCTCGACAATTCCTGGTTTAACGGAAATTTCGATAGGCATCGTCTGTGTAATGTTACTCAAGTTACCTTCCGGAAAAACGTCATGGATCTGAATAGGCGTTTGACGCAGAGGAGAAGGAACCTGAGAAGCAAAATGCTCAAGATAGGTAGACATGGCCCTGAGACTTGGCAGGAACGAGGAACGATGATGAGTATCGTCCCACGGGAGATCTTCAAGAGACATGGTTTCCACGATGGCCTCATCGGAGGGAAACATTTCTTTCAAAGGATCCGGCGAATCAAGGTCACCAAACCAAGGGAATTGAGAATAAATGTCAAGAGACATGCTCGAAGGAGTAGAATCAGGGGACGGAGTGTCCAACGCGGCGATGATTTCACAATAATCAATTTCTATCGAACTCAACGGCATCGAATCTCCGAAAGAATCGATCTGTTCAGGGGAAGAGATAACCCATGGGTCATCGGTGCGAGAAATCATGTTGACCTGAACAGTATTTGGTGGTGGAAGAGGGAAAATACCCATGAGGGCAGGATCCTTGAAAAGGCCTAGCCCTACGCTCTCGTAGGGTGTAGGAATCTTATCCACATACAAAACGTTGTTCTCGGAAGAAGAAGTGAAAAAAGACAATTGATCGACAGTGATAATCTTTCCTTCGTGCGGGAATTTCAAAACACGAAAGAGAGTGGACGGAACACATAGCATTGCGTGAGTCCAACTACGACCGAGGAGAAGGTTATAATTGAGTTTAGCATCAACGACTTCAACCTCGACATTGACTATCTTCCCTTCTAATGTGATCGGTAAACTAGAGAAAACACCAAAAGGTTTAGACTCTCTTCCATCAAATGCTTCAAGGGAATTGGGTGACGAGGTGAGAGCTGGAGAACCAATGGCTTTCCAACAAGTAGATGACATAACACAGGTAGATGCACCCTCGTCCACGACTGCCCGATGAATGTTCAAACCATTTATACCAACTCGAATGATGAGCGCAATTTGGTATGGGATTCGCAGGACGAAATTCTCTAAATCGAAAGCAAGCAAGCTAGTATCGACAGGATCAACCCCACCTATCGTAGATAACGATGCTTTCCTTTGTGACGGACAACTCTAAAGTACTTCTAACGCAGAGATTGCAGATGGCCCCTGAGCCAAATCCTCAACAACACTGTAATGTTGAGCGGCACGGGCGTCGAGATTGTACGAAGACTTGCGGAGCACACCTTTGGAAGGTGGTCGCACGACGGATTCGGTATTAGGCCGTTCAATCTCAAGAGGGCCAGAAACAGGTGGAGGAGGACCATCAACAATCTCCTTCCCCGCTGCCTGACGTGAACCAGGATAATCTTTCGATCGAGTAGTAATAGAAACGGGTGCAGAACCGTTCATCATAAAAACCTGAGAACCAAATGGGGTAGAGGACCGAGGTTTCTCTACCATCTAAGTTCGCTGAGTAGGAAAAGGTTCTTTAAGAACAGTCGGAGCTCCTTGAGTACCTTTGAGTAATCGGCTCACTTCAGACTGTCGAGGACAGTCTTTGGTGAAGTGCTCTTCATCACAAATTAAACAAGGATAATTCAGTTTGCGTTGAGAACTATCAGCAGAAGGAGGTTTCGACAAATCCTGTTTCGGGGTATCGGCTTTGGCCTTACCTTTACCCTTCTTCTTACCTTTAGAAGCGTTATCCGTAGGATTGGCTTGAACAACATTCACTTCTGCTAGTTTGCCAGAATTCGGATTTGGCTGAGAAGCAACATTATTGGAAGAAGTAGACTTCTGCTTCCCAGAATTAGATGGAGACTTCTGAGAAGTCTGAGATACGAAACTAATAATACCATCAACGGATGGAGTCGCTGGTGTTTTAGAAGTTCCAGGTCGAGGAGCATCAGGCAAGATATCGTATAAAGTGACGGATTGAGAGTACACAAGATCGAGATACTGAGCGTAAGCAATGGCTTGTTCCTCGATTACACATGCCCCCATAGCTATGTCTTTGGCGATCTGAATGACAAAGGAGGTAATGAACCAATGAGTTAGAAGCTGATCGGGAATCTCAAATTTGATCATGCGACGACATCGCCACCACTCATGAATATGATCCGAGATATGAGTAGCTCGGTCCTATTTCAATGAAGTGAGGAGGTGCATCCTGGTCTCATAGCGAACCAGTAACTGGAAATGTGTAAGGAATGCCATAGCTAAGGAATTGAAATCTTGAAAAACTCCAAGAGACAGCTCAATGTATCACTTTGCAGCAGCACCAGTAAGAGTTCGTTGGAAAAGACGGAGCCGAATAGAATTGTCAACCCAAGAGTTAGAGGAACACCACAAGTGGTAAGTCATAACATGCGTTTGGAGGTCTTCGCTAGGTTTACCCTCAAATTTAGGACAATCACCAAGAATCTTGGTCAGAACCGGAGGCCAATACAGATTATGAAGAATAGGATCATTTGTCAACTTTGACACATCAGATAATTCCAACGTAGCAAGAAACGGTATTTGAGTATTAAAAGTCATTGTAGGTCTTTGATAAGGATCTGTGTGTACATTCCACCCAGTCCGAGCAGGGTTCTATCCCCATACATTTTGTCCCGAAAGATTCGGATCATAGGGATTAGAAGCAGGATAATTCGGTTGATACTAGGGTTGAGGACCAGGATATTGAGTCGAAGTAGACCACGGAGGTCCTTGCTAAGCAGTATAAGGATTCTGTTGTGGAATGTAAGCATGGCTTTGAGGTTGATGATACACAGGTTGATTTTGAGGGTAAGGAATTTGGGGCGTGCTATATACCGGTTGATATGAAACTTGAGGGTAGTAAGCGCCCTGCGGTTGAGCAGGCTGCTGAGCAGGGTAAACAGGTAGAACCGGCTGCGGAACCGAAGGAATCTGCTGGTGGGCAGGTTGAAACGATTGTTGGGGACCACTAGGTTGTCCTTGTGGGAAACGCTGGCCTGATGGTTGTGACAGACCAGGTTGTCCCTAATAACCAGGTTGACTCGGAGAAGGACCATAGGGTTGTCCTGGTTGCACAATATTTGGGCCATACTGAATGTGCGGTTGTGATTGAGGTGCAACAGGTTGTCCCTGTGATGGATAATTTTCCCCCCCAAGACCAAAAGATGGTCCTGGTTGATTCAAAGGTTGATCTGAAAGACCGGAGGGTTGTCCATGTTGGGCCAAACGCTGCCCTTGCAAAGGTTGGCCTTTTGGACCGTATGGTTGTCCCTGTGGACCAAAAGCAGGGCCTTGCTGAGCTAAAGGTTGTCCCATGGAGGGTTGTCCTTGCAAGCCAGAGGGTTGCACAGGTAAAGTAGGTCTGGAACGAGAAATGGTTTGATAAGGATTAGTAGGAGGCAAATAAACCAGATTACCATGCGCATCATAATGAAACAGATAGGAATAAACAGGTTTACCAACAGCATCATAATGATGAAAAAGAGGATTACCAGGAGCCTGAGGCTGCTGAGAACCCTGAGAGCTCTGTTGCTGAATAGCCAAAAGATACTCTTCAAAAGTAAGAGAGCCAAAAGGGTTTGAGACACATAGCAAGGAGACGCGTGTGAGCAAGCTCAAGAGAGCTTAACCGCTTCTCGTGGATCCATTAACTCTAGCAATGTGTTCGTTTACCAACACCTGTGGGTTTTGGTGTAACGGCAATCGTGATTCCAGCAACATAGACAATTGATTAGGTCGTCGATGTATCTTGTGAACACGTGACTTGACATTTTCTATGTAGCCATCATGTTTCCAGCAGCAATGTGCTTGCGTCGTACGAGACTGTACGGAACTCATGCTACACAGAAGAGGGAGGCCAAGAGGGGTAGATAGAGTCTAACTGGTGCGGAGAAGTGTGATGGTTGATTTCTAAGTGAAGGGAAGTATTTTCCCTCTTCATGTAATTTTCTGAATTTTCTATTGCTAAAGAAAAATAAAGAGAACACAATTGCAGGTTTTCCCCAGTTGGGGTTTCCTGGGCAAAATTTGTTGTGTATTGTTTTATGGTGTATTTGTCTTCATTTGTTCCTTATTTTCCATTGCATGCTAGTTAAAAATCTCAGTATATTTGTGGATTGAAGTTAAAGTTCACTTTTCGGCTCTTTACTCAGCATAGTTCACAGATTAGTTGTTGAGTTTTAAAGAAAACTAACTAGTACCAACGGCAAAAAGATATCATAAGATGTTTAAAAAATTATAATATTATGTATACATTTGGTGACATCCACTAGTATTCATATTAACGTGAACAAAGTCCTTAATAAGCCATATGACAGTGTGGTTCCATATGCAAGCACTTGAGAAGGCATCACAAAGGTAGCAATCACAACAAAGACCCAAAAAGCACATAATAGCCTCTATGCAATGCTTGTTACCAGATAGATGGTCGATTTCTGCGTGAAGGGAAGTATTTTCCCTCTTCATGTAATTTTCTGAATTTGCTATTGCTAAAGAAAAATAAAGAGAACACAATTGCAGGTTTTCCCCAGTTGGGGTTTCCTGGGAAAAATTTGTGGTGTATTGTTTTATGGTGTATTTGTCTTCATTTGTTCCTTATTTTCCATTGCATGCTAGTTAGAAAACTCGGTATATTTGTGGATTGAAGTTAAAGTTCATTTTTCAGCTCTTTACTTAGCATAGTTCACAGATTAGTTGTTGAGTTTTAAAGAAAACTAACAAGTACCAACGGCAAAAAGACATCATAAGATGTTTCAGATATTATAATATTATGTATACATTTGGTGACATCCACTAGTATTCATATTAATGTGAATAAAATCCTTAATAAGCCATGTGACAATGTGGTTCCATATGCAAGCACTTGAGAAGGCATCACAAAGGTAGCAATCACAACAAAGAACCAAAAAGCACATAGGAGCCTCTATGCAATGTTTGTTACCAGATTGATCGAGGATGTTATCACAATAACTCTGGGATTTCACTCTAAACCAATTTTGAGATGGACAAAGCAACTCTTCCGAAATGCATCATAACGATGCATGCCATTTTTTAACATTTTTATCTTCTTTAGTGAAGGTTTTATCTTTTTTTAATTGAGGTGGCATACAAAGAATCAAAGGTTTTATCTGCTGGAGCCTGACATAGTAATTGGAGAGGAGTTTCAATTTGTGCCAGAAGAAAAGAATGTAGACCAATACCTGTCCTATCAGAACTCTGAGAAGGAATTTCTAAAGAATCATGTAGAGGAATAATTTATTTCCAAATCTTTCTCTATCAGTCTGTAGCATATGACAAGACAATTGAGATCTCTAACAAAACGAAAACATACAAATCACGTAATGACCAGCTGAAAACATTTGATTCCTTATTCATCCTAAGTTATCTCTCCAAGAACAGCATTCAATTCTGTCATGAAAGCCTTTGCTTGGTTTACCGATTTTTACAAATCACATTTTGATTTGAGTAAATTAAAAACTTGATAGAGTTAAATGCCTTAAAGTTTAAAATGATATTCGATATTTTAATGGATTCACAATGTGGGGGGGGGGGGGGCGGGGAATAAAAAGAGATTGCATTCCCTTCAAGGAGGGCCAATGGAACTTCAAGGAAGCAAGGTGGTACGGCTGATATAGGAATATAGTGTGTAAATTGGAGCAGAAAAATCACTACAGCATGCAAAGTAAAAGGGTTGTCTCAGATCTGGAATGAACCCAAAATAGGTTGTGCTGCTTATTTATCATGTGAGGCACCGCAATTTCAATAACCTTGAATAAGCTAAGCTAATGGAATGTCGGAAAGAGCTCTAATACCCATAAATTTAACAGAGACTGGTGCTACCTTGATATAACAGGGCTCCAAGAGTACTTTGAATGTTGACATCAATAAAATGGAATTTTACTATGAGGGCCAATGGAACTTCAAGGAAGCAAGGTGGTACGGCTGATACAGGAATATAGTGTGTAAATTGGAGCAGAAAAATCACTACAGCATGCAAAGTAAAAGGGTTATCTCAGATCTGGAATGAACCCAAAATAGGTTGTGCTGCTTATTTATCATGTGAGGCACCTCAATTTCAATAACCTTGAATAAGCTAAGCTAATGGAATGTCGGAAAGAGCTCTAATACCCATAAATTTAACAGAGACTGGTGCTACCTTGATATAACAGGGCTCCAAGAGTACTTTGAATGTTTACATCAATAAAATGGAATTTTACTACAAGATGACTAAGCAGGCCCATAAAATACAGAAACAATTTCATAAAGGGCAACGTGGAAATTCAAGAATGCTCTTATAGAACCTATCATACGTACATAAAAATTCAAAATTAAAAAGCCATAATGCATGAAAAAATAACGCATTTTTTATCTCCTCTATAATTTCAAACTATTGGAATCATCCAAAGCTTATCAAACGGCAGAATATGGTATGATCAGAGATGGTAAATAAAATCCTCATTCAAACTGATTGAGATGTTTCACGACTTGAACAAATTTCTAGAAACATATTCATCATTCATAAAAGCATCTGTGACTTGCAAGTCTTCAAAGTTATGTTTCTAACAACTAGAAACTATGACTGCTTGCCTGGACCTCAAATATTGGATTTGAGAAAGCATAAAAATGCTACTGCATCCTCCAAGTCTTCAGACAAGTGACATATAAAGACAGGATACAGGGCATACAAATTCCTCATAGGTCACACCCCAGCACCAGTATAAAGACCTAAAGGAAGCATGTCAACAAATCCTTGAAAACCTGCATGCATGTTGGACAAACAAGTAATTCTCGAGTCATATTCAGTTAAAACCCTGCTATTTATAAAATGAAAAAATACAGTTATAATTTTTCAATTATAATAGAGGAGAAATGGGGGTGCAGCAAAAAACCAAGAAAATTGATAATTGCTGTACTAACTAGCCAGCCTCACCTTTGCTCTGAATGTACATAATTGCTGTACTAATTAGCGAATAAATTATATATTGATAAATTTTATTGAAAATAATATTCAAATTAGGTCAACAAGAATCAATTTGAGTAAAGAAACACTCATTTGAGGCTTGAGCACGCCCTCTGAAACATATCACCACTGCATTTTTTTGCCATCCAAAGAAATTTAAGTGAGCCCTCTTGCGACATTCATGTTCCATATCTTGAGATAGTGTCACTGTGGTAGAATACCACAGCACTAGTATTTTATGACTGGATAAGCAACACTCATTGACAGCAATATAATGCACATTTATCCAGCTATACAGACCACAGCACATTTGCACCTTACCCATTATCATTTAGTTAGTATTTTGAATTTTCTCTGTTCACAATACAGTAAATTCTAGTTATGTGATTATCACATTCCAGTTTAATATGGCATTGTTTTTAGATTAGACCATCTCCAGTACCTAACGGCTGCGCTTGTGCAGCCGTCATAAAGGCATCTGCACAAAATTTCCAGAGTTAAATATAGTAGTTAAGGACATCTTCACCATGCCAGCCCTTCCAATCATCTTCTCAGCCCAGACATGTTATATACCCTTGAAATTCATCAAAATGACAAAGGAGGTGTATCACAAACTGAAGTAAATATGCATTTATATATTACGCAAACTGTTGATGTAATTATTAAATATTTCCTATCTATTAAACTTTAGCATTTAATTTACGTAAATAAAAGTACATTTAATGCTTTAGAGTTAATAATAAATAAAGAAGATATTACGGAACTCCCCTCTCATTTGTATGTAAGAAGGCATACAATTTATAGATGAATAGCATAGTTTTATTGTTCCCTTCTTAAAAAGTTATGTTGCCTCTCTGTTCAACCTGTGTAATATCTGTATAATATCTCAGCCAAAGTGAGGAGAAACTGAGGATGGAAGCAAGTGAAGACCTAGGGGCTGGTTAATGATGGTACGAGGAACTGCAAACAATACACAGGTGCAAGGGGGATGAATTTGACCCAGAGTATGAAATAAAGTCTTCTCAGAGGGTCAGAATATTTTAGTGAGGCATCTGCTTCTGTCATAGAGTGTGGGGGTGGAAAGGGTGATGAGGAGGTCTTGATGAGTGAGATCCAAATGAGGAGCTACCCAAGACACAGCCATCATTCAATAAGCTGCAACCCACTTTGATATTCTGTCAAGAGATTTGAACAGTCAGGAAAAGGATACACTACCATTATTTGTGACACAACAGACACACGAGAGATGTGCACAACCACACACATAAGATTGTGGGATTTGAAGAAGTGCAGCCATTTGGGATTGAAGGACAAAATCAAGATCCCTGAAGTCAATGTTACAGATAGAGAACACAGTCAACAAGGAAAAGCTGCCAAGGTGTGTAGGGTCACAGGGGTGTGAGGCTGTCAAACATTACACAGAGCGGTCAAATACCAACTTCGTCGGGTGGGTCCTGCGGAAATTTTGTTAGAGGAGGTCCTGTTGATTTGTATGAAACCCAACTGCCAGACAGGTACGCGTATTCATTATTTTTTTTAAGTGCCCACTCCCCAGTCTAGGTACACAAATTTGTTTTTCATTAGATTCCCAGTCAATGTGACTTGAGGAGGTTCCTATGAATTTTTTTATAAATATATTGTGTTAAAGCACAGTGCTCTGAAATCGGAACATGGCCACTTTGTCCAATATTATGCTTGAGGGTAACCATAACTTGAGGAAGTTCCTATGGATTTTTTTATAAATATATTCTGTTGAAGTACAGGGCTCTGAAATCTGAACATGGCCACTTTGTCCAATATTAATGGACAGAATAGTCAATAATAATAATACATGGAAGTAGCGGATGCTGGCAATCTTTGAGTACAACTGGTTGGAAAATTGGTATTGAAAAAAGAAATCTGGATTTAAACCTAGGAAGATGCCAAAGAAAAGTATGATGCAAAGAACAGAGAGGCTTTCGTGCTCATTAAGTTTTCTATCGCAGATGAGATGCTTCCTGAAGTTCAAACTAGGGATGATACGGCCATCATTTAGCAAAATCTCCAGATTATGTATGAAATCTCAGATGAAGGTCGAGCCTTTTTCTTGAAGAATATATTGTTTTCTATTAAGATCGAAAAGCATGATTCCCTTCAAGATCACTTATTTAAAATTAAAGATATTCAAGCTCAGTTGAAGGCTATTCATAGGAAGATGGAAAACAAAGATCTTGTATCATAACACTTACAGAGTCTACCCTCCAAGAATTTTATTGAGACTTTGAACATCACTTCTAATATAGACCCAATGTTTTGCAAAAAGTCAGGTGGAAGAAGCAATTTGGAGATAGTAGTGGGCATGACATTTCAGATATAGCCTGGGCAACAAAATTCAAAGGTGGCTAATAAGTTAAAGGTGGGCACAAAGATAACAGGAAGCCAAATGATTCTCAAGATTTGAAAACCAGAGAGATTATTGAATGATTTTATTGTGGAAAGTCATAAAAGCAAATTTTGTAGAAGGAGATTATGGGATGAAAAGAACAATCAAGGAGTTTGTCAAACCAAAACTGCTCTCCACGAATGCGCCCCTAGAAGCCTCCACATACTCGTAAGCATCCCTCAATGTCTGCTCAAACCACCTGGGTCTCCTGACAAAGGTGGAAGCAGCTACTGACTCCCTGTTAACCCCTAGATCTACTTCCTATGAAATCTAGAGGATTAAAGGTCAGCTTGCATCATCTCGCTGGTAACTATTAAAGCATTTCAGGCATTGGTATATGAGACAAGGGCTGTTTCAAGTTTGCATTATGAATTTCTAGGCACAAGTTCATCTGATTGATCCTATCCTTTTCTAGAGACCGTTTACACATAAAGAGAGATTTGTTTCGACAGTATGATGCATGGGTACTTACCTGTCAATTTTGAATGCACCCTTGGATTCCCCTCAAAAAATTGAGTCTAATGAATATAATATAGAGTAGTATTTACAGAGTTTCTATTTTAGCAATTGCCAGTGTTGGGCAACATATGGCAGCCCATAATGTGACACGTGGCAGCCTTCCTATGGTGACACATGGCCACTTTAAGGAATGGCATTTGGTGTGTTAAGGCGCGCACAAGTGTTAATGTGATTGGGATGCATGCATGAAGTTAAATTGAGATAACTACAGTGCATGCATCAGTTGGAATGCGAGGGGGCAGTTGGTGATTATCCTGAGGAATATTCTCTCAGTTAACTGGGTTGCATGCCAAGTTGACTGAAGCATGTGCACTTAACTCACCCTCCTTTCATGTTAATTTGTCTTTCCTCTGAGATGTGATTTTCTTTCTCTCACCACCTCACTCATGATAATTCATTCTTAACTAGTTCGATCTCACTTCTCCTTTAAGTTCGATCTCCACTCAATTATTCAAACTACCTCTCTCTCCCATTCACTCCCAACTTTCTTTTGGAACTTGCATGAGGAAAACTCGAGCTTGCCTAGAATGTATCTCAAGGAAATGATAAAAGGGAAGGAAAGGCTTCCATTCCAAAGGACGCAATTTTCCTAGCAGAGCAGTAACATGTTACAGTGTCTCTCTCTCTCTCTCTCTCTCTCTCTCTCATTTCTAATAGGTTTTCTCATCCAACAAAGATTTGTCAACGGATTGGTTGTGTTTGGTCTTGCTGCTGCAAAATTTAGCAAGCTCAGTGCAAGGCCTCACTAGGTGGCGCCAGACATTATGACAACAAGAAAAAAGAATCCAACTAAGGTTTAATGGATTCTTTTAGGGCTAAATTTCAAGGGAAAGATTTTGATGGAGTAAGGGGGGATGGCTAGGGCATCCACTTTAAAACCATAACTATTATTCTTGTGAGGGGAGAAATTAAAGAAAGGGAATGCACATCAGAGTTTCCCTATAGGCCTTGAGGAGGACAATTTTGCATGCAATAATGTAGCAATATTTCAAGAATAATTAAGCATTTAGTCATGGCATAATTAGAAACCCTACTTCGTACATTCAATATGCAAAATATCAATGATAAAGCATTAAACTTACAGAATCCTCCAAAGAAGCACTTCTTTCAATCCTAGAATAACATCTCCATGCAAAAGATCAACTCCACAAAAAAGTACCACCATAAAAATCACATCTTTCCCATTGTAGCGAAAAAGACTAATTCGCATTCTCTTTGGAGAGATGAGAATAGAATGTGTGATGATGAAAAGTTGAAATGAGGGAAGTCTCTATTTATATGAGACTTATCTCCCTCATTTCTACAATCATACAAGTCAAGACCCAGAATTATAAGTTTACTTTGAGTGTTCCACAAGAGACAGGTTAGAAGCCAACCTGATAGCTCAAAAACATAACAACAGATGACAAAAAAACCCACTCATGTGGGCAAAAATGCCTCCTCCACTATGACATTATCCTCCAAATGAGGTTTAAATGCCACAAGTGTCAAGTGGGCTACTGAATGCTCCATACTCTGAGTGGCTGCATGTCCATGGGAAATGCCTCCAAACCAAGACATCATCACCATGGTGCCCAACATCACCCTCTAAAGGGCAAGAGGGGTGACATGGCACTCTTCTACTCAAATGTTGGGGCCTAAAAGTGATGTGCAAATAACCATCACCATCTGAGCTCTGGAACAAGTAACGCCCATCGAACAATGTCAAGGCCCACCTAGAGGTGTCCTAGGTCCATTACGCACATAATCAATATCTCCAACACCAAGCTTCATAGGTTCAACGTTCAACATTTGGGGGTACCTCGAAGTATCAAGTACCATGTGGAATTGTCAAAATGCTCTACTCTTGGTGGGAAAAGCTACACCATCAAGGTCATATCTATCTACTCGCTTGAATGTGTAAGATGGCCTTTGGTATGTTGTTGGAACGATAATTATGTCTCCAAAGGCCTCTACTGTTGTGACAATGCCACTTGACAAAAGCCTCTCAAGATCAAGTGAAAATCACCAATCATTCGGGACAATAACCATAAATGCATCATAGTGGGAAATACCTAATGTTAAGGGCACAGTAAAACTTTACAGGAAGCTCACCTTCAAATGTCTAACTAGATCAAGTCTCATAAACAAGTTACCTCCTTATGGTAGGGATGGTTAGACAGATAACCCTATCAGGTGTTTCCAGTCCCTAAGGGGAAGTGACATGTCCCAAGGTAGCCCATCAATTCATAAGTGTGTGTGAGAATGGTAGTAGTGCAGTCGAAATGCCTTCGGGGTAAGGTACTATAGCCAAGTGACCAGCTAATGGAGGTCCTGTTGAGAATTTGTAGGGTTGTAGGTTAATACAAATTCTCTCCTTGATAATTACTTGTGAACTTATTTGCGTTAGTTATGTCTTCTCTTAGTTCATCTTTCATCAAATCAATTATCGAAATGTGTAAGACACAAAAGTTAGGCTCCTAGAGCCAGGGCAAAACCTCTCCCTCTTGGAGAGGAAAACCCGCAAAGAATTTTTCTTATAGATCTTCAAATGATAAGAACCATGACCCAGACTTAGACCCTAAAACTAGATGTGCTTCCAAGACCTTGATCTTCACCTTGTATCCTGCAATCTTTCTTTTTGCACTTGTCTGCACTTAGATGCTGCCCTAGTTCACTATTCTGTTCGCACTTCTTGACTCCCTTTGTATCTGCAATTATTCTTGAGATTTGGTTCACAAATCTTTATGAGATTGACCAGCACCTTTTACTATTCCTTAACAGCACTTATGATACCTAAATGTTCGCATTGTACTATTGATACAAGTCCTCACTATCTCCAGGCAACTGCCCACTGAATGTTCATACATATATATCTGCACTTATGGACGGTGGTAGATCCGCAAACATTGCTGAGGTTTATTCGCATTGAAATGAGGTTTATCCGCACTTATAGACTGTGGTAGGTGTGCAGACCTTACTGAAGTTTATCCACACTTGTTGTTGCAGTAGATCTTCTTATTTGCTCTTACAAACTGTTCGCAAACACCTCAGACTTGTCCGCATTCATTCCTATAGTAGATCCCGTCTTGTCCGCAATTCCCCTAATTGTTGTTCCTCATCCGCATAAGGTTCAATCCTGCACTTCGCATTTTATCTCAGAACATGTCCAAAATTCCTTATCCAAACAAAAATCCGCATGTTCCTATAAATAGTTGTTTCTGTCAGTCAATAAGCCGACTTGTTTTATGATTTTTAGGCCGACTTGAACAGGTAATATTCCAGCGTTGATAAGGTGCTTCTTTACTGCCTTTAAAGCTTGTCTTTCATCAATGCATTGAGGGTTGTTTGTGAGCGTCTTCCACAAGGCCTTGGAGCATAAATACCTAGACTAGATCCTTCAAGTATGAGACACTTAATTCAACCTAATAGACATCAAGAAGAAGTCTATCTACATAATAAAAATCTTGCTCGTGAAAACCGTGAAGCAAGTACACCAAAAATACATTTTATTATCTTTGACATCTTCTTTATATAAATACATAATTACATAGTCAACATGAAGACCGACCTAGTTACACTTTTCAACACTCCCTCTTAACTAGGGAGTTATTCATACAGGTACATGGTTACTTTCAAACTGAAGAATCTCATAAGAAGAATTGGATTGGTAATCGCATCTGTATAACATCATATCAACCAAATATCGTCCTAGTGTACAACCTGAGTAATAGCTCCATCTCTCAACGACATTAATGTAATAAGTAATGTTGAAGTAGACACATGACTTATAGACACCTTCGTCATTGTCTCTCCAAGGTACATACTCCACTCGAGTGTTCCCAAAGTATGACCTTCCTGGACTATTCTTCTCTTGGGTAGCTAGCCCTCAAAGAATATCAGTCCCCGACTACTCTTATCTTGAATGCCCTATCACATTCTCAAAGAGTATCGAATGCCATATGATTACCCAATCCTCCATTATGTCTTCCCAAGTGAAGACCAGAATGATGTGTCTATCTCTTCCTCTCAACCAGGGAGGACCTATTCCATAAGGGAATGTACTCATTCCTATACAAGGAATGTACCTAAGCTTATTCTTAGGAATTAGCAAGTTTCTTCCAAGTAAGAAACTTATCACTAGGCTCCCTTTTAAACAGGGACCTCCAACAGCAATGGTGAGACACCCAGTTGCTCATGAAGAATTACTGACCTTGATGTCATGGATTTTGATATTGAGGAATCTTCAACTTTTAGCTTCATAGGGCACAGATCATCCATCACTTCCATCCTGAGTCATGGCAGCTATTAGAGAGTGATTCATCAGAGTTCCTTATCTGGTCCATTGTTATGCCATGCTGCTTTCCTTCAAATCATCTCCAAGGATCATACATCCTTTCTTATGATTGGCAGTCCTGCACAAATTTATCCAGATAAACATATTGATATGAACTTTTTAGAACAAAAGTTACCCTAGTGATGATCTTTTCACCATGACATCTTCTTGTAGGCATTGACATCCTTCATACACATTGACATGTCTCCTAATGATATGTTTTGCCAAGGGTCTTCTACTTAATATCTTCCCAGGAGACCTAGTCACATCTTCTTGGCCTCCGGATGATAACTGCCTCTTGCCATGGTTGTACTTCATGATCTCTTCCTCTTTGCACATTCTTCATTCCTAGGATATTACAAATTTTCCAGTTTCTTGTTTATGTACAACCACATCATATTCTATGAGGTCATATTATGTTGATTTCATCTGTTAGTGCACTGAGAGATCCTTCTTCATAGATCATACTCCTAAATACGGAGGTATATTAGATGCAGCCATATGACATGACTTCACAACATCCAATATCAGCATATATGTCTGCATACCTCATACCTATTTTACTTGAGTCATCTTGTAGCAGTTTCTCTTGAATGAAGAGCTTCATTCCTTTGACCTGCTTCAAAAATATGTCATCACATCCAAAATTCTGTTTCCATGATGACCCTTGATCTAATGACTGCTTTACTCTTAGTAGAGAGGTTTTCCAGAAGCTGTTTCACCGAGAGCTCCTTCAATGCTTCTCTTGAGATGCTTCTTAATGTACATTGCTATCATACAATTTTACAACTAAGCAGAGATTACTTACAGAGGAAGATGATCTCAATCATAATAGAGATCTCTTGCTTCCTCCTTCTCAGATCTTTTAGCATTAGGTTCTTCTCTTTCATAAGTGACATGGGCTTCTTCCTTTTTCCTCTTGTCCTTTCTAGATTTAGGACAATCTCTTTTATAATGCCCAAGCTCATCACATCCAAAGCATCGAATGTTGTCCATATTTCTTCTTTTATTCTAAGGGCCAAATTTTCCGAATCTTCCTTTCTTCCTGTATGAGGCTGCAAAGGCATGATTCTCTTCACTTGGTCCTGTATCAGCTTTGGCCTTTAGTCTTGTTTCCTCTATTTTACATAGAGACCATAAATCATGGAATGGAGTGGCTTCTTTCTTCCCATATAGACTAGAAGTGAAGCTTCCCCATTCCTCTGGTAGAGCATTCAACACCACTGTTGTCATCTCAGTGTCAGACATCACTTCTCCTAGTTCCTACAGTTGATCTCTTATTTCAGAAATCCTCATAAAGTATGGAGCGATTCCTGCTTCCCTTGATAATTTCATTTTGTATAGTTCTTGTCTTAGAGAGATTGCTTCTCCAGCAGTACTGACAAAGAATAGCTCCACCAATTTCTCATATATTTGTTTTGCAGTCTTTAGTTTTGATACATAGGGAATGAGAGAGTCTTTGATGGATTCTATGAGAATCCTTTGGGCTCTAATTTCTCCCTTCATGTACTTGGCATGGGCTGAAGTATCTTCTTTTGGAGGTTGAACAGTAGATCCTTCGATATAGTCCGTTAATTCGTCTTCAATTAAATTCAAGTCTGTTCTCTTCTTCCATGCACTGAAGTTTGATGACCCAACCAGCTTGTTGCTTTCTTTACAATAAGGCATCTTGATAGATAGGGTCATGAATACTTACTTGAGTGGATTTGCTTGCAGCTTCCTTGATGATGATTGAGAGTGAAGTCAAGGGTTTCCTTTCTTCAATATTGTTGTACTTGAACCCTTGATTATAATGACTATCTTCAGAAGTTGAGATTTCCTTCAAACAATGTCTTGAGTGCAAATCCTTGATGGCAAAAGATTAATTTCCTGCAAGAGTTGATCTTTTAAATGAGATAGGAGATCTCACATGAAGTAGTTGGATAGTCTTCCTTGTAAACTGATTTGTCAACATGAAGACCGACCTAGTTACACTTTTCAATAGGTCCAACATCCTAAGTGTATAGATGTAAGGAGGGAACAATCATGGAGGCATGAGTTACCTCTTTCCTCGACCTACTTTTTCCACCCTTCTAGTGTGCCTTATACTTCTCTCTGATTTGCTTTTATTTGGGTGCATAACCTAGGAGCTCGAGCTTATTTTCTGAAATCTAGCATTTGGTACCCCTTGAAGATGAGTCAATTTATCGCTCCTTGGGGTTGGGACAATACAAGAGTTCCTTTCAATAGATAAAGCATCATGTGCTTGAGGAGTTGGGTGATGGCTAATGAGGGGGGTAGATCTCATGCTAGGCTTTTGCCCACGCGCTAACCATCTATTGCATTTTACCTTTTATTTCAATGTGGATTTCTTATGCTTTTAACTTACTTTCAGGTGCATCAACCTCTGGGGTAAAGTTTTATGGCTCGGAATTAAGGATGAGAATGAAAGGGTGCCAATCCCCATGACCAATGACCACCAGCGCAAAGAATGGAGATGAATAATTGGAAAGATGGAAAGCAATAAGTATGAAATATCTTGGACAAGCTACTTCAATCAGAACCTCCCCAGTAGTGCACTTCCTAAAACCCTAAGGCCTCATAGTAGGTCCCAGTGTCGACTCCGGTTAAGGAATAACCTCCTAGGTGAAGTGAGGGAACAAGAATACAACCTAGATCAGTCAATCATCCAATTTGCCCCTTGATCCATATTAGTATGCCCATGACATTAAGCGAAAGCACACGATTACAAAATGGTTAAACTACCTGTCGATCAATGACCCACCTTCCTTCAAGAAGGGATGTCAGAAGGGGGGAGAGACATTTGACCAAAGCAAGCAAGGGAGGATCTTGGCATCAGGTTATGTTATGAATAAACAGGGGTGTTGGTTGGCTAGGTGTCCAAGGAAGAAAAAAGTTTTCTCCTATGGGTTACCCACCTTTTGGTGGGTAACAAAGCTCTATAGTGCAATACTCTTTGATTAATACAAAATATGTCTTATGCTTGATTTTCAGCTTTTCTATCTTGTTAGTCTCTGACGTTTGAATTGCAAATCTGAAAACATTGTTCTTTGCCCTGTGTTTTGACTCTTTAATAACTTACAAGCGCTTGCTTTTGTTAATTTTGGATAACAATGGTATGTTTTATGCTTAATCACAATTTACTTCAATGTTCCGTAGAAGCCCAATATCAATTTCCAATTTAGCAATCACATTAACTTAATCACATTGATAGTAAATGCACATAGAACATAAACAAAATGCAGAAGACAAGCCAAGACAAGAGGACACAATATTTGGCGGATGTTAGGGAAAAACCCCAATGTGGGGAAAACCCTTTGATCAATTCTTCTTATTATTTTTCAATAGTTCAGCTGAGAGAAAGAGTACAAATATCAAAATAACTTGCCCAAAACAGTCCTGTCAAAATCAACAGTCAACAGAAGCCCTAACTAGAAATTCAACATTGGTCAAAGTGGCTCAAAAATGTCCTCCAAGCAACTCAATCAACAACAGTCCAATTTGGCCTTCCAAGAGAGAGAAAGTCAACCCAAAAGAGATAGGTCAAACCCAGTCAAATGTTGTTGTAAATTATGCAGTCAAATTTGAAGTCAACCCAAGTCAACCTGTCCCAAATGTCTCAAAATTGTGCCAATAAATGCGGCCTTCAAAAATCGAAATTTCTGCCTTGAAACCGCAATCAAAGGAGGAGGTTTGACCCTTGGTCAACATTGGTCAACATTGACCTGTTTCTCTGAAATTCGGCCTGCAATCTGACCCTGCAATTTGTCCTTATGTTCACACGTGCGAGGTAGAGAGAGGTTGCTCCAAGCTGTACGAAGCAATAAGGAGAGGAGAGACAGATGTGTGTTGAGATGAGATGATGTCCAAATGAGGAGAAGGTCACTCCTATTTATACAAATCGTTGAGGGTGTGGAGACACATCTGTTGGGCTTCATGAGCCTACATTTGACTGAGGTCAACCTTGACAATTTGCACATGTGAATAATAAATTCAAAATCACACTTCTACTCGTCCGAATAAGATGATCTTTAGATCAATCTTGCACCTCTCGAAAAGAGGAATCCAACAAAAATATAATCTCCATCATATGAGTTGTCCAAGGTGGAGTTTGGCCCTAGTTGCCAAATTTAACATCTTTTTTACTTTCCACTCGCATTCTTATCAGTTGTTTTCTTTAAAGGAAAATCCTTCCAACAATTTCATCTTGCTCTAACATGTTTCTTGACATCTTTGTGGTTGTCAAAACATATTTTACGTTTGTTAATTTTGTTGTTCACTAGTTTTAAACTTGCAAACTTGAAGGTCAAGGTACAGCAATACAAGGACACAACATGTGATTGGCATGCACCAATCCAAATGGAGAGAAGGATCTATAGTGATTATATCAAGCAGATTCCTTCTAAAGTTTGTAGTTGGAATTCATCAATTTGATTTAAATCGTAAACATTTTCCAGGTGCAGTTTCGAGTGCAAACACTTTGCCCCACCTAAAGATTGACTGAACTAGAAGCCTTTGCACTTTGCTCTACCTTCAAAACCTCCTACTCCTCATTCTTTGTCATTGCTAGCGGAACCTCGTAAGACTTCCTAGATGCCAAATTCTACTCAAACCTAACATCCTTGCTCACAATTGTCTTCCTTTGCACTAGTATGAAGATCCTATAAGCCTTGAGGTCTCACTATACCCAACAAAAATCCCCTTTTATCCTAAAGGTTCCAGCTTCGTCCTCTTCTCCACGAGAACATAGATGTATTATGGACGACCAAAGATGCACAAGTGCCCTATCTCTAGCTTCACCGCTATGAATGCCTCCTTAGGAGTCATGTCCCCGAATATCTTATGAGGAATCATGTTCTGCACATAAACTGCAATGTTATACACATCTTCCCAAAGAAACATAAGTAGCTCCTAATCATGTATCATTGCCTTGGAAAAACAGATGATGGATCGATTCTTTCTCTCCACAACCCCATTTGGTTGTGGGTTGTATGATACTATCATCTCCTTCTTTATCCCCACCTCCTTGCAAAAATCCTCAAGTCTCCCCCAATATTTGACCTCAAGTCCTTGATCCTCTTACCTGTCTGGTTCTCCACTCGGCCCTTGAACCCCTGGAACCAACTGAAGACCTCATCCTTGGTCTTCATGAAGAAGATCCAAGTTTTCTTGGAGTAGTCATCAATGAACATGACATAGCACTATGCAACATGTTTTGATGTCATAGACATTGGTCCACATACATCTGAGTGAATGAGATCCAAGATCCCCTTGGACCTACTCTCACTACTCAAAAAAGCAACCCTAGAATTCTTGCCAAGTACACACACCCTGCTACTCAATGCTAAATTGTGGGAGATCAATGGCAATCTCCCCTAGAATCAACAATGCCTTGTAATGCATATGTGCCATCCTCCTATGCAATATCTCATACAAGTCGCCATTGCATGTACCAACACCCAAACAGGTTTTCCCATCAACCTTTATAAATTGCTCTTTCTAACCCCTATTCCCATTGTTGTGTCTGGGCTAGACTCTTTTAGACAAATAAGCAACTACCCATTCCTTAACATAACTACATATACTTTGTCCTCGATCGCTGCAACCGAGAGCAAGTTCCTTCTTCAATCCTGGTCCAAATAGCACATCCTTGGCTTCCAACATCCCTCCTGACTCTAATCAAATCAAACAAACTAGTAATGATCCAGGTGGATATTGGTGGCCACCTGCCTATTCCACTTGGACCCCCGCCATTCTTTCTTTCAGTTTCCTTAATTGTAGCACAATTTACTATTTTTGGCAGTTTTTCGGGTCCTGAACCAAGGTTACTTGAGAGCGAGAGCGACATTTTCAGAAGCTCCCGATTCAGGAGCGAATCGGGGAGCGAATATTTCTAATATATTTTTTTTATATATTTTGATGCATATATGTCAACAAAAGCATGTAGAATGATGAATTAGATATAAAAAAGCATAAAAACATAGATTGAACCATATTGATATAACATCAATCATCTAGAAGTTATAATCTTCATCAACCACATCCAAAGCTTAGTGACATACAACATATTGAGTCTCAAAATTCAATATATAACATTTATCATCATTAATCACCAAAGTTGTACTTGTAAACTAAGTGTAACCATTACAACAAAGAATATCTAACATGAAATGAAGTGTTATAAAATGAAATGAAAGGAAACAACTTTCAACTTTCACAAAGCATCATATTCGTAATTCATTACTAATGAGTTATAATTGCCAACTTCAAACTTAAATTGTCATATATTCTTTACAAAATATATCATAATAAATATGAAAGAGCCAACAGTTATAAAATCTACTAGAAACTAGAAAAGACAAGTAAATCTATTATCCAAAGCTAATGCTTGGGCTTCTTGCCGCCACGAAAAATGTCTAATTTTTTAGTCTTGATGGAAAATCAGGATCTTTGTCATTAATATCACCCTCTAAGCATTAATATCCAGAAGTATCTTTGTCATTACCTTTGGATCTGTATAGGGATCATTGTCATTAATATCAACCTCTAAGCATCAACATAAGATAGACAAAACATAGCATGTCAAGTCAAGATTTTGTTTGAGTGATAGGCACATTTTTAGTAAGGTCATAATAGAGAAGTTCGACAACCAATGTCACTAACATCAAGGTACATAGAGGGATTGGAGCTCTTGATTAGATAATAGTTCCATACCCTAATACAAGACAAAATCCAATGGAAACATTGCAATCCCCCCAATCCTGAAAAACTGATAAATCTGTTGGATTTTGAATGAGATCTATAATTCTACTTTCTCCATATGAAATCCAATGAGGTCAGAACCACTCTCAAACATCCCGAGTCATCTCATGGTAATGTTAAAAATTTAAGTAAACGGATGAAAATGAAGATTAAGGAGAATGTCACTTTTACTTCAAGAATTTAACATTACCATGAATCGCATATCAATACTAGGGCCATAGTCTTGATCATTAGGCTGCCCCACTAAAAAATTATTGTTTCTTTGAAAAAAAATTGCATTTGGAATGCTTTTGCAAAAAAAAATGCAAAAAAGGTTAGGGAGCGAAAATTTCGCTCCCGGGCGCGCTCCAAGAGCGGGTTCAAGTGGGGGGAGTCGGTCCCCCACAACCTTGTCCTGAACTTCCGGAGCCGTTTTGACGCCCTAAATGACGTTTTTTGGGGAAACGTGCACAAGTTTGAAGTCAAAAGTTGTAGTCCTCAAATAGATCTTTCAAACGATGTATCGTACGCGTCAAACGGAGATCGTATGCCAAAGTTACGACCCCGGGAAGTTGATGTAGCAATTTACCACAACAGGGCCCACAGACTTTTGGCGCTTCATCTCCTAGGGTTAGGTTTTTGGATGTTTAGGGTTTTCCATTGTTTCTCGATAATGAATAGGCCTTAGAGCCTCATTATAACACAATTCAAAAGGCATGTAACCGCCACATCTCTTCTAAGAGATAAGCTACCATCGCCTGAGCTAGTTTATTTCCATTCGGCATGTAAACAATTTTTAGTACTTTGTTATTAATGAATCGAAGTTTTGCTTCGTTGTATCTTCTTGTTTCTGTTTAGATATGTATTTCATTGCATTCCTTCATAAATCTAGATCAAGTAACCAAACCTGGGTCAAACCCGGTCTAACTTCCCATGAATAGCCTCGGAAATTAAGTCAGTTGTGCCTCAGAAATTTCGGCCTGCCACAAAGAATTTTTCCTTCAATTCTTCCCACAGATTTGTCCTTTTTGGTAGCCTCAGATTCATCCTTTAAGAGTCCTGAAATTCTGCCTCAGATAATCTAAATTAGCCTCGAATGTGATTCAAATTTTTCTGCCCAAATGAGTAGGACGAATGGCCTATTTATAGTTCGAATATGTCCATCTATTGTGATTGTTGGGTTGAGCCGACACAAACAAATTGGGGTCGAATTTACATTTTGGAGGCAAAAAATTTCATAATTTGAAAATTCAAGTTTTACTTCTTTTAAAGTCGACTTGAAGTATAATTCATATTTGTCATTTTGGAGAGCTAAGACAAATTATGAAGACCAACCTTAGCTACAAAACTTCCACAGTGAAAATCCACTAAAGAGTGGGAGCTGGTGTGTTGTGGTGACAATGGGCCTCCACCTAGTTGTTGACCTTTGGTCTAGTTCTCATTTTGTGAGGCCTCTCACAAGACCTGCTAGATTTTGAGGCAATAACTTCAAAGAGCCTGCTCAAGATATGAGTAGCCTCATTTTAACCTCAAATTCAGTAAATGATGAATTGTAAATTTCGTTTTTTGGGTGGCAAATTTTGTAAGGTCTATACCTACAAAACTCCATTTTTCTGAGTTATGTATGAAGTCCCTGTAGAAAATGTGGTAGTTGTTAGTTTTTGTAGCATCAAATGGTGTTCTAGTCTCAAAACTTTGTGGAGAGGCTAAAACACAGCAGTTCTCCAAAACTCCTAAATCATTCTGAAAACTCCACCTAGAGAAGGCTCAATTAAATTAATTGACCATAATTACAAAAAATTCTAAGTCTAACTTAGGAAAAATGGTTAATTAATAGGAATTAATAGAGAAAGGTGATAATTCTCTAAAAACTCATAAGGATCGACTTGGAGATGACCTCAACCATCGATTAAGTTTTAATCATGGTCGTTGGAGTCTAAACTAGAGATTATAAAAAGAGGTCAATGGGTAGATGGAGAAACACACTTGGAGAGCGGGTTTCCTTCGGAAGTTTGATTTTCTAGAGAAAAGCATTATGTTGGAACTGTTCGAGCCAAAGAGGGGACGCACAAACAGTGAGTTCGATGGAAGTCTTCCAGTTCCAGATAGTCAGCTACAGGAGGACCGAGTTTTCTCAATGGGGCTGCGCAGGGCATTCGTAGAAGCTTAAGAGGCAGAGTTCAATTTGGCCAATCAGAGGATCGATTCAGTTGCTAGAGGCCGAGAGAATTTCCAAAAGGGGTGACCGAGTCATTCTCGGAGGCGGAGTTGGGCAGACAGCTTGATCAGTTGCAGTTTCAAGCAGAGTATACAAGAGCCTACGCAAGGGTGATGCATAAGTTGACGCAGGGGTTTAGTGGAGCCTAGTAAGTGTCAGTTTTGGAGCTGGATCAATGTCGAGTGAGACAAAATTTGTCACACTGATTTTTGTGGCCAGGTTCTCTTGTAGAGGATTGTCAGTTTTGGGCATCCAGTTGTACTCAGAATTTCTCACTGCTGCATAATAATAAAACCCTCAGTTGTTGGCACATTGGGTTTTTCCGGGGACATTAGTCCAAAAATAATTGTGTCATTTTTTAATGTGTGTGCTAGTATTTTCTCAATTTCCAATTTATTTTCCGCAACGTTTTATTTGTGAAGAAATTGCAAAGTTATTAATTCGATATTAATCAAAATAATAATAAATTAAATAATCAATTAGGATAATTAATTCTAATTGTTGCATTTCAAGGAATTTTCACATGGTATCAAAGCATCTTTGACAAACAGGAGGCTTAGAGGCGAAAGAGAGAAAATTTCGCTATTTAGAGGGAGCAGCAAGTTGAAATTTCCAGAGGATGCGCAGTGCCTCGCCAGGCAGTGAAGAAAATTCAGTTTGTCCGAGGAAGCGATTCCAGTAGGCAGTGGGAGCAGCAGCTCAATATTTTCGCAGAGCAAATTTCTTGTCTGGGCACGAAAGGGTTTTGCAACAGTTTGTTAGAGCAGAATCAGTGTCGGGTGGAAGAGAAAATGCACACACTGAGGGAATTTCTCTCAGAGGGTTTCTAGCTTCAGAAATCCAAATTTCTAGTTGCAGCCAACAGTAGCAACAAGCAGATTTTCTCATTCCAGAAATGAGTGCGAATAGCATAGCAAGCAGCCGAGCAGAAGAAAGAGGGAGATTTCAGCTTCGAGTAGAGTTTTTTGCAAAGATGGCCACAGTCGAGCTCAGAGATCAAGACAGACTGGACAGTGCCTCCAACTATGTCATTTGGAAGGTCAGAATATCGTTTCTCCTTGATAAGCATGGTCTAAAAACTTATGCAGACAACGATGTGGGAGAACCTAATGATCAACAGCAACTAGTGAACTTCAGAAAGGAAGATGTTTTTGAAGGAGAAGTTGTGTAACATCAAGATGCAAAAGAGTGAAGGCATTGATCCCTTTCTCACCAGAATTCAAGATATATGAGATCAGCTTGCAGTCGTAGGAGAAGCTCCTCAAGATACAAAGCTTGTGTGTTTGGCCCTAAACAGTGTCTCAGAGGACTGGGAAATCTTTGTCTAAGGTATTTTGTGACAAGATACATTAACTAGGTGGGACAGGATTGGGTCAAACCTGCAACAACAGGAGATGAGGCGATCACTAGTGAAGACCTCCATCAGCAGCAACAACAGCAAGGGATCGAAAGGTGTGAAGGAGGAAGATAATGTGGCCCTTGCATCAAAGGGTCCCAATCAAGGACAAGGTCTGCAGGTGGGAGAAGAAGAAAAAGAAGAAACTATCTAAGGTCAAGTGCTTCAGGTGTGGCGAGTTTGGCCACTACAATACTCAATGTCCTCAAAGGAAAAAGGACAAGCAGGAGAAGCAAGATCAGGCGGCAACAATCGCAGAGATAGACAAGTTGTTAAATTTAGATAACAATGGTGTTCTATGCTTAATTCACTTTTACTTCAATCTTTCATAGGCCCAATACAAGATAGCAATCACATAAACTTGAAAGTAAAATGTTGATAGAACATAATAAATTATAATAGATCAATAGAAGACAAGCCAAATATAGATCAGATTTACAATTCCTTATGTCCAACAAATATATGAGATATTGTTGCGTAATGGCGGTCAGCAGGATGCTTCAACCAGCAAAGTCTTTCTCGGTCAGCCAGCACTTTCATGTGTCACACCCACAACCCTCAAAGACAGTTCATCACAAGTCAACGCAAGTCAAACCAAGGACAGCGCAGAAAAGTCAATGCAGGCAGCTTTAGAAAAGTCAACGCAACAAACTAGGGCTTTAGTCAAACAACGCAAAATTCCTCGATTTTAGTGCCCAGCAGTACGGCCTCCTAAAATCGGAATTCCTGCAGAAGAATGAGGTCAAACGACCAAGGGTTGACCATGGTCAACGCTGGTCAACAAATGTAGCAGAAAAAACCCTAAACAGAGCAACACAAAAAACAGCAACAAGCCCTAAACAGATCAACACAGAAAACAGCAACTTCACTCCACACGTGTGAGAAGAAAAAGGCCTCCAAAGGCTATCGAACCAATCAGATCACAAAGAGAGAATGTGTGATGAGAAGATGAGAAACTGACCTCCAAGTCTCTCCAATTTATATCCATCAATGAGGGTGTGTGACACATCTCCTAGCCATATGGGATAAATCTGGTCGACCTTGCACATGTGGAAAATAAATTCAAAAACAATGTTCTGCTCATCCGATCAAGATGATCTTTAGATCAATCTTGCACCTCTCCGAAAGAGGAATCCAACAAAAATATGACCATCGTCATATGAGCAGTGCAACATGGAGTTTGGACGTAGTTGCCCAAAATTAACACTCCCTCTCAACTAGGGAGAACTCCATCTGTCCACAAGTGCCATCCATCATGTACCAAACCAAACATCGTGTGTCATCCCGCCATAACTTGCATTGTTGGCTCTTTATTTCAGAACAAAAGGTGAGTCACAAAGACATCACACTCAGTTGACCCAAAGTCAACTTAGAGGTAAAAACCTTTCTCGGACTCAAAAAGAGTCTCCTACTAACCCGAAGTTAGTTTACTGACTCGAAGTCAGTTTAGAGGATAAAACCTCATCATACTTGCTTCCAGATCAAGGTGTTGGACACGTGCCATTCTAGACATAGAGAGTACGGCAATCTCCGATGCGTCCATCGGTCTTGCTATGGTCTCTCTATCCACATTTCCCACATCATTGGCCAAATGAGAGGTACTTCCCATAAGTCTGAAACTCCATGGGTAGGATGTGTGCGAGGCACAGATCAGAGAGAGGCGAACCAACTCAATATCATAACAGTGGGGCAGAAGCACAACAAGGTTCGGCAAGCCTAGCCCCATATGTGCTTATAGCTCCAAGAAGTTATCCCCAAGCTCCCTGGAGCTCCTAGAGCTCATAGTCCAACTCAAGCAGGTCCCACAGAATAAGGTCTTTCCACGATTCCAAGCTTCTCATTGAAGGTTAGGAATTTGACCTTCCCTAGGGGCTTCGTGAGAATATTTGCGACCTGCTCATCAGTTCCTATATGATCGAACCTTACAGTGCCTCGCTGTACCATATCCCGGATAAAGTGGTACCTGATATCAATATGCTTGGATTGATCATGGAAAACAAGATTCTCAGAAAGACGAATCCCACTCTAGTTATCACAAAGGATAACAGTGGTATCTAGCACATGCCCGAATAGCTCACTAAAGAGCTTTCACAACCAAACAGCTTCACAAAAGGCCATACTCGCTGCAATGTATTCGGCCTCAGCGGTGCGCAAAGCCACCGACTTTTGCTTCCTGCTCATCCAAGATATCGAAGCAGAACCCAAGGTGAAGCAACATCCAGATGTGCTCTTGCGATCCACCACACTGCCAGCCCAATGGGCATCAGTATATCCATGGAGTCGCAAACTCCCGGTAGTGTATCTCAGCCCATGGTTGATTGTGCCCCGAAAATATCTCAACAGATTATTGGCACCAATGTAGTGAATGTGATGAGGATCAACCATATGTTGACTCAAAGTGTTCACTGCATCAGGACCCCCACAAGTTGCCAATACTCGGTAGGATTTGCTAGCACGGGCCCAGCAGCGTTTCCACTCAACTTTTTAAAGTTGGGTTCCATCGGTGTCAACACAGACTTACAGTCCACCATACCAAATCTCTCCAGCAACTTCACGACATATTTTCCTTTAAAAGGAAAAGCTCGCCTAGCCTCTGCTAGACCTCCAAGCCTAGGAAGTAGTGCATCAGTCCTAGGTCTTTCATCTTAAACTCGTAAGCTAGCTCCCTCTTACACTGATGAATGAGAGGGTCAGCACCTGTCAGGAAGAGATCGTCCACATAGAGAACCAAAATGAGAGGCCTTTCTCTATCAACCTTAAAATAAAGATTCAGATCAGCATTACTTCAAGTGAAGCCCAACTTCATCAAGTAGCTATCTATCCTCTCGTACCAAGCCTTGGGGGCTTACTTCAACCCATAGAGGGCTTTCTTCAACCTACATACATGGGTGTCTCTATCTCGGACTTCGAACCCCAGAGGTTGCTCCACATACACCTCTTCCTTTATAGATCCATGCAAAAAAGCGGTCTTCACATCCATCTGATGTAGACTCCATCCTTGCGTAGCAGCAAGGGCAATAATAGACCAGATGGTGGTATAGTGGGCCACAAGTGCAAATATATCATCATAATCTATGTCATCTTTTTGAGAGAAGCCTCGGGCAACAAATCTTTCCTTGTACTTTTCAACACTTCCATCAGATCCATGCTTGATCTTATAGAGCCATTTCGATGTGACAACAGATTTGTCCTCCAGTCTCAGGACCACTTCCCAGACATCATTCTTCATGATGGACTCATATTCTTCGTGCATAGCATCCTTCCAAACTTGATGCTTTACGGCTTCTTCAAATGTTCCAAGCTCAAATTGTACTATCGTACTCATGGCTGCTAGATACCCTTGGTATCTCTTCGGCTTCTTGCTTTCTCGGAATGTCCCCCTTGGGGGCAATATGTCTCTCGGCATCTTCGAGAGTATCCCTAAGCCATGAGGTCTTCTCTTATTTGAAGGAGGTGGAGCAATGGGATCCATAGGTCCTTCAACATTGGGCATCAGGTCATCCTTTAGCTCTTCCAGCTTCCCTGCTTCTTCATCTTCTTTATCTTCCTTGGAGCTAGGAAGATTTCTTACTTTCTTGAGGGCAGCATCTTCATCGAAGGTAACATTGTGGCATATCTCCACTTCTCTTTGACCAGGCACATAGATTCTATATGCCTTCGAAGTTTCACTGTAGCCCACAAACATTCCCTTCTTTCCAAAAGCATCCAGCTTGCTTGCTTCTCTTTTCTTTCAGCACATGAAAGTAAACAAGACAACCAAAAACTCTGAAATGAGAAACATCAGGTTTCTTACTAGAGAAGACTTCTTTGAGAGTTTTGGAGTCCAAAGCGAAATGCGGGCATCTATTTTGAACATACACAGCGGTGTTCGCAGCTTCTCCCCATAGAAACTTCAGAAGACCTTGGTCACATAGCATGGCGCAGGCAGCTTCCACAATGGTCCTGTTCTTTCTTTCAGCAACACCATTTTTCTTAGGAGTGTACGCAGTTTTGGTCTCCCTCTTAATGCCAGCTTCTCTGCCAAACGTCTTTGAATTCATTTTAATATTCGAGCATCCCTGTTACCACCTTCCTTGCTTCAAGAAGGGCTTTCTCTAGAGCCATGACATAGCCCCCAGTAGACTTCCTCCAACCTGGTAGAGTGTATCAACTCTAAAACCAATAGTAAGAGCTTCCTTGAAGTTCTTCTTCCATATACGTGCCTTTCCATCAACAAATGCCACCTTGAACCCTTTGTCTTCCATTGTCGAAATGGACACAAGGTTCTTCTTCAAATCAGGTACGTAAAACACATTTTGTAATCAAAGGACTTGACCTTGAGATAGATGGAGGATCACAGTCCCTGTCCCTTTCACGAGATAGGTGGCATTATCTCCAAGGATAATTTCTAGATTGGTATCCTTCTCAACCAAATCAGAGAGGGCTTCTTTGTAACCAGTGAGGTGCCTTGAAGCACCACTATCAATTAACCAGACATCCAAGGTGTCGGGTGCAGATGCAGCAGAGAAGGCAGATACAAGAATAAATTCATTTCTCTCATTATCAACAACATTAGACTCATCGTACTTGGAATTTCTTGACCATTTGAAAGATTGCCCATTTCCACTACAAGCAGAGGGAGCCTTCCTTTTTCCTTGGAACCTGTTTTTCTTGCCATTCCTTCTCGAGTTGTTGATGTCATCATCCCTGGGAGAGTCCCTTCTATTAGGGTACTCTCTTGCATAGTGACTAGTCTTGTTACAAGTGTAACATCTTCCCTTCCTTCCTTTGGGCCCCGCTCTACCATGGTTTTGATTTCTCGGGCCACCATGGTTCTTCTTCTTTGCATGAGCGGCGAAGGCAGTAGGGTCACTTCCATTACCATTAGAGGCATACTCCATCATTCTTGTTTCCTCTTGAGTGCATCTCGTCAATATTTCATCAAAATCAGGAATCGCATTATTATTAAGAATAGTGGTATTGAATACATGCCAATCACGGGGGAGACCTCCAAGTGCAATAAGAACCATCTCTCGATCAGATATTGCTTCCCCAATAGCTAGGAGGTTATTCCTTATTTCAATGAGCCTCATAAAATAGGATTAAATACATTCATCCTTATCCTTCTTGATATTCTTCAATTGATTCTTGAAGAAGAGGATTTGATTAGCATTACTAGCCCTGAACATGCTCACCAGCTTATCATACATCTCCTTAGATGTCTTCAGCTCAGAAATGTAAGCAACCAAGTGCTTATGAATAGAATCTCGGATAATCATCTTTGCTTTGATTTCCCCTTTTCTATACTTCGTCTTCGTGGCAGTAGCTGCATTTGAAGGAGGCTCTTGAATATTCCCCTGTACATAGTCCATGACATCTTGATCTTCTAGCGCCAAATCCAAGGACATCTTCAATGCATGATAATCAAACTTATCCGTCAATTTATCATCAGCCTTGAAACCCTTGTAGGTTGAGGAGGCCATTTGTCCTTGATAGGATTTCTTCCTTCAGAGATAGCTTCTAACACCAACTTGGACTCTTGGACTTTGTCTTCACATCAGCTCTGTTACCATGTTAAATTTAGATAACAATGGTGTTCTATGCTTAATGCACTTTTACTTCAATCTTTCATAGGCCCAATACAAGATAGCAATCACATAAACTTGAAAGTAAAATGTCGATAGAACACAATAATAGATCAATAGAAGACAAGCCAAATATAGATCAGATTTACAATTCCTTATGTCCAGCAAAGATATGAGATATTGTTGCGTTACGGTGGTCAGTAGGATGCTTCAACCAGCAAAGTCTTTCTCAGTCAGCCAGCACTTTCATGTGTCACACCCACAACCCTCAAAGACAGCTCATCACAAGTCAACGCAAGTCAAACCAGGGACAGTTCAGAAAAGTCAACGCATGCAGCTTCAGAAAAGTCAATGCAGCAAACTAGGGCTTCAGTCAAACAGTGCGGAATTCCTCGATTTTAGTGCCCAGTTGTGCGACCTCCTAAAATCGGAATTCCTGCAGAAGAATAAGGTCAAACGACCAAGGGTTGACCACTATCGACGTTGGTCAACAAATGCAGCAAAAAAAACCCTAAACAGATCAGCACAGAAAACAACAACAAGCCCTAAACAGATCAGCACAAAAAACAGCAGCTTCGCTCCACACGTGTGAGAAGAAAAAGGCCTCCAAAGGCTATCGAACCAATCAGATCACAAAGAGAGAATGTGTGATGAGATGATGAGAAAATGACCTCCAAGTCTATCCAATTGATATCCAACAATGAGGGTGTGTGACACATCTCTTAGGCATGTGGGATAAATCTGGCCGACCTTGCACATGTGTAAAATAAATTCAAAATCAATGTTTTGCTCATCCGATCAAGATGATCTTTAGATCAATCTTGCACCTCTCCGAAAGAGGAATCCAACAAAAATATGACCATCATCATATGGGCAATGCAACATGGAGTTTGGACCTAGTTGCCCAAAATTAGCACAAGTTATCCTCCAAGTTGGAGGAAGATTTTTCCATGTTTGCAGTTATACCTCCAAGAGTGAGGTGGGGCGATATGGAGCGATTTAGTCCCAGAGTAGAGCAGAAATTTGAGCAAGGTCCATTGAGGTTTGCATCAAATGGTGTTTCCTCATGGATCATTACCTTGCTACAGAGGCCCACAATATTCAGTAGCAGGAGGATCAATGCTCGTTGTTGCAGTCAGATTCTAGAGTGACAGTTGCAGACTAGTGGTAGTCAGATGTTGAGAAGCACAGAGCAGTGTTGGTAGCAGAGTAGGAGGCTCAGTGCAAAGCCAGCACCAGCGCAGATTTCTCAGTGGACAGTGCAGAGGCTAGTAGCAGTCAGACGCTCAAGAGACAGTTGCAACACAGAGACACGGTTGATTCAGTATTTTGGATATTTCTCAGTTGCAGTAGCAGCAGCAATAGTGAGAGGGAGTTGCGGTGCAGAAGCAGAGTTGGCAGTAGTACAGGATGTACAGTGCAATGTCACCAGCACAAATGCAGCGGGTTGGTTCAACTACAATCTGTAGCAAATGAATCAGAGTTAGCGCAGTAGTTGGTGGATAGTGGCAGGCAACCATAGTTGTCAAACATCAACAGCGTAGTTGGAGGATGTTACAAAAACAGGGTGTTGTGACAATTGTGCAGCACTAGTTGGAGATAACACCTTCCTCACCAAGAGGGAGTGTTAGTTTTTGTAGCATTGGATGGTGTTCTAGTCTCGAAACTTCGTGGAGAGGCTAAAACACAAGAGTTCTCCAAAATCGTTTCTAGAAATTCCACCTAGAGATCACTAAATTAAATTAATTGACCATAATTAAAAATTTCCTAAGTCTAACTTTAGGAAAAATGGTTAATTAATTGGAATTAATTGAAAAAGGTGAGAATTATCTGGAAACTGACACGGGTCGACTTGGAGGTGATCTCAACCATCAATTAAGTTTTAATCGTGGTCGTTGGAGTCCCAACTGGAGATTATAAAAAGAGGTCGATGGGTAGATGGAAAAACACACTTGGAGAGAGAGTTTCCTTCGGCAGTTCGATTTTCGAGAAAGCAGCATTCTACCAAAAGATTCTAAGCCAGAGAGGGGACGCAGAAACAGAGAGGGGCAAAGGCAGTGAGCCCGGAGGAAGTCTTCCAGTTCCGAAGAGTCAACTACAGGAGGGTCGAGTTTCCTCAGTGGGGTTGTGCAGGGCCTGCGAAGAAGCTTCAAAGGCAGAGTTCGATTTGGCCAGTCAGAGGGTCGATTCAGTTTCTAGGGGCCGAGAGAATTTCCTAAAGGGGCCAACGAGTCATTCTTAGAGCCTTAGTTGGGCAGATGGTTTGATTAGTTGCAGTTCTAGGCAGAGCATACAATAGTTAGCGCAGGGATGACGCAGAGGTTGACGCAAGGGTTTCATGGAGCCTAGTAAGTGTCAGTTTTAAGGATGGATCAGTACCAGGTGAGACAAAATTTCTCACTAATTTTTATGGCCAGTTTCTCCTATAGAGGATTGCCAATTTCGGGCATCAAGTTGTACTCATAATTTCTCATTGTCACATAATAATAAAACCCTCAGTTGTTGCACCAATTTTCCTCGGGGACATTAGTCCAAAAGTAATTGTGTCATTTTTTTATGTGTGCGTGTGCTAGTATTTTCTCAGTTTCCGCACCAATTTTCCTCGGGGACATTAGTCCAAAAGTAATTGTGTCATTTTTTTATGTGTGTGTGCGCTAGTATTTTCTCAGTTTCCAATTTATTTTCCGCGGCGTTTTATTTGTGAAGAAATTAATAAACAGAATAATCAATTAGGAGAATTAATTCCATTTGTTGCATTTCAAGGAATTTTCACAGTAGCATTGATAGATCAAAGGGGTCTAAAAGAAAAAATGAAAGCAAGGCAATGTACTTCTGGGTGAAACTATTGTGATCCCGAAACAGATTTTAATGCAAATATATTTTCATTCTGCCAAAAGAAATATCACCCAATTGAAAAAATTACATACAGCAAAATCTTCGCGATTTTATCACGTAATTTGCAACCCTAATAAAAATATACTCCAAGAAGCATAGTAGGTTAGAAATGTTCAAACTAAAATTTTATATTTTTATAATTTTAATAATTTTAATCTATGTCCATAGGCAATCATCCTCCAATTACATAATGGCCCTCATACAGGTTAGATATCCACCACCTTACCGACATGGTCTATGTCTACTACAATCTCATATTATGGGTGAAGCAAATTGAAAAGTACTTGACATGGATGTGATTCACACCACCATTCCATGAAGAGTGGAGACTAAGAAGCCTAACATGGAGGAGGCACTTGAGTGATTAGAGCATGATGTCGATGAGTTGGAGGAGAAGGAACAATCAGAGAAGAATGTTCCATTTCCAATAAAGACACATTTGGGGGAGAATATTGAGAGTGTGTCGCAACCACCACCTCCACGTAGACAAGCAACAAGGGAAAGAGTTGGAATACATCCCACTTTAGCTTCCAACTTAACCCCGGCACCTTCCATTTCAACATCAACAATTGCACCTTCCACCTCAACACCAACAGTTGCACCTTCCACCCTCAAGATTAATGTCAACACATCCACCTACTGCTTCCAAAAGTAGAGCGGTGACCTTTGCCTATAAAAGAGGCAGAGGGAATCATTAAATCCTTGATGCATTATCGTTGTAATATCTAGATCTCTCATGATCATTCATCTCATAAGATATATTTGTTTTTGTTCTAATGTGATTTCATATCAACTTGTCAGGACTTGGACTCAGGACAGATATCATATTTGATATCTTATATATCAATTTTATTTTCATATTTATGTAGCAATGTGTTTGTTTGATGCTGTTGTTTTAAATATTTAAAAAACAAATGAAAAAAATGATATTTTCATATTTTTTAGAGTTTCCTGATATTTTCTCAGGATTGCCACTAAGTTATATTCTGGACCCTCAGCGATAAATTCACCAAGACAGTAAATGTAGCACTGATTTCAAAAGATTCTGCTAATGTTGATCTTCGTTTAAGGCACATTAGTGACTTTTGTAATTCATCGGCTAAATGGTAAGAGGATTTGTTGTAAAAGGTAATTGCTTTCCACTAACAATTTCATGCTTGTGTTTGTACAAGAAATATAAATATTGAATACCATTAGAAATACAACACATCATCAAAGATCAAGGCTCGTGCTATTTTCCTACCCTTACTGGGTGTTGGGGTCCAGTCTCAAATGAGAGTGGTGCATTGCAACTGGGCCAATAATGTCAAAGTTCAAATTGATATCCAATTTGATCTTTTGAGGACTTATGGTTGAATTATGTCCAAATTATGGTGGAATTATGTCTCTTGATGCAAAATTTAACTCATCAGATTCATGTAAAATTGATAGCCACAACCATTTACCTACATGCCTCCATCGCTAGCCTTGAGATGCAATGCAGGCCCTTTCAGTCCATAGTAGAACTAATTGTTTTAATTAATTCAATTTAAATTAACCATTTTCTCTGTACAAAAACAGAGATAATTTCAGTAGCTATAAAATAAAAGAGTTAAGCGATGGAGTTTGTGGCATTTTTCCACCAAGACTCCAAGATAAGTGAGGTGCATTATACAGCCTGAGTGGAAGTGATCCATCAACTCTTCGTGTCTCTGTTTGACCATGTGTGTAACAATGCATTAGGTATATTGAATATGGAAAATGGCTCTGACATTTACCTCAAGGTTGTGAAACTAGAGGACGCATATCTTGATTTGTGAAAATGGCCAATATATCAAATATTGGAATTTGCAAAGGTTAATTAACCTTGAGCTTTGCAACTTCAAGGTGCATATCAGACCCAGTTTTCGATGGCTATGCTTACGTTATCCTTAATGGATGTTAAGTTGTTAAGTTCATCAGTACATATCAGGATTCAGCATGTTTAAGCCAGCTACAGGGCCCACATTCTGAACCCATGTTATTGGGAGCAGTAGACAAGATTACAGCCGACGCCATTGAATTCGGTGAACACACGAATGTTTATACATACACATGCGTGCTTCTATACCCATATGCATCCATGTGTTTTATCCCGTGCCGATCATAATTCTTTCCAAGATGATTTATCCCATTTAAACTAAAATAATGTAGGAAATTTGCATAACTGAACCACAGGAACGATATCTTGAAAACCCAGTATCAATGAATGAAATGGCATAAATTCTAATCAAAATCTAACGAAATTCCAATTAAAAAAAGAAAGTTTTATGATTTCGATCTTTATGCCATGGAAAGTATAATTTATCCAGAAAATTCCATATCTGTAATGTTCAACATCTTAAAAAATCCACATTCTTTGATCGAATTCCTATGAAATTTGATTTTGATTTTGATTTTGATTCTGAGAAAGGAGGCATTATAAACCAAATATGTCTCGAAATTTAACATAAACCGACTCTCCTTATATTTCAAAAGGGAACAGATAAACATCTAAAAAAGAGAAATGAGGAAGAGGGTACCAAGAGAGAGCGAACCAGAACTCCTTGAATTGAAACCCAGATGAGATACGAGCTTGGCAGAAGCCACGGCATTGTGTAATGGAATCATTGACTCTGCCCAGCGCCTTCGGGAGTTTAAAATCTGGTTTTCAAAGAGATGCCTATTTCTCCTGCTTGAAGAATACGAAGGGGGTCTCGGGTTGGAAGTCGCAGGGCGACTTCTGAATGAAGAGCTTCGGGTTGAATAAAATGCGGACCTCGCAGACCTCGAAAACGATCCGTAGCGGGACGCCATTGAGCTCACATTAACGCCCAGTTGCAGAGAAGCATATGAAATACTGTTGTCTTTCAGATTTCTTGATGAAGTCCTAAAGTAGGGTTTTAGGGGGTTAAGAACCATATATTTTATATTTACGTTGAGGTATTTGAGGACTTCCCATGGAGGCTCACTTTATTGCCTCGGTCCATAAATCTCCTGAACGTTTGGGCCGGCCAAAGGATTTTATGAGCAAGTATGATAAAACGAAATGAAATATTTTCATCATCTCCATTCGGGTTTTTTTCAAGTTTTCAAGTGTAATATGTTTATATTTGGGTGTTTTTTCATATCTTTTAGTCTTAGGAGAATTCTTTTCAAATTATGTGCTCAATTTAATGTGTGTTTTTGCCAAAGGATATGAGCAAGTAGGATAAAACGAAATGAAATATTTTCATCATCTCCATTTGGGTTTTTTTAAACTGTAATATGTTTATATTTGGGCTTTTTTTCATATCCTTTGGTCTTAAGAGAATTTTTTTCAAATTATATGCTCAATTTAATGTGTTTTTTAACCTATATTATTAAGGTTGGGTATAGTTGAATATGTTGGTTTATTCCACATGCTCAATATTTTGTGGAGCATTCTACTATGTTGAGCCGGAATCTGAATCTATGTTGTTTGGGTAAAACATAGCCACAACAATTTATTAGTTTTTTTATCTATCCAACTTGTCCCTAATTGATTGTATTGATTACTTCTTAAATAGCGGTAATAGTATTGGAATCTTTAGGGGCAATACATCTCGAAATAAAGAAAATGCTTGAAACACCAAACTCCAACATTTTATAGCTTCATGGATTTGCTAAATGAAGTATGTATTTGCCTTCTCAATAATATTCTCTTGAATAAGAGCATTCTCTCGATGGCATTAGACTTTTCCCTCTAACATTCACCATATGGAAAACACCTAGCAAATGTTTTTGCATAGGTTTTTAATGTTATATGATTGGACCAAGTTATTGAAAAAACCTTTGCTTAAATCTCCATTATTGGTAGAAAAAATTTTAATGAATTTTCATTGTAAGTAAAAATTATGAGCAACAAAAGGTTCTCGCAAAGATTTTTACATAATGTTCTTAAGACAATAAAGTGCATTAGTGCAACACTTATGTTTATAATGCACAAATATGCAACAATTTAATAAATACTAATGCCTTAGAATACAAACATTAAGCATTAATGCATACTACATAGTTTAATCACCCCAATGCATATTTTATATATTGAAAGCACCGGAGAATTCATGTATATGATATGCACTACAATTGTGATACACATCATGTACATATTGTGAACATTATTAAGCCCTAATGCATACTTTATATGTAAAAGCATTTGTGTGTATACCAACTTGCACACTGTAGATCCCTCTAACAATAATGATAATAGTAATTGTAGCTATAATGGTTTCATTGAATCCCCCGATCGGGGTGTGACCTCGTTGTTGGGGTTCCCATGTTTTGGCAAGTCTGGTAATACCAAAAGATGAGACAACATCAAAACCACTTTTAGACCTTAGGATCTAGCCCTCCTAGGTGCAGAGAGGGATCTCTCTATATATGCAAAGGTTCATGTCTTTAAAGCTCTGTTTTTAGGTTTCAGGCTAGTTATAAGCACGGGTTTGTTTGTTTGATTTGTTTGTTTGGTTGTTGGGAATCAGGAAGGAAGGGTTCACTATGAGACAAGGCTGAATAAAGAGGATTCTAGACAAAGGAGGAATGATTTTAGGGAATACTCAAGACCATTGGGCAATGGAGTCAGGAAAGGGTTTACTTGCTATTCAATATGCAGGCTTTCAGTTGGGCTAGTCATCTAAAGCATTGGATCTTAAAGATGATAGTGTGATATGAAATGGTGAGAAAGAAAGTGAAAGGCAAGGAAACCTCCAAGATGACCACTTAGGAATTAGGTCTAGGGACAGGACATGCCATTAGACACCTATGACCCAACTCCTAAAAGGTAAACTCTTCAGACCAAGGGAACATTAAAGATTTAAACACAAAGGTGAAGACCTGAGATCAGAGAGAGACTTTGAACTCTCAATGCTTCGGCATCCAGCTTAAGGGAACTTAGAAATGTTTAATTAATCGAAAAGGACTCTAGTGAGATAGAAACTATGTTTTAAACTCTCAGTGTCCCAATTCTTTCAATTAAAACCCAACAAAAACATCTAAGACAGATTCATTAATTCATACATCAGCTAGCAGTAAATTACAGCCACTACACTGGTTAAATTAACTTAAATCAGCGCTCAGATAACACATATAGCAGAAAACATCAAAGGTAGGGAGAGCAAAAGCTTAGGGTACCATGCAAGCGTATATCCTAAACCATATTTCTGATGCATACCTGAGAAACGAAATGTAATGAATTATAAAGAGAAACATAGACCAATAAGAAAAACATCACCACTGCTTTAAATCAGGATCCAAAGAAATGTGCTTGTCATATTAAAGAGCAACACTAGTCATGTACAACATTGCCAACAGCTTGATATTTAGTCTAAAAACATCTTCCTCCGCCTATCTTACAACTTTACACAGAGAACTATATCTCAAGAGAAAAAACTTACAGTTCACAGATATCCAATCAACAACCTTTTCAATGAGTTTCTTCATGAGTTTCATAGCTGAAAGAGAGGCGGAGGAGTAGATGAAACACTAAATGAAACATTAAAACAGAGTAGGAGAAGTGGGTCGAAACCCATTATGTTTTAATATCTGAGCATTAAACTTCAGTACTCTTTGGATGAAAGAGTGGTCTTCGACAGGTTGCAATTTACTTCGGGTATGTTCTTGATGTACTTTGTCTGCAGTACTCGTAGTATTCTGGTGAATTAAACAAAAGGCAGATAAATGACTTCAAGGTCTGCCATACTGCGTAGCAAATGCTCTGGTAGCGTTAGGACTGTTGTCAGGGTGGAAATCTTCTCAGGGACATGATATTGAATAAAAGCGTTGTGGGTACCGTGTCCTTTCTTGGGAGGGAACTTCTGCTGAAGTGAAAACTTGGTGATATTGTTTTCTGCGCGTTAGGCCTCATTAGGCCCTCTGTGTGGTTCTCGGGGTCTTCAATCTAGTACCTTTGCCCTTTGAATATTGAATTAAGACTCAAAATCTACAATAATGTGCATTAGAACTCTTTAACCTTGTACTGATACTCTTTGTCGCTTCGTGACTGTCTCTGTCAGTGAAATCCGAGCTTTGATGGCGCTGGAAAGGTTTCGCTCAGTCAAACTCTGTGCTTTTAGTGAAAATCACGCTCTAGCAACCCCCCATGCTCTTCTCTGTAATTTCAGGCTCTAAAAATGGTCTTTCTTTTGTTCTGTGCCACTGTAACAGTGACTTGTGAATAATGGCGGTGTTCACTGTCTGTACCCTGCAAAACACACAAATTTGTTAAGAAATCCTTGCATGGGAAGGATGGATATGGAGGGCTATGAGAATGGCAGCACATCATGGATGAGAGCGGTGGATGCAAGGGAAAAAATGGTGAAAAATGCAGCTGATGGGGGTTTGGTGTAGGAGTGATCGTGGACCGTTCGATCAAGTGGAGTGGCGACGATCGACGGCTATGATTAACTGACGGAATGGTTGATGAATTCGGGCGGAATGTAACAAACTTTAATGCAAACATTAAAATTCGACCTTTGAATGAAATACAAAGGGAATGGATGAAAATGCGATGAAAACATATGAAATGGGTTGATATGGTGGGACCCGGTCGTTGGTGGAGGGCGATTCAATCAGGACCGTCGGATCTCAGGAGGAGATCGATGGTTGCGATCTAATCGGTGGGAAGCGATGGGAGGGTCAAACTCTGATGGGCGATGGAGCGATTGGCCTATGACCGTTGGATCTTATGTGAGATCGACAGTGGAGATCGCGTCGGAGGATCGCATATTGGGAGAAACGGAAGGTGGCTCCATCTGAAAATTGTGATTGCGATTGGAGCAGGGAAGCGAGAGTCATTGGATTAAAAAAAAATTGATGGCATAGATTACAATCGGGGGATCGCAATCACAAAGGGTGGAGGGTGGCACCGTTTATGAATTGTGATTAGCAATCGGGCGGACTTGCGATGACCGTCGGATTAAAGGTGAATCGACGGTGGGAAAAGGTCATCGGAGGGGTGACAGAGGGGTAATGTGAGCGCGATGGGACGAGCGCATGCCGTCAGATCTTAATAAGATCAACGGTATTTAGCACTCTCGAGACCAATAGAACAAAAGTGTCATCGCATCGGAGTTTTTGTTTTAACATAGGAATGCACTTCCGTCCGTCTCTCCGATTGCGATAAGCGCTTTACGGGCTAGCGCCTGGTTTTAGCGCTCGGGTCATGTGGGGAAGTGGTTTTTTGGGGCTGGGCCAAAGGGGGCTAGCCTGTTTATAGAGGAAAATGGGTTTTTTAGCCTTAGGGACAGCGTTTTAAGGCTAAAAGGGGGCTTTCAGTAGAGGTAAAAGAGGGATTTAAAATCAAATGAAGGATTTTCACTTGGTTCTAAGGATGGAAATGGATGGTTTAGGGGATTTGGAGGGATTTTGGGCATCAAAAGGGGAAATTTTAAGAGTGGGAAAAAGGTTAATAATGGGGAAATTTGCAGAGTTACAAGGGCAAATGGGGGACTTTCTGAGCACAATTTTCCACAGGTAGTGAGGCTTAGCGAGTGGGAACAACAGTGAGGATCTTTTAAAGACAATGAACACACAGGGGCTTCAAGGATGATGTGTTTTCGGAGGAGATGCATTCCTTGAAGGCTCAAAAACAAATAAGCCGCCTGTTTGCTCGGAAAAAAATTCACAGGTGGCTAATAGTGGCTCCACATGGGGATGGCTCCTTCCTGAAGGAGTCAAGAATTCAGAAAATAAATCTTTGGAGTAGGCCAGATGCCTGATCCTTGTGTGGAGTACTAAAAAGGTATGCTTTTGATGACTATTTCAGTGGCTTTTTAATAGAATTTGTGAACCTTTTTGTATCATGAATTTGGAAAGTAATAAGGAACTATAACAAAACATGTGAGAATTGATATGCAAGACTTAGCCACTGATAATGGTTATTTTATGTACAGGAAAAGGAGAAAACGAGGAATTGCCGTTCCAAAGGAAAGGACAAAGTCGAGATAACTGTTGTCCCTCTGAACGAGAACCGAATGCAAACAAGGATAAACAGATCAAAGCAAATCGACCCGGAAAAGGAGGTGAAGACACCAGCTCAGCGCAAAAGAAAAGACAGGATGAAGAGTTAACAGTTTGGCGAATCCCTCAGGATCTTCGATCCTGAGGGATCGCTGCTTTATTTATCTTGTTACTTGGACATCTCCGCCGTCGCCTTTATATAAAGGGACAGCACTGTTAGCTTGATATATAGGATACGCTTTTATGTAATTTTCTGTTAAACATCAGCTTTGATTATTAAGTCTCGTTGAGAACTGGTTCAATGTATTTTTGACCGATGCATTAATAAAAGCTTGGTGATTATTTCATCTCTGCGTCTGGATTAACTTAAAGAGGTGTATCCTTGGAGGCTAAGGGCCCGGCCCCGGAGGACACTTGCTTTTGTACCATTACGACTTGACTTCTGTGTGGTTTGTTTATCAGTGTTATTTGATAATTTGATATGCTTTATAAAGTTCATATTACATGCTCTGTTAAAGATTGAATCATTGAGGTTTTTACAGATAGAATCGTGGTTGACTCCGCATCAAGTTATTAATCCTTTTAAGAGTTAATTGCATGTTCTTACTGTTTTGTTACGGAGCTGTTATACTGAATATTCGTGTCATACATTTGTTGAGGTAGTGTTCTTCATAATCGTTGGATTCAGAAATAATAGTGTTCTATTTGGAAGCACACTCGTATTTCCGTTGATTCAGATTGTTATTTCAGTGTGTTGTGCGCGTTTCTGATTTATCAGTACTGTTCCATAATTCATTAATAGTTATTGTTGTTCCATTAGTGTGATTTGTGTGAATTGCCTTTAGAGTGAAAGAATGTTATTTAATTGCAAAGAGTGCATTTGAGTTAATGGATTAAGTTTGGTTACAACCCGCGGGACTTAGTTATTCAATTGCTGTTCCATTTTAGATTTGCTGTTCCATTCCAGAATTGTTGTTCAATCTTTTATTTGCTGTTCCATTTACTGGAATTTGTTGTTTTGGCGTGAGAGATGATCTAAGGCTATAGTGAGCATTCGCAGTCACTGTCTAGCTTCCAGGCTCGTGGTCTATGCTCTAATTTCCTTTCCATCAGTTTCCGAAGGGATGGGTTATCACTGCCGAACCCTTGACTGATAAGTTGTTGAGTTTTCTGAATGTGTGATTTATTCTTTGAAGTAATTTAGTTATAGACAAGCATCCGTTTACTCTTGTATTTCTTAAGCACTGTACTACTAGCATTACTCTGACAAATGATAGCCTCAGATTGAGTCACTCTTTGTAATAACAAAACGCTCCCGGATTGACATATTAATGTGAGGTAATTAGAGGTGAAAGAGACCCTTTTTATAGCTCCACATTTTGGCGCCGTTGCCGGGGAAAGAGTGTAGCCATTTGTCTTTTTCAGAGTAGTGTACAAGCCTGCTAGGGAGGAGTTGGATTCTAAAAACGGAAGGTAAGAACCTACGTGCGGAGCATGTAAAAACCCTGCTCCACTATCCGCTTTCCTAACAGATTTGTTTTTGCTTTGTTTGAATAAAAGTTGATAGTTCATTTTTGAGTGCATGACTAAGCAGAAAAGACCAGAAAAGAACATCAAACCCCCATCCAAGCCTGAAAAAGCTAAGGGGCCGGTGACCCTTGGCCGAACGACCTTCATAGACGAAATCTATAAGAAAACAGAATCTCAGCCATCAGTCGGCCTCAAGAAAAACATTTCTAAACCGCCTACTAGTTCCCTTCAGGCCACAGGATCACCATCTGTAGCCTGTGCTGAGGTGCATAGTCAAACTGAAGAGCAGGACTTTCAAGAAATTGAAAATTCTACTCCAGAATTATTGCAGGAAGGGAACTCTAGCAACTTTTTTGAAGGAGAAGGAGAAACAGGGGAAACCAAGGAACCAAAATCCCCTATTGAAACAAATCAACCTTTAGATAGCCCAGATAAGGGGAGTGCTGCGAAAGTCATTGTTGAAGGAATTCAATCTCCTCAGACACCTGGTATTCTCATTATTCCAGATAAAGGAAGCGCTATTAAAAATATCCCTGTCAAAACAGTCCCCACTCAACCTAGGAATACCCTCCTAGATATCCCAGAAGGTTATTGGCATATATTCGATCCCATGGCTCAAAACCAACCAAATGCTCAAAACCAACCAAATACTCAAACCTCTACATTACAATATCCTATAGTGGATTCTGCAGCAAATGCACCCATGAAAGCTATCCCTCTTCAGCATATCCCTACATTTCACGGACTCACATCAGAAGATCCGGATGCATTCTTATTCGAATTCGATGTGTTATGTAGGGGGTACGATTACCCCACCGATCCCCAAAAATTGAAATTATTTCCCTCTACATTAAAAGGGGCTGCTTTAAGATGGTTTATGGGGCTAGGTGGCGGGGTTATCAACAATTGGGATCAAATGAAAGAATCCTTCTTAAAAAAATATCAGGATTATTGTAGGTCTAGAGAATTGAAAGACGAAATATTCCAAATGACAGCCAGACCGAATGAAACATTGGAGGAGTATGTGGAACGTTTTCAGTACAATCTACAAAGATCTCCTTATGCATCGCTACCTTTACCTGATAATGTGTTAAAAACTGCATTAATAAGGGGCATGAAGGAACAATGGATTGAAACATTAAACATTATGGGAAAAGGGGATATTTATCAAGAGAGTTTTGCTGACATTATTGATTTGTGTATCAGGAGTTCGAGAGGAAGCACAAGAATAAAACCGACAGAATACGATCGGTTTGCAAGAGATAACAAAGTATCAGCAGAAGGAGTAACACGTGCAGAAATTGGAAATTTATTAGAAAATTTTAAAACTGATATTATGGGGACACTAACTACACAACTTGATATTGTACAGGCTAAACAGAAGCAGCTGGAGGCAGAACAGAATTTGGCAATCTTCTGCCCCCGATGCAGAAAAAAACATAGCCACAAGGAGTGTCCACTGGATAAAGTCCAAACATGCGCCATCTGTACAAAAGATCACCTTACGGAGAGCTGCCCCTCACTTCCTAGATTGAAAGCGGTATATAAGGAAGCAGAAGAAGAACCAGAATCGGTGAATTCGATCAACCAGCGCCGCCAATGGCAGCCGAGACAACCTGGTATGTTTCCGGACTCAACCTCTTTCTTTCAAACCCCTCAGTATAATGCTCAACAATATGGTATGTGGCAAAATCAATCTCAACCCCCATTTATAAACTGGTCACCATAATCGTTTCCTTCTTCAAATCCATGGCTGAATCAAACAAGCCAATCTGGTTGGCCGAATTTCCCTTACACTCCACCATATTGGCAAAATGGCCCATATCCTTCACAATGGACTCCCTCTACTTCACAAAATTCACCCTGGCAGACAAGCTGGCAAAGACCGATGTACCACCCAGCTGGAACTATTCCACTCCCTCAACCTACTCTGCCAGCCTTACAACAAAATCCCCAGTCTAACCTGAGACCGCAACTCCCAGCCCAACCCGATCCCAATCCAAATAACAGGCAGGTCCAATCTATTCAAATCATAGAATCACCAGAAATAGGACCCGACCTGAGGGAGTGCAATGACCTTCAGTTAAGATCTGGACGTATAATTGAAACTGAGGGAGATAAAACAGTTCATATTGAAGATCAGTTACCAAGAGAACATCGGTTACAACAAGAGGATGTAAATAAGCAACAAACTCATAATCAAGCAACCACATCCTCTCCTCCGTTCCCAGAACGATTAGCCATACCTCGACCCATACAATATCCTGACTTTGACATTCTGGGAGAATTACAAAATCTGTACATAAAAATTCCATTCCTCCAAACCATTCAAGACATTCCCATATACGCAAAAACTATCAAAGAATTGTGCATAAAGAAACCAAGGAGGAATATAACAAATAATCCAAGAGTCCAAGTAGTCGGTACTTTATCTGATCTATTGTCTGGAAGAGAAACACCCCTTAAATATGAAGACCCCAGGAACCCAATTATAACTGTTCAAATTTATGGTCAGACCCTATCTAATGCCTTAGTTGATCTAGGGGCTGCAATTAATATTTTAACAACCACAACTTGCCAAAAGCTCGGCATTACATCTGTAGAACCCACCTCTACTCTGTTGGAATTGGCTGATCGATCTGTGGTTAGACCAGAGGGTACTCTACATGATGTCATGGTCTCTGTAGAGTCCTGGGAGTATCCAACCGATTTCCCGATAATTAATCCAAAAACCCGACTTGATGGACATCCACTAATTTTAGGTAGACCTTGGCTTGCCACTGCCGATGCCTACATTGGTTGCCGGCAGGGAAATATGACCATAACCAGAGGACCGAATAGCAAAAATTTAGTTCTATATCCTCCAGCGCAGCCAAGTGTCACAATAATCAAAACTAATAAGCACCCTGTATCATACCTTACTGATAACATCAGATCTCCATTAACTATACAAGAGGCACTCGATTTTAAAGACCAAACAGAAGACGATGCCATTAATAATTTCATTACTCAAACTAAACCTCGCACACAGTGTCACATGATAGAAGCAGCATTTGATAATGACTTGGAGGAAGATCCTCTGAAAGATACGCATGACCAAACGATACCTGTTACTTCTGTTGCAAATAGTAAAACTGTGGAAATTGCACCGGGGAAAACTTTAAACATCAATTCTAATCTCACACCTGAACAGGAAACTAAGCTCATCCATTTGTTAACAAAATATCAACAAGCATTTGCATGGGATTACCCTGACATGAAAGGAATTGATCCCCAGTTATGTACACACCACATTTATACAGAAAAAGACGCCAGACCTGTTCGTCAGCCGCAAAGGAGACTTAATCCTCATCTAAAGGATGTCGTAAAAACTGAACTTCAGAAACTTTTAGATGTTAATTTTATCTACCCTATTTATGATAGTAAATGGGTCTCTCCGCTTGTGGTGGTACCAAAAAAGAACGGAAAATGGAGAATTTGTGTGGATTATAGGGAACTAAATAAGGCAACATAGAAAGATCATTTTCCTCTCCCATTCATAGATCAAGTATTAGATACTTTAGCAGGGAAGAAATTCTTTTCTTTCCTGGATGGCTTCAGTGGATACAATCAGATTCAGATTGCCCCTGAAGACCAGGATAAAACTACTTTTACTTGTCCATGGTGAATATTTGCCTATCGAGTTCTACCTTTTGGCCTATGTAATGCTCCTGCCACATTCCAAAGGGCTATCCTTAGCATTTTTGCAGATTTAATAAATGATGGACTTGAAGTTTACATGGATGACTTTACACCATATGGAGATGATTTTGATCCAGCTCTAGACACCCTAGAAAAAGTCCTACAACGTTGCATTCTTACCAGGCTTTGCTTAAGCCACGAAAAATGTTTCTTGATGATGACTGAAGGACTTATCCTAGGACACTATGTTTCAGCAGCCGGCATTCAGGTAGACCCAGCCAAAATCCAAATACTTTTGCTCATTCCCACTCCTACTACTCAAACAGAGGTACGCAAATTTCTTGGATTTTCTGGTTACTATAGACGATTTATAGAGCATTATTCGCACATTGCTGCTCCTTTATATGCACTAACTGGTAACGTTGATTTTCTTTGGACAGACAAATGTGACCGTGCTTTCGAGGATCTAAAGAAGCTTGTATCCACAGCCCCAGTCCTTCGAGGACCAAATTGGGACCTACCGTTCCAGATATCATCTGATGCCTCCGATACAGCCATTGGCGCAGTCCTTGGACAGGAAGAGGATAAAAAACCATATGCCATCTATTACATCAGCAAGAATTTATCCCCTGCTGATTTAAATTACACTGTTACTGAAAAAGAATTCCTAGCTGTAATACATGCTGTCAATAAATTTAGACATTATATTACAGGCTATCCTGTTATCTTATATACAGACCATTCTGCTATAAAATATTTAGTAAACAAGCCTGTCACAAATGCCAGAGTAACTCGATGGTTGATTTTATTGCAGGAATTCGACATCACAATCAAGGACCGGCCTGGCAAAGAAAACCCTGTAGCCGATTTTCTTTCAAGAATACCAAAATCAAGCGATGCAGCAGCAGTTGAAGATCAATTTCCGGATGAGCACCTGTTTGCTGTTGCCGTTCAAACACCCTGGTATGCTGATGTTGCCAACTACCTCGCAGTAGGTAAACTACCAAAACATTTAACCCCTAATGAGCGCAAGCAGATTATTCAGAAAAGTTCTCGATTCTCGTGGATTGGGGGCTATTTGTTTCACACAGGAGCAGACATGCATATCCGGCGATGTGTTAGAGAGGATGAAATCTTTGACATCCTAAAAGCCTGTCACGATGGACCGTGTGGGGGGCACTTCGCTGAGCGTAGAACTGGACATAAAGTATTGCAGACAGGATATTACTGGCCGACGATCTTCAAAGATGCGAAGAAGTTTGTCCAAGCCTGTGACAGCTGCCAGCGAGTAGGACGACCTGGTCAAGCTGATGAGATGCCTCTGAAACCAAAGTTAGTCATCGAACCATTCGAGCGATGGGCTCTTGATTTCGTTGGACCCATCAACCCCTCATCAAATCAGAAAACATATATCTTGGTGGCAACAGAATATGTCACCAAATGGGTTGAGGCAGAAGCATTGCCAAGAGCCACAGAGGACTCTGTCATACAGTTTCTGTTCCATCTATTTGTTCGTTATGGCCTTCCTAGGGAAATAATTACAGATGGAGGACCACAATTTGTTGGGCATAAATTAGCTGCAACACTTAACAATTATCATGTCCAGCATAAGATCACTACTCCATATCACCCACAGGCGAATGGGCGGGTAGAAAGTAGCAATAAGATAATAGAATCAATCCTAACGAAAACCATTGCGTCACATAGGCGTGATTGGGCTACCCGACTACCTGAAGCACTCTGGGCCTATAGAACCACATGGAGGAGCACCACCGGTTACTCACCTTATCAATTAGTGTTTGGAAAACAACCCATTTTTTCCATAGAATTCGAAATCCAAACATTACGGACAGCACAGGAAGTTGGCCTAGATCTAAGCGAGGCACAAATCAATCGACTACAGCAGATCAATGAATTAGACGAAATTAGGCTCTCTGCACTACAAAATACAGCATTGATTCAACAGCAGCGAGCTAAATGGCATGATGCGCTCATCAAAAACAAAGTCTTCCACGAGGGAGACTGGGCTCTGTTATACGACTCTCGGTTTCAGGACTTCCCTGGAAAACTTCAGACTCGATGGTTGGGACCATACGAAATCCAGAAGGTGCATGACAACGGAACCCTTACTCTAATTACCATTGACGGTTCTAGGTATGCATTCAAAGTAAATGGCCACCGATTCCGTCTCTATCGCAAACCACTCACTCGGGAATCCTTCTGCCAGCAGCTACGCCGAGACACTGATATGGAGATTTTAGGAGAGGAAGAGAAATCTTCCTCACCTATAATTCATTAAGGGTTCATTTCTTTTTGCAATTTGTACATAAGTTCTTGTTTTTTTGAGTGGTTCTTGTACATAAGTTTGAATTAAATATTTTCTTGTCATTTTTTTTGCTGTTCCTTTTCTTTCACAAAGTTCGATTTTTGCCCTTCTAAAAATAGCATCTGCGTGTTTTTTATGATGTTGGTTTTGCTTGTTTTGCTGTTCCTTTTCTAAAGGAACAACATTCGGGATCTCTGCTGTTCCTTTTTCAAAGGAACGGCATTGTTACATCTTCCGCTGTTCCTTTTGGTTACCACTGTTCCTTTTTCTTCAAAGAAACAACGTTCTTTTATTGCTGTTGTTCCTTTTTCAAAGGAATGGCATTTTGAGTGTTTTTATAGTATTTTTATTTTTGCTGTTCCTTTTTCCCAAAGGAACGGCATTTGCATTTTTGCTGTCCTTTTTTTTCTATCATCCGTCGTTGTTTCTTTTCCAAAGGAACACCACTCGCATACTTTTGCTCTCCTTGTGAAACAACTTATTCCTTTTTGCTGATCTAAATTGAGGATGCTTCTTGCCCGTCTTCTTTCTAGTCTTTAAGATACAACTATGTATTTGTGCAATGAAATATAAAATCACAACATACCGAAATCTGCAAACCATAAATCGCTATATCTATAAGGCTCTGCATTAGTAAGAGGACAAATGGAAGGACATACTTATTTCTTACCTTTTGTTGACATGGTTTTACTAATGTTGCCCTGATTGGTTATCTTTATCATGCTGATTCCCTTAAACTTTTTTTGATTAGTACTTGGGAATAAGAGAAAAGAGCTTATATCTTCCTATTGAGATGATAAGACTTCTTCCACCATTCCTACTCTTAAGGAGTGTTGAACCACCCTTTGTGTATAAATAAGGAAAAGTATTCTATAAAAAAGAAAAAATATGTGAACATGATATGTGAAGTGTCAAATGCAGGATAGGGGTTCTCATCGAGAGCCAGCCTACCATGATCATGAGGATGGAAGTGAAGTGGCATTCCCATTATGGCCACCACACCAGGGATATGGTCCAAAAGGTATATCAAATAAACGAACCTTGGAACAGGAGGTCTCATCACGAGCCGGCTTGCCCACGTTTCGCTCCTTCCTCGTGAATGGCATTATGGTTAACTGGTCACCAAGCCAGCATAATGTTCTACATTTTGACATAAAAACACTCCTAAGTATACACAAAGGATCATGGTTCCGAGGGTGAAAAAACAACTCTGCCAAGGTTATGGACACCTGTCGGCAGCAGAGTACTGTTAATGGTATTGAAGTCACCTTGGTTACACCAATGGGTAAGATACTAATACTCTTTTGTTTCTTATATCCTAGGAACTAATCATATGTCATTTCCCGATTTATACATCGCATGAACATTTATCATTACCAATCATGGCAACGAAAGTGACCATGACCACTTGAGATTTGGCAAGTACGATACATGCCCTACCTATCAGCCTCATATCATAACACAGCAGCCTCTTATATAATACGCGATCAATTCTCCGCCTCGATTTCGGTAATTCGTTGTCCTTTTCAACATAGCATAATTCCATATGATGTTCCTTTCTGACTTGGTTGTAGACCGGGTGCCGCTCCTTTATTTGCTGGCTGGGACAGCCTATCACATTGCGGGGGGGGGGAGGTTAACCTCATCATTCCCTGAATTACGTGTCAACTCACCATTCGGGAAAAATAGTGTACGACGGTTTGGCATGGTTTAACGGCATGGCATTTCTATTTTCACACAAGTTGCTTTCTGTTGCACTGTTGCATACTCTGTGTTTTTTTTCTCGAAACCTTGCGATTATCACCCTCTCTGTGTTTCAAACAGAAAACGTAGTTGCTGTTCCATTTAGAATCCACAGTGAAACCATGGGAGGAAGGGCAATTCGAAGCGAGCCTCAACAGTTGACGATCTCCGCTGCTGCCCAGGAGATCCTGGAAAGAGCAGGATGGTTGAATTATTTCAATCGCCTACAAGAGTCTAATGAAACAGTAGCGATGGAATTTTTGCAGAACCTATAGGATGATCACTCCACAGTAAGGGGGAAGCGGATAGCGGTCACCGATGACATAATTGCAGAATTTTTAGGACTACCAGCCACCGGACCGGTATGGACATTAAAAAAGGAACGATTACAGAAGGTCATGGAAATTTTCCAGGACGAAGGCCAGAGTTTGACAATTAAGGGGAAGGGAGTTCTGCCAGCAACCCTAGGAGAACCCTGGACGGAGCTAGCAAGAACAGTGCAGAGCTACATTACCTGCGAAGGAAGGAAAAACGTGGTAAGACCACGGAATCTTAAACTTTTAGCTGTTTTAAAGCAGAAATGCTCTGTAAATTTACCTGCACTCCTGAACTCATTACTGCATGATGCTGCACAAAGTATAAAAAAGGCACAGCATGTAGAGTTAGTCGTTAGTCACCATGGGTTAATACGACTAGTTGTTAGTTATGGTCTCACCCAGCAGCAGAGCAGCTGGGAAGAGCTGATTGCAATGATTGAGGGGGGATTGACAGCGCCATCCCCAAAACGTAGACATTCTATAAGCACACCAGAACGTTCGGCAAAACGTAGGGAATTAGTACAGCAGAAACATGTTGCTAGTACATCGGAACGACCAGAGATATCTCAGGAATCGGCAAAGCGCAAGCATGCCATCGATCCACCCGAGCAACCAGAGGAACCCAGAAAATCAGCTCGGTTAGCTCGGATGAGAGGAAGCATAGATAAGCCCAGAAAATCAGCCCGGTTAGCTCGGATACGAGGAAGGCTGGAAAAGCTCCAGGAAAGCGCCAGCCAACCAGTGGTAATTGAGGACGAGCAATCCGAAGAGGGAAATGGGGTAGCAGCCAAGCATTCGGAAATCGAAGCAGAAGCTGAACAGGAGGAAGAAATGGGACAGCAGGAAGATAGCCCATTACAAGACCTACTGGGAGAAGATGACTTGGCCGCAGTCCTAGCCAATATGGGTAAGTATGGCCAACCTTCTAGTTCAAAGGACCCTCACGACAAACCCCAAGAAGAAAACATGTCTGAAAAATCACATACAGTAGAGGCAGAAAAAGGTAATCTGCCTGTTCATGATGAAGAGGAGGTAAATACTGAACGGGAACAATCTGTTCCCAGGGTGCAAGAGGAAATTCTAGAGGGAGTAGGAGCAGAAACAACAGTTGCTCAGGAAGAGACAGAACCAGTCGAGGTTCCTACCCCAGAACAGCCAGAGCAGAACAGTGAGGAAGAACCCCTAGAGGAAGATTTAGAAACTAGTCATGATCCAGACCGCAACAGACAGCCTGCTGTTCCTTCTAATGAAACGCTGGAAATTAAGAAGTTGCGGATGGAACGACAGAAATTGTTGAATACGATAACCTAGCTCAGACAACAAATTAGGATTCTGAAAAAGAACCAGAAGGTAAGAAAGACCGGAGGGAGGAAAAAGAGGGCCAACAATCGGCCTGCTGTTCAAAACCCTACTGAGAATCCAGCTGCCGTTCCAAATGATGCTGAGGAACAAAAACAGACGGATGTTCGCGTTAAAACAGAAAAGGATGATATAAGGACCAGTGACAAGCAAATTCAGACAGAGGCACCACCCTCAGGGGTAATAAGGGTTCTGAACTCCAAACAGCATAATAAGAAATTTCAGGTAAAACTCCCGGCCTCTACTGACCTATGGAAAAAAGATCCGAAGACAAAAACCTTGCATAAGATGATGAAGCAAGCCCAGCAAGAAGCCGAACAACTTAGAGAGCAAATGGTTCCTCGAGAAAAATATGAAGAGTTACAGCAGCAACTAGAGGACGTCAATCAATCCAAAAGCCAGGCTTTTGAAGGGTGGCGAAAGGAACAAGAGGAAGTTGCACAGGTAACCCGTAGACTAGATACTGTTATCAAGCAGATGAATACCTTGTGTTCTTTATACAATGACGTTTTAGCATGTAGGGCCCCTGCTAAAAATTATGCTTTGTTTTTATTAGAACGGTATTTACAATTAAAAATAAAAGCTGTTAAAGCAGGCGCCCCTATACAAATCAACACTGTCAATGACTTTATAGACTACTGTAAACATTATGGAGTAAAAGTCCAGAGATTGTTGTGTGAACTTTATTTGCATGACCTTGTGCTAAATCAGGAGACTGAGTTAAACCCTGGCCCTTTCATTGGAGACATCCAATTACAAGCATTCATTTCCTTCGGGGTTAATCAGATTAAGTGGCTCAAAGCCTATGATACTTTCCAGAGTCAGGAAAATGGTCTAGATTTACGGGTAAGGGCTGAGCCTAGGAACCCAGTGCAGTTGTGGAAAGCTCATAGAAACCTCATAAAGACTCCGGGTGTCTACGAAACATTAGGACCCATGCATGAGGCACTCATTCGAGAGAGTTTAGAATATTTTCTTTCCATCAAAGACTTGGCCATTAATGCAGCCAAATTTCGGTACCGAATCTCTGATCCAAACATCCAGCTCAGGGAACCATTTAAGTATGAGAATTTTGAGTTAGCTGCCAACCGTTTGAACCTCTATGGCGAGAGCATTCTGAAAGCAGGGTCATCCTGGTTAGGATATAGATTTCGTACTCCAATTATTTGGCACCCTGCGCCTGGATACCAGGCCCTGTATGAGATGCCTGAGGGACGAATAGGTCAGTTCTTTGACTATCTAATCACTCATCATGGTTGTAGGCCTCCGCATGAGACTCCTTCTCCAGCATATTCTCTCACTGCCTTGCATGTCAACTACAATGTTTTCATGAGGACATGAAACAAGGTAAGCAGGGGGGTGTGTGGAGTACTAAAAAGGTATGCTTTTGATGACTATTTCAGTGGCTTTTTAATAGAATTTGTGAACCTTTTTGTATCATGAATTTGGAAAGTAATAAGGAACTATAACAAAACATGTGAGAATTGATATGTAAGACTTAGCCACTGATAATGGTTATTTTCTGTACAGGAAAAGGAGAAAACAAGGAATTGCCGTTCCAAAGGAAAGGACAAAGTCGAGATAACTGATGTCCCTCTGAACGAGAACCGAATGCAAACAAGGATAAACAAATCAAAGCAAATCGGCCCGGAAAAGGAGGTGAAGACACCAGCTCAGCGCAAAAGAAAAGACAGGATGAAGAGTTAACAGTTTGGCGAATCCCTCAGGATCTTCGATCCTGAGGGATCGCTGCTTTATTTATCTTGTTACTTGGACATCTCCGCCGTCGCCTTTATATAAAGGGACAACACTGTTAGCTTGATATAGAGAGATGGAGGATACGCTTTTATGTAATTTTCTGAAAAACATCAGCTTTGATTATTAAGTCTCGTTGAGAACTGGTTCAATGTATTTTTGACCGATGCATTAATAAAAGCTTGGTGATTATTTCATCTCTGCGTCTGGATTAACTTAAAGCGGTGTATCCTTGGAGGCTAAGGGCCCGGCCCCGGAGGACACTTGCTTTTGTACCATTACGACTTGATTTCCGTGTGGTTTGTTTATCAGTGTTATTTGATAATTTGATATGCTTTATAAATTTCATATTACATGCTCTGTTAAAGATTGAATCATTGAAGTTTTTACAGACAGAATCGTGTGTTGACTCCGCATCAAGTTATTAATCCTTTTAAGAGTTAATTGCATGCTCTTACTGTTCTGTTACGGAGCTGTTATATTGAATATTCGTGTCATACATTTGTTGAGGTAGTGTTCTTCATAATCGTGGATTCAGAAATAATAGTGTTCTATTTGGAAGCACAGCCGTATTTCCGTTGATTCAGATTGTTATTCCAGTGTGTTGTGCGCGTTTCTGATTTATCAGTACTGTTCCATAATTCATTAATAGTTATTGTTGTTCCATTAGTGTGATTTGTGTGAATTGCCTTTAGAGTGAAAGAATGTTATTTGATTGCAAAGAGTGCATTTGAGTTAATAGATTAAGTTTGGTTACAACCCGCGGGACTTAGTTATTCAATTGCTGTTCCATTTTAGATTTGTTGTTCTATTTCAGAATTGCTGTTCAATCCTTTATTTGCTTTGCTGTTCCATTTACTTGCATTTGTTGTTTTGGCGTGAGAGATGATCTAAGGCTGTAGTGAGCATTGGCAGTCACTGTCTAGCTCCCAGGCTCGTGGTCTATGCTCTAATTTCATTTCCATCAGTTTCCGAAGGGATGGGTTATCACTGCCGAACCCTTGACTGATAAGTTGTTGAGTTTTCTGAGTGTGTGATTTATTCTTTGAAGTAATTTAGTTACATACAAGCATCCGTTTACTCTTGTATTTCTTAAGCACTGTACTACTAGCATTACTCTGACAAATGATAGCCTCAGATTGAGTCACTCTTTGTAATAACAAAACACTCCCGGATTGACATATTAATGTGAGGTAATTAGAGGTGAAAGAGACCCTTTTTATAGCTCCACACCTTGAACCATCTCCCTCCTCCGATTCAGCTGTTACAAATATGATGGATATTAATCAGCAGAACACACTTACCAAACAATCTACCTACCCATCCTACAGTCCTAACATTTTTTTCTTCAAGGTGCATTTGAATTGGCAGACCTTCTTCATCATTTTTATTGAAAACAGAAAACACACTGATCTAATTCTACCCTTATCACTCCATGAGACTAGATTAAACTGTTGGCCTCATATGTTTCTCTACCTAATCTATTATCTGCTAGGATTAAACTGTCTAGCAGATTTCTTCTCTACATTCTACAACAAAAATTTAAAGACAGTCAAACTAGGATTAGACTATCTAGTTTGCTGCGTATCCAAGGCATAAAGACAGTTGCACATGGACTGAAATTGCAGAAATTTGAAAACAAAATCTTGGAGGCTTGAAATCTGAAACTTTGAAACATCCTTCTTTTCTTTGTGACTCAAGTTCTGAGCTTGTTAGAGTCACTTTCCTCTTCATTTCAGCTCTGGTTTTGGGCATGTTAGAGCTGATTCTTCTTTATTCTTTGCTTGTTAAGATTTTGAGCATACTAGGACCAGCTGTCTTCACTTCTTTTGGCTCAGGTTTTGATCATGTAAGAGCCAATCTTTGCACTTCGGAGGTTCATGTTTTGAGCATGTCTAAACCTCTCTTTTTTGAAACATTTGCTCTTTTTCTTTGAAAACAAAACACAGCAATGGTATTTACAATGGAAATGAAAACTGGACATTGGAAATCAGCAGTAGTAATGCTTGAGCATCCTGCCATTGACCGGACCCCCAAACAGATCTGTACCATCTAGCTCTTGCAGAAAAAGGGCATTTGGACCAACAGTGGCCTGGATGATGTAAGGACCCTACCACAAACTGTCAAACTTGCCATGCTTTCCTTTGTATTCTCTTCTGGAGTTCCACTTCAGAACTTTATCTCCAATTTTGAAGTCCAAAGCCTGTGTTCTCTTATCAAATAGCTTCTTTATATTATCCTGAACCTTAAGAGCTCTTTTGTAGACCTCTTCTCTTGTTTGTTGGAGATGAATTGTTTGATTTATCCTCCTTACCATGCTGTCCTCTTCTGTCTGAATCTCTTGGACTAGTTTAATCACTGTTACCCCAAGGCTGGTAGGAAACACTACCTCTGTTCCATAGACAAGCTGATATGGTGACATGCCAATGGATTTCTTTGTTGTTAGCCTGTCAGCCCACAAAGCATGCACTAAATTGTTATGCCATGACTTCTTGTTCTCTTCAAGCAGCTTTTTGATAATGGTCACCAAGCTCTTGTTTGATGATTCAGCTAACCCATTACCCTGTGGGTAATAAGCAGTTGAATGACCGAGTGCTATTTGATACATGTGACAAAATTCAATCATTTTCTTGGATCCAAAAGCAGCAGCATTGTCGGTGATTATTTTTCTTGGGCAGCCAAACCGAGAGAGGATGTGGTCTTCTAGGAACCTAATGATGACAGAATCTGTGGCATTCCTAGAAGGTATGGCCTCTATCCACTTTGTGAAGTAGTCTGTGGCTGTAAGGATCCACTTGTGTTGGGCAGAAGATGCAGGGTGTATTTCTCCTATGAAATCCAGGCCCCATTGCATTAAGGGAGCCTCAACAGTAATGGGTTGTAACGGTAAAGGGAGGAGCTTCCTTTTGCCCTCAAAAATCTGGCATTTATGGCAGGCAATTATCATTTTATGGATGTCATTGAAAAGTGTAGGCCAATAATAGCCAGCTCTGAGTATTTTGTTAGCAGTGGCTTTCCAGTTCAAGTGGCCTCCACACTCTCCTGCATGGAACTCCTGTTTAATCCTCTCTGCTTCAGTTTCAGGCAAACATTTAAGTAATAGGCCATTTGTATTTTTCCATTATAAACATTCATTCAGTATGCAATAGTTTCTGGCTTTTAGCTTTGGGAATCTAGCCTTTGTCTTTGATAAATTAGGAGGGGCATTGAGGTTTGCGAGCACATACAGGACATCAGAATACCAAGGAGAATTTTGAAATTGTTCTTCAATAGTAGGATCGGGCAATCCTTCCTATTCATCCAAGGCATATACCATGTTAATGTGAAGGGCTTGTAAATTTGATTCAGCCATTAGTTGAGCTAAGCCCTGACCCTTGATCAGTTTTGTGGGTTTTATTTCCAGGTCATACTCTAAAATCACGGCAATCCATTTTCCCCTCTTCCCATCTGGGTCTTGGGATAGAATGTCTTTAACCACTATGTTTGGCACATAGGCTATGGTGTGGGAATGCAGTATGTACACCCTAAAGTCTTTCAAGGCCTTAACCAAGGCATAGGCTCGTTTTTCCATTACATTGTATTTCAAAGGTGCATCCCTCAGAGCTTTGCTGAAGAAAGCAATAGGTTGTTCCATTCCCTCTGGATTTTTCTGCAGTAGAACTGTAGCCACTGTATGCTCAGAGGCAAAGGAAAAAATCAGGAAATCTTTTGAGAAATCTAGGCTAATTAGAACAGGAGCCCGGGTGAGTGCAAACTTAACTGATTCAAAAGATTTTTTAGCCTCTACAGTCCACTTAACTCTTATACCTTTCTTCAGCATGTTAGTCATATTCCTGAGGTGTTCAGCTAGGTTGGGAATAAACCTCCTTAGGAAGTTAATTTTCCCAATAAAGGATTGTAACTCTTTAATGTTTCTCGGGTGTGTGATCTGAAGTATTCCCTCAACTCTCTGTGGGTCTATCTTAATTCCCTTCTCTGATATAATGTGGCCGAGAAGCTTACCTTCTTGCAGCCCAAATACAATCTTTTTGGGATTTAACGACAGACTGAACCTTCTACATTTTTGAAAAACCTTCTTAAGATGTTTCAGGTGCTCCTCATCAGTCTTGGAGTAGACTGTTATGTCATCCAGGTAGATGACAATGAAGTGCCCTATTTCTTCTGAAAAGGCTATGTCCATCGCTCGTTGGAAGGTTGCACCAGCATTCATCAGTCCAAAAGGCATTTTTACGTACATAAACGTGCCCCATGGAGTGGTGAAAGTTGTCTTGAGTTGGTCTTCTGAGAGTACTAAAACTTGGTTATAGCCTGAAAAACCGTCTAATAGGGAGATCCGCTTAGAGCCAACTACCCTCTGCAGCATATGTTCCATCTTCGGTAAGGGGTAATTGTCTTTAAGTGAGGCTCTGTTAAGGTTCCTGAAATCTATGCACAGTCTGATCTCACCTGTTTTCTTTCTCACAACTACAAGGTTTGAGACCCAATCAGAGAACCTCACAGGAAATATTATTCCTGCCTCGTACATCTTATTTATTTATTTTTCAACTGCAGGCAGTTGTTTTGGGTTTATTCTGCGAAGTTTCTATCTGAAGGGTTTCTGATTTTCCTTTAAAGGGATTTTGTGCTGTATAATTTTTGTGTCGTAAGCCTTTAAGTCTTCGTAGCTCCAGGCAAACACGTCAATGAATTTTTTAAATAAGTCAATGTATTTCTTTTTCATGTCTGCAGGCAAGGACTTAGCCAATTTTATCATCTTAGGCTTATCTTCAGTGCCTATGTTGCATTCCTCAACGTCAGAGTCTGAGTGTTCTATGGCGGGTTTTTTCGCTACATCATCAAAATCAAAGAGATCCTCTAAAGGTGCCAGACCTTGGGGTATGTTTTTATCTTTTGCCTGTAGCACCTCTATTTCCTCTTTATCTGCGTTTTTATATACTTCGGTTGGATTTCCAATCTGTTCAGTTAAAGTGTTTATTTCTACACTACGAGGTGATTTTTCTTCGTTGGGAGTTTCCTCACTCAGGCAGTTATCTTTGGATTTAGAGTTTGAATCAGAGAATTCAAACTCATTCCTGCCTATCAGGAAATCCTCAATCTGCTTATCACCTTCAAAGACCTGCCAATGTTTCTCGTTGTCGGGCACTACAGGTCTGTACTTGGTTTGAACGATGATTTGTTTGTCATTGGGAGTCTTATGATAGGAACTAGCTATGCAGGCTAGTCCATTCACAATTATGTTCTGACTCCTAGGAACAAACACCAGTTCATACTCTACGAAGGTTTTCAATAAATCCATGGCATCATTCCTGTACACTCTCAACCTAGGGTGTTTCGCTGTGTATTCTCCGTTCACTTGTTTCATAATTAACTCAGAGTCCCCATGCACAACTATCCTATGGGCTCCTAATTTTCTCAGTAGATTCAAGCCTAGGACGAGAGCCTCGTACTCCGCAATATTGTTTGTGCACTTGAAGTTCAGGTTAAAGGCATGACTCTCGGCATAGTCACTCTCAGTGTTATGTAACCACACTCCCGCCCCTGCAGTTTTTTTACTACAAGAACCGTCGAAATTCATTTCCCATAAAGGTTCATTCTCGGGTTTATTATCGGTTTCTTTCCTAGCGTTAATTTCATTGTTATGTTGTAGTGAGGGGCCTATGTTATGATGTGAAGGGTTTCGTTCTTCGTGTGGTGTATGAGTTTCAGAGGGGTGACTAGCCAGTTGTTTACATTCTTTTTCTGGCTCACTCTGAGTTTCAGATTCAGTGCACTGTTTGAAGGATTCTTCTTCATTTTCCTCTAAGTCCAGAGTGGCCATTTTGCCAAAATCTATGGGCGTTGTCTCATGGTTTGCGTCTATGTTGACTAATTCTGACTCCTTTAAGGATTCATCGTTGCAGAGGATAAAGGAGTCTAGATCTGTGTGTACAGAGTACAAAGGTGAATTTTCAGGCTTTTCAGGGCTGCTGACCAAGAATTTCATTTGTGCCTCTCTATACAGTCTCTTAAGTTGGCTAAAGACAGGGATTGTGGCATATGCCCCATCCATCTGCATGGTACCTTGCAGCTTGGCTCCCCATGACCTCGATAGTAACATACCATACTTAGGTGGCACATCTGCCACTACAACATCCATAACCATACATTTGGCTGGAATCTGGGTCAAGTTCACACATAGGTCTTTGATCAGGCCAAGACTCTTTACCCTGCTAGAGTCAAACGAATACAAATATTTGTAAGGATGGGTTATCTCTAGGCCTAACCTTTCCATAACTACCTTAGGCATTAAGTTGTGTGATGCCCCAGAGTCATGCATGGCGTTGTGAAGTATCTTGTCATGGATATTGAGGCTGATATAAAAAGGAGGTACTACCCCTTCCTGAAACTTACCTTCTATCTTAGGGCCAAACAGAAGGGCTGGTTGATCGTCACTTAGATTGACAGTGTCACTGTTTTCACCTAGATTTAAAGCTTTCAAAATTTGGCCTTTATATACATCCTGAGTGGCCAGCTCAGAGAGTGGGACAGAGATTTTAATTTTAGCAATCTCACTCTTCAAGTTGAAGAGAGATTGACTCTTTGTGACACTCAACTCTGTTTTGTTAGCCACTGCTTTAGTGGCAGAATTAGTATGTTGATTCTCATTATGTACAGTGTTTGTAGCAGTTTCATCAGGGACACTAGCTATAGTGCTAGTGCTGTTAGTTGGTTGACCTTGTTTATCAGGGACTTGGCTGTCTTTTCCTTTGTTCTTCCCAGAACTTTCAACTGCTGATTTGTTATTTTCAGCAGTTGCTTTAGAAGTTTTCTCAGGCCTTTTCTTGATGGTTATCTCAGAAGCTTTGGGTTTTGAGGTGTCTAAGCTCTTTTTGCTTCTAAGTTCATATTGTTCTCTGACCTGCATAATGGCATTTTCAAATCCAAGTCTGTAGTCCTCAGATCCTGATCTTTCCTCATCCCAATAGGATGGTGAGGGCTAATCTTCTTCTGTGTAACAGTTATGGATTGAGTTTTCGATTTCAAACATATTTATTGCAGTGCCCTCAGAATCTTCTACGACCCCCTCATCTTCATCAAGAAAGTTCTCTTGAAATGGGGGAATAACTTGCTGATCTGAGTCTCTTTGTCTGTTGGGAATGGTATTGTTTCTCCTAAAGTTCTGGTTATGATTTTGGTTTCTGTTTTGATTGCTAACTGAGGCAACCATTTTTTCCATCATTTGCTGCAGCTTTTCCATATTTTTGGCTAGATGGTCATACTTGGGATCAGATGTGGAAGCTGCAGTGTCATCCCTATATGTTACCCTTTTCTCAGCCCTCATTCTGGCTTTCTTCTCAATCAAGTTAGCCTCTACACTCACTGCTCCTTTCTGCATATCTTCCAATGTGTTGTAATCTCTCTCCCTAAGCTGGTAGGCCATATCAACATCAAAGCCTTCAGGGTATTTCACTAAAGCCATACCTTGGGGAGGTTTCATATGTGGAGGAAGAGCGTTATAAACACTGTTAAACCTTGTAGAATAGTCATGGACACTCTCCCCTACGTTTCTTTTAAGGTTTTTGTATTCTACTAGGATTTGAAGAGGGTTGGTCTTGACTTCCCATTTGTTTATGAAGGATTGATATAAAGAGGGAAGATCATGGATACTGTTTGGAGGTAGGTCTTTAAACCATTTCTTCACATCACCTCCTAGACTCTGTGCAAAGACTCTCATCTTGACTGTCTCATCATCTATGTCCATATAGTCAAAGGAATCTTCCATCCTATCTACATGGTGTTGAGCCGTGGTAGACTCCTTTGCAGTGAAGTGAGGGATTTTTGATTGATAATCGTTCGGTAGAGGCACTAAGGGTTGTGGTAACACCAGAGGTGCATACCAGGCTGCCATAAGGATGTTCTGTGGAGGTACAGGGTTGGCTTGAGCAGCAGGTATGTGGATGACAGGAATATTAGGACCAACAGCACTCTGTTGAGCTAATTTAGAATGGCAGAGCCTCAAGTTTTGAATGAAATGAATATCCGGAGGTGTAGAAGGGGGAGTCTCTCTATCCATAATGGGTTGACCACTATGAGATGGTGAACCAGGAAGCTCGAGGTTTGTCTAGTCTATAGCACCGAATGACCTAGTTCTAGGTAATCTGCTTGCAGAGTCTAGGTCAAAAAGAGGGTTTGATAGAGCTGTAAAGTCTTCTGGTGCAGAGTTAGCTCTATGGATGTGTCTGGAAATAGTTGGCCTTCTAGATGTAGGAGATTTCCTAAGAATGTTCTCAGGGTTGTCAACTATTTCAGGTGGGTTTTGGTTAGGATAAGCTCTTGTGTGAATGGTTCTTGAAGCCAGAATGCTGTTTTCAAACCAAGCAGCTTAACCCTACTTGTTACTTCTATTATGGTTGATGTTGTTATGAGGGATGGCCTCCCAGTGGAGTCTTACGCAAACCAAGATAATCAGCAGGCCTACTGATCACCAGTGGGGTCTTTAATCGTTAAGGAGCTATGGAGTCGCCAGGTGGAAGGTTTGGAATGCTTCGGAAAGGTTGTTGTCCACCACAGCAATTATTTGCTAGGCTAACTAGAGATTATGGGTTTTCTGAGCTTTTAAGGATTTATAAGATGAAAAACACTCATATTTTTCCCCAGCGGAGTCGCCATTATGTGGAGACTACAATGGGACACCAGACCAGGTATAGCAGTTAAGGGCACTCAAATTTTTGTTCCCCAGTGGAGTCGACATTATGTGGAGACTACAATGGGACACCAGACCAGGTATAGCAGTTAAGGGCACTCAAAGTTTTGTTCCCCAGTGGAGTCGCCATTATGTTGGGGTTCCCATGTTTTGGCAAGTCTGGTAATACCAAAAGATGAGACAACATCAAAACCACTTTTAGACCTTAGGATCTAGCCCTCCTAGGTCCAGAGAGGGATCTCTCTATATATGCAAAGGTTTATGTCTTTAAAGCTCTATTTTTAGGTTTTAGGCTAGTTATAGGCACGTATTTGTTTGTTTGATTTGTTTGTTTGGTTGTTGGGAATCAGGAAGGAAGGGTTCACTATGAGACAAGGCTGAATAAAGAGGATTATAGACAAAGGAGGAATGATTCTAGGGAATACTCAAGACCATTAGGCAATTGAATCAGGAAAGGGTTTACTTGCTATTCAATATGCAGGCTTTCAGTTGGGCTAGTCATCAAAAGCATTGGATCTTAAAGATGATAGTGTGATATGAAATGGTGAGAAAGAAAGTGAAAGGCAAGGAAACCTCCAAGATGACCACTTAAAAATCAGGTTCAGGGACAAGACATGCCATTAGACACCTGTGACCCAACTCCTAAAAGGTAAACTCTTCAGACCAAAAGAACATTAAAGATTTAAACACAAAGGCGAAGACCTGAGATTAGAGAGAGACTTTGAACTCTCAATGCTTTAGCATCTAGCTTAAGGGAACTTAGAAAGGTTTAATTAATCGAAAAGGACTCTAGTGAGACAGAAACTATGTTTTAAACTCCCAATGTCCCAATTCTTTCAATTAAAACCCAACAAGAACATCTAAGACAGATTCATTAATTCATACATCAGCTAGCAGTAAATTACAGCCACTACACTGGTTAAATTAACTTAAATCAGCGCTCAGATAACACATATAGCAGAAAAAATCAAAGGTAGGGAGGTCAGAAGCTTAGGGTACCATGCAAGGGTATATCCTAAACCAGATTTCTTATGCATACCTGAGAAACGAAATGTAATGAATTATAAAGAGAAACAGAGACCAGTAAGAAAAACATCACCGCTGCCTTAAATCAGGATCCAAAGAAATGTGCTTGTCATATTAAAGAGCAACACCAGTCATGTACAACATTGCCAACAGCTTGATATTCAGTCTGAAAACATCTTCCTCCACCTATCTTACAACTTTACACAGAGAACTATATCTCAAGAGAAAAAACTTACAGTTCACAAATATCCAATCAACAACCTTTTCAATGATTTTCTTCATGAGTTTTATAGCTAAAAGAGAGGCGGAGGAGGTAGATGAAACACTAAATGAAACATTAAAATAGAGTAGGAGTAGTGGGTCGAAACCCATTCTGTTCTAATATCTGATCATTAAACTTCAGTACTCTTTGGATGAAAGAGTGGTCTTCGACAGGTTGCAATTTACTTCGGGTATGTTCCTGATGTAGTTTGTCTGCAGTACTCGTAGTACTCTGGTGAATTAAACAAAAGGCAGATAAATGACTTCAGGGTCTGCCATACTGTGTAACAAATGCTCTGGTAGCGTTAGGACTACTGTTAGGGTGGAAATCTTCTCAGGGACACGATATTGAATAAAAGCGTTGTGGGTACCGTGTCCTTTCTTGGGAGGGAACTTCTGCTGAAGTGAAAACTTGGTGATATTGTTTTCTGCGCGTTAGGCCTCATTAGGCCCTCTGTGTGATTCTCGGGGCCTTCAATCTAGTACCTTTTCCCTTTGAATATTGAATTAAGACTCAAAATCTACAATAATGTGCATTAGAACTCTTTAACCCTGTACTAATACTCTTTGCCGCTTCATGACTATCTCTGTCAGTGAAATCCGAGTTTTGATGGTGCTGGAAAGGTTTTTCTCAGTCAAACTCTGTGATTTTAGTGAAAATCACGCTCTAGCAACCCCCCAGGCTCTTCTCTGTAATTTCAGGCTCTAAAAATGGTCTTTCTTTTGTTCTGTGCCACTGTAACAGTGACTTGTGAACAATGGTGGCGTTCACCATATGTACCCTGCAAAACACACAAATTTGTTAAGAAATCCTTGCATGGGAAGGATGGCTATGGAGGGCTGTGAGAATGGTAGCGCATCATGGATGAGAGCAGTGGATGCAAGGGAAAAAATGGTGAAAAATGTAGCTGATGGGGGTTTGGTGTAGGAGTGACCGTGGACCGTTCAATCAGGTGGAGTGGCGACGATCGACGGTTATGATTAACTGACGGAATGATTGATGAAGTCAGGCGGAATGTAACAAAATTTAATGCAAACATTAAAATTTGACCTTTGAATGAAATACAAAGGGAATGGATGAAAATGCGATGAAAACATATGAAATGGGTTGATATGGTGGGACCCGGTCGTGGGTGGAGGGCGATTCAATCAGGACCGTCGGATCTCAGGAGGAGATCGACGGCTGCGATCTAATCGGCGAGAAGCGATGGGAGGGTCAAACTCTGATGCGCGATGGAGTGATTGGCCTATGATCGTTGGATCTTATGTGATATCGACGGCGGAGATCGCGTCGGAGGATCGTAGATCGAGAGAAACGGAAGGTGGCTCCATCTGAAAATTGCGATTGCGATTGGAGCGGGGAAGCGAGGGCCGTTGGATTAAAAGGGAAATCGACGGCGGAGATTACAATCGAGGGATCGCAATCGCAAAGGGTGGAGGGTGGCACCGTTTATGAATTGCGATTAGCGATCGGGCGGACTTGTGATGACCGTCGAATTAAAGGTGAATCGACGGTGGGAAAAGGTCATCGGAGGGGTAATGCGGGCACGATGGGACGAGCGTAGGCTGTCAGATCTTAATAAGATCAATGGTAGTTAGCACTCCCGAGACCCATAGAACAAAAGTGTCATCGCATCGGAGTTTTTGTTGTAACACAGGAATGTGCTTCCGTTCGTCTCTCCGATTGCGATAAGCGCTTTACAGGCTAGCGCTTGGTTTTAGCGCTCGGGTCATGTGGGGAAGTGGTTTTTTGCGGTTGGGCCGAAGGGGGCTAGCCTGTTTATGGAGGAAAATGGGTTTTTTAGCCTTAGGGACAGCGTTTTAAGGCTAAAAGGGGGCTTTCGGTAGAGGTAAAAGAGGGATTTAAAATCAAATGAAGGATTTTCACTTGGTTCTAAGGATGGAAATGGATGGTTTAGGGGATTTGGAGGGATTTTGGGCATCAAAAGGGGAAATTTTAAGAGTGGGAAAAAGGTTAATAATGGGGAAATTTGCAGAGTTACAAGGGCAAATGGGGGACTTTCTGAGCACAATTTTCCACAGGTAGTGAGGCTTAGCGAGTGGGAACAACAGTGAGGATATTTTAAAGTCAATTAACACACAGGGGCTTCAAGGATGATGTGTTTTCGGAGGAGATGCATTCCTTGAAGGATAAAAAACAAATTAGCTACCTGTTTGCTCGACAAAAAATTCACAAGTGGCTAACACTCGCAATGCACCTCACACATGTGAATTCATGAAAGTGGGTGTAAAGGACAGTCCCACTAGCCTCCACAAGCGTGGCAAGGCTGGAAAGTCAGGCGCATGCAATAAGGTGGAGGCTGGTGGCAGGTTCAAGCATTCGAGACATTCGTTGTTATGCATGCACCACAGCGAAGGTGAAACTCTGGTTCGAGATCGAGTGAAGGTGGTGAACTGTAGCAAAGGGAAGGGTCTAGCACAATACTGTCTTCTTTATTCTTTAGCGTTGGCTCTCTGATATGTATCCTAATTCTTTCCCTTTTTCGTCATGCAACAAGTCCTTTGGGTCTCGGTCTTGAGGTGGTCTGGCTTGAAGTCGCAGTTTATTGTAATGGGGGGGTTATGTCCGGCTTGGAAAATTCAAGAGTCAATCATAATTATTGTAGCATCTTGTTATTTTCCTATCTTAAAGTTCATGGATGTTTCGATTTTATTTGGGGTTTGGTTGTCACATAGGGGTTTAATACCTAGTAGTCCTTATATTGTCAGCGTTAGAGAAATCTCGCACCCTGTTTATTGGCATACTTCCCGACCGAATATTTGTGAAGATGACCCGTGTTAGAACTCCATCTCATAGCCCTATCCCGATGGGACGGGGCAAGAAGAATAGAGGTCATCGGGCTAAGGGTCAGTCTAGTTCTGCCAGCGGCAAGCTTAGAGGCCGAAAATCCACTAGGAATATCATTAAAGAGGTAGTGGAAGCTTACTAGGAGAGTAAAGAGGAGGAAATTCAACAGTTTATAGAGGAGCGGGAGGCAATTCTAAACCGACATGCAGAGACAATGGATATGGATGCCGAGGATTAGCGAGATTTGGTGCCTGACCTTGGGCAAACACGCGGTCACCTGACGCAAATTCAAACACACCCTCTTCCTATATTGGTCTATGAAGGGAATCATAGGCAAGGTCTTGGAACATGTTGTTGTGAGTATGGCCTCTGTTGTACATGAATTCCCGAATTATAAAAAGGAATTCGAGAAACTTCAATTTCAACTGAAGAAGAAAGATGGGTGGCTCCGCCGCATTGAAGATCATTTTCCATGCATTATGTCTCCAACAGAACTCTCGGGGAACACTGCTCAAGACCTCGCACCGATGGAATTTTCCTTAGCTCAAGAAGTTGAGTAGTCATGATGTTGGCTCTCTTTACAATTTTTGTTGATGTTTATGAATATGCGGATAGCATTTATTGTTAACTATGTAGACATTCATGCAAGTAGTCAAGTAGATAAGGTCATATTTTGTGTGGTTGGAAAGACTCAAACTGTTTTTTTTTTTGGATAGCTTACAAAAATTTTAGGTGGCCAACTTGGTTTCCCACAGGGCAAGTTGCTGCCACCCAACGATCTTATTATCTGCCTGTAATTTTCTAGTTTAAGTAATAGAAAAAGTGGATCTACCAAGCTTACAAAAAATTGGTTTCGTTGAAGGAAGTAATACATTTGTTGTTGTTAATAGCATCAATGCTTTTATTACTATTTTATCATATTTATGCAAACGGTGCATAAATACTTATTAACTGCATCGGTTAGTTCAAATGAATACAATGCAATGATATAAAGTGTTAAATATTTCCACAATGCAAATATGTAAATACGATTTCTTGGTTTTTTACAAAATGTTGATCAATCATCAAAAAATCAATTTTTTTTTATTTATAATAATGTTTGTTTATCTATCAATTGGGTTTATCTCGAGTGGTTGGGAGAAATGATTGTTATCCTCCACACCCAAGTTCAATTCCTGCAAGTGGCATGATGAGCTTTGTTGTAATGGCTTTGAGTCTTGTTGTTGAATCTAAGCAATCAGGATTAAAACATATACATTCCTCATATAGAATATGATATTTTTCATGAAAAAAATTATGTTTATATTTTAATCATTGTGATTGGATATAATCATTGCATTAATGTGTTGTATCATTGAAACAAATATACCAGTTGATTACACAATTGTTTCTTTCAACAATGTAAATCATCTGTATATTTAACCAATGACATAACAATTTGCTACAATGGACAGTGGAAAAAATAATAAATATTTTTATTATGTACAAATAAGAGACCCTTTTTTATACAAAATGGAAAAACATAAAGGTCTACGATGTTCAAAACATCAATAAATAACTATTACAATTATTTTTGACATGTTGTCATTCATTTGGGACAATATGTCTAACTTAAACAACATGTTTGATTTTTATAGGCAAACATTCTAAAATATACATCTTACAACATTGAATTTCGATGATCACCATTCATCACTTCAACTACTATCATTGCTTGAGTGGCTTACTTGCATCATATCTTCATTGCATGTTGTATTGTACTTGGTTTATTTGGAATGTTTTGTTTGTCATCTTGAATTTGACATTCTTCTTCTTCGTGTTCCGTCTACAAACAAAGTGTAATGAGTATATCTTCATCGCATTATAGTATTCATGATTGCATAAATAAAAAATACTATCAGAGCAACAATTTATTCATAAGCAATATCTTCAAGTGGTTATGTTGATAACCTTTTTGGTGGAGCAATCAATTCGATGAGCAAGAGGCAATTTGTAACCACATTGTCAACTACAGAGGTTGAGTGCATAGTAACCACTCATGGAAGTAAGGAAGTTGTATGGTTGCAAAGATTGCATTCAACTATTGGTTTTGTTTAAAAAGAAAAACTCTACTTTTTGCATGACAAAATATTCAAACGCTTTCTCACATCAATATTATAGGTTTGACTTGAAGAAAAACCACACTTTCATCCTACAAATACCCCTCATATAAAGTAGGTCTAAACAATAGAACCATTTGATGGTTATTTTTAGAGAGCATGGCTCTTGTAGGTTTCAAACAAAAGGGTTCATTGTAGTTTAACGTGCTAGCATATTCCATCCTTAGAAGGGGCAAGTCTCACCTAAAGTAATATCAAATATTTTAAAGATAGAGAGGGAAATTTTGTATGAATGAATATCGATTTATGAGAAACTACATAAATGCATCCCATTGCATTTCATTGGTGGCTCAACTACTTAGTTGACTCAGGTCATGAGGCATGGTTTCCTTCACTTTTTTTGTTTAGCTAGTCTAGGGCTCCATGTGGTGCATTTATCCTTATTTGCGCCAATCTAAAAATGAGGGGGTCAACAATGCTTAAATTTCACAAACATGGGAACCATTTTAATGAATGTGCATCCAAGGCTTCATAACATGGTTGCAGTGCATATCTCATAAGAAAAACATCTAATGTTTCTTTTACATCAATGATTGAAAAGAAAGTGCTCCAAATGCGGTGAGAAAGGACGAATAAGAAGTGAAGGTGGTATTTCTATCGTCACCTCGAGTATTAACTGAGGGCAAGATGGATACCGCCTTCCCTCATAACATGCAACATCGTGGGCATATAATAATGTGCATTCATAACAACAATGAATTCCCATTCTTGAAATCCTTTCTCACATGTGCAAACAGGTCTAAAGGATTAGTTTTTGGATTTGGGAAGCTTCTTGATACCCCTTTACGCTAGATAATCATGGCTTCTAGTACAAAGTGCTCTAGTTTTGTTAATTGGTTCTCCCCAATGGAAAGCTTTTTAATCATCATGTTATTGTTGGATGTAGTTTGGGAAGCCTACTTCTCTAGTATTTAGAGTGTTGAAAAGTGTAACTAGGTTGGTCTTCATGTTGACTATGTAATTATGTATTTATGAAAAGAAGAAGGCAAAGTAAATAAAATGTATTTTTAGTATACTTGCTTCATGGTCTTCATGAGCAAGATTGTATTAATTAGATGGACTTCTTCTTGATGTCCATTAGGTTTAAGTTAAGCATGCTCCGAGACCTTGTGAAAGAAGCTCACAAACCTCAATGCAACGATGGAAGACAACCCTTAAACGCAGTGAAGAAATACCTCTCCAATGCATGGAATTCACCATGATCTAGTCGGCCTCATTCACCATGAAACTAGTCGGTCTAATTCATAACCATATGGTTGGCTTGCTTATATATATATATATATACATTTTATGTGCGGTCATTATTGAAAGAGAAAAATGGACATATTTGAGATTTGAGTGCAGATAAGAAGAAGACTATAGTACGTATAAACAGTGAGATCACAGTGTGGTAAAAGGAAGGATTCAATGCGGATTACTTTGATAATTGCGGATAAATCTAAACCAGAATTATAGGAAGAGTCTGCGGATATATATATTACAAGAAGCATTCGCGGAACCTACAGCAACGATCATTTGCAGACACCACAGTAGAGACAGCGAGAATATATACTAAGATAGTGCGGATACCACAACAGTAATCATGCGGATACCACAACATAAATAGTTTGGAATTTACAACAGACTTCAGTGCAAACATATACTAAGTTACAATGCGGATAAAAGGAAATACTTCAATACGAATAAACTAAAAGACAATGATCAGTGCCTAATCTTTGTGTCTTGTGTTTTGATAATTGACTTGATGAAATATTAACTTAAAGAAGAGAAGACATAAGCACATTCACAAGTAATTATCAAGAAGAGAATATGTAATAATATATAGCCTTTCAAATTCTCAACATGGTATCAGAGCTTTGGTTACAAGAAAGGGCTATTAGTGATACTTTAGTTCGGAGGCATGGGTTAAACAAGCTAGGAATCCTCTGAAGTTTCGGGAGGAATTACAGTGAGATATATCTATGAGATTTCAGATGGATTCAACAGAGATAAGGTGCGGATCTACCAAAGTGATCCTCCTCGGCATATCTCTGTAATTTTTGGTGAATGGAACAGTAAGAAGTTCAGATCACCATGATCACAGTGTAAACTAGTCAGGGAAGATTTTTCGTATGGTTAATTACAGTGCTGCAGTTCGGATGGAGCCACAGAATCTCCTCGGCATACCTCTGAGGTTTCTGTGATGAGATCAGTGAGATAAATTCGGACCTCCACAAAGAGGCATCACAGAAATGCGGATGGAAAGAAGAATTATGAACAGTACAAGAAATTTCACGTGACCATAATGGATGGAAAGAGGGAGTAAGATATCTTTAAGATTAGCCTCTCTCACTATAAGTCTCTTTATAACTCCTAGATTCTACTTAAGAATTGATGTGATGTGACATCATGGAAGTATAAGAAACAAGAACTCATATGATCATGAGGGTAACAAAAATCATGGGATAAGTAAGTTACCTCACTCATCAACCTATGGTTTCTATGGAACAAGAGAAGTTGAAGGCAATAGTTTTGCAGAACTCAAACATTTGTAGAAAAGGAAGAACCTGATTCAAAGAAAATCTAAGAAAGAAGAAAGAAGGGATCTACACTACGATTGAGATCATCTTCTTCTTTAAGTGATTTTTGTTGGTTATATGATAGGAAGTGATGTAGCATCCTGATGAAAGCATGGTAGAAGCTCCTGGTGAATAAACTCCGAGAAAACCTCTCTGGTAACATCACTAATGGAAAGCAGTCATCAAGAGCAAGGGTCATCATGGAAACAGATTTATGGGATATTGATGAAGCATGCCAAGAGAATGAAGCTCTTCATTCTTGAGAAATTGCTATAGGATGACTCAAGGGAAAAAGGGTATGAGGTATGTATATATTTATATGCTAACATTGGATGTTGTGAAGTCATGTCATATGGTTGTAGGTAATAAAATTCATATTTAGAAGTATGATCTATGGAGGAGTATCTCTCAGTGCACGGACAGAAGAAATCAACATAATATGTCCTCATGGAATATGAGGTGGTTGTATATGAGCAAGAAACTAGAAAGGTTATAAGTTCCTGGGAATAAAGGATGTGCAGAGAGGAAGAGATCATGCAATGCAACCATGTCAAGAGGCAGTTATCATCCGGAGGCCAAGAAGATGTGACTAGGAGATCTCCTGGGAAGATATGTAGACTCTGACAAAAGTTTGTTAAATAAGAAGACCCTTAGAAAAACATATCATTAGGAGATGTGTCAATTTGTATGAAGGATACCGATGTCTTCAGGAAGATGTCATGGTGAAAGATCACCATCAAGGTAACTTTTGTTCTAAAAGTTCATATATATATGTTTATCTAGATAAATTTGTGCAGGGCTGCTAATCATAAGAAAGGATGTATGATCCTTGGAGATGATTCGAAGGAAAGCAGCATGGCATAACGGTGGACCAGATAAGGAAGACTGATGAATTAATTTCTGATAGTGGACATGAATCGTGACTGAAAGTGATGGATGATCTATGCCCTATGAAGCCAAAAGTTGAAGATTCCTCAATATCGAAATCCATGACATCGAGGGGAGGAACTCTTCATGAGTAGTTGGATTGCTGCTGCAGGACCCTGGTTGATGAGGAGCCTGGTGGTAAGTTTCTTGCTTGAAATAAACTTGAAATATGTCCTTCCTGTGTTAAGAGGGAGTGACGTATGTGATTCTCTGTTACATGTGTCATACACTAGACCAGGACTAACCGTCGTAAGTCTTAGTGAAGGTCATGTGAAGAGAATGGATAGACACATAATTTTGGTCTTCACCTGGAAGACATAATGGGGGATTGGGTAATCATCTGGCATTCGATACTCTTTGAGAATGAGATAGGGCATTCAAGATAAGAGTAGTCATGGACCGATATTCTTTGAGGGCGGGCTACCCAAGAGAAGAATAGTCCAAGAAGGTCATACTCTAGGAACACCTAGGTGGGGTATGTACCTTAGAGAGACAATGACTATGGTGTATATTAGTCATGTGTCTTGCCAGCATTGTAGCCCATTGTCTCGTTGAGAGATGGGGCTGTTAGTCAAGGCCTTGCACTAGGACAATGCTGGTTGATATGATGCTATACATATGTGATTATCAATCTGATTCTTCTTATGAGATTCTTCAGTTTGAAAGTGACCATGTACATGTATGAATACCTTCCTAGTTAAGAGGGAGTGTTGAAAAGTGTAACTAGGTCAGTCTTCATGTTGACTATGTAATTATGTATTTATGAAAAGAAGAAGGCAAAGTAAATAAAATGTATTTTTAGTATACTTGCTTCATGGGCTTCATGAGCAAGATTGTATTAAGTAGATGGACCTCTTCTTGATGTCCATTAGGTTTAAGTTAAGTATGCTCCAGGACCTTGTGAAAGAAGCTCACAAACCTCAGTGCAACGATGGAAGACAACCCTTAAACGCAGTGAAGAAATACCTCTCCAACGCATGGAATTCACCATGATCTAGTCAGCCTCATTCACCATGAAACTACTCGGTCTAACTCATAACTATATGGTCAACTTGCTTAAAGAGATATGCTATATATATACATTTGATGTGCGGTCATTATTGAAAGAGAAAAACGGACATCTCTGAGACTTCAGCACAGATAAGAAGAAGACTACAGTACGTATAAACAGTGAGATCATGGTGCGGTAAAAGGAAGGATTCAATGCGGATTACTCTGATAATTGCGGATAAATCTGAACCGAAATTACAAGAAGAGCCTGCGAATATATATATTACAAGAAGAATTTGCAGAACCTACAACATTGATCATTTGCGGACACCACAGCAGAGACATCGAGAATATATACTAAGATAGTGTGGATACCACAGCAGTAATCATGCAGATACCACAACAGAAATAGTGTGAAATCTACAACAAACTTCAGTGCGAACATATACTAAGTTACAGTGCAGTTAAAATGAAAGACTTCAATACGAATAAACTAAAAGACAGTGATCAATGCCTAATCTTTGTGTCTTGTGTTTTGATAATTGACTTGATGAAAGATTAACTTAAAGAAGAGAAGACATAAGCACATTCACAAGTAATTATCAAGAAGAGAATATGTAATAATCTATAGCCTTTCAAATTCTCAAAATAGAGGGTGGTTTTTGCTTTGCTTAGTTTTTTATGAGAGGAGGATCAAGCCCTCCTAACATGGTTCCTTTCACCCATTATTGGCCTCATCTCCGGTCTTCGACCCTTTATTCTTTCCTAGGCAATTTGGATTCCGAGAGTGTTTCACTTTGTTCTGCATCATGGAAGTATCTATATTGGCATAGGATAACAATTGTTTATTGAAATTGGTTGAAGCATAGTATCTACATCGGGTGTATTTTACTTTTCGACGCTGGAAAACTTCAAGTTTCCTATATTTTGCTTCGAAGTAGGTTGTTCATTTTAATGGGTGGCACTTACTATAGTCTAAGTTATAGGTCATTTTAGTATCCATCATGAGGCCAAGGAAATGTGATAGATCATGTAGAGGTGTAGGTAACAAGGGCTCACATGGGGGAGCAAGAGTAAGAGCTAGATCCCAATCATTTGCTTGCCACTACTGTGTGTAAACACCACCCAAAAATTAGCAAGAGATTAGAGAATTGGAAGAGGATATCATTGAATATTGTGATTTACATTCATATTTTGAGGTAATCGTCATTGTTGTTGACTGGGTTCCATACATCAGTCACGTGAAAGGTTGAAAAAATCAATACCTTCACACCATTAACCTCTATTAGCAACTCAAATTACCTATGTGTAAAGTCTTCATGAAGAGGAATGATCCAAAAGATGAGATTCTAGTGATGATGGATGGGCTCCAACTTCACATCAAAGAAGTGGACAAACACCTAACGAGGATTGAGATAGTCATATTGCATGGAATGAGGCCATATGATAGGGGCTATATTTTCTAATTGGTTTCTTAATGGGACTATCTTTATGACAAATATTATTTTGGTTTTAGTTGATAGTTTTTTGTGTCTAGATGTTAGCTTATGGTTAGCTTTTACAACAAACTTTGAGGCTGAGATGCCTTGGCTCTATTTGAATTTTGATGATGTGTGCTATTTTTTTTAAATTTCATGTCAATTACTAATATTTTGGACAAAATACCTTTTTTTTTCCAATGGCATGGTTTCCCTAGAGGCGGACCAAAGGAAAAGAGAGGGCTAGATGCTGTGTAATTCTCTCTAGCTAATAGAAGGCTTTAACTTAAAAGAAAAGAAAAAGACTGAAAATTGTTGGACACCTAATCCTCTATGGGTAGGTGTGGAAGGTGAACAGTCAAAGAGGAGTCCAAGTGACCTGGGAATGTGGAATCCAAGGGTCTCCACATTGTATTATAAATATACATCATGCTAATGGTAATAACATCTCACGTTTATCTTTCATGTCCTGTGTTTACCATACTCGTGTTTAACATGGTATCAGAGCAGGCGATTGTTGGCCCTGCTCCAATCAACTAAATTCTAGTTGTGTTCTCTAAGCTTATTAGTCCATAATGCTCCCTTTGCATTCCCTCACACTGCTCCTGTCGTTCCCACTTTCCCTCGCTGCTCGGCCTCCTCGCATTCCCTCACACTGCTGCTATCGTTTCTCCTTATTCTAGCCCCTCTACATCCATCGAGCCTTACCATGTCTACAAGCCTTCTAAACCCCCGGCCCACTCAGATAACCAAGCTACAATTCAGCTCAGTGCAGGGCTTCGTGATTCTCACCTCGATTTCCCCACCCGACCAAACATTCCAGCTCTCTTCCCGAGTTTTTGAGCTCTACGCTCACCGCCTTCCCTACCTCCCGCTCTGCGCTCACTCCTCCCGCTCCTTCCCACTACGCTCCACCTACCTTACACAGCCTCCTCGCAACCTCTAAACACTGCCTTACATAGCTTACTCACAGCTGCCTTACACAGTTCCTCCAAACTCTCTCAGACAGCGGCCTCATCTCCCACGCTCTGTCTGCCCGGATCCTCAGCGTAGTCAACTCCTCTATTGTATACTCCCCTCCAACACCGCACTCTCCACAGTTCCTTGGCACAATGATACCTCCATGCTATCCAAACAACGATAGCAACAACAATGGAATGAATTTCTTGGTCAAGATAACAAACTCGTTTAATTAATAAATATAACTGCATGGTTGTGTTTTGCGGCATTGACACCAACGGTTCCTCTTCCACCGACACTCCCACGACTCCGACTCCAGTCGACCATGCCCCTCACTTTCGTTGGTCGTTGGTCGAATGTCTTAAGATAGAAACAATGACTTAATTGTTGCATGGATTTTGATGGACGATGTTTAGAAACGATTTCAATGAACCTTACATGAATTTGGAAACTGTATTGGGCCAGATGAGAGAAGGTTGAATTTTCCTCACTGCATTGTGAGCAGAATGTGATTGGTATGTTGAATTGTTTTCAAGATCGAAGTAATGTTGACACTGCTTGTCCGTGCTTGTTTTGAAAACTGTGTGTTGAAGTTTTTGAGAGTCATTTTGAAAATTGTGTGTTGAAGTTTTTGAGAGTCATAATTCATTTGTGCGTTGGGCCTTTTTTATATATGCATTATGGTGGGCATAAGTTGAAATTTTATATACTAATGATATATGATAAAGGCTATGTATGTCATGGATGATATGAATGAAGTTTGTTATGATTAGAAAATGAATACATGGATGAGTGGTAATGTGAGTGTTTGTTTTAAAGGAATAAAAAAAAAGTTGGTTAACATATATAGGTGTGAAAGGGAGTAAAGGTCTTGGACAAGACAATAAGATCGATTATCAAAAAGGCAACAGAGAAAGTGTACATTCCAACTTTTAATTTTTGTTGAGTAATTTGGATAATTCCTCATTATTTTACTATTTGCTAAGATTGATTTGCTGAAAAATGGTTCCTATTGGAGGAATATTAGAGTTACTTAATACTTTGATACTCTCTACAATGGATAATACAATAAAAGTCAGCAAAGTTGCTCTCACTGACATCCAAAATTGTCTACAAGATGCACAAGACAACATTGAATTTTTGCAGCTTGAGTCAAAGCTTGAGCAAGATGAGTTTCAACAAAAGAGTTCTCATTCTGCACTTGTTTCTATTCAAAACACGGAGACAAACTCTCATCAGCAACAAGAAACTATTCATATCATTGAGCCCAGTACAAGAGCAGATTTGCATGAAGAAGCAAACATCCAACCTGCACTTCCCAAGCCCATCATAAAACCTTGGGAAGAGCTTGTCCATAACAAGCACATAACAGGTCTTGGATATGACAAGGAGTTGTCCTTTCATATTCTAGACTACTCCAAGCCCATCAAATTTCAGAGTGTCGGATTTCTTCATGATAGCTCACCTACAACTGTTCAAGATTCTTCTCCTCCTCGACAACAACAACAACATATTGTAAAATGCCAACACTATGATCGAGTTGGCCATATGAAAGATAAATGTTTTGATCTTCACCCATGCAAGCATTGTGGTCAGCACACCCATTCTTCACACGGATGCTTTAGAAACAAGCCTCCTGGAAGAACAAATATTCATCTTGGATGGATCGCTTCTTGGAAATGGGCATCAATAGCCAAGAAGATGTTTAAGTCATATGTCAGAACTTGTTCTAGAATATTGAACAATCTTGCAATTGAGTTTTTGCCATCATCTCACCTTGTATCTGACAGGGGGAAAACGGTGGTCATCTACAAGCTTAGAAGCCACATAAAGCGAGCCTGAGGCACAACCTGTCATTCCCGATTCATAGTTGTAGCCAGAGACACAAAAGTTCAAGCGATTGTTAATCAAGGTTGTCGTTGATGTCAATGTGGCATTAACCGAGAATTCAATATTCTTGAGAAGCCCGGTTCTAGATGATGATGCCATGACTCTTGGTTGACTAGGATACTATCAATGAGAAGTCAAACCACTAATGAAGGAAGCCCTAAGTACTTGATCTAATGTTGCATGCACTTGATGATCTAGATCTTATCCAATGATGTCATATGATGATGTCATACACTTGGATGATACTTGATAATGACTTATGATGATCATGGTTGGAGATCATTTGAGGGTTGGAAGACTATTTTGAAGTTCTCCTAATAATGATACACTATAACATATCACTGCACCATTATGTGATGACATGAGTGATGCACTCATTGCTGAACATTACCATGATGGTGTGGATGTCCTACATGTTCCTATGATGATGAAGAAGCCAAATAATGGAGAAGACAAACAATGGAGAAGCCAAACAAAGAAGCCATACTATCCTAATCATCTTCTGCACTATAGATTTCAGAAGCAATCACAAAGAAAATTAGTTTTGGACAGCTTGGAGGCATCCTTTCCAAATGAATCCTATACCATCTTAAAGAGGAATTTTCCCTCTTTCTAACAAGCCCTCACTCAACTCTTAACTCCAAATATCCTAAGAGAAAATGAATTTTTAAGTTAGAAAAATATTATTTTTTGGCCAGCCGACCTACATTCACACATCCATGTCGGCCTCCCTCCAAACAGATGTGTCATTTCAAATTTGGCAAACCACTATAAATATGTGGACATACTTTTCATTTCAGAGACAGAATTTTTCATATTCATCTCTGAGATTTTCGTATGGGCAGAATAGAAAGTGGTTCGGATTTCTAATTGCAGTGAAGACAGTTTGTAGTTAAAGAAGAAAGGGCAGCAGTGAATATTTGTTTTTGGGGTTGAAATCTACAGGACATTGTGGACAATGGCATAATTATTTTGAACTGACTGTGTATACTCCTCGGGCTTTATACTTGAACTAAGACTACAACAGCAGCTCGGATAATTCTGTGGTAAATAAGAAGCAAATTCGGACTTAGGCTCAGATCTTCCTGTGGTAGATACAGTGAAGCTTTACCTCGGACTGTCATATAACTGCCTGTGGGTAGAGTCATGGTAAAATCCAAACTATATTTCAGTCTTTGGATTTGTGTAGAGCTCGGACATTCACTCAGACTTTGGGACAAAGAACAGTCACAAGGCTAGGACCTGTGGGTGAATACACCTATGTGACAACTCATTTGAAGGCTCAGTGTAAGGGCTCGGATCAACCTTGTGAAGTCATCTTTTGAAGCATACACTAAGTTAGTCCTGAAGCACTCTATTTGTAAAAATCTTTGTTGAAGGATCATGAAGAGAACTTGGTAATGTAACCTTACCAAAGAACATTTGAAGCAGATGAAAAGTCTTGGAGATACGTTCTAAGTAAACCTTTTAAGCAACTTGTGAAGCAGAATTCCTTAAAGCATCTTGGAGGGCTCTTGTAGCAGTGTATTGAATATTAATGAGAACTTTGAAGACACCTTTTTAAGGGTTAGACATTCTTGGAGACCTTGATTGAAGCCCTTGTGGAGTGACTGTTGTGTCTCAATCTAGTCTCCTAAACTGAGTTCATTTAATTGTCAACCAGGATTTGTAAACTGCTGAAGTGAAATGTACCATATGTACCTAGGTGCTTGTTTCCTAGTGCGTTGTGTTTAGTGTTTTGTGATGTTTTGGTCTTTTATGTTGATTTATGATGTTTTTGGTCTTTTGAAGTTTTGTGTTTACAATGAAAGTGCCTAGGAAACTAATGAAAAGAAATTGGTGGTCAAAAACACAGTTGAGCCTAATGTATGGAATGGCAAATGTAATCAAAAACACTGAAGTAACATCTAAACTATGACTGAATAGAAACAAGAGCTTGATGATGACTTCTTAAACAAATGACACAAACTAGACTTTGAGAAATGATCACTAAATATGCAAGTTTTCTAACTAGACAGTTAGACATTAATCATGATGCAACATTCTATTCTAAGCTCATCTATTTCATGACTAATTCCTAGTTCTATTCTGCAATTTCAATTGAAGGTCAGAGTCTATACTCCAAGAGTTATTGGTTTCTTTTCAGGGTAGTTCTGTTGAGGAAGAGCTCTGTTTATGGTGATGGATTTGCAGAGATATTTCAGACCTTGAAATGATGTTATCTTATGTTCCTAAGGTTATGGATCACTGATGGTTTTCAGAAAAAAAAGATATTTGTAAATAATGAGGGCTGTCTTATGAGTCCTATCAACTAAAGTGATTTACTGTGCAAAGGGTGACAATGTGACTATGAGATGTAAGTGCAATGAATTGATTTAAACATGAGCTTAAGATGCTTCTAAACTAGAACAATGTTAAACCATAAGCCATCATCAAACTTTGAAACGAAGTAGCTGGACAAGAATTAAATGCAAAATGAAACTCCGGAGCGTTCTAACTAACATGCATTATTCTATGAAGTTACACAATCGGTTTGTTCATCATGAGTGATATTTTGGAAGAGTTCCTTCTTGTGGAAGAGGTAGAACAATTTTGATTGTGGACTTATATGCAATTGAAAGCAAATGAACTGAAAGCAAATGAAACTAAGTTGTCACATCACAGTCATATCTTGAACTTCTTAAGGATGTCTTGGAAGAATTTCTTCTTGTGGAAGAGTGATTAGGACAAGTGCAACTATGATAGTGAAGACTAAAAACTACAACTAATTCCTACAATACTATAGCTATTCATCATTCATTGTTATGATATGTTGGAAGAATGTCTTCTTGTGAAAGAACTGGAATGAATATAACTACAGTATCTAGTTAAAAACAAATACAACTCCTATCCTACAGTACCATAGTCATTAAACATTCATCATTTTAATTTATTGGAAAAGTGTCTTCTTGTGGAAGAACTGGAACGAATATGACTATAGTAGCTAGTTAAAAACAAATACAAATTTAACTCCTATCTACAATACCATATTCATTTAAACATTCATCATTTTAGTCTGTTGGAAGAGTGTCTTCTTATGGAAGAACTAGAATGAGTACGACTACAGTATATAAAACAAAACAACTACTAATTCAATATGCAGAACGTAAAGACAACTAGGAAAAACTTATCTAGTTTACGCAAAAGAAATCCGTTCAAGGGGCAGGGGCCCTCTACCACTTGACGGCATTCAAATCCAAATTAAATCACGCCTTCAAGATAATTTTGTCTGCTCCATTAACGATGCAATAGTTTGAACATAATGCTCTGTGTCTTCAAAGACGTAACACAAAGTTTACACAAAATCTAGCAGCAAATCTAACACAAATTTTCTAACTAAGCTCTCGGCCTACTCAAGAGTTTATAAAGTAAATGCAAGTAACAATAATTACAATAATTTAGGAATGATGTCTTCCTTATCCAAATCATCTTAGGAGTCTTTGAGGTGGCTGCGTGAAGGAGAAAAGACATCTGGACTGTGACAGTCCTAGTAGGAGTCTTCCTTCACAAATGTGTTCACACGTGCATAACCGTACCCAGAATTCATTTCCTCTTCCATGACGAGCAACACACCATGTAGGCACGACGTGGATCATGCCCATATGCGTTTTTCCTCAAGTGGCCACCTGGAACATGCTCAAACATAAAGGTAGCTGCAGAATCGCCGGTTAGCTACGGAATGCATGCATTCTGCAGCTAGTTCCAGTCAAAATGCTTAACAATGGCAACAATCACAAAATTCAACAAGTCAGTCATGTAAACCATTCTAGAAGTAATTTTAACTATTTTTATTGATCAATTGGGTTTAAAATGGAAATGGACAAGGGAAAAATGAGGTAAAATGAGGTGAAGGAAAGCACAAATTTGAGGCTCAACAGTGACCTTGAAGAAGGTTCCAGATTGAAGATATTTTGTTCAAAAGCCTTAACTGATCTTGGAGATAACATTTAAGACCATGATGCATTAGCCATTATGAGGTGACCTTGGAGATATTTGTTTTTGGGTATCATGAAGAATAGTGGAGATACCTTCATGTGAAGAACAAGGTTTCCATTGATTATGTGACGTGGAGACTAGGTGAAGGCGTAGCTGAAGATTGTCAGGGTTCATTGAAGAAGACTTTGGGAGCCATGAAGTATAACCAAATATATCTTGATGAAATGAAACAAGAGGTGGGAGCCTCATAGAGACAAGGTCGGTGCCTTGGAAGATAGGGTTGGAGCCCTAGAGGATTGGAGTCCTCAAGAGACCAGGTTGGAGTCCTAGAGGTTGGTGCCTCAAAGTGACAATGTTGGAGCCTTGGAAGATAGGGTTGGAGCCCTAGAGGTTGGTGCCTCAAATTGACAAGGTTGGAGCCTTGGAAGATAGGGTTGGGGCCCTATAGGTTGGTGCCTCAAATTGACAAGGTTGGAGCCTTGGAAAGACCAAGTTGGTGCTTGGCACAATACAGGTTGGAGCCTGGAAGATTGGAGTCTTCATCTAGGGTTGGAGCCCTATATCACTATTGTACTTTACTTATTGTAAAGAATAAATTAATAAAATAATCTATTCCATCATTGTTCATTTTGTGTTTTAAATATAAGTGATCTAACTGGTAAAATTAACAATTGAAAAGAAATACTAATTCACCCCCCTCTTAGTATTTCCAAAAATTGGTATCAGAGCAGTGCCTTCACTCAAAGCCTAACAACTTGAAGGTTGATCATTAGAACACAAGTGGCAAAGCCAAGGAAGAAAGTCTCCAATCCTCCTAAAGATGTGTCTTCCTCAACCATTGAAATTGAAGTAAATCAATTTGTGAAGGCTCCATTATTCAATGGAAATTTTGATATATGGGTGGCAAGAATGAGGAATTTCTTGAAGACCCAAGGAATTGAAGTTTGGAAATCAGTGATTACTAATGACATGATGGACGAAGAATCCAAGGAGTACAATACAAGAGAAATGAAGGCAATTTTGAATGGGTTACCAAATTCTGTGAAGGCCAATTTTGAAAAATGTTCGTTAGAAAAAGTCATATGGGACAAAATTCATGATCTTCACTCAAAAGGAGCGTTGAAAATGATATCTAGTCAAGAAGATGATGGAAAAGAAGAAAGAAGTCTAGAATTCGTCAAGGAAGCTGAAGATAAGAGAGATGACAACAAGGCTAAAGAAGACCTAGAAGATGAAGAGAATAAAGAAGACTTTGAAGAAGATCTCCTGAATAAACTTATGGCTTCCATGGAAGAGATTAGCTATTTGAAAAAGGAAAATGAGGAACTTAAGAAGAAAACGCAAGATGGTAACCAAGACAAGACAAGGAAGGAAGTTGACTTTGTCAAGCTTCAAGTACAAGAAAGAGATGAGGAGCTCGCCAAAATTAAAGAGGAATTTCATCAAAACAAAAGAAAGCATCATGAAGAAGTCATATCTATGACAAATCAATTAGATAAGGCAAAGAAAAGGGAAGAAACTCTGTCAAGCCACCTTGAACAAAGACTTAGGAGCTTGAACAGACTTGAAGCAGAGATTGGTTAATACAAGGAAGAGGTCTCCTCTCTTAGATCTCAACTAGAAGAAGCAAGGAAACAAGTGCAAGGAGCTAAGAAGGTGATGGAAAATTTGGCATTCATAGAAGGACAAGTTAATGAAGCAGAAAATGAGAGAAACGCCATGATATGCCAACTAGATGAAAAGGATGAAGAAATCTTGAGACTAAAATCAGACATCAATCTTCTCAAGGTTGAAACATGTGAAGCTACAAGAATAAAAGAAGAAATGGAGAGCAGTCTAGCAAAGGAGAATGAAGAAGTCTTCATAATGAAATCAAATATCATCTCCCTTAAAATCGAAGCACGTGAAGCAACAAGGATGATGGAAGAAATGAAGAAGCAACTAGTTATGAAAGATGAATATTGTGAAAATTTGAAAGGAGAAATTGTCTTTCTTAAAAATGAAGTTGACTTTCTAAATAAGAACTTGAAAAGCTCTCAAACCCTAGATGACATCCTAAGTCATCAAAGGTCTCCCCTTGATAAATCAGGTCTTGGCTATGCAGGTGAATCCTCAAGCAAGAATGATAATGCTTCAAACAACAAAGATGTGAGGAACCTAGAAAGAAATGTTGATGCTCCCAGTTCACGCAAGGGCAAGGAGAAGAATCAAGACAACAATGGAAGAAATTCTACTCCAAGGAGACTTGCATATGGTGTCAAGAATACAAAAGGCAATAAATATCATCAAAGAATCCCAGGGAAAAAATACTTCAAAAGTACTTCAAGGAACTCTTCATCTCCCAGGTACCAAAGTATATTTCTTGGATATTTCTATTCTTGTACAAACTTTGGGCACATGGCAAAATATTGTAGGGCATATCACAAAGACAAATATAATGATCCCCGTCAATCTCCTCAAAACAACTTTGCAAGAAGAAGTCATGATTCCTTTTTCATGAACAAGATAGAGTGCTTCCATTGCCATAACATTGGACATATGGCACGTGATTGTAACTTGACTTGGGCCCCTGCACAAGCTAGAACCATGCCAGAGAAGAAAGTTACACAAGTATGGAGAAGGAAACAAGTTGAATCTGGAAGTCTCTTGAACACTCCAGCGAACAACACATGTTGTTGACTAGATGAAGTCATCCTTGATATTCCAAGTATTTTATGGTGAAACCCTGCCAAAAAGACACCTTGCATATAGTTAGGGGGAGTTCTTGATTCTTGAGTATTCTTGCAGAAAGTGATCCGTGAGTGGGCCCTATGAAATTTTTGATGAGTTACACATGGACAATCTTGATAAATCATCTCTCGGAAGTAACTCCATTGAATAAAAACATGATATTATGATGATGCCTTCTACTTGATCAAACAAGGTGAGAAATCCTTCATGAGCTAAAGAAATTTGTGCAGACAGGGGGAGATGGTGCATCACATGAAGAAAAACAAACACATCGATCATGGAACATATTTCTAGAAGAAAAAGCACCATGGCAGGGGGAGTAACATACCTATGAAGGACTACAATTCATGAAGAAAATAAGCAGCTTGACAGGAGGAGTATTTGGGCACCCTGTTTTCCATTGATGTCAAAGGGGGAGAGAGATTAGAAGGGCAAGAATATTTCCATCAATGAAAAAGGGGGAGATTGTTAATCAAGGTTGTCATTGATGTCAATGTGGCATTGACCGAGATGTCAATATTATTGAGAAGCTCAGTTCTAGATGATCATGCCATGACTCTTGGTTGACTAGGATACTATCAATGAGAAGTCAAACCACTAATGAAGGAAGCCCTATGTACTTGATCTAATGTTGCATGCACTTGATGATCTAGATCTTAACCAATGATGTCATATGATGATGTCATACACTTGGATGATACTTGATAATGACTTATGATGATCATGGTTGCAGACCATTTGAGGGTTGGAAGACTATTTTGAAGTTCTCTTAATAATGTAGCACTATAAAATATCACTGCACCATTATGTGATGACATGAGTGATGCACTCATTGCTGGACATTACCATGATGATGTGGATGTCCTACATGTTCCTATGATGATGAAGAAGCCAAATAATGGAGAAGCCAAACAAAGAAGCCATACTGTCCTAATCATCTTCTGCACTAAATATTTTAGAAGCAATCACAAAGAAAATTAGTTTTGGACAGCTTGGAGGCATCCTTTCCAAATGAATCATATACCATCTTAAATAGGATTTTTCCCTCTTTCTAACAAGCCCTCACTCAACTCTTAACTCCAAATATCCTAAGAAAAAATGAATTTTAAAGTTAGAAAAATATTATTTTTTGGCCAGCCGACCTACATTCACACATTCATGTCGGCCTCCCTCCAAACAGACGTGTCATTTCAAATTTGGCAAACCACTATAAATATGTGGACAGACTTTTCATTTCAGAGACAAAATTTCGCATATTCATCTCTGAGATTTTCGTATGGGTAGAATAGAAAGTGGTTCGGATTTCTAATTGCAATGAAGACAGTTTGTAGTTAAAGAAGAAAGGGCAACAGTGAATATTTGTTTTTGGGGCTGAAATCTATAGGACAACGTGGACAATGGCATAATTATTTTGAAATGACTGTGTATACTCCTCGGGCTTCATACTTGAACTGAGACTACAACAACAGCTCAGATAATTCTGTGGCAAATAAGAAGCAATTTCGGACTTAGGCTCAGATCTTCCTGTGGTAGATACAGTGAAGCTTTTCCTCAGACTGTGCTAGAACTTGGACTGTCATATAGCTGCCTGTGGTTAGAGTCATGGTAAAATCCAAGCTATATTTCAGTCTTTGGATTTGTGTAGAGCTCGGACATTCACTCAAACTTTGGGACAAAGAACAGTCACAAGGCTAGGACCTGTGGGTGAATACACCTATGTGACAACTCATTTGAAGGCTCAGTGTAAGGGCTCGGATCAACCTTGTGAAGTCATCTTTTGAAGCAGACACTAAGTTAGTCATGAAGCACTCTATTTGTAGTCTTTTGAACAGTAAAAATATTTGTTGAAGGATCACGAAGAGAACTTGGTAATGTAACCTTACCAAAGAACATTTGAAGCAGATGAAAAGTCTTGGAGATATGTTCTAAGTATACCTTTGAAGTAGCTTGTGAAGAAAAATTCCTTAAAGCATCTTAGAGGGCTCTTGTAGCAGTGTATTGAATATTAATGAGAATTTTGAAGACACCTTTTTAAGGGTTAGACATTCTTGGAGACCTTGATTGAAGCCCTTGTGGAGTGACCTTGAAGAAGGTTCCAGATTGAAGACATTTTGTTGAAAGGCCTTGATTGATCTTGGAGATAACATTGAAGACCACGATGCATTAGCCATCATGAGGTGACCTTGGAGATATTTTTTTTTGGGTATCATGAAGAATAGTGGAGATACCTTCATGTGAAGAACAAAGTTTCCATTGATGATGTAACGTGGAGACTAAGTGAAGGCGTAGCTGAAGATTTTCAGGGTTCATTGAAGAAGACTTTGGGAGCCATGAAGTATAACCAAATATATCTTGACAAAATGAAGCAAGAGGTGGGAGCCTCATAGAGACAAGGTCAGTGCCTTGGAAGATAGGGTTGGAGCCCTAGAGGATTGGAGTCCTTAAGAGACCAGGTTGGAGCTTGTACTAGAGATAGGGTTGGAGCCCTAGAGGTTGGTGCCTCAAAGTGACAAGGTTGGAGCCTTGGAAGATAGGGTTGGAGCCCTAGAGGTTGGTGCCTAAAATTGACAAGGTTGGAGCCTTGGAAGATAGGGTTGGGGCCCTAGAGGTTGGTGCTTCAAATTGACAAGGTTGGAGCCTTGGAAAGACCAAGTCGGTGCTTGGCACAATACAGGTTGGAGCCTGGAAGATTGGAGTCTTCATCTAGGGTTGGAGCCCTATACCATTATTGTACTTTACTTATTGTAAAGAATAAATTAATAAAAATATCTATTCCATCATTGTTCATTTTGTGTTCTAAATATAAGCGATCTAACTGGTAAAATTAATAATTGAAAATAAATACTGATTCACCCCCCTCTCAGTATTTCCAACAAGCTTGAGCCACAATCTGTCATTCCAGATTCAGAGTTGTAACCAGAGACACAACAGTTCAAGCGAGCCTAAGCCACAACTGTCATTCCAGATTCAGAGTTGTAGCCAGAGACACGGATGCCCATGAGCATGCCTTTGGTTGGCCTTAAACCATCTATGCAAGGTTGAGCTTCTCCCTCTTCAAAGAATTCGAGACACTTCCTCTAGCATAAGACTTCAGCTTCTTGCCAGTTATGGAAGAGTTCCAGGAAATGCATCAAGCATTCCAGAGTTGGTGGTCATCCTTAAACCATCACAAGTTGTAGACCTCCCTTCTTCTAGGATGAAGGTATCCCTCTTCAAAATATGAGGAGCACATCCTCTAGCAGAAGACCTCAGCTTCTTGCCAGATTTGGAAAAGTTTTGAGAACTTCACTAAGCAATCCAGTGTTGGTGGTCATCCTTAAACCACCTCTTTATGCCAACATTTCAGAGAGCTCATTTAGCCTAAGTGTTTCCATGCATACTTTGCATATTTGTATTACATATCTCTTCTTGGACTCACACATACCCCTTCGGATTAAGGAGGGGAATGTTGGACACCTAATCCTCTATGGGTAGGTGTGGAAGGCGAACAATCAAAGAGGAGTCTAAGTGACCTTGGAATGTGGAATCCAAGGGTCACCACATTATATTGAAAATATACATAATGTTAATGGTATGACCATCTCACGTTTATCTTTCATGTCTTATGTTTACCATACCTGTGTTTAACAAAAATAAAGTGAATGTTTTGGTTTTGATGGAAACTCTATTGCTAGATTAATGAATCATGCAAATTAATCATATCCTTCATATAGTGGATAGATGCACTCAAATTTGTATGCATTAAATATTTCAAGCTCGTGCTTATTCATGGAGTTTTTCATGCTTGGCTCCTACAAGCTTATGCTTATTCAATTTTATGAAAAGAAGCATTTAAATGTGTGCATGCACCATTTCATGATCCCACCAATGCCTTGTGTCTACCCTCCATAATTTGTAATATTGGCAAGAACAAAACGACAAAGGACAACATAAAACCACTTTGGAGTCCAGGAGCTAGCCTTCCTAGACTCAGCGAGGGCTCTCTCTGTTCTTTATGATTTATGATTTAGCTTGATGATTATAATTGCTGATATTAGGCTAGTTATAGATATTATGAGGACTGTTGGTTTTTACTGGTTGGGTGGGTGGGCAGACGGAGTTGTGAAGCTTAATCCATTGGGCTATGGAGTCATAAGAGGCTAAATTGTGCATCAAATTTTTCAAGGAGCATTCACAGGGCAAGCTAACTATGCGGACTGGATCTTACTGGCAGTGTGAATATGAGATGAAAGAAAGCAGTGAGTTCAGTAATAGCCAAAGAGCAGTTAAGAATTCTTTAACTATACTTTAGAGGAAAAAATTAAGATAACAAAAACAAACAGAATTAAGGTGCTCTCTTAGAAAATCTTAATCTAAAACTTTTGTTTTGTAATCAGAGAAACTAATGCACAACATGAAAAGACAGAGGAAAACATTAACACATAGGAAATAACATCACCATTAACATAGCTCATGAATCTTGTGAATGGTCTCTTTATTATTGATGCCCAGCTAAAAACAGTTACAATGCTCCAATACAATGATCTTTTACAACACAGAGTCTAACAAGGTTCCACCCCTTGATAATGAAAACTCGAGCAGTATTTAACTAAAACTTAAGTCGGTTGCGCTAATCTACTTGGGCCAAACTTCATTTATTACAAAACAAATGAAATTAAACAGGCATGGCCACACAAGGCTTGAGCAAAAGATCTTTGACAACATATCGCCTGTAAAATTAATTTAGAGCAGCTCTTTATGGATCTAAATGCTTTGATGGCTCTGACATATGGTCCTACTTTTCAAAAGATCGGTATTGGGTAACTAAGTCTGGTGCAGCACTGACTACTTTCATTTATTGACGTTGGTGCTGATGTGCTTTGTTGCCTTTCTCATCTCTGCTAGTATATGGTAACAGTTCTGCGTGCATGCCCTTTGCCCGAGTCGACCTTATTCGGTCCATTTATTTACTTCGGTGACGTTCGGCCTTTACTCTGCATTTAACCTTATTTCTTCATGAAATGAGCTTCAAACCTCATAGGCCCAACTTGAACTATTTTACACACAAAACAACATGAAAAATCATTCACCCAGACATGAAAGTGCTTAGATCTTGGTTCTGGAAAACATCGCATCCGCTCTGATATCGCATTTCGCATTTCTTAACTTTTCCTTAGCACTTGCCTTTTAACATTTGCAATGTGTGCATTGCGACCGGGTCCCACCGTCTTTGCACATCGAGATTCGGCAGTTTAACCTTTTACCTTTGCGACTTATCCTTTATCTTTTGCGATGTGCGCATTGTGATTGGGTCCCACCGTATCGCATGTCTTAATTCGACGTTCGACAGCTTTTTTCGTTGTAACCTCTTTTCCTCCTCCGCCGCGATTTAACACAGAAAAGGCCCTACATGTGGATTCAAAATCCTTTGGAATGTGCCTTTGAAACAACATCGCGTGTGAGCCTCCATCGCACTTTGCAACTTTTAACTTTTAACCCTAAACTTAACCTGTGAGATCTGCGATGTGCGGGCACAAGTAAGGTTTATGTTGCATACCAATGACTGTTTTGTGGGTGAGCAAAGCTATGGTATAGAACTTCAGACTTAGATAGTGAGTGGGTTTTATACAGGGATAAGCCCAAGAAGGTTAGGTGTGTGGGGGTTTTAGGGTCAGGTGGGGATTTAGAGCATTGGGGTACAGAGTTTTTTAGGAAAATGAAGGTAAGAAGAAGGAAAATGGACTGAATGAGGGCAATATGGACTTTTGCTCACTATTACACTTACTCAGCAGCCCTTTCCTTCTTCCTTGAACTGAAAATGGCAGATGAATTCTTCTTAAGCTCTTGGCAGTCAGGCTCTCTCTTTCTTTCTCTGAAAATAAATGATAACCATGGAATATTATTTTCAGTGAGAAAAATCTAAAAAATAATCAGTCAGCTGGTGATGCTGTGAAATATAGGGGTCTAACACCTTGAATCTCTATATCCATCCTAATTCATGGTTGTGCATTGAATTCTCCATGCTAGCATTATTTCATTATTGTTTAAATCCATTGAATCTTTTATACTTCTAATGCTTATGCTCTTTCTTGTTTGTTTAATTGTCCATGCTTATGAAACAATTTTTAAATATTTATGATGAGTTACCTTCAAGCAAATACATTGGATCAATGTATTGTGATAATTGAAGAAACCATACTATTATCGAAGAGCTTACGAACATGTCCTTTGTATGAGAGAATCATGAAGAATATATATTAATTTAATGAGTTTGTGGTCTTATTAAGAAAAATAGTAAAAAAGATAGCTTGAAAGCATTCATCGCCAAAGGCCATTTAAGGATCTCCATCATGTGATTCCAAGTTTATTACTATTTATGCATTTCATCAATCTCTCATGATTTAACATTCTTCATTACAAATTTCAAACAATATATCATCTCACTTATGTAAAAATATGCAAGAAACTAATCACTTTCATTTTGTGTTGTTTTTGTAAGCATCCATTAACAAATTCATAGAATTTGTCCCTTGTTATTTTGCAAATTTTAAATGAGTAGAGAAATAACACTTTGGAGCTATGATAACAAAGATAAACAACCATGCTTAAAAGATATCTTGCATATATTTTTATCATGGGTTTGACGTTATTGAACTTAAAGAGAACAAGGCCATTTGTGAGACATTAAACATGGCAAGCACAACGAATTTATACAAGTAGAGAAAAAGAGTAGGAGATCAAAATATCATTCAACCAAGGGAGCCACTAAAGGACAAATAGGGTAGTATGCAGAGACCAACCATTTTCATTCAAAATATGCCAAAGTAGTTTCCACATCGAAGCTCATGATTGTGATTTTCAAACTCACGAGGATTATAGAGAGCTAAATTATTTCCATTGAACGCATGTAAGAGAAAGAGTATATGCTCAAGTTGTTCAAGGTATTTGGCAAGCATAAAAGGATACATAAAGGGGAAAGAACAATTGAGTGAAAAATATTGTTTTGTGTTATTATAGTAAATTTTATTTATTCACTATATATTGAATGGAGACAAAATATTAAAGATAATTAACCAAATATGATTAGAAAGCTAAGAGTTGTGTGTTGTCTTTCAAATTGTTTCACTGACACAAAATAATCTAAAAGGAAATTAATTGAGGATAAAATATCCTCCCACTTCAAGTTGAAGGACTAGCCTTCCTTAACCTCAGGGGGTATTCATTGTATTACTCATATAAATACATTATATGATAACTTATAGATCTGACCATATTATAAATAAGTGTTGAAGATAACCCTTGAAAATGGCACTTATTTGTGTCATTGTCTTATAATTTGGATTTAACTTACCTTAGGAGTTGTATCATGATTATGAGTCATCCAATCCTTCAACTACTTATCATCTCAAGTCATCATTATGTTGTGCTATATGTTCAAGGGAAGTTGAGCTTTAGTGAGTCATTCTTCATAATTTTTGGCCTTTCATGTTGATTATTTGTGTGTTAGTTTGTACTTGGTGGTTTCTCTCTTCACATAATATCTTAGTTATTGTTTCACATCTAATGATGTGGGATATATCAAGGCCCTCCTTTCACTTGATATTTTCCTATCGACACCATATCATTATTTAGGAAGTAGGTCTAAAAACTATCTAGTACCTTTAGACTTGCATATACATCAACAACAAGACTCTTTAAGATCAATAGTGGGTTTACATTGTTGACACCAAATTGATCTATTCTATGAGTGCTAGGCATAATATCCTTTATTCAAATTTTCAAGATTGTATTGCATACCTTAGGGTCCATTTTTATTATTGGTGGGTCTCCTCACATATATTAGTGGTACTCATCAATGATTGTCAATTAGATGATTTCTACTACATCTAACATTATTTCATTCATTTGCATGATGTACATCCTTATGATTTATGAGTTTCGATTGAATATATTGGGCCAATGGCATCCTCCATCGATGTTATCCCTCCTAAGTTTAACAATATTAAATCATTGAATAATAAGTACTCTAAATACCCCATTGGTACTCCCTTTCATTCTAGATGTATTCATGATGTATGCTATGGCATAGATCCACATTGTATTTGCTTGTGGATACGATCTCTTATATGAAATGGATCCAATGTGTACTTTCTTGTGGCCATGATTCTGCATTTCATTTCATGGATCTTGGTGTATTTTATTGGTGGCCATGCTTATTCATACATTCGAGCATGGGTATGCCAAACTCAGGGGTGATCTATATATGACCATTTGATTTCCATATGCAAGTACTCCTTAGTTCCTCAATATACCAAGCTCCTCCTGAAGCCACTTGTCACCATGTATATTCATAAGGTATCTCAACCATCAATTCATCTTTTAACCTCATACATTAGGGGACATATGTTATACTTGTATTTACCACCATAAGATTTGCAAGGCTGTTGTGAGATGTTATGAGGTTGAAACTACAAAAAACACATATTTGTTTTGTTTTGTTTGCTAAGTTGTGTGAGTCCCGAGATGACTACACACTTAACCTTTGGCTTAAGAAACTGCGATCCAGGGGTATCCAACCCATCAAAATCACCCAAGGATTGTACCCAGCCTGGGCCACACCAACCCTTAACATGATTAGATTGTTTCCCATAGAGTTTCGAACTGGTGACCTTCACATCATGGGTTAGCAAAATTTCATTATTAAGCATGGAATTTCTGCACAATTTGTAATTTCTTAGTTCACATACCATGAAGCCTATCTTTTAGCTCATAAAATATTATATAAGAAGGATCCAAGCTAAGGAATGATCCAGGTGGATATCAGTGGCCATCTACCTATTCCACCTAGACCTCTAGTTGGTATCATCAGTTTCCTTGTTTATAGCACAATTTACTGTTATTAGCAGTTTGTTCGCATCCTAAACTTTTGGATTTGTTTTTACCCCCATAAACGACGTTTTTTTGAGGTATGCATCAGGCCCATGGCCATAGGTAAGGACCTTTTGCAAATGTTGTAGTACTCGGAGAGATATTTCTATCGAGGTATCGTACGCACCAAACGAAGATCATATGACCAAGTTACGACCCTGGGAAGTTGGCTGCCCAACAAACTCGACAGGGCCCACAAACTCTTGGCGTTCCATCTCCTAGGGTTAGGTTTTTGGTTATTTAGGGTTTAAATTTGATGTTAAATAATAAAAAGTCTCTTGAGTCTTATTGTAACACAGTTCAAAGGCATGTAACCATCACATCTCTTCTCATAGATAAGCTACCATCGCCCGAGCTAGTTTATTTCAAATATGTATGTAAGCATATTACAATTATTTGATATTAATGAAATGATAAATTATTTCTGTTGCATCTTTGTGTTTATGTTTATATCTATATTTTTTTGCATTCTTGCATAAGTCCACTCCGGATCAATGTTATCAAAACGGTCTGCTTTTTCTCTGTTTTTCTTTGCATGTACCAAACAAGGTCAGGGCATAAAGAGCTAGGTCTCAAACTGGTTGAACCGTTGCAAGATTGGCCTTGCAAAACCCGACGACCTCCCATAGTGGAAGAAGAGAAAGACGATGAAGTAGGAGATCCTTTCAAAATATCGCTCAAAGAAGCCCTCGATCGATAAAGGAACATGATGATGGATAACTTTGTCCAAATACTTTGGTGGATACCCACAGGCGGCACATCTTTATCCAACATCCATCTGGAGGTGCCACTCCCTTTAAGGTACAAGTCAACTTTAACATCCCCATATTTGAAGGCCAAATAGATGTAGATATCATAGATAAATTGTTAAATCTGTTAGAAGGATATTTTTCGGTTCATGATTTTTCCAATAGGGAAAAGATTAATTTTGCACTCCTCAAAGTTGCCCCTAAATTAATATCAAAGATTTTAAAGATATAGAGGGCAATTTTTGTATGGATGAATATCCATTTTTGAGCTATTACACATTCAAATCAAAACCTTAACTATCATTCCATGATTCTATATCACTCATAACACGAGTATGTGTGTGTGTGTGTGTGTGTACATATGTATGTATTACATATATGTGTGTGTGTGTGTGTGTGTGTATGTATGTATGTATGTACATATACATACATATACATACACACACATATGTATGTGTGTGTGTGCGCGTGCGTGTGTGTGCATGCGTGTGTGTGTGTGGTTGAGAAGGAAATAACCATAACCATCATTAGACCATTACCATACTGAAAGTGAAAAGAAATGGGAGCCTTCAACACTTCAACAATACACCATAATATAATACAATTAATGCCTGCAATGTAGACGTGACTAGCTCACATAAACAAAAATAATCATCAATAATAACAATGATATTAATGATGCCAACAACAACAACAAATTCAACCAATAATCCATAAGGACTCATTATACAGATGTGGAATGGTTATATTTGACTATAAAAACCCTCACTAACCTAGTTGACTACATAAATGCATCCCATTGCATTTCATTGGTGGCTCAACTACTTAGTTGACTTAGGTCATGAGGCAGGGTTTACTTAACTTTTTTTGTTTAGCTAGTCCATGGCTCCATGTTGTGCATTTATCCTTATTTGCTCTAAAAATGAGGGGGTCAACAATGCTTAAATTGCACAAACATGGGAAATATTTCAATGAAAGTGCATCCAAGGCTTCATAATGTGGTTGCAGTGCATATATCATAAGAAATGCATCTAATGTTTCTTTTGCATCGAGGATTGAAAAAAAAGTGATCCAAATGGGGTGAAAAAGGATGAAGAAGAGGTGAAGGTGGTATTTCCATCGTCACCTCAAGTATTAACTGAGGGCAACATGGATATTCGCCTACCTCATAACATGAAACATCGTGGGCATATAATAATGTACATTCATAACAACAATCAATTCCCATTCTTGAAATCCTTTCTCGCATGTGCCAAGAGGTCTAAAGGATTATTTTTTGGATTTGGGAAGCATCTTGATATCCGTTTACGCTAGATAACCATGGCTTCTGGTACAATGTGCTCTAGTTTTGTTAATTGGTTCTCCCCAATGGCAAGCTTTTTAATCATCATGTTATTGTTGGATGTAGTTTGGGAAGCCTACTTCTATAGTCTTTAGAGGGTGGTTTGGGCTTTGCTTTGTTTTTTATGGGAAGAATATCAAGCCCTCCTAGCATGGTTCCTTCCACCCATTGTTGGCCTCATCTCTAGTCTGCGACCCTTTATTCTTTCCTAGGCAATTTGGATCTGAGAGTGTTTCACTTTTTTCTGCATCATGGAAGTATCTATATTGGCATAGGATAACAATTTCTTATTGAAATTGGTTGAAGCATATATATCTACATAAGGTGTATTTTACTTTTTGATGCTGAAAAACTTCAAGTTTTCTATATTTTGTTTTCAAGTAGGTTGTTCACTTTAGTGGGTGGCACTTACTATAGTCTAAGTTATAGGTCATTTCAGTATCCATCATGAGGCCAAGGCATTGTGAAAATTGTGTAGGGGTGTAGGTAGAAAGGGCTCACATGGGGGAGCAAGAGTAAGAGCTAGATCCCAATAATTTTCTTGCCTCTACCGTGTGTAAACACCACCCAAAAATTGGCAAGAGATTAGATAATCATAAGAGGATATCATTAAATATGGTGATTTACATTCATATTTTGAGGTAATTGTCATTTTTGTTGAATGGGTTCCAGACATCAGTCACGTGAAAGGTTGAAAAAATCAATACCATCACACCATTGGCCTATATTAGCAACTCAAATTACTAAAGGGTAAAGTCCTCTTGGAGAGGAATGATGCAAATGATGAGATTCTAGTGATGATGGATGAGCTCCAACTTCACATCAAATAAATGGACAAACACCTCACAAGGATTGAGATTGTCATATTGCATGGCAAGAGGCCATCTCTACCTAATAGTCCTATGTATGATGCCTCTACCTCCTCTTAAAACTCTAAATGGTAGGGGCTACATTTTATAATTGGTTTCTTAATGGGACTATGTTTATGACAAATATTACTTTGGTTTTAGTTGATAGTTTTTTGTGTCTAGATGTTAGCATATGATTAGCTTTTACAACAAACTTTGAGGTTGAAATGCCTCGGTTCTATTTGAATTTTGATGATGTATGCTATTTTTTTTAAATTCCATGTTATTTACTGATATTTTGGACAAAAGACCTTTGTTTTTCCAATGGTATGGTTTCCCTAGAGGCGGACCAAAGGAAAATAGAGGGCTAGATGCTATGTAATTCTCTCTATCTAATAGAAGGATTTAACTTAAAAGAAGAAGAAGAAAAATATTGAAAATAAAGTGATTGTTTTGGTTTTGGAGGAAACTCTATTGCTAGATTAATGAATCATGCGAATTCATTGTATCCTTCACATAGTGGATAGATGCACTCAAATTTGTATGCATCAAATATTTCAAGCTCGTGCTTATTCATGGAGTTTTTCATGCTTGGCTCCTGCAAGATTATGCTTATTCAATTTTATGAAAATAATCATTTAAACATGTGCATGCAACATTTCATGATCCCACCAATGCCTTGAGTCTCTATACCCATCCTAATTCATGATTGTGCATTGAATTATCCATGCTAGCAATCTTTCGTTATTGTTTAAATCCATTGAATATTTTATACTTCCAATACTTATGCTCATTCTTGTTTGTTTAATTCTCCATGCTTAGGAAACATTTTTTTTTTTTGTATTTATGCATGAGTTACCTTCAAGAAAATACATTAGATCAATGTATTGTGATAATTGAAGAAACCATACTATTGTCGAAGAGATTACAAACATGTCCTTTGTATGAGAGAATCATGAATAATACATATTAATTTTATGAGTTTATGGTTTTATTAAGCAGAATAGTAAAAAATATAGCTTGAAAGAATTCATCACCAAAGGCCATTGAAGGATCTCCCTAATGTGATTCCAAGTTTATTACTGTTTATGTATTTCATCAATATCTTGCGATTTAACATTCTTCATTACAAATTTCAAACAATATCTCATCTTCCTTACATAAAAATATGCAAGAAACTAATCACTTTCATTTTGTGATGTTTTTGTAAGCATCCATTAACAAATTCACAGAAGGTGTCCCTTGTTATTTTGCAAATTTTAAATGAGTAGAGAAAAAACACTTTGGAGCTAGGATGGCAAAGATAAAAAAGCATGCTTAAAAGATATGTTGCGTATATTTTTATCATGAGTTTGAAGTTATTGAACTTAAAGAGAACAAGGCCATTTGTGAGACATTAAACATGGCAAGCACAACAAGTTTATCAAGTAGAGAAAATGAGCATGAGATCAAAATATCATTCAACCAAGGGAGCCACTAAAGGAAAAATAGGGTAGTATGCAAAGACCAACCATTTTTATTCAAAATATGAACAAGTAGTTTCCACATCCAAGCTCATGATTGTGATTTCTCAAACTCGCGAGGATTATAAAGAGCTCAATTAATTCCATCCAACACGTGCAAGGGTGAGTATATGTTCAAGTTGTTTAGGGTATTTGGCAAAGATAAAAGGATAAATTAAGGGGAAAGAATAGTTGAGCGAAAAAATATTGTTTTGTGTTATTATTGTAAATTTTTATTTATTCACTATATATTGAATGGGGATAAAGTGTTAAAGTTAATTATCCAAATAGGATTAGAAATCTAAGGGTTGTGTGTTGTCTTTCAAATTGTTTCAGCGGCACAAAACAATCTAAAAGGACATTCACTGTGGATAAAATATCCTCCCACTTCAAGTTGAAGGATTGGCCTTCCTTAACCTCAGGTGGTATTCATTGTATTACTCATATAAATAAATTATATGATAACTTATAGATCTAGCCATATTATAAATAAGTGTTGAAGATAACCCTTGAACATGGCACTTTTTCATGTCATTGTCTTATAATTGGGATTTAACTTACCTTGGGAGTTGTACTATGATTATGAGTCATCCAATCCTCCAGCTAGTTATCATCCCAAGTCATCATTATGTTGTGCTATATATTCAAGGGAATTTGAGCTTTAGGGAGTCATTCTTCATAATTGTTGGCCTTTCATATCGATTATATGTGTGTTAGTTTGTACTTGGTGGTTTCTCTCTTCACATAATATCTTGATTATTGTTTCACGTATAATAATGTGGGATATATCAAGACCCTCCTTTCACTTGATCTCTTCCTATCGACACCATATAATTATTTAGGAAGTAGGTCTAAAAAATAGCTAGTACCTTCAGACTTGCATATACATCAACAACAAGACTCTTCATGATCAATAGTGGGTTTAACTGCTTTGACACCTAATTGATCTATTCTATGAGTCCTTGGCATCATATCCTTTATTCAAATTTGCAATATTGTATTGTGTACCTTAGGGTCCATTTTTATTATTGGTGGGTCTCCTCACATATATTAGTGGTACTCATCAATGATTGATAATTAGATGATTTCTACTATGTCTAACATTAGTTCATTCATTTGCATGATGTACATCCTTATGATTGATGAGTTTGGATTGAATATCTTGGGCCAAGGGCATTCTCCATCGATTTTATCCCTCCTAAGTTGAAAATAATTAAATCATTGAATGAAAAGTACTTTAAATAGCCCATTGGTACTCTCTTTCATTCTATATGTATTTTTGATGTATACTATGGCATAGATCCACATTGTATTTGCTTGTGGATACGATTTCTTATATGACATAGATCCAGTGTGTACTTTCTTGTGGCAATGGTTTTGCATTTCATTTCATGGATCTTGGTGTATTTTTTTCGTGTCCATGCTTATTTATATATTCGAGCATGGGTATGTCAACCTCAAGGGTGATCTATATATAACCAATTGATTTCCATATGCAAACTTCTTATTTCCTTAATATACCAAGCTCCTCCTGAAGCCACTTGTCACCATGTATATTCATAAGGTATCTCGACCAACAATTCCTATTTTAGCCTCATATATTAGGGGACATAGGTCATACCTATATTTTCCACCATAAGCTTTGTAAGGTTGTTGTGAGATGTTATGAGGCTGAAATTACAAAAAGCACATAATTTTTTGTTTGTTTGATAAGTTTTGTGAGTCCTAAGATGACTACACGCTTAACCTTTGGCTTAAGAAAATGCGACCCAGGAAAATCTAAGCCATCAAATTCACCCAAGGATTGCACCCAGACTCGGCCACACCAACGCTTAACATGGTTGGATTGTTGCCCATATAGTTTCAAATTGGTGACCTTCACATCATGGAGTGCCTTAACAATACACCCCGTTGACGTCTATGCTATGCCCCATGGGCTATAAAAATCACATAATTATTTTATAAGAAAATAAAAATTTTATCATAATTTCATAATTATGAAATAATAATTGTTTCATAATTGAGTGATAATTTAGAAAAACTCATAATGAGTTAGCAAAATTTCATTATTAAGCATGGAATTTGTGCACAACTTGTAATTGCTTAGTTCACATACCATGAAGCTACCTTTTACCTCATAAAAGATTATATAAGAAGGATCCAAGCTAAGGAATGATCCAGGTGGATATTAATGGCCACCTACCTATTCGACCTGGACCTCCGGTCGGTTTCATTAGTTTCCTTGTTTATAGCACATTTGACTGTTATTAGTAGTTTTTCGGGTCCTAAACTTTTGGAGTTGTTTTGAGCCCCCTTAATGAAATTGTTTTGAGGTTTGCAACAGGCCCATAGCCATAGGCAAGGACCTGCCACAAATGTTTTAGCACTCGGAGAGATCTTTCTAATGAGGTATCTTACGCACCAAACGAAGATCACATGGCCAAGTTATGACCCCAGGAAGTTGACTTCCCAAAAAACCTGAAGGGGCCCACAAACTCTTGGCATTCCATCTCCTAGGGTTATGTTTTTGGTTGTTGAGGGTTTACCTTTGATGTTAAATAATAAAAAGTCTCTTGAGGCTTATTGTAGCACAGTTCAAAGGCATGTATCCATCACATATCTTCTCAAATATAAGCTACCATCACCCAAGCTAGTTTATTTCCATTATGTATGTAAGCATATTAGAGTTCTTTGATATTAATGAAATGATGATTTATTTCTACTGCATCTCTGTGTTTATGTTTATATATGTATTATGTTGCATTTCCTACATAAGTCTAGATCAATGATATCATAACGGTCTGTTATTTCTCTGTTTTTCTTTGCATGTCCCAAACGAGGTCGGGGTATAAGGAGCTAGGGCTCGAACTAGTTGAATCGTTGCAAGACCAGCCTCGCAAACCTCGATGACCTCCCATGGTGGAAGAAAAGAAAGACGATGGAGCAGGATATCCTTTCAAAATATTGCTTGAAGAATCCCTTGAGCAACAAAGGAATTTGATGATGGATAAATTTTCTGAGATCCTTTGACGGCTACCCACAAGCGACACATCTTCATCCAGTAGCCACTTTGGAGGTGCCACTCCCTTTAAGGTGCAAGTCAACTTTGACATCCCCATATTTAAGGCCAGATATATGCAGACATTGTAGATAAATGGTTAAATATGTTAGAAGGATATTTTTTGGTTCACGATTTTTCCAATAGGGAAAAGATTATTTTTCACTCCTCAAAGCTACCCCCCAAATCAAGTACTAGTGGTAAATCTACTGTTAGAAGAAGGACAAGGGGGAACCCTCATTATTTTCAGTCGCACCCACTTGGAATTATTTCTGATATGCCATCAAGGAGAATTATTACCCTGTCGGGAGTTATGAAGATAAATACATAAAGTGGACCACACTACGGCAGGGAAGGGACCAAGACGTGCTAGAGTTCACAAATATTTTTCACACCCTTTGCACAAAGTTGGATATCAAGGATTCTGAGTGGAATCTAGTACTCAAGTAACGTGACTATCTACACAGGTAAATACAGGACAAGATGGAGTTCCTAGAAATCTCCTCGTTTGGCGCCGCTTATCGATACATTGTCAAAATTGAGCATAAATTTAAACAAAAGAAGAGAGATTTTGGATCTGCGAATCCAAAGCAAGAGAGAGGTGCCCCCAAACTGAAAAACAAAGGACAAGGCCAAGGCAGGGTGACCGGAGACAACCTGCCAAATCCACAATCAAATAACAACACCACAAATACGAAGGACACATGAAAATAGTGTGGGTTCCATAAGAGCCCCACTCACAACACAAGTGACTGTCGGGCCAAGTAGTCACTGGTGGCTGAGCTGTAGGCTTCAAAGTCATATGCATTTTCCGAATCTGAGTTAAAACCTGACAAGGATAATGACAAAGGGAAGTAGATTATTGATGCAAATCCCAGTGCCACTGTTGCCACCACCAAGGTCCAACATATTGAGCCCGAAGATCCGGAGGAGGGAAAGCGTCCCTTCCACACACAAATGTGGGTGAAGGGTTCTCCTATGCAGTTCATTATCGATAATAGAAGCCAAAAGAACCTCATTTCAATAGAGGTTATGAAGCGGTTGTGCCTATAGACCACACCACACTCACAACCATACACCATCAGGTGGCTTCACCAAGGACGAGATCTTTGTGTCACTTGATAGTACTGCCTTCCCTACAACATCAAGCCCTTCACAGATGAGGTATTGTGTGATGTTGCTCCTCTTGAAGTTTGTGATGTATTATTGGGCCAACCATACTTGTGGAAGCGCCATGTGGTGGATGAGTCTAGGCCTCACACTGTGATTATTACTTTGGGAAATAGGTTGTAAAGTATACCAGAGACAATACCACCAACCGCCATCTATTTGATCTCTACAAAGCAATGTAGTAAGATCGTCAGGAAATTTTTCTTCCTTATGATTCGCCATGAGGGAAATAGGAAGATTGTAGTCACATCAATGACCTCTAGACAAGGCAGCGCTGCACAAAAAAAACATATGGACAAGTTCGTGGAGGAGTACAGGGACATATTCACCTCACCCACACGGGTACCCCTGCACTATCAGATCAAGCACTCTGCCGATTGGAACCCAGGTGTGCTGCTACCCAATGGACCCATCTACTAGCCCTTTGTTTTAGAGAATGATGAAATCAAGAGGCAGATTCAGGATTTGTTGCAGAAAGGGCACATCAGGCTAAGTTCCTCACCCTGTGGGAGCTCGATCATGTTGGTAGAGAAGAAGGATGAAACTTGGAGGCTTTATATTTACTATAAGACGTTGAATAAGATCATTCTCCGAAATAGTTATCCAATCCCACGGATTGATGACCTTCTGGACTAGCTCAAGGGGGCTAAATATTTCAACAAGATTGACTTGAATTCCAGTTCTCCTCGAGTTTGAATCAAACCCTCCGATGTGTGGAAGACTTGCTTCAAATCCAAGGAGGCCCTTTTCAAATGGTTGTTCATGCCTTTTAGGTTGACAAATGCCCCTACAACCTTCATGAGGTTGATGGAAGACATCTTGCGGCCCTTCACCAAATCATTCATGGTAGTGTATTTGGATGACATCTTGATCTTCAACTAGAGTTGGGAAGATCACCTACACCATATGCGATAGGTCCTCCAAACCCTGCGACAACAAAAAATTGTGTTCCAATTTGGAGAAATGCACTTTTTGCATGACCTAGGTTTAATATATGGGGCACATCATTGATGAGAAAGGTGTGCATGTCGACCCAACAGAGATATAAGTTATTCAGGATTGGCTAGCCCCAACCACTCTAATAGAGCTCCGCATCTTTCTGGGTCTTACCAATTTATACTGCATGTTCGTTTTGGATTTCTCTCATATCACTTTTCCTTTGAGTCAAGTCTCCAAGGGAAAAGTGAAAGAAAATTTCTTTTGGTATGAATCCCAACAAAAGTCATTTTCTCAGTTGAAACATCACGTTTGATCCACACTGGTGCTCACATTACCAGACCTGCAACAACCATTTGAGATTGAGACAGATGCCTCTGACTATGCTATTGGTGCATTTCTTACTCAGTGTGGGCATCTAGTGGCATATCGCAATGAGACCCTTTTAGAAACAATCCAAAAGTATCCCACCTATGACAAAGAGATGTATTCCATTGTGCATGTATACCAATAGTGAAAGCATTACATTATGGGAAGGAAATGGTCATTCGCACAGACCAACGACCCTTGTAGTTCATACATATACAAGGAAAGTTATAGAATAATCGACATTAAAAATGTTCCACATAACTTCAATAGTTCCATTTTAACATTAATTACAAGAAGGGTGCCACCAATAATGTTGTAGATGGCCTCAACCGACCATCAGTCATGGTGGTAGCCACTGTGCTCAAATCTTGTGGATATGAGACTTCAGAATGGCCACAACTTTACACGAGTGATCCAGAATTCGACACCACATATCAAATGCTCCTTGAAGGTAAGCAAGTTCCAAAATTTCACCTCTAGGATGTGCTATTATGCCACCCAGGGCACCTTTGTTTTCCTTCAAGTGAGCATGCCAAGATGATTTGGGAGGTGCACTACATTCGATTCATAGGACATTTTTGGGTAGAAAAGAATGTATGTACTAAGGAAGTATTTTTATTAGCCAAACCTTTGACAAGATGTTGGGAAGTACATTAGATCTTGTACTGTTTGCGCCATTTCCAAACCTACAATCAATAAGCAAGGCTTTTATACTCCTCTTCCTACACTTAGCTGGCCCTGGGAATTCATATCCATGGATTACATGTCGTACCTTCCTTCTACCAAGCATGGCAATGACTATGCTTTCGTGGTCGTCAACAGATTCTCCAAGATGGCCATTCTAGTGGCCTGCAAGAATAGTATCACATCAAAATCCACTTCCATACTCTTCTTTGAATGAGTGTGGGTACAATTTTAGATCCCACAATCCACTATCTCATATCAGGACAACAGGTTCCTAAGTGCATTCTGTTCAAGCCTCTGGTCATTGTTAGATACCAAGCTCACTAAGTCCATAACCTTCCACCCCCAAACTGATGACCGGACAGATGTCATCAATAGGATGATCGTGCACATCTTATGCATGTACAACTCAAACCATCCACGCACATGGGACGAAATCCTCCCCTATGTCCAACTACAACAGATCTCTCCACAAGTGATCTGAAAATGACCTGAGTTACTTAGCTCTATTTTAGAGATTGAATGTAGGGGCATTTACTGAATATGTCACCCTTAAAGAAAGGATGAGATCTAGAGGCTACCTGGCCCTCTACAGACTCTGTCTATAGAACTTTATAGCGATTAACACTCAGGTTATTAAAATTCGGAAATTCACCAAGATCTTTTCTAGTCCTTGTACAAAATGTGATTGGCAGTATTAATGAACAGTTATTATGTGCATTAACTATTTATACATGAAATAATCTATGTATGTTTAGATTGAACAATTTCACATCAACCACATAAGCAATACCATAAGACAAAGAAGTTTGTGACGGAGTTCGTCCCACCTGGACTATGTCTCCGGGTCCGCCTCAGAATTGTGCGTCCATTGTATTCTTTAAGCCGAGAGAAATATGCTACAATGAATCATCAGTTTCACTACTGATGTTGCAGATATGGAACATCCCTTGAATAGGCTAACTGATACAACTCTTTTCTTTCAACACATAAGAAAAGACATGGATGATTCACACACTAAAACAAACTGAGGAACTTGAAGCTTATGGACCTTTGACATCATGGTGGCTGAAAGAGTTTTAGAATGTCGAAGTTGATCTTGTCAATCATCAACGTACTTCGATACTGTCTTGATGCCAGTAGGATGGCTTTGCTCCTTCAATAAACCTGTAATGAAAAACTCTCCACCAATTATATCTTCTGTCTTCTTAAGAGTGCCTTCTTCATCTTGAAGTAGGGAAAACTCTCCTTAACCTCCTCTCATGAGGTCTCTCCTTTCACACACTCTCCACAATCGAGAGCTCCCTCTCATGAAAAAGTGACCCTTTTACAAAGAAATATACTTTCCTTTATATAATAGGAGTTCATAATTTCATGGAAAAAACAATGCTGCCTCAATCTTCAATAAACCAGATTAAGCTTTTGGTTAAGATTACGAGGTCTTTGAAGTTCATCTTAATTCACGAACCTTCTCAATTAGGTTCCAAAGCCTCATGCTCAATTCACTTCGAAATCCACTTTTAGACTTGATGATAACATTCTGTATGTTATGCTGGCCTGTTCTCGAATTTCTGTTTGTTGCAATTAGCATTTTTTTGAGATCATTTGGTGATAAGGGATTCGAATCCCATCATCACATTCATGAACCTAGGATAAAGGTTCCAAACCATAGCGTTGAAATAATTATTCAAAACCCAAATATAACCTTATAATAAAAATCTTCGCCCGACGGTTAGGCTAACAGTGCGGAGACATCTCACTGTCGACACGTGATCAGTGGAGCGGCTACATTTATGGTCGAATCCCGACGGTTAAGGTCTTATCCCGGCGGTCTAAACTCCAGCGGTTCTAGTGACCTGTCACATGACTTATGTTGATGCGGTTCCTGCGATGTTACAGTTGTCCACCAACATTCCCGCTGTGGGTTAACAACCTGTCACATGTTGTAACTTTCTCCGATGTGGTCAGAACTTAACATCTGACGGTTCTGCATATACCTGGCAGCCACACACATGCTGGCGGTGACATTTTCCACTACAGTCTTCAAGCCTTGTTCACATTGCAACTTCCCAACGCAGTCATCGTAACTCTGTGGGAGTTATTTACAATGTTTTAAATAAAACATATCCCGAGCCTTTGTTTTATACCTATGTGCTAAGTCTTCAAACTTTCCGCTATAGGTTTTATACAACCCATCGAAACTTTACAATAAGGTTTATGAAAACCCGAGTCAGAAAACCCTTTCCGCTACATCATCTTTTGAACCTTGACATTAAGGTTTATGAAACATTGACATTCGAACTTTATAACATAGTTCGAAACCCATTACAATGCACTTTGACATAGGTTTATAACTTTAATATAAAACCTTTTGCGCATAAAGTGTTTTAGACCATTACATCGAACCTTTGGTTTAAAAAGGTTTTTGACATTGTTTTCGAACTTTAATATCAAATTTTATACTATGGGTTTCCTACCCATCATCCGAACCTTTACAAAGGTTTATGGCATGCATTTTGCGCTAGGGACTTTAAGTCCATAAGTTTATAAAACTTAGGAATAGGACTTAAATTTGACATTTTTCCCTAGGAGTAGATTTAGGCTTTCATAAAAAATTAAGTGTGTTTCCATTTGACACTTAGTGCTAGCCTTTAGGACTTAGGATTTAGACTTAGTCCTTTTTACCTTAGGATCTGTTTTGTCCATTAAGGTTTACAAAAGCGGACTACTGACATTTTGACCTTTACATAAAGACTTAGGACAAGTTTTATTACATAATTCTTTTTGACAAACTTTGTTGTTTTTGTCGCAGGTCGATTTGAAGATGTCTTTGATTGGCACTTTTGAAACATTTGCTAGTGTCAAAACTGAAGTCGATGTCGATCGATGTCGAACATTTGAACCCAACAAATTTGATGACCATCTTGATCAATACCTGAATTCTTACATAATCGAAAATTACCAAATTTCAAATAACCATCTTGGTCGTTTGAGTAATTTCGATACAATTTTAATAATTCTAAAATTGGATCACACCTCCCAACTGAAAGAACTTTTGGTTCTCCAAAAGTTTTATTACAATGCTTTTGAAAAACGAATTCAATTCTAGAACCTAGTTACAACTTTACTAGATCTAGATATTACAAAATCATTTAAGCATAAGGCATGAAGTCTGCCCAATTCCATTCAGTACTTGTTTGATCTCCAGCAGGTGATTTGGATTCTTCCTGGGCTGCTGGTGTCGGTAGTGTTTCCTTTGGAAGCATTGGACAATTGTCTTGAACATGCCCTGGCAGTTTATAGTTTGGACAAGTTTTCTCCCTCTTACTTGATGATGAGTTTCTGGAGTTACTTGCTGATTGAAACGAAACTGATTCTGATTGTTTCTTTACCTGTAATGCCTTATCATTATATGAAGGCTGACTTTTTGTTGCACCGATCTTCTTGCTGTAAGCCTTTTGCTGCCAACATTGTTCCACACAATGCCAAGGACTCTTACAGAACGTGCATGGATAGATCCTCTTAACCGTTTAAATTATCCAATTTTGATAAAAGAAATCACTATCAGAATCATTACTGTTTGAGGACTGAGGCTTCTTACCTTTTCTATCCTTGAGTTTCTCTAGTAACAGTTCTGGATGTTTTGACCAGCATCGGCCAGATATGTGACCAAGCTTCCCGCAATAGTCACATTTTAACACATCACATCCTAGACCCAGATTCTTAGGTCTTTCTTGTACCTGGATAGGTTGAAGTATCCCTTGTCCATGTTTTCCCAAGCCTTCGCCTTCACGGTATCCCATGGCTTTCATCGTCGATAAGCCTTTCCTTTCAGGGATCAAACTGAGTTTCTGGGTGGAAACTTCTTCAGATTCAGAATCACTTTCTGGTGAAATAAGTAAATCCACATTGTCTTCTACTTGAGATTGGGAAAATGAGCCAATGGCTTCCCTTGCTGACTTTGGTGAAGATGAGAGAGAAGAACTATTTTTAAGAGAAAGTGCAGGCTTTTTTCCATCAAAAGCTGCATCTTTCATAAGAGGACTGCTTCCTCTTTTAGTTCTCTTTAAGTCTTCTAATTTTGATCGAAGACTTTGCTTGTCGCTCTTGAGTGCTTCCACCATTCTGCGCAATGCAACATTCTCCTGCCGAACTTGCAAATTGGACTCTTCAAGTTCCCTTAGCTTTGCCAGCTGGTGAGTGTTCTTGCCCATCTTGTACCTACAAAGAACTAGCTGCTTTGATACCACTTGATCTGAAAATGACCTGAGTTACTTAGCTCTATTTCAGAGATTGACTGTAGGGGAATTTACTGAATATGTCACCCTTAAAGAAAGGATGAGATCTAGAGGCTACCTGGGCTCTACAGACTCTGTCTATAGAAATTTATAGCGATTAACACTCAGGTTATTAAAATGCAGAAATTCACCAAGATCTTTTCTAGTCCTTGTACAAAATGTGATTGGCAGGATTACTGAACAATTATTATTTGCATTAACTGTTTAGACATGAAATAATCTATGTATGTTTAGATTGAATAATTTCACATCAACCACATAAGAAATACCATAAGACAAAGAAGTTTGTGACGGAGTTCGTCCCACCTGGACTACGTCTCCGGGTCCACCTCAGAATTGTGCGTCCGTTGTATTCTTTAAGCTGAGAGAAATATGCTATAATGAATCATCAGTTGCACTACTGATGTTGCAGATATGGACCATCCCTTGAATAGGCTAACTGATACAACTCTTTTCTTTCAACACATAAGAAAAGACATGGATGATTCGCACACTAAAACAAACTGAGGAACTTGAAGCTTTATGGACCTTTGACAACATGGTGGCTGAAAGAGTTTTAGAATGTCGAAGTTGATCTCGTCAATCATCAACGTACTTTGATACTGTCTTGATGCAAGTAGGATGGCTTTGCTCCTTCAATAAACCTGCAATGATAAACTCTCCACCAATTATATCTTCTGTCTTCTTAAGAGTGCCTTCTTCATCTTGAAGTAGGGAAAACTCTCCTTAACCTCCTCTCATGAGGTCTCTCATTTCACACACTCTCCACAATCGAGAGCTCCCTCTCATGAAAAAGTGACCCTTTTACAAAGAAACATACTTTCCTTTATATAATAGGAGTTCATAATTTCATGGAAAAAATAATGCTGCCTCAATCTTCAATAAACCAAATTAAGCTTTTGGTTAAGATTACGAGGTCTTTGAATTTCATCTTAATTCATGAACCTTCTCAATTAGGTTCCAAAGCTTCATGCTCAATTCACTTCGAAATCCACTTTTATACTTGATCATAACATTGTGTATGCTGGCCTATTCTCGAATTTCTGTTTGCTGCAATTAGCATTTTGTTGAGATCATTTGGTGATAAGGGATTCGAATCCCATCATCACATTCATGAACCTAGGATAAAGGTTCCAAACCATAGCGCTGAAATAGTTATTCAAAACCCAAATATAACCTTATAATAAAAATCTCCGCCTGACGGTTAGGCTAAACGTACGGAGACATCTCACTATCGACATGTGATCAGTGGAGCGGCTACATTTGTGGTCGAATCCCGACGGTTAAGGTCTTATCCCGGCGGTCTAAACTCTGACGGTTCTGGTGACCTGTCACATGACTTATCCCGACGCGGTTCCTGCGATGTTACAGTTGTCCACCAACATTCCCACCGCGGGTTAACAACCTGTCACATGTTGTAACTTTCTCCGATGCGGTCAAAACTAAAATCTGACGGTTTTGCATATACCTGGCAACCACACATATGCTGACGATGATTTTTTCCACTACGGTCTTCAAGCCCTGTTCACATTGCAACTTCCCGACGCAGTCATCGTAACTCTGTGGGAGTTATTTACAATGTTTTAAATAAAACATATCCTGAGCCTTTGTTTTATACCTATGCGTTAAGTCTTCAAACTTCCGCTATAGGTTTTATACAACCCATCGAAGCTTTACAATAAGGTTTATGAAAACTCGAGTCTGAAAGCCATTTCTGCTACATCATCTTTTGAACCTTGACATTAAGGTTTATTAAAAATTGACATCCGAACTTTATAAAATAGTTTGAAACCCATTACAATGTGCCTTGACATAGGTTTATAACTTGAATATAAAACCTTTTGCGCATAAAGTGTTTTAGACCATTACATCGAACCTTTGGTTTAAAAAGGTTTTTGACATTGTTTTCGAACTTTAATATCAAAGTTTATACTATAGGTTTCCTACTCATCATCCGAACCTTTACAAAGGTTTATGGCATGCATTTTGCGCTAGGGACTTTAAGTCCATAAGTTTATAAAACTTAGGAATAGGACTTGAATTTGACATTTTTCCCTAGGAGTAGATTTAGGCTTTCATAACAAATTAAGTGTGTTTCCATTTGGCACTTAGTGCTAGCCTTTAGGACTTAGGATTTAGACTTAGTCCTTTTTACCTTAGGATCTGTTTTGCCCATTAAGGTTTACAAAAGCGGACTACTGACATTTTGACCTTTACATAAAGACTTAGGACAAGTTTTATTACATAAGTCTTTTTGACAAACTTTGTTGTTTTTGTCGCAGGTCGATTTGAAGATGTCTTTGATTGGCACTTTTGAAACATTTGCTGGTGTCGAAACTGAAGTCGATGTCGAACATTTGAACCCAACAAATTTGATGACCATATTGATCAATACCTGAATTATTACATAATCGACAATTACCAAATTTCAAATAACCATCTTGGTCATTTGAGTAATTTTGATACAATTTTAATAATTCTAAAATTGGATCAACAAGTCAACTGGCCAAAACCCCTTTCAGGTGGGATTCAGATTCGAGTCACTATGTCACATTGATATTTCCATACCACTTTCAACTACTTAGGAAGATTTGAATAATGTCTAATCCGAAGTCGACAAAGTTAACAACTTCATTGAACACATTCAACACATCTGCCAACAGGTCCATGACATATTGGATAAAACAAATGCTAAGTATAAACAACGCCATGACCAATATCAGGTGCCACACAAGTTTCAAGTGGGCGACAAAGTTTAGTTACACTTGTAGAAGGAGTGCCTCGCTGGGGCCTACCACAAGCTTCGCTCGCTCCATATGGGCCTTACACCATCACTAAGTCCATAGGGGAAAATGCCTTCGAGCTTGACATTCCATCATTCCTTCGCCTATACCCAGTATTCAATGTGGACTAGTTGCAACCATACTTTTCCCCATTGCTGGACACATCAGACATTCCTGAGTAGTTGAAACCAACAAAGTTCAACCCAAGTTGCATCGAACATGCCAAAAATGATAGGATCATGGACACATATATCAAGAAAACTCACAAGTAGAGGATGCAACTATATTAGGATGTCAAAGTCGACAAACTCCTTCACCAGGGAAAGTGGCTCACAAGGGACCAGGTTCAACAAAAATTTCCTCACCTCATGGAGGCTTTTCACGTAATGGGGACCATTTCTTCCTAAGGAGGGAGGATTGATCTAAGTGGATATCGGTGGCCACCCACCAATTACACCTGGACCTCTAGTCGGTTTCATCAATTTCCTTGTTTATAGCAAAATTTAATATTTTTAGAAATTTTTTGGGTCCTGTTGAAGCCCTGGAATTCCGTTGCAACAACATGGGGGATAACCACATCGTCTGGACCTTTAAATAAACTCCTTTTCCATTTGGTATAGTGGCTTCGACTGGGGATAATGGGACCATTTTCCCAACAAAGAATTGATATGATGACGATGGGATTGATACAAGGTGAAATGGAAAATGATTTTAGACTAATTGAAATAATCTATTTAACTAACAAACACATGCATCTTATTAATCTAATATTTAAATTAATATATACCCAGGAATAATTTAACTTATGCAATCTACAAAGATATCTTAAATCAAAAGATAATAAAACTCATTCAATTGCTAAAAGAGATGAAATTGTTTAAAGATAATAATTTTGACTAAATAGTTAGGAAAAATAATTGTGAAACTATATCACATATATAGATTTATTATATACTCAACAAGGAATTACAACCGAAACATCATGTGATAGTGCTTTAATGAAAAACTATAATCCAGATCTCGTACACAATACAATATAAAGAAATTTATTGCTAAATCATAAATAGAACTCAATCGTAAAGATAATAGTACTAGATATGAGAGGTTATATGAAATTAGCAATGTTGACCTTCTCTTATTTTCAACCAAATACACTCTAAGAGTACATAAATGCAAATTCAGTAGAGTATGCTTCAATATTCAAGAAAATCAAGATCTTGTTCCATGTATTTCATCAAAAGAATCACAAAAGTACAGTAATGCAAGCTTTTTCAAAGTGTTTTTTATAAAATCCTAGACCCCTCTCTAAAGGCATGAGAGAGGTTTAAATAATATTACATATGTCTCAAAAATAGATTATTTCATAAAAATTTGAGGAGGTTTCAAACAACCTTCCTCAGAATACTGAAAATAAAAGATAAAAACTAAAAGAAAGATAATGACGTGCTTGATCAGGTTGAACGGTCCTTCCTTTCCATTGAGCTTTTCAATTTGCATATATCCAACATTGGCTTCACTTGGGATGGCTGGCCGACTTTGGATCTTAGTTGTCCCGTGAATACAACATCAGAGAGAGGTGATACCATATTTTGAGTGGAATTAGTTAGACAGCGTAAAGCCATCTGCTGACTGTATGGTTTTACTAGAAACTACCAATAAGATTCGTGATCAAGCTTAGATAGCTTCTTAACTGCTTCAATTTGATTTTTGGCGGTTTCCCTCCACTGTCCCTCTAATTGTTTGATATTTGGGAAAACTCTAGGCTTGCATTCTTTAATCATATTAATATAATAAAAATTTTCATTTACAACTTCAATTATATTAGCTTCTATATCATCTGCTCTAGCTGTTGCCCTTTTTGCTTGGTTCAATTGCATATCCCAATCTGTAAATAGAATATCTCTGTGGGATTCTTCAATCTTCGGCAAATCAACTTTTCTTCCCTCCTCAGATTCTTTCCAGGAGATAACCTCTGAGATCTTCTTATCAACTTCTTCATATTCCAATATCTGATCAACCATTTGATGGATTAATGTATCACTTGTTTCACAATACGGTTTGATCATTGAGATTCTTTGATAGAACATTTCTTGCTGTTTTGACAATTGAGTATTTAGCTCAAGTGTTTCTTTCATGAATTCTTCTGTCTGATGCTGATTTCTGAGTTTATCTACTTCACTTTGTATTATTTGAATCTGTGTATCTTTTTCTATAATTCTTGCTTGGTGTTGTAACTTCATTTGCTCAAAATCTTTCTGAAATTGTATCATCTGCAGCTCTGTTTTCTTATTGACATTTTGCCTTTCCTGTTCAATTTTTTGCTCTAACAGCTAAATTCTTGCATCTTTATCTTTAAGCAGAAGACTAACCTCTACTACCTTATCAATTGTAGTTGTTGCATAAGCACCTGCGAATTGTGACAGTCTTGTCAAATTTTATGATGGATCAATGAGGTTGTCTTTCCAAACAACCTCCATTAATTCATTCTCTAGAGTTGCTACTGATAAATCAAGCTTTCTTTTCTTTCTTTGTCTTCTTACCACTACTTTGTGTGTTGGAATATAAAATATATCTAAAGGGGGTATCTCTTCAATTCTCAAAACAATTTGTGACGTTGGGTAGACCGGGATGATTTCAACATCTGCTTCTGAATTTACAACTTGTAAGGTTTATTTAGGAGTTTGAAAATCAGAAGTTCCTTCCATTTCTGTGTCTATTGGTGGTAGCTAGAGATTTTCTTTGAATTACTCCCATTCTTTATCCATTTCATCTATTATGATTGTATGTGTCTGATCCTGTGTAGAATTAATGTTCAATTGTTCTTCAACCAAGGTTTTTTTGGTCGTTTCTCAATTATTTATCTCTACAGTCACTTCAAAACTTTCCTTAGGGTCTTCTGCTTGATTTTGAGATTGATGCTGAGAAAATTCTGAACCTTGAATTGATTTCTCTAGTGATTCTTGTTGAAATTTGGTTACCGGAGGACAGGTGGTTCCCTAAGGCTTTGATCTTTGGCCTAGGGAAAAGTGTCGCAAAAGAATTAATTTTTCTCCTAGAGTGACTTTATAAAGTTATAAAGTCAAATCTAATTTAAAAGTGACTTTAAGTGATAAAGTTACTAAGTCTAATTTTAAAGTGACTTTAATAAAGTCAATGTGAAATTAGAAAGTGAAAAGTGACTTTGGAAATAAATGACTAAGGGGGTCTTTATTAAAGTGGGGTGAATTAAAAAATAGAAAGTGAGATTTAAATGAGCATTTAATCTCAACCCTAGATCTAAAGCTATCTCAGCCATTGGATTTAGGGATTCCCAAAAAGTTACTTAGGGTTAGGTTAAAGGAGGAAAAGGAGAAAAAAGATCATTTATTCTTTCATGAGCAGATTGAGAGAGGAGGAGAGAAAGCTAAAGAGAAATTTCTGAGCAGTGAGGAGAAGGAGGGCAGTAGCTAGAGACTTCAACAAATCTATACATCAGCAAAGAGGCACAGTTCCCAAGGCAAAAATATGTACAATAGGAGTGTGGCACATTTTTCGAGGAAGGAGGCACAATTTTCAAGGAATCCGTACAACAGCTTTAGCACAGTTTTCTGGGCATGAAAATTGAGGAGAGATACTGCTGTTTGGTGGCACAGATTTTGAGGAAATCTATATAACAGCTTTAGCACTATTTTTGAGGCAGAAGGAAGCACATAAATCGAGGAGGAGGTTTACTGTACATTCCGTACAGTCCGTATAGTCATAATTCTAAACACAAATATCGAGAAAGAAAGTCAACATTTAATGCTGTAAATTTTTTTGTTTTGATTGTTTATTGTTCGGCAAGTTTTCCAAGGCGGGTTATAAGCACGAAAATCAAGATAAGTACATTTATTAAGTTGCTGGAATTTTTTGCTGTAAATTCTGTCTCACTGTAAAAGCATATTCAGAAATCAAGAGAAGCTTTCGAACTGGTTTTCCCCAAGAGTTGTAGGGGGTTTTTCCAGGGTCATCTTGACCAAAAATCAATGTGTCAAATTTATGTGTGTGGCTGATTTATTTTTCTGAGTTTTCATTTCTGCATTTCAGCACTATGAAATTTCCAGAATTTACGTTTTCAAAAAATAATTATTTTTCCAGCTTGTTGAATGTATGGCTATGGGAATGGGCATTTAACTTAATGGTAGAAATAAGGAGAAACTGAAAACTGAGGTTGGGTCACAAAATTTCTACATGGTATCAGATCTATTTTGCTGAAAAGTGCAGTTTGGGACAGTAAGAAGAAAAATTACAGCAAGCTGATTTTACACACAAAAATTTGAACCTTTACTACAACAGTGTCATTTTCAATTTATTAGGACAACAAGCATGTCTTTGGGCTTGAGGGTGGAGGATAGGTTGAATGGGCATAGCAACTACAACGTATGGAAGGAAAGAATGCAGAGCATCTTTGAGGAGGCAGAAGTCTGGGGTATAATGGTGCAAACCCAACAACGCCCTGTTAATGTGTCTACTGACCTTGTTCAGTTGGAAGACTTTAATAAGAAGAATAAAAAGGGAAAGAGACTGATTCTGGATGGTATTAAAGAACATGTCGTTCCTCATGTGAGAGGAAAGAGATTTGCTCATGAGATGTGGATAGCCTTGACCAATCTCTACCAGAATACCAATGAAAACAGAAAAATGGTCCTAAGAGAGAAGCTGAAGGCCATTAAGATGGCTAAGATAGATAGTGCTACTGCATATCTCACAAAGATCACTAATGTGAGAGATGAGTTGGTAGCAGTTGGAGAGGTTGTTCCACCCATTGAGTTGGTGCGGATTGTAGTGAATGGCTTTCTCAGTGCATGGCTGAAATTTGCTGATGGGATTGTTGCACGTGAGAACCTTCACACTTGGGAGAGGTTCTGGGATGATTGCATACATAATGAAATCAGAAAGAGCCATCCTCGGGCAGCCAAACTAGTTGAGCAGGATGAGGATGTAGCACTGTTAGCAGGAGGCAAGAAAGGCAAGGGAAATATGCAATATTCCACAAGTGGTGGTAGGGGAAAAGGTAAAGGTAAAGGTAAGCTGTTGAACAAAGAGAAGGACTATTCCAAGGTGAAGTGTTGGAATTGTCAGAGGATGGGACACTATGCAGTTATGTTTCTGGAGAAGAATAAGAAGGGGAAGAACAAGACCATGGCAGCATCAGCAGAGATAAAGGACTTTTCGGAGAGCTTTGACCAGGAGTTTGGGTTCATTGCTTATGATTCCACTAGTGCAAGATCACCTGCCATGGAGGGTGAGAGGGAGTGCGCATTTCCCTCCACTAGCGGAGCATCTTTAGGCATTTGGAATGTTGACAGTGGGGCTTCACGTCATATGACAGGAGTACTTCTCAAAGCTTTCAGAGAGTGGCATTGATATAGAGGTAGTACTTAGAGACGACAACATTGTTAGAGCAGTTGGTGTGGGGACATTGACATTTGATAGGGAACCCAAACCTCCATTGAAGGTGTCATATGTTCTATATGTGCCAGGGATGGGGAAGAACCTTATATCCATCTTGACATTGGAGGACAGAGGGTATGAGGTATTGTTCAGTGAAGGACAGGTGCTTATATATTCTAGGGGCGCTCCAGCTGAGTCAATTAGAGTGATTGGTATACGCCATGAAAAGGTGTACAAGTTTGCATTTCAGCCCCTTTTGGCATTGAGAAGTAATACCCGCAACAGAGCTAGCAGTTCAAAGCTGTGCGAGATTTGGCACCATAGGATGGGGCACATGTATCATGGGGCCTTGAGGACATTGCGGGAGATCACTACATGTGTGTCAGATTTCAGTACTGATCACCTAGATACATGTAGAGGATGTGTGATGGGCAAGTTTGCCAAATCCCCTTTTCCCAGCAGTGACAACAGATCGACTCAGATACTTGATTTGATTCATACTGATGTGAACAGTCGAATGTCTGATGTTTCCTTGAGTGGATATGAATACTATGTTTTATTCATTGATGATCACTCTAGGAAGACCTAGATTTATTTCTTTAAGACCAAGAGTGAGGTCTTCAAGCGGTTTCAGGAGTTCAGAGCTCTTGTGGAGACTCAGATAGGTTGGAAGATCAAGTCCCTGAGGTCGGACAATGGAGGGGAGAACACCCTTGGTGAGTTTGTTGATTATTGTGCGGAGGCAGGCATTAGGAGGGAGTTCATAGTTCCTTACAACCCCCAGTAGAACGGGGTTGCAGAGAGGAAGAACAGATCCATCGGAGGGGATGCCAAAGCCATGCTACATGATTAGGGGTTACCATTATTTTGTGGGCAAAGGCCTGCAACACTGCTTTATATTTGCAGAACCAAAGTCCACATCGTGCCTTGGGGCATGTGACTCCAGAGGAGGATTTTTTCTGGGAAGAAGCCTGATATTAGTTATCTTCATATCTTTGGGTGTATTGCATACTCCTACGCACCCAAGGAGAAGAGGACCAAGCTAGAGCCCACCGCAAAAAAAAGGTATCTTTGTGGGCTGCAGTGAGATGTCGAAAGCCTTTTTGATTTATATTCCTGCACAGAGGAGAGTTGTTGTCAGGCGGGATGTGAAGTTTGAGGAGGACAGTGCTTTCAGGAGGTCACGAGAGTTAGAGTATCTGGATCATCTAGACCCTTAGGAGAAGCTGAGTCAGGCACAAGGATCCAGTGGGCAGGGATTAGGAGGTACATCGATTATAGTGTCAGGTCCATCAGTGTGCATTAGCTCGCATAGTCAGAAGGGTGGTGCTTCGGGCAGCATGCAGAGTAGTCCACAGAGCAGTTCACTAGGTAGTCCACTGATGGACAGTTCACACGGTACTTCAACATCTACAGGTTCAGGTTCAGGCAGGAGGAAAATAGTCAGACAGTCAAAATTTTAGGCTCCTGATGAGGAGGAGGAGTTTCATTCTTCGGTGGGAGAAGTGTGCTCAGGGAAGAGGAAGCCCAAGTGGCTTCAGGATACCTTGAGAGAGGCCACATCTGTTGCTGGACTGAAGAGGCCGATCAGAGAGAGCAGACCACCTGAGAGGTTCTGTAGCTATATGGAAATGATTGCCAACATCATTGACTCCGAGCCTTCTATCTATGAGGAGGCAGCTAGCCAGCAGGTATGGAGAGAGGCCATGCAAGAGGAGTATTCTTCTATCATGAAGAATGATGTTTGGGAGGTGGTGCTGAGGCCTGAGGGATAATCCGTGGTTACTTCCAGATGGATTTATAAGGTAAAGCATGCTGCAGATGGTAGCATTGAGAAATTCAAAGCAAGGTTTGTGGCTAGAGCGTTCTCCCAGGTAGAGGGAGTTGATTATGAGGAGACCTTTGCTCCCGTAGATAGATATACTTCGATTCGCTCCATTATATCGATAGTAGTAGAGATGGGTTGGAAGATCCACCAGATGGATGTGAAGACCGCATTTCTCAATGGCTTCATACAGGAGGAGGTGTACATTGAGAAACCACAGGGATTTGAGGTGCATGGGAAGGAGTCCCATGTGTGTAGATTGAAGAAGGCCCTTTATGGCCTGAAGCAAGCTCCTAGAGCTTGGTACTCCAGGATAGATACTTACTTGTAGGAGATGGGTTTCACAAAGAGTGATGCAGATCCAAACCTTTACTTTATTGTGATAGATGAGGATCCTCTCATTCTGGTGCTGTATGTGGATGACTTGGTCATTACGGGTGTAGAGAGACTCATAGAGGGCTGCAAGAGAGATCTTGCATCAGAGTTTGAGATGAAGGACATTGGCTTGATGCATTACTTTTTGGGTTTGGAGGTGTGGCAGGAGGAGGGGAATTTCTTCCTGGGATAGGGGAAGTATATTGTGGATATCCTTAACAGATTCCACATGGAGGATTGTAGACCTATGTCGACACCCATGATCACCAACTGGAAGAAGCTTCATGCTTCAAATTCTGAGTTGGTGGATCCCATATTGTATATACAACTGATTGGTTCCTTGATGTATTTGGTCAACACTAGACCATATATATGTTTTGCAAACAACATGATGAGCCAATTCATGTCTGAGCCCAGGAGGGTTCACTAGGTTTCTGCAAAATACATTTTGCGGTACTTGCAGGGGATAGTGGAGTATGGTCTAGATTATAGGCAGGGAGATGGAGTGAGATTGGCAGGTTGTGCTTCTGATAGGAAGAGCACTTCAGGGTGTTGATTTGGGTTGGGTTCGGTTGTGGTGTAGTGGTTCAGCCGAAAGCAGCAGTCAGTGGCATTGAGTTCAGCGGAAGCAGAGTACATGGCAACCAGTCTAGCTAGTTGTGAGGCCATATGGCTCCACAAGATATTTTTTGGCTTATTTGGTCAGCCGTTGAGACCTTCAGTGATATACTGTGATAATAAAAGTTGCATTAAACTCACAGAGAATCCAGTATTTCATGATAGGTCAAAGCATATCAGGATCAAATATCATTTCATCAGAGACTATGTTCAGAAGGGAGCTGTGAAGCTTGAGTATATTCCCACTGATGAGCAGGTTGCAGGTATTCCTACCAAAGCCTTACCACGGGGCAAGCATGTTTATTTCAGAGACAAGATGGGTGTGGTGAGGAACACCTTCCTCGGTAAGAGGGAGTGTTGAAATTTGGTTACTGGAGGATAGGTGGTTCCCTAAGGCTTTGATCTTTGGCCTAGGGAAAAGTGTCCAAAAGAAATTAAATTTTCTCCTAAAGTGACTTTATAAATTTATGAAGTCAAATCTAATTTAAAAGTGACTTTAAGTGATAAAGTTACTAAGTATAATTTTAAAGTGACTATAATAAAGTCAATGTGAAATTAGAAAGTGAAAAGTGACTTTGGAAATAAATGATTAAGTGGGTATTTATTAAAGTGGAGTGAATTAAAAAATAGAAAGTGAGATTTAAATGAGCATTTAATCTCAGCCCTAGATCTAAAGCTATCTCAACCATTGGATTTAGGGATTCCCCAAAAGTCACTTACAGTTAGGTTAAAGGAGGAAAAAGAGAGAAAATATTATTCATTCTTTCATGAGCAGATTGAGAGAGGAGGAGAGAAAGCTAAAGAGAAATTTCTGAGCAGTGAGGAGAAGGAGGGCAATAGCTAGAGACTTAAGCAAATCCGTACAACAGCAAAGAGACACGGTTCCCAAGGCATAAATTTGTACAACAGGAGTGTGGCACATTTTTCGAAGAAGGAGGCACATTTTTCAAGGAACCCGTATAGCAGCTTCAACATAGTTTTCTGGGCAGATTTTGGGCACAAAAATCGAGGAGAGATACTGCTGTTTGGTGGCATAGATTTTGAGGAAATCTGTATCGGAGCCGTAAAACAGCTTCAGCACTATTTTCGAGGCAGAAGGAAGCATGAAAATCAAGAAGGACGGTTACTGTACATTCCATACATTCGTACTTCTGGGCACAAATACCAAGAAAGATAGCCAACATTTAATGCTGTAAAATTTTTGTTTTGATTGTTTACTATTCGGCACGTTTTCCAAGGTGGGCTATAAGCACAGAAATCGAGATAAGTAATTTTATTAAGTTGCTGGAATTTTTTGCTGTAAATTCTGTCTCACTGTAAAAGCATATTCAAAAATAAATATAAGCTTTCGAACTGGTTTTCCCCAAGAGTTGTAGGGGATTTTTCTAGGGTCATGTTGACCAAAAATCAGCGTGTCAAATTTATGTGTGTCGCTGATTTATTTTTCTGAGTTTTTATTTCTGCATTTCAGCACTGTGAAATTTCCAGAATTTGTGTCTTCAGAAAATCGTTATTTTTCCAGCTTGTTGAATGTATGGCTATGGGAATGGGCATTTAGCTTAATGGGAGAAATAAGGAGAAACTGAAAACAGAGGTTGGGTCACAAAATTTCTACAATTCGTAATCAGAATTGTGATCAGAATTTTCTTCTAAAATTATATTGGGAGTAGGTTTTCTTGTTTCCTCAATAGGTCTAATGGAACCCTTGTCAATCTTTTGTTTCTATAAATATGAAAACGATTGACGTCTACTGGAGTCAATTTGATTGATGCAAAATGTAAGAATTGTGATAAAGTCTCTACCTTTTCAAATAGGTCATCAAATTCATCTTTCTCATGCATGAGTTGTCTAATTTTAACCAAAGCAGTAAAGTCTTGAGCGACTTGGTTGGGATCATATTGTCTCCCTGGCATCATAGCTAGATTCAAGCATGTAAGATTCTGCACCTCTTTAACTACGTGGCCGGATAGATTTCTTTATGTATTTTAGGGTTTTGTTAAGACATTCCCCTACAGTTTGGTATGCAATTTCTCTCGCCAATAACTTGTCAGGAACATAATAAGGAAGAACATGGAGAGAAACAATACTCCCAAAAAATATGATATAAGTAAAAGTTTCTTCACCAAACCATCTTACCACTGACAAAATATCTATCTTTGCTTCTTCTGAAAGCTTGGGGGCTTTTGTATCAAAAATATTTTGATGGATAGGCAACATAATACTTTGACAAATATTATAAAAATGGGGACGAAATTGAGATTTCCATAAAATCTTATGATACAAATGGATAGGAGTAGGGTCTTTGAGAGTCCAATTCCAACCCATATTAGGAAATTTGTACAGAAACAGATGGAATCCATCACATAAGCACTTATAAAAAATGGAGGGATGACTCGTGTAGAGACAACTCTATATTGTCTATACTGTTTGATAGCCATAGCCAAATTGTCGGATAAAATGTTACCCCAATTCACAATCGTGGAGTTGACATCCACATCAATTAATGGAATCCATTCCATATAAAACTTGGAACTATCATATTTCCCAAAAAATCCTACACAACATAGCAGCTAGATAACTATGTGGAGCCGACAGAGGTGCAATTGGGTACATACCAGTTTTCTCCTGTTTGAATTTGCTAGAGTCGGACCTCCAAGTCTACATGGTATCTATAGGGCCTTCATTCTCTTTTGCGAACTGCTCGATGAAATCTCTATCATAGGCCTTTTGAGGTTCTGGCAGATGATACATTCTGCGCAAATTGTCTGCAGAAAATGACCCCATGACCTCTTGTCTTGAATTCTTGAATGTCCTGTCTGAGATTTCAACATTGTCGATAATCCACTTCACCATATCTGTATATGGTAGGATTTTAGGTGTTGCAACTATTCTGTGTAAGAAAGAACATGCCACTTCAAAATAGGAGGCTTCAGACGAGACTTTAGCGTCAGCCATTGCTCTGACTACCAACACCTTTGGATTTTCTTCCTCTAACAGATTATACATGGCTTCCCATGACGTAGCTCCACCATATTTGTTACATGTAGTATCACTAAAGAGGGGCAGCATGTTTGAATCCTCGGATGCAGAAGGATCTGCTGTATTTTTTCCTTTCTTCGTCATCTCTGAGCGTTATTCCCTGAGATTGAACAATAATAAAATCAAAATGAACATAAATCAAAGATAATAATAGAGGTTTAATTAAAACAGTAAATTCGATAAGGATGGGAGTTTTATAACAAGCATGAGTAAATAGATACAAATCTCCTTGAGCCTTTAAACTGAGTAAATGTAGTTGATTTCCATTAATTACGCATTAGGGCCTTCGTGTGATTCTTTTCGGGTCTTGCAAAACATCGCATCGCAAACCCGAATGATATTTCGAAATGATAAGATTTAAGTGTAATGTTGATTTTACGATTGTGATAAATCACAATATCATAGTGTTCTAGATTTATGCACGAACGCAATAATATACAGAAACAGACATAAACACAGATATGTAGCGGAAATAATATTTCATTTCATTAATAGGAGATAACAGAAATATGCTTACAGACATAATGGAAATAAACTAGCTAGGGCGCTGGTAGCATATCTCTGAGAAGACATGTGGTGGCTACAGGCCTCTGAACTATGTTAAAATGAGGCTCGAGGGCCTATTTATTATTTAGAAACAATGGAAAACCCTAAATATCCAAAAACCTAACCTTGGGAGATGAAGCGCCAAAACTATGGGCCCCGTTTGGGTAAATTGGTGTTTCAATTTCCTAGGGACGTAACTTTGGCATACGATCTCTGTTTGACACTCACCATACCTCGTTAGAAAGATCTATCCAAGGAATACAACTTCTGATGTGAGAAACATTTATCCATGGACCCATGTTGCTCTAGGTGTTCCCAAAAAACGTCGTTTAGGATCTCAAAACGGCTCAGGAAGTTCATGATCCGAGAAACTACTAAAAATAGTAAGTTGTGCCGAAACTGAAAAAATGAAAGAATCGATGGTTGGGGTTCAAATGGAATAGGTGGGTGGCCACCAATATCCACCTAGATCATTAGGGCCTCCAAACGGCTCCGAAAGTTCAGGACCCGAAAACCTGCTAAAAATAGTAAGTTGTGCAAAAATTGAAAAACTGAAAGAACTGATGGTGCGGGTCCAAATGGAATAGGTGGGTGGCCACCAATATCCACCTGGATCATTCCTCCCTCCTTAGGAAGCAATGGTCCCCATTGCATTAATTTCCTCCATGAGAGGAAAATTATGCTAAACTTGGTATTGGATTTGTCCAGGATGTCGTGGACCTGCTGGCGGACGTGCTGGATGCGTTAAATAAATTTGGTTTCCTTAGATAGTACATGTGTGGATTTTGTCTGTGTAATCGCATGAGGTATTGCAATTTCAGGCGGCGGTGTGCCGGGGGTCATTTCGATGGAGTACTTATCCTCATAGTGTAGAGGAACCTCTGTGGGTGAGGAGAAAATGTCCTCGTATTCCTCCACGACTTTTTCCATCTGCTGTAGCCGTGCAGGGGAGCCCTGTTTCAAGGTTGTGGCCACAATATTATTCTTTCCCTGTGAGTGAGTTGTAAGGAAAATAAATTTCCTGGTTTGGGAAACAATGTCACTGCGTTGTTTTGTAATAGTCAAGGAGATGGTGGGAGGCAGTACTGCCTCCGGTATCCTGTACAATTTATTTCCCAAAGTAATAACAACAGAACGAGGCCTAGACTCATACACAACATGTCACCTCCACAAGTATGTGATCTAAAAATGAAACTATTTGTATCTGCTGTTCAAAGTATCCATTTTCATTTAATTAAGTGTGTAAAGTGTTCATCGTGTCTTGCAATTTAAACAAGGTATTTTTGGTAACTATTTCTGAGTTTATGTGTGAGGGAATGTTAATTAAAATTACTGTTTAACATCTTAAATCAGAAATACACAGCAGTAAAACTTCACCATAAGATAACATAACAACATGATGAGGCAGTTCACCCCTCCTGGGCTACATCTGCCGGGTCCAAGGCTCCTAATGGGCATGTCCTTACTTTATTAAGTTGCTAAAATTGGTATTACAGTGAGAAAAATTCCTAAATAGGCAAAATTAGCTGTGAAATTGAATTCGGAAGACAGAAATAAGCTAAGAATGGCTTTTATTTCATCTCAAACAGTGAAGTATAGCCCAATGCAGCTCCATTTCCCTCATGGCCCTGATGGCTCTCCAAGATTCCATGAAGCAAAAATGGCTGAAGAACACCTCTGTTAGCTCTGCAACCTATCCCAAACACTCAAGAATGCTCAGAATAACCAAAATTGACCAAAATTTCGTCCAAATTGGTTCAATATTGGAGAAGTTATGACCTCCACAATTTTCTGCTCAATGTCCCTTGGAAACCCCACCAAATCTGGGTGAACTCTAGTTAGGCACGCTAGAAATGGTAGAAGGCCGAATTTTTCAGAACCGCACGCTAAATTTGGGGGTTATCACAAATGTAATTTCCAGTTAAATAAATGTTCACATGCGGAAAAAACGGACGGTTTCCGCTAGCGGTTAAGGGTTTAGTCCCCGGCCATGGTCACAGGCGGAGGTCCTGTGGTGAGGGGCTAACACCTGAGCGCTAACATTTTCTCCACCGGTTTCAAAGTGCTTTAGCACCTGGTTATGGCACGTGGTCACGTGACTCACAGCCTTAAGCCCTGAGGGCTTAACCTTAACTCTGCTGGTTGAATCAAAAGACCCGACTGCTCGTGCAACTGTTGCCCGGTATAAGCTGACCCATAGAAGTTCAGGTCGGGTCAACCTCAGCCAAAGCCATGACCCGACTCATTCACACCTACATGAGGACCCGACCTGAATAGTTGTTTATGTGCCTGACTGACCCAAATGCATTCAGCTCGGGTCGACCTCCGCTCGAGGGGTTGGGTTAGCCAACCACTTTGACCACAATTGCAACATGATTTTGAACCTTTGGCCTAGGGCCACGTGGAAGCCTCTGGGAAGGCCACGTGGCACCCTGTAATAGGCCCATTAAAACTTTAATAAAAAATGAAATTTTCCACATAATTTTTTCTGAAAATGACAATTTTTTTTTGTTCAAAAGTCATGTTTTGAAGGTTATTGGGCAACTTCAAACTTCAATATCTTTCTCATAAGACATCGGATTTGAGTCCCATTCATGGCGCCAAAATCGTAGTGACGAGGCATATCCGGTCGTTCAGGTTGCAACCAATTCTGAGCAGTTCCAATTTTGAGCATTTTTTTCCTCTTGGACATGATCACCTGATCACACCTCCCCATTGGGATGTTTTTGGACCCCAAAAGCCTTCAATTACCTGTTAAGAAGATGAGGGTACAAATCCCTCACCTTTTCCACCTCCATCCATTTTTCCTTACTCGGTTTGCTGCCTTTAAGACCAACCCGAACATAATCAACATTTCCCCTCCTCGAAGTGCGTGCCCTTCTGTCAAGGATAACATCCTCTTTCAGCTCATCCAAAAATTATGGCGAGAAATCCTCTATGGATGGAAGCTAAATGTCACTTTCATAATCAACAATTAAAGGAGGTTCATACAAACGTAAATTTTCCACATTCACAACGAAATACATTTGCATATATGAAGGCAAATCTAGTTGAAAAGCATTATTTCCAACTTGTTTAAGGATCGTGAATGGACCATAACAAATAGGCTTCAACTTTTTACCTTCTCCTTGTATTCTTTCCTTACTAATATGCAGCCATACTTCATCTCCTTCTTGAAACTTATGATCAACTCTGTGTTTATCATGCCTCTCCTTGTACTTGCCTTGACTTTTTTCAAGCTATTCTTGAACCTATTGATGTATGACCTGAATTCTTTCAATGAACATGCAAGCTTTGTCAATGTCACTATGCCCATCATTGGCAACATCCTTCTCAAGAATGAAATCTAAAGGTGACTTAGGCAAATACCTAAAGCAAGCTTCAAAAGGTGAAGTATTTGTAGAAGAGTGCTTGGACCGGTTGTAAGCATGCTAAATATAATGCAAGTGCTTATCCAAAAGCTTGGGATGCTTGCTGCAATAACCTCTCAAAAGATGTACAATGGTTCTATTCACTACCTCTGTTTGGCCATCTGTTTGTGGATGGAAAGCGGTACTCTTCTTCAAATTGGTGTCCATCATCTTCCATAGATTGGACCAAAAATTCCCAACAAATCTGGAATCCCTGTCACTAACAATAGAAGTAGGCAAGCCATAATGAACCCATACATGTTGAAAATATAAATCAACAGTTTGTTCAGAAGTTATAGATTTCTTACATGGCATAAAAATACACATCTTGCTGAATCTATCAACTACTACATAAAGATAATCATGCTGCTTTCTAGATAATGGTAGACGTCCAACAAAATCCACAAAAACACTTTCCCATGGTCTAGAAGGTACTGGAAATGGTGTATATAAACCAAGCTTCCTATTGCTAGGCTTTCTTGTAGCACATAATGAACAACCTCTAATGAAACGTGAAACACTATCTACCATGCGAGGCCAATAACAATACCTCTGTAAATGTGCCACTGTTTTTCTTACCCTGAAATGTCCAGCAATAAGAGAAGAATGAGCTTCTCTCATGATGCTTAGTCTCTCCCCCTGTGGTATATATAACTTGCCCATATGAAACAGAAAATTATTATGCAAATGATAATCATTCTCCTCAACATGATTCCCTTCACTCAAGTTAGCATACACATCCTTAAAATCAACATCTGATGCATACTGTTCTATGTAGCTCTCAGGTACAATAGAATCATTCTTAAGTAAAGTAGTAGCACTAATAATAATAGGCCTTGAAAGCATATCAACAAATTTATTGAAAATACCTCTCTTGTACCTTATCACCAAGTGAAATTGTTGTAGGAAACCCATCCATCTAAAATGTCGTGACTGCTGTAATTTACTTTGCGACAACAAGTACTGTAAAGGTTGATGGTCGGTATGAAAAACTGTTTCTTTGCCCATCAAATAGTGTTTCCATTTTTTGACGCTTTGTACCAATGCATACAACTCCTTATCATATGTAGGATAATTCACAACAGCACCATTAAATGTCTCAGAATGAAATGCGATAGGCTTACCATGTTGTAGGAGAACTGCACCCATGGCGTAATCACTACCATCGGTCTGAATCTCGAATGGTTGTCTCAAGTCCGGTAATGAAAGGACTGGAGCTGAACTTATCTTCTCTTTAAAATACTCGAAAGATTTCTGTTGCTTGCCTCCCCATTGGATAGCACGCTTCACACTTGTCACTACATGCATTGGAGCTGCTATTGCAGAGAAGTTAGAAATAAACTTCCTCCAATACTGAGCTGCACCCAAAAAACTTCTTACCTCTGTAATGGATTTGAGATTAGGCCAATTCAAAATGGCTACTACCTTAGAAGTATCAATTCTCAAAGCACCTCCTCCTACTATGTGTCCCAAATAAACCAAATAAGTCTTCCCAAATTCACACTTTGACATTTTAAGAAATAACTAATTTTTCTTCAAAATATCAAGTACTTTCTTAACATGCATGACATGCTCTTCTCTAGTCTTGCTAAAAATTAAGATGTCATCTAAGTAGAAAATAACAAAATCATCAAGAAAAGGGCGTAAGACATCATCCATTACCTGCATGAAAGTTGCAGGTGCATTGCATAAACCAAATGGCATAACAAGCCACTCAAAGAGTCCCTGTTTGGTTTTCAATGCTGTCTTCTAAATGTCACTTTCTGCAATTCTAACTTGATGATAACCACTACGTAAGTCTAACTTAGTGAAATATTTAGCATCTTTCAACTGATCTAACAAATCATCTATTCTTGGGAGTGGGTAACGATTCTTTACTATTATCTTGTTCAATACCCTGAAGTCCACACACATGCGCCAAGTTCCATCTTTCTTTGAAATCAACACTATCGGTGACCCACATGGCGAAGTGATTGGTCTTATGAACCCTTTTTCCAACAAGTCCTTAATTTTCCTCTTTATTTCAACATTCTCCATAATATACATGCGGTACATGCCTATGTTAGGAAGAAGACAATCTTGATGTAATTGGATTTCATGCCGAATCTCTCTCTTAAGAGGTAAACCTATCGGTTCCTAAAACATCTCATGATGTGCATCAAATACATCATATAAATTTGATTTAAGCTTGGAATCACAATTTTCAAATGACTCATGATTCACATCAACCTTGGGCTTAACCATAAGAAGTACAAAACTCTTACTAGGATTCACTAGTCTTTTTACCTGTCTCGCATTTACCATCGCTATATTTGTCTTCTTGCGATGTGCTCTGACAATGAACTCCTTGCCATATTTAAAGAGATGATACTTATTTTCATGGCGATGGAAGATCGCTTTCCTGTAAAATAAGTAAGGACTTCCCAAAACAATTCCTGATATATCAAGCAACACTACATCAAGTTCAACTGTGTCAATAAATTGTGCAGTAATCGCGAAACACAATATGCACTTTCTTGAGACTTGTAAGTTGGCATATTTGCATATCCACCCAAGTGGATAAGGCTTTGGATGTGGAATGGTCTCAATTTTAAGCTGTTTGACCAAGTCTTCTGATATGATATTTTCTTGTGACCCACTGTCAAACAGTGTGTCAATTTTTGTATGTTTTGAGACTACCCTCACATGGAACAATTCAATTCTTTCTTCCTCATTTGGGGTTTGTACATGACAGTTTGAAGTACTAGTGCTTGGTTTAGTTCTAGTTTCCTTTCCCTTCATACACTTCAAACCCATGGCTGCAATTTTTGTTTTGTCACTTGAATCATCACCTAAGCCTTGTGGTGTAGTTGTAGTAGCTGCAGTTTTCTTCTTTCCTTTGTTTTTGTTAAACTGAGTTCTTTTTTTAGGATGTAGTTTCCAACAATTCTTCTCTTCATGGCCTTCTCTTGAAAAATGTTTACATATCACTTTCTCACACTCTTGTTTGACATATGCATTCTTTTTGCCTTTTCCCTTAGAGGTTTTATCTTTGTTTTTCCCCTTAAAAGGCTTGTTTCTACCCTCATCAAAAGTGTTTTTTCCTCTAGCCTCTAAATGCGTAGCTTGTACACAAACTTTGTCTAGATTAGTAGGATTGAACATAAGGATAATATGTATAAGGTAGCTGTGCAAACCACCTATATATTTCAGCAAAGTATCTTGACTTTGTAAGTCTACCCCTAATAAGGGTGCTCTTCTCCTAAACTCTTGGGTGTAGTCTTGTACATTTTGTCCCTTAAGCTGTCTGAAGTTTTGCTAGTTCATGATAGCCTTTTGTAAATGAGCTAATGGATAAAATTGATTCTTAATTGCAGTAATAAATTTCGCCCATGATAAAGTGATCTTACCATGTTTTTTAATTTCATCCTTGGTCTTGGCTTCCCACCATACCAATGCTTCTCCATCCATTCTCAAAGAGGCTAACTGTATCTTGGTGTCGTCATCATTAAGGTTCTCTATCCTCAAGTAAACTTCCAACTGTCTTATCCAATTGTCAAGTTTCTCTGCATTGACTTGACTGTTAAACATAGGCAACTCAAATTTAACATCAAGCTTTAAAAATGGACTTTTACCAGTGGTTTTAGACTTGTGAGATTGATTCACCGAAGTTGAGGATGACGATGTAGAGGAAAATGATGAAGATGGGGATGGTGGATCACCATTTCCTCTGTGTCCTTTCTTTGACTTGTCATCACTTTTATTTCCTCCTGAAGAACCCTCTCCTTATTTCTGGTTTTAGACCCTTCTCCAATAAGCCTATCATTCCTTTCTTGGTAGCGTATCTTCACCATCTCCGTCATGTCCAAGGAAGCCTTTCGGAACACCCGTTCCTCTTCTTTGGGATCCATATCTTCAGGAGCTTCTCCCTCTCTTGAAGACATGCTTCAAGCTGCTTCTATGGCTCTTGGAGGTGGCTCTCTGGCCCTTCTTGGTTGAGGATTACTTTGTGCACTAACCAAGTGTCCTTCACCTCTCTTGAGTTTAAGCCTAGTAAGCATAAAAAATTGCAAACAATCAACTATATCTTTGCACAAAATAAATGCTGAGTAAAACTCTAGCTCCTAAGGCTCAAATCCTTAGCTCTGATACCATCTGACCTGAAAATGAAACTATTTGTATCTACTGTTCAAATTATCCATTTTCATTTAATTAAGTGTGCAAAGTGTTCATCATGTCTTGCAATTTAAGTGTTTTTGGTAACTGTTCCTGAGTTTATGTGTGAGGGAATGTTAATTAAAATTACTATTTAACATCTTAAATCAGAAATACACAACAGAAAAACTTCACCATAATATAACACAACAACATGATGAGGCAGTTCACCCCTCCTAGGTTACATCTGCTGGGTCCAAGGCTCCCAATGGGCATGTCCTTGCTCTATTAAGTTGCTCAAATTGGTATTACAGTGAGAAAAATGCCTAAACAGGAAAAACGAGCTATGAAATTGAATTCAGAAGATAGAAATAAGCTAAGAATGGCTTTTATTTCACCTCAAACAGTGAAGTATAACCCAATGCAGCTCCATTTCCCTCATGGCCTTGATGGATCTCCAAGCTTCCCTGAAGCAAAAATGGCTAAATAACACCTATGTTAGCTCTGTAACCTATCCCAAACACTCCAGAACACTCATAATACCCAAAATTGACCAAAATTTTGTCCAAATTGGTTCAATATTGGAGAAGTTATGACCTCCATAATTTTCTACTCAATGTCCCTTGGAAACCCCACCAAATCTGGGTGAACTCCAGTTAGGCGCACTAGAAATGGCGGAAGGCCGAATTTTTCAGAACCGTGCGCTAAATTTGGGGGTTATCATAAATGTAACTGCCAGTTAAATAAATGTTCACATGCGGAAAAAAACAGACATTTTCTGCTGGCGGTTAAGGGTTTAGCACCTGCCCATGTCATGGGCGGAGGTCCTGTGGTGAGGGGCTAACACCCGAGCGCTAACATTTTCCCCACCAGTTTGAAAGTGTTCTAGCACCTGTTTATGGCATGTGGTCATGAGAACCGCAACCTTAAGCCCTGAGGGCTTAACCTTAACTCCGCCGGTTGAATCAAATGACCCGACTGCTCGTCCAACTGTTGCCCGCTATAAGCTGATCCATAGACGTTCAGGTTGGGTTGACCTCCACCCGAGCCATGACCTAAATCGTTCACACTTGCACGAGGACCCAACCTGAATAGTCGTTTACGTGCCCGAATAACCCAAACGCGTTCAGCTCGGGTCGACCTCCGCCCGAGGGGTCGGGTCAGCCAACCACTTTGCCCACAAATGCAACATGATTTTGAACCTTTGGCCTAGGGCCACGTGGCAGCCTCCAAGAAGGGAACGTGGCACCCTGTAAGAGGCCCATAAAAACTTTAATAAAAAATGAAATTTGCCACATAGTTTTTTCTGAAAATGACAAATTTTTTTTGTTCAAAAGTCTTGTTTTGAAGGTTATTAGGAAAATTCAAACTTCAATATCTTTCTCATACGACATTGGATTTGTCCCATTCACGGTGCCATAATCGCAATGACGAGGCCTATCCGGTCGTTCAGGTTGCAACCAATTCTGAGCAGTTCCAATTTTGAGCATTTTTTTCCTCTTGGACATGATCACCTGATCAGTATGCTTGACCCAATAATACATCAGCTACATCAAGAGGAGAAACATCACACAATACCTCATCTGTGAATGGTTTGATGTTGTACAAAAGGTGGCACTACTGGCAGACGTGGAGATCTATCCCTGGGTGAAGCCACCCGATGGTATACGAATGCAGGTGTGTTATGGTCGGTAGGCCGATCCACTTTATGACCTCTTCTGAAATGATGTTCTTTTGGCTTCCGATATCGACAAGAAATTACAGTGCAGAACCCTTCACCCACATCTGTGAATGGAAGAGGCACTCCCCCTCCTCTGGATCCTTGGGATCCTCCCTCTGGAGCTTGGTGGTGGCAACAATGGCACTGGGGTCCACATCAATGATCTGCTTCCCTTTGTCATCTCCCTTGTCTAGTTCTGGCTCAGGATCAGAACATGCATCTAATTTGGGTGCCTTCAGTTCGGCTACTAGTGACTATTTGGCCCAACACTCATTTGTGGTGTGAGTGGGACTATTATGAAATTCACACCATTTCCCCGTGTCCTTCTTTGGATTTGTGGTGGTGTTATGAGTCACCCCGCTTTGGCTCTACTCCCTGTTCTGTGGTTAAGGGTTGTCTTTCCCTGGATTTGGATTCGTGAATCCAAAATCTCGCTTCTTCTGCTTAAATTTCTGCTCGACTTGGTGGCATAGAGATATGCCGTGCCAAGCGAGGTAATGTCGAGGAACTCAATTTCCTCTTGAATGTGCCTATGCAGACAACTATGGTACTTGAGCACCAAATGTCTCTCCGAATCTTTAATACCCAACTTTGTGTGCAGGCCATGGAACAAATTCGTCAGTTCGTGCACATCTTGATCCCTTTGCTGCCGCGGCGTGGTCCATTGGATGTACTTGTCCTCATAGCTCCCCACGGGGTAATATTTCTCCTTGATGCCATCTTGGAACAAATTCCAAGTGGGTGGGGCCGAGAACAGAGAGGGTTCCCTCTCGTTTGTTTACTCACAATATGTTTCCCACCAGTCTTTGACATGGGTGGCAGCTTTGAGGAGTGAAAAAATAATATTTTCTCAGTCAGAGAAATCATGGACCGAGAAATACCCTTATATGAAATTTAACCATCTATCTACAACATCTGCATCTATCTAGCCTTCAAATACAAGAGTGTAAAATTTTACCTGTACCTTGAAGGGAGTGGCGCCTCTAGAGTGGTTTTTGGATGCAGATGCATCGTAGGTGGGCAGTTGTTGAAGGATTTGAGCAAAGTTATCCATCATCGCGTTCCTTTGTTTCTTGAGGGCCTCCTTAAGCAATATTTTGATAAGATCTCCTGCTCACTCGTCTTTCTTTTCTTCCACCATGGGAGGTTCTCGGGGTTTGCGAGCGTGATCTTGCAAGGGTTCAACCAAATCGAGCCCTAACTCCTTATACCCTGACCTCGTTGGGGACATGCAAAGAAAAACAGAGAAAGAGCAGACCGCTCTGATACCACTGATCTAGATTTATGCAGGAACGTAATAAAATACAGAAATAGACATAGACACAGAGATGTAGCATAAATAATATTTCATTTTATTAATATCAAATAATAGAAATATGCTTATAGACATAATGGAAATAAACTAGCTAGGGCGCTGGTAGTGTATCTCTGAGAAGAGATGTGGCAGCTACATGCCTTTGAACTGTGTTATAATGAGGATCGAGGGCCTATTTATTATTGAGAAACAATGGAAAACCCTAGACATCCAAAAACCTAACCCTGGGAGATGAAGCGCCAAAACTATGGGCCCCATTTGGGTAAATTGGTGTTTCAACTTCCTAGGGATGTAACTTTGGCATATGATCTCCGTTTTCCATGCACCATACCTCATTAGAAAGATCTATTTGAGGACTACAACTTTTTATGTGAGGAACATTGGTCCTTGGACCCATGTTGCTCCCAGTTTTCCCAAAAAACGTCGTTTAGGGCCTCAAAACGGCTCCGGAAGTTCAGGACCCGAGAAACTGCTAAAAATAGTAAGTTGTGCCGAAAATGAAAAACTGAAAGAACCGATGGTGGGGGTTCAAATGGAATAGGTTGGTGGCCACCAATATCCACCTGGATCATTATGGCCTCTAAACGGCTTCGGAAGTTCAGGACCCGAAAACCTGTTAAAAATAGTAAGTTGTGCTGAAACTGAAAAACTGAAAGAAACTGATGGTGCAGGTCCAAATGGAATAGGTGAGTGGCCACCAATATACACTTGGATCACGCAGGATCGTAAGATCTTCCATATCGCAGTATCGCAAGATTGCAAGATTTTCCATGTCACATTATTGCAAGATCACAAGATTTTCCATGTCGCATTATCGCAAGATCGCAAGATTTGCCGTGTCGCAATATCGCAATATCACAAGATTTTCAATGTCACAATATCGCAAGATTGCAAGATTAGAGTTATGGTATTTCAATATATCTGTCTTTTTGATTTGCGATGCGCGATGTATTGTTTAAGCGGCTTTTTCCTTATACGAAATATACTTTAAGCGCTTCATGAATTTTAAGAAATATTTCTAGGACTTTATAAAGAGCGCACCATAACACTTAATATTAAAAAGGGTTTTATTGATCACTTTATCAGGGATTCTGAGTAATGATTATTTGTGTTACCTTTTTCTTCTGTGATCTGTGATAAAGTGAAAAGCGCTTAGTATTGAGTAACTTAGCTTAATGCTTTAAAGGAAAAAACTCTTATTTGCTAGTTTTTTTTCTTGAAAAATTTAAAAGGGTCCCCATTTATTATTACAATATTGATTATTATAAAAATGAAATGGAGGGGTTGCTGAATAGTACAACAATTGGCAATTCACTGGAAGAATTAGTTATCTCTGATAATTTTGAAATTCCTAAAATTTTCAAAATAAAATTTGTTCAAAAAATAGAAATTGGATGAAAAATAAAATAAGTAACATTTCTCTAAATAATAAAACAAATTATCCTAATTATAATTCATTTGATGTCCTCTTAAAGATGAAAATCCATATGCCTATATTGGTCATTACTAAAATTAAAGATAAAGTAGCAGGCTTTTGTAGACTAGATTTTTAAATAAACTCATTTGTCATAGGTAGAGCCTCTGCTCTCAGCAGTCGTCTATAGCCTCGACAGGGTTATCTTTTAACCAACAATGATTATGTATCCCATCCATGTAAGAAATGCAGTTTTTAAAGATAAATCCATAATAATGTACTTTTTCTTGTTTTTTAAATAACTTTTTTTTTTTATTACTTAAAAGCCATTGCCTTGGTGTGGTGGCCAAATAGTGACAATGCCATTCATTGGTTGTAATTCAATTGAACAAGCTGACTCATGATGAGACCCCTTGTCTTTTGATTAAGATAATCTCAAGCCATTACCATGTTTTGGTCTATAGTAGTGGTAATGTCAGACTTATTATTTCCCTATGAATATGGTAAGTAGACTCTTGATGATACCTCTTATCTTCTAAGCTTTAGTACATTATTTAGGATTACACTCTAAAAAGAGAAAAGTTTACTCGATAGGGAGAATCATTGCCTCCTTAAGAGTTATGGATGAAAATTTATAGAGTTAAGGATGCATATCTACTAAGAGTCTTTTACTTGGTTAAAAATATTTTTCTTGACTAATAATAGAACACAAGCCTTTTATAAAGTTGGAGTTTCTCAAAGAATGAATAATTTTGGTTAAAAAAGAAAATTTCAGAGAGACAAAACTTAATTAATTTTCAAACCTCTTAACTATTTCCATTTATAAAAGCAAAAAGTCAAAATATTTCAAGAGATTTTATTGCAAGGCCAACAGTTATATTATTTAACTTTTATTTTCCTAAGAAAAGTAAAGACAACAATGTACAGGGGATAGAAGAGGTTATCTCCTATGAGAAGTATTTTTTCAAAATTTGCCCATTCACAAGCAGAGAGTCTTTCTTGCCTGATAAATCTTGCAATAAAATGCTGATGGGCCGATTTTTTCTGCAATTTGAAATGGTCTAAGTCACATTCTTTGGAATTTGGTATGCTTACCTTTTTCCTCATGTGCTTTATCCCATTTCAGTACAAGGTCTCCAAGTTGTAATGATTTTGAACTAAAAGAATTTGCATCAAAGGAAGATTTAACTAACTATTGATGATGAGCATGGGTGATTTTGGCTTTCTCTCTTACTTCTTCAAGTTTGAGAATTCGTGATTGTCTTAACTGCAAGGAAGAAGAAGAAGTTTCTTCAATATATTGAACTAAGGATAGAGAGGGAGTAACTACATTTGTAGGAAGAACAACCTATTTCCCATAGACTAGATTAAATGGAGAAGTACATATAGAGGCTTTATGTGCTATCTAATCTATCCATAGAGAAAATGTTAAATATTTATGCCAATTTCTTTGCCTCTAATCAATAGTTCGTTTAATGATCCTAATGAGGTTTTTATTAGTTGATTCTGCTAAACCATTTCCTTGAGGATAATAGTTAGCGGAATATTTATGTTTGAAACCTCTTTTGAGAGCAAATTATATCATAGCATTGCTTGACAGATAAGATGCATTGTCAAACGTCAAGGAAGTTGGTAATCCAAATCTAGTAATGATAAATTGATCAATAAATTCGATAATATTCTCATAATTGGTTACCTTTAGTGGAATTGCTTCCACCCATTTAGTAAAGTAATCAGTTGCTGTAAGGATATATTTATGTTGCTTTGAAGAGTGAGGAATGATCTCACCTGTTATGTCCAGTCCCCATTGCTCAAATGGTTGTTCAATATTGATTGGCTATAATGGGAATGCAGGTTTCCTTTATCTTCCAACATCATTTTGACAGATTTTACATTTCCTTACATACTCGTGTGCATCTTTAAACAAGGTTGGCTAGTAATAGCCAGCATGCATGATTTTATGTGCTGTTGTTTCTCCTCCGAAATGTCCACCAGCTAATCCATCATGAAGTTCCTGCAAAACCTTTTCTGCCTAAGATTTTTCAAGGCATCTTAGTAAAATAGAATCATATATATATATATATATATATTTTTTTTTAATTTTTTAATTTTTATTTATTTATTTTATATTTTATTTTATTTTATTTTATATTTTATATATTTTATATATTTTATATTTTATTTTTAGTTTTTTTATTTTTTTAATTTTAATTTTAATTTTAATTTTTTTTTTCTGAATAAGACATCATCAATCATTTGATATTGCTTTGCTTTCATTCTCAAAGCTATTTTCTTTTTATAACTGAGTTGCATAGGGGCATATCCATTTTTTAAATAAAAAATGAGATCAACATATTGAGATTTAGTATCGTTGAGGGATACCTGAGATATTTGAATGTTATTGTTAGCACCTAATTTGAACCTTAGGCTGAAGGAAGGCAAATCAGGGTAACCTTTAAACCACGCTCAGCCTTGTAGCTAGCCCTACAAGGTCAGGAGAGGGCTCTCTCCGGGAAAAATATTCAATGAAGTATAACAATAAACTGATATTAGGCTAGGTATAGTGATGGGAAATGTTTTTTATAAATTTCAGGGTTGTATGGAAAAGATGGGGCAGTTTGAATCTGGGAAATTAACTCAGAGATACAGGGTATTTCATGGGGCAAGGTAGGCATGAATTTTAACAGTTTAAATTAAATAAAGGTGAAATGGTAAAGACTGGTGAGGAGCTGAAAAGGGCATAGAATATGGATCCTTTTCAGACAGAAGAAAAAATCAAATGTCGAATGATTCCCCAATGTAGAGTATTACAAAATGAATTCTACCTATCTATCTTGAAAACATTCAACCAGAAATGTGAATGAATGAAATGGCAGACATTACAATTAACATATGAAAACGAAGGAAAGAACAATGTCAAAATTCATACCACAAGGATCCCACAAATCAGAGCTGCATATCTTTATTAATCCCTTATCAAACTGTTACAAATGGAGCGCAGAGCGTCCTGAGTGTTTTCCCAATTATTCCACACTATATTCCCCTTACTGACTAAGAAATTACATTAAATATACAGATTTTGAGGGAAGTAGATCCACAGAAAGATGGGTTGTTTTACCAGCTCAGAACTGAAATCCGATCATTGAAAGAAAACCAACAATTGGCTCCTGAAAATAAGGGAAACAATACAATTTGAACATGCTGAGGATTTGCTATTACATCCAACAAATGAGAAGAAGAAACTTGTAGAACCAATCTCCTTTAAATCGTTGCAGAAGAAACTATGATGATTCTATATTTGTATTTAGTTCTCGGCCTTTGACTGTTTCTCTCTGTTTTGATAATTTCCTTTATACCGAGAAATGCCTTTGAAACAAATAAAATTGAAAATTTTCCTTTAATGAAGAAAATCCCATTTTTGGGTGAAAAAGGACAAAAGGAAAGGATGGTGGGCCCAAGCGATCGCAAATCGGAATCGGAAGAGGGGAGGGGAGCGACGTGATATGAAACATATGGAAATTGCTGATTTTGATTGAGCGATCGGGAGGGAATCACAATTGGAATCGGAAGAGAGGAAGGGGTGTATTGACATAATTGAAAAGTTGCGACGCGATGGAGCGGACGCGATAGGGAAATACAATAAAGCGATGAAAAGAAGTGAGGTCTGATGGTGCAGAGGAGCGATGCGATAGTGTAAAAGCTGATGCGATGAGAAATGGGAGGAAGCCCTTTAAACAAATAAAAACAATCTTTACGCCTTTACAAAGGGAAAAAGTAATTTTTGATTGAAAGGCGGAAGGTTTTGGTGGGACTGGACCAATCAGAATTGGGAGTCGGAGGGTGGAGTGGAGCAATAAGTTTAAGGACCACTGGGAGATTTGCGATGCGATGGATTGCAATAGGAAATCGGGAGGGGGCGGAGCGGGAGCAAAGTGCCGATTGCGATCGGCGATGAGCGGTTAATCAAAATTTCAAATCGGGGGATGAGCAAGGCGGAGGTAAAGCACTTGCGGAAAATGCCAATGCGATGGAGAGGGCCGATGCGATGAAAACTTATGAAAATTTTTAAAATTAATCTTTCGCCTTTTACAAAGGGAACAACCCCTTTTGGTTTGAAAAGGGCGGAATGCTTTTATGTGGGGCCCGGGGGGTAAATCGCAATCATAAATCAGGGGATAAGCGGTGCAGGGGTAAAGTGCGATGAGAAAAGTGACGATTGCAATTTGCGATGCATCGGCAGGAGTAAATCAGGACAAGGTCAATCGGGGATACTCCATTGGAAGTTTGCGATCAATCGGAGTTGTTTGATCGACGATTAATCAATCCGCAATTGCAATCGGCAATAAGTCAATCGAAGGGGGTCAATCGGGACCGATGGAATTAAGTAATGCAATTATGCAATCAGGTAAGGGGAAAAAGGGGTTTTTCAATGAAAAATTGAAAATTATATGGAAATAAGTCTAAGGGACAAATGGGAAAAGGGGTTGGGTTAGGCTATAGGGGACCTTTATTCACTTAGGCATAATTTTCGATCCAGGAGTCAATTTTGAGAGCATAATATACCGTTGGAAAGCTCTTTCCGGGCTCTTTCTGATAGACATACTTAGAACATGATTCTGCACTGAAAAAACTATGGAAAACACCTTTGAAGATCAGGGTGGTGGCTTTGTGGAGATAACAGCTTTTGAAGTGCAAGTTATTACATATGAAGACATAAAATTACATAAAAGATGGAAATAAAAGCAAAGTATAATTTTTTCACCTCAAAACATGTTTTGAGGTGAAAATTACATCAAGCTAATCAGAACATTTCTTTGATCTTCCCAGAGATTGTGCCTTTGAGTTTATTTGACTTCCTCATGTCCTTGCTGATATTTATTGACACTTGACTCATTAGTTTGACCATGATGAGACCCTAGAACCTAATGAGACCAATCCTATGACCTATTGATATGACTTACAGAGTGAAAGTGACTCATGACTGAAGGCCATAGAGAGGGGAATCAACAAGTTTCACATGAGGGAAAACTGATATAAAGACCACTACCATCAATGAATCCATGACCTAATGGAATGATGAAAATTTATGGTATGGGACTCCTAATATGTAAATGCAAAAGAGTAGATTTGATCACTGATGGAAGTATGACAAGACTGACACTAACAATCATGACTTGAATGTTCTTCTTCTGGTAAGTTGGATGATCCTGTTAACATTATGAAAAAACCTTGACGTCTAACCATTTTAGCTGGTCTAATTTCAACATCATATTCTTGTAATGCAGTTGCCCAGTTTGCTCTTTTTTCTCATACTTCTCTTTGCATAAATAATTTCCTTACTGTTGTAAATGGAACTATGATTTTAGTATGAGTTTTGAGGAGAAATGGTCTGAAATGTTTTATTGACCTGAAGACAACAAATGATTGTTTTTCCACAGCAGAGTAATTTAATTCGGCACCTTGTAGATTCGAACTAAAAATGAGATGGGTGCTTCTATTTGTTGATCATTGAGATGTGTTAAAACAATAGCATACAATGTTTCTGATGCAAATGTGTATAAAACAAAATGATTAGAAAAATTGGGAGTTGATAGGGATGGAGCGTTAATAATAGCTTGTTTGTAGATTAGAGCTTTTGGAACCTTGTGTCATATGATTGAAGAGCTCGACGTTTCGGGTGAGCACTTCACCCATCTTCAGGAGGAGGAAGTTGAGCATAAGATAGGAAGAGTGCAAACACTAAAGTATAAATAAGAATGAATTCTGGCCATTAAATTCAACGAAGTTGATAGGATTCAAATTTAGCTGTTAGGGAGAAATTATAAAAGATTAAATGCATAATATTATTATTAATAAACTAATTCACTGAATTAAAAATTAATTAATTTAAATTAGTCGTTGGAAAATGATATGGTAATATTGTGTTAAAAATAATTTAATTATAAAATTAAATTTAAAATTAATTTGAAAATTAGGAGAAATAAAATAATGTTGAGAAGATTAAAATAATTGGAGGAGGGGGAAGGCTGAGGAAACCCTAGCTATGTAGGGAATGTGTGAAACCCTAGCTATGGAACCTGCACATTCTTGAAGGTGAACCCTCATCATCCGGCACATCGAGATGGGCTCTGAAAGGACTTGCGGGTCACCACCTCGTGACTTACATTGATTTTTGAGATTAACCAGGTTCCATCTGACCCCGGTTCCACCATTACTATCAGGTAAGGCGGTTTATTGCTTATTTTTATTGGTTTTGACCTGTCTGTGACTTTCCGAAGCAGTGCCTTTCACTGACTATTCGAATATTGTGGGGTCCATTCAACCTGCTCCGTCAGAACAATTTCACATGCGCTTTTCACTCTGCTGGTGGAAGAGGGCTTCTGTTTGTCACTCATTCCATTGAGCTTCCGTTTCACCCTAACTGACCTCGGAACAGTGCGATCGGTTAAACGGTTTTTCGGGCGTCTTTGTTTTTATTTGGTCTGCACTATTGGACAACTAATATGTTGGATGACGAAGTGGACTACTCGAAGAACCCTTTGGAACATGTCCAGATATTCACTCAGAGTTAATTCCCAAGTGGCACAGAAAGGGTGGACACAACGGACTCTGTTAGGAGGACGTGGGGGAAGTTAATGATGGGTCGGAAGAATTACTCCCATTGTTGATGGAGATCCCACAGAATCCGACATTGGGTTCAGAAACCCTCCTACAAAATGCATCCTCACCAGTATTTTCCATCCCTTCACCATCTGTTTTAAGAGATTGGGAGCAACAAGCTCAAAATTCTCTGGACCCATTTGTCACTCCTGGATATTTGGCTGCGATTGGGGGATGCTCCTTCTTACAAGGAGATTCACTTGGTACTACTAGAAGCACTCTGCTGGGAAGGATTCTACCTTCCACTTATCAGGAAATCCCGGAGATCCCTGTCTTGACTGTCACCTCTGGCTGCTTTGAAGGCATACCTACCACGAATCAACCACAGGAAGGTTCGAGGGTTTCGGACCCTGACGAAGCAGCAGAACCGATGCCAGACTCGACGCCTAGACATTCGTAGTGTAGGAAGAGGAAACAGAGGTGTACGAGGAATCAGAGTAAGAAGGATTTTTTTGTAAAACAAGAAGTTAGTATGGAGGAGGTCATGCACAAATCTCAGACTATCCTGGTCGCCTGAGTTTGAGGTTGAAGCTACACTAGTGCAAGGCTTAAGTTATGGACTGCAGAGATATGGGGAAATTATTTGCCACTACTTTCGGGTGTAATCACAATGAACAGAGGATGGTTTGCGCTTATTTTTTTCTACAAGTTGACATGGTGGAGTGGGTTCTGTCCAGATACTGGCACGTCGAAATGAACCCTGTATTATTGAAGTGGTGGATGCCCTTATTTGACCCAGACAAGGAGAAGGCAGGTGCGAGTCCTATCTGGGTTCATTTACCTGGACTCCCTCTTCATTTCTGGAACGAAGCCCTCTTCAAATCCATTGGGGATGATCTGGGTATTTACCTAGATCATGAGAAGTCATTTATTGACATTGGAGACATTTCTATGGCTAGAATCCTGGTTTTTATGGACACGAGGGAAGGACTCTTTGAAGCTTATAAAATTCACTTCAACAATACGATGAGGATGAAATTGCTGGACTATGAAGGAGTGCCCTTCAAATTTCAAAGGTGTCATGATGTTTGGAATTCATATAAAGAATGTCCTATTATTGAAGCGGCTGCGTCTCCTCCCAGGATACTGGTACATATGGCTACGCAGACAGATAGTGTTGGTGCACAGAAGGTCCGAAGTGACCTAGATTTGGAGGCAGGTAGTACTACAGCTGCTGGACACTCGGTGCCCCCCATATCTTGTTTTCGGTCTCTTGGATATGCCACTCTCTCTCATCCTCTTTAGAGAACGCCACTGGGTAATCCTACCACCCCCCCTGAATCGGTTGTTATATCTTTTCCTTTTACTTCTGGTATTGATTGCACTGTATCACTACAAGGAACTACCTCTGCATATGGTATTTTTAATTCCGTTAATTTCCCTATTGTATCGGCCCCTCTATCTGTTCCTCGAACTAATCCCTATACTTTGATTGATGATTCATCCCCCCTTTCGACTCTCCCATCTGATGGTATTTCTGGGGGGCACCCATACAACCTCAGATCTCCTTCTTGTTCCCTCGATGTGCAGTCTTCTAGAATTGGAGAGGGTTCTAGGGGTTATTACCTGAGATCCACGAGAGGGCGTCCCTCATCATTGAACAGGGCTATTAAAAAAGCCAGATTGGAGGTTGCGGCAGGTACTCAATATTCTATTGAGCGGGTTCTTAGAGAAAAAAACACCTGGGACAGAAGTGATCAATGATTTGCTTCTCTTTTAATTGCAGGGGTTTAGCCAGCCCTGAGAAAAAATTGGCCCTCAGAGCACTTGTGGAGCGTGTTAAGATTGATGTATTATTTATTCAAGAAACACTTGGTCCTGGATCCTCTGTCTCACAAACCTTGGCGGCCATATTTCCGGACTGGAACTTCCAAACGATCGATGCCAAGGGGAGATTTGGTGGATGTGCCATTGAACTCAATAACATAACGATTCAGGTTTGTGGTTGGTGGGGAAGGGATGGTATTCGTAGAGTTGACATCACCTCATCAGAATCTGAATTTTTGCTTACTCTGATTAATATCTATGGACCTTGTCTCCACCGAGAGACATTTTGGGAGAATTTGATGCTCAGCTCCATCATGAAGAGGGACAACATTATTATGGGGGGATATGTCAATTTATCCATTGGGCTATCTTAGTCCTAGGGTCCGAATGCTACCCCGGATAATCTATCTGATTTTTTCCTCAATCTCATCTCTGATGCTGATCTTCTGAACCTAGTTATGCCCAAGAAGAGCCCGACTTGGAGGAACAAGAGGGAGGGCAATGCTGCCTTGGACAGGAGACTTAATCTATTTCTCATCAAATTAGTATTAGCTAAAAAATTTGATTCGATGCGGAAATGGGTTTCCAATGGGGGTATCTCAGACCATTCAACCATTTATATTGAATTTCTAAAGGGTATGCAAAATCCTCAGCCCCCCTTTAAATTCAAATCGGCTTGGCTGGATGATTAGGAGTTTTGGTCATTGGTTATTAAAGAATGGGTTCATTGTGCTCATCTCCCTACTCAGGAACCTGCGAGGGTACTCTATGAAAATCTGGCCAGACTTAAAGATATTACCATCACCTGGGAAAGGCAAAAGAATATTAGAGAGAAGGAATCACTTGAGAACATTGAGCAGGAGATTGGTGTCTTAACTGGACGGGACCTTCCTGGCTTCAGATCTTCAGAAGCAAAAGACAGATTGATTGCATTAGAAGTGGAAAGATCTAAAATTATTCGGGCACAGGAGTAGGTGTGGAGACTCAAAAGCAGGGCTATATGGCTAAAGGTTGGGAATGATAATACTAAGTTTTTTCAACAATATGCAAAGGGGCAAAGGAATGTTAATACCATCTGGGACCTAACGGACAACACTAGTCAGGTGGCGCACACCCATGCCCAACTGGCTAAAATGGGCATGGAACACTTCTCTAGACTATACAGGGCTCCGAGGAATGCCAATATTTTGGAAATTATGGAGATTGCCAGGTATATGCACAAATTTGTAGATGAGGACCAGATGGAGGTTCTTAATGCGCCTATCACTATGGGGGAGATTGAAGGGGTTTTGAAATGGTTTAAGAAGGACAAAAGTCCCAGACCTGATGGATGGCTGATCAAATTTTATCTATCTTTCTTTGATCATATCGGCACGGACCTCCTTCAGGTCATTGAACTGAGTAGATCTACTAGCCAGATCTATGATGGATTTAATGCTACATTCGTTGCCTTTATCCCAAAGGCGGAGAAGCCCCTATCTTTTCATGATTTCATACCCATCTCTCTGTGTAATTGTATTTACAAGATTATTTCCAAAGTGATTGAAAATCAAATCAAACCTATTCTCTCCTCCCATGTTGGCTAAGAACAATTTGCATTGCTTCATCATAGAAAAATCCATGATGCCATTGGCACTGCTCAAGAGGCCCTGCATTCCATCAAGCTCCAGAATCTCAAATCTACCATTCTCGAGATTGATTTGGCCAAAGATTTTGATTATGTTAACTAGGATTATTTAAACCTTATTCTTCTTCATATTAGTTTCCCTCATGCCTTCACTAATTGGATAAGGGGTTGTATTACCAATGGCCCATTTAGTATTATGATAAATGGGGTTGCAACTGATTTCGTTCACGTGGGGAGGGGCCTCAGACAAGGATGCCCTCTCTTGCTTCTGTTGTTCCTCCTTATCATGGAAGGATTGTCATCTATTATGAACAAGGCCAAAGAGAAAGGTTCTATTCGTGGGATCATTATTAATGATCTGGTTCAATTGACTCATTTATTGTTTGTTAATGACGTTATAATATTTCTGAATGGTTCTTGTCAGGATAACTCACAATTTCATAAAATCCTCAAATTATTCAGCTCGCCGACTGGTATGAGCCCTTATCATCACAAATCCACCATTATTTTGGTTCGATGTTCAGTTATCGAACGCAGAGATGCTCTGGGATTATTTCAATTTGAGAGAAATAGATTGGATGAGGGCTTACAATATTTTGGTTTCCATATTCTGCCAAATGAATACCATATCAAAGATTAGAACTAGCTGGTGGCTAAGGTAGAGCGCATAATCAACATCTGGCAACAAAGATGGCTCTCTAGAGCGAGCATATTGGTTCTTATTAAATCAGTCCTCGAAGCAATCCCTGTTTACTGGATGGCATTGGCTTGGATTCCCAAAGGGGTGACATCCAGAATACAAATGATTTGTAGGAGGTTTTTATGGAGGGGAAAAAAGGAAGGACGTCCCTATGCTTGGATCGCCTGGAATAAGATTACTAAACCAAAAGATTGGGGTGGATGGGGACTCAAGGATTTAAATCATTTTGCAACTGCACTTGCAGCTAAGATGGGATGGCATCTCCTAGTCAGAAATAGCCTGTGGCAGCGGGTCACCTACTCCAAATATATTGCACCATTATCAACTATGGACTAGATCAGAGGGTGTACTTTGCCTCCTCACAACACATCGATTATATGGAAGGCTATTTCCAGATCCATCCACCTCATCAAAAATGGACTAGCATGGTGAATTGGATTCGGAGAGAAGGTTCATATTGGGGTGGATTCCTGGTCAGGAAGTGGCATCAACTTCAGATTGTTGGAGGATATTACCCAACATTTGGCTAGATTAGGTATTATCTTCTTATCCTAGATAACAGACCCACCCAACACTACTTGGGATACCTAAGCTTGGCTATCTACACAGACTCTTGACATTCCTAAACCTTAGTGGGTGGATTGGAATCGATACATTCGTACCTTCAGAATCACTAATATATGATTGACCCTCTGGGAAGATGAAATTATTTGGGCAACCTCCCCCAGTGGTCTCTATACTCTTAAAGAAAGTTACTCATCGCTCTGCCATTCTATGGATCCTTTGGACACATTATGTTGGTGGAAATCTCTGTGGAAACTGAAGGCACCACCTAAGATGTGGTTACTGATGTGGTGCATACTTACCAATTGCATTCTGACGGAAGACAACCTCACCCGTCGCTCTTATCATGGCCCTCCTCGTTGCAGTCTGTGCCTTTCTCATGCAGAAGATGTGAACCATCTATTCCTTGATTGTTCAGCCATTAAACATATTTGGCAGGTCACTTGCATGGCTGTGGGATGTACTACTTCTTGGCTGGGAAATTCTGTTCTGGAAGCATGGGATATATGGTGGAAGGATGCTAGACCATCCAAGATCAGGAACCTCCCATTGCTCATCTCATGGGGAGTTTGGATGGGTCAGAACCAGATAATATTTGAACATTTGTCCATGGATTGGGAACACATTAGCAGGAGCATTGTCGCCATTTACCTATTGATTCCTAATGATGTTACTGATAACAACAACATAAATATTATTCTTGAGTAGATTGATCAAAATTTTCCTTGGGCATATTTTGATGGTGTAGCAAATAATCAGGGATGTGGGGGGAGGGGGGGGGGGGGGGCAGTTCTTCACATTAAATCCAATCATCATTTCCACCTCAAGATGGGAATTGGCCCTGGCACCAATAATTATGCAGAGCTTAATATCCTTAGATTACTTCTTCAATTTTCCAGGGAACATGATTGCAACAGGATTCAGATTTTTGGGGACTCTCAAAACATTATTGAATGGTTCAACATGAAATCACATTGTCACGCACACATTCTTAGAGCTCTGTTGGATGAGGTATTTACACTTAAAGCATATTTTGATCATATTACTGTCTCTCACATTTATAGGCAGAGGAATCATATGGCTGATCGATTATCCAAGGAAGCCTCACAGTTAGACTAGGGTAGATGGAACATCACAGAACATACGGGCATTCAGACCTATCAGTATTATCATCGGCCATTTATCGAAGACTTGGAGGAGCCTGCAGCAGTCTAGTTGACTGCACATTTTTGTTTTTGACACTATTCAGAGGCGGCTTTTATTTATGTATTTGATTATGTATATAGTATATGGACCCTAGATAGAGATAGATGACAGAGGACAAGATATTAAAGATATGTGTACTTTTTATTACAATTATACTTGATCATGCATAGATGATATGCTGAAAATGCAACATGTAATTTTTCTTTTCATTAATGAAAAATTACGAATTTTTTCCTGGGAAAAAAATTGAAGGAGGGGAGGGGGGAGGTAAAGTGAATAATAATTTTATTAGGAATGGGTAAATTTAATTAGGTAGAGGGATAATGAATACAATTTTGTTTTATTTTTAATTTAAATATTAATGTATAAATTAGATTAAATGGATGATATTAATGAGAATAAACTCCAAAATTTTGAATTTTAAATATAGAATAAAGGTATAAAAATCAAAGAAAGGGAATGATAGGGAATTATAATTAGGGTGACTTGATAGGAGATTTGAAATCAGAAATAATGGAAATTAAAGATCAAAATTAACGAAAGGATTGGGGGCGGGGGGAGGGGGGTTTAGGATGGGCAAAAGGCTAAGGTTGGCTAGGATGGGTTAGAATTAAGATTAGAGGTAGGGAATTTAGATGAAAGGAAGTGGACTGTGGGTTCCCAAGAATGACCCAATTGATAAGCATCATCACGGTTGAAGTTATTAGGATGCTTTTCGATTTTGAGGGCTTCTCGAATGACTCAGGTGGAATGAAAGGGAGCAGGAGCAAGGATTATGGATTTGTCAAAACAAATAAGCTGTTTGGAGGAATGAGAGTGCTCGACAATGGCATATTTCACAATATGGTTATGGTTAGTGTCAGCCATGTGTTCTTTTAGCCGCGTTTTGAAGGAACGACCGATTTGACCTATGTAAGATTTACCACAAGAGCAGGGGATCTCATAGACTCTAGGGCCTAACATAGGGCCAGTCTTATCCTTGGCTGGCCTGAAGAGCTGGATAAGGGTACTCTGGGGCTTGAAGAAAGTTTTAATGTTCTTTTTAGAAAGGATTATGGAAAGATTATCAGTAACTCCTTGAATATAAGGAAGGGTTACCTTGGATAGGGGAGGTGGGTTTGAAATGTTATTAGGTCGAGGACGGGTGCAAGAATGGAAAGATTTATTGATTTGGGAAGTGGTGTATCCAGGAGATTTGAGACTTCTAGTGAGATGGGATTTTTCTTTAGGAAATGATTGAGAGGATGAGATTCGAATGGCTTGGGAGACAAGGGTTTTAAGAACATCATACTTTTGAGCAGGATAATGGTGGGAGCTTGCATGAAAGGGATCCATCAGAGAGGCATGAGACAAGGACTTCAAGGAAAGGAAGGGAATGGTTCTCTTCCAGTTCCATAGTGAACTAGATGTGGGGAGAGATGATATTGAGATGTGAGAGGAATTGGCGGAGAACAGGAATACCATAGGAACATATGACAAAGGTGTCATCTATGAAACACTTCCAAAACTTTGGTTTGAGGTGGAATTTTTCAAGGGCTTTGGTTTCGAAGTATTCCATGAAAATGTTAGCGACAATAGGGGAGAGGGATGAGCCCATGGTTTTACCCTTAGTTTGTTCGTAACAAACCCCGTCATAGGTGAGGAAGGTGGTGGAAAGAAAAATATTGATGAGGTTAAGAGTTTCTGAATCAACTAGCTTGGAAATGAGGTCAATGGCTTCAAGGAAAATAATCTTGGTAAATAAGGAAACAACATCAAAGCTAACCATGATATCATTTTATCAAGATTAAGGGTTTTTATGTGCTTTATGAAATCGGCGGAGTCTTTTATATAGGATGAGGAATGAATAGAATAAGGGCTAATATTCTTGGCAAGGTATTTGGAAATGGCATGAGCGGGGACACCTACAACACTAATGATAGGTTGGAGGGGGATATTAGGCTTATGAATTTTCAGTTGCCCGTAATTTCTAGGGGTAATGGGATTCAAGGGGAGGAGGTGATTTTGGGTGGTGGGGTCAAGGGAAGAGGATTTAATAGCTTTGGTGACCGTATTGGAAATTGATTGAAGGGGGTTTTTTGATAAGGGGTGGTAGGAAGAGGAGGAAATAAGATCCATCATCTTACGATGGTAATCTGAGGAGTTCATAATAACAAATCCATTACCTTTATCAGCTTTAAGAATGAGAATATTAGGGTTGGAATCTAGCTGATGAAGGGAAATAAATTCATCCTTAGAGAGGTTAGGCTTGGGGAGCTCGGAGTGTCGAATAATGCGACCACATTCTCGGTTAAGCTCCTCAACTTCATGGGAGGGGAGGTAGTGGGAAATGGATTTAATGGAGTAAATAATGTCTTCATAGGGAATGGAACGAGGAATAGGTGCAACATTAAAACCTTTCTTAATAAGGCTTGATGAATGGGTATCAAGCGCTATCGATGAGAGGCTAACCACCGTGGCGTTAAGAGAGGAAGGAGGGAGGGGGGATAGGGTTGGGAATGAAGGGGGGGAGAAGGGTGGGAGAAGAATGGATAAGAAGGTAAGGGTTAGAGAGAGGGGAGGGAGATTTAGAAATGTTATTATTAATGCAAGGATAATTATTGTTATAGGAAGAAGAAATAAGATTAATGGAGGAAGATTTTATAGGAAAAATACAGGAAAAATCGTTGTTAGAAGGGTTAGAAAATTTAGGGTGAGGATTAGGTAAATGAGAGGTTAATTACAGGGAGGGTGAATAGGTAATAAGATTTGGGGGGGGGGGGGGGAATTAATGGTAAAGGAGTGGTTATTATTATAAGGGTCAAAAGATTGATCAACGAGATTAGGGGAATTAGGGAGTTAACGAGAGGGAAGGGTGAATTAACGTGAGAGAGAACTAAATTGGACACGCTGGTGGAATGGTTAGAGAAGCTTGAAGAATGAGGGGATAATTGGGGGACCGGCGAATAGGTAAAAATATTGGGGGAAGAGGTATTAATGGAAAAGGATGGATCGATGATAATGGGATCAAAAGGCTGGTCAACGAAAATGGAGGGCTAAGAGAGATTAGCAGAAGAGTTAACGGGAGAAATGGAAGAGTTGACGGGAGAGATAGGCAAGCCAAGAACGTTTTTTGCATGGAATGAAATGCCAGAGTTAAGGTTTGGAGCAGACAGAGCTACATGTGAGGAGATGATGAAGGGGGTGAGGGAGGCACGCTGCTAGAGGAAACATAAGGGGATGGGATTTCGAGGAGAGGAGGGTTATGGGAGGAAACCTCCACTTTCGGAGAGGACACACGATCAGACAACGACGAGCGGGTTTTAGACGCAAGAAGGAGGAAAGAATCAAAGGCCCGAGGAGAGAGGACTGCTGACATAGAGGGATGATCCTTCGACGTAGATCCAAGAGCAGAGATTGGAGTTGGAATAGGCAGAGAGGGGAGCGGCTCAGAGTATGCTTGGATATGATTCAAAGAGGGTAAATTGTAGTGCAGAGGGAGAACCGACAAGGCCTGGGCGCTATACAAAGGTTGTGTGCACCAATTTCTACAAAAATCGCTAGAATGGAGAGGAAATCACGAAGAAGGCTGAAAAGAGGAATCAGGAAAGGAACGAATGCAAGAAATGGATGCCGGAGCATTGGAGGGTGAATGGCTATGGATATTATGAAGAAGATGACAATTAGATTTGCAAGATGATGAAGGAAAACACGAATTCTGAGGACAAAGAGAATAAAATTTGTGAATTTGTTTCATGTTAGCAGATTCATGAGAATTAGAAGCTGCAATAGCAGATCTACGTTCTAAAATAGTCCAGATATCAAATCTGATGATGGAGGTGAGTTTTAAATGTACCTTATACAACTTAGAATATAAAATTGACAAAATTGACCTCGTATGATGAATTTCAGCTCTCAATTTCGTTGAGCTAGTGCGGGCTAGAATCCGACTAAGATCAGGGCACTACTCTCGAGGAGGGAATTAGGTGAAGATTGGTAGAATTGATGCATCATGACACCTCTTCAAGAATGTTAGTTCTGCAACTCTTCTCACAATTTTTAGCGGAGCTTCTCGAAGTATCTGGTCTCTGCGAGACAATCCTCTCCATAGAGGGAAAGAATTGAGGTGTGAACGTTTCCACAGTCAGATACATAATGTAGATTAGAGCTTCTGGAATCCTGTGTCATATGGTTGAAGAGCTCGACGTTTCGGGTGAACACTTCACCCATCTTCAAGAGGAGGAAGCTGAGCATAAGATAGGAAGAGTGCAGACGCTAAAGTATAAATAAAAATGAATTCTAGCCGTTAAATTCAACGAAGTTGATAGGATTCAAATTTAGCCATTAGGGAGAAATTATAAAAGATTAAATGCATAATATTATTAATATTAAACTAATTCATTGAATTAAAAATTAATTAATTTAAATTAGTCGTTGGAGAATGATATGGTTATGTTGTGTTAAAAATCATTTAATTATAAAATAAAAATAAAAATTAATTTGAAAATAATAGTTTAGGAGAAATAAAATAGTGTTGAGAAGATTAAAATAATTGAGGCGCGAGGGGGGGGGGGGGGAGGGAGGAGGCGGGCGCGGAGATATGGTGAATAATAATTTTATTAAGAATGGGTAAATTTAATTAGGTAGAGGGATAATGAATACAATTTTGTTTTGTTTTTTGTTTTTTGTTTTGTTTTTGTTTTTGTTTTTTGTTTTGTTTTTGTTTTTTTGTTTTTTTGTTTTTTTTTTGTTTTTTGTTTTAAATATTTATGTAGAAATTGTAGAAATTACACAAACAATATGTATACCAATGGATTCAATCCGATCATGTAATATACTAAAACAAGATACTGAATCCTTCTACAATATTTGCGGAAAATAAACATGATCACACAATCACACCAAGTAAGAGAAATAAGAAAATCAATCACACAACACATATATTTTTTCTGGGGAAAGCTTGCTGCTGAAAACCCCTCTATCTTTATTGTATAATCAAACAAGGAATCATGAAACAATACAATGCATTCTTCTCACAAGAGTCTGCTGCACTCTACCAATTGTCTCACACTGATCAAGATAAAGTCGTCCAACACATAGCCAATTTCCTGCCTCTGCTCAGCCTGCCTTGCTTGCACAATTCTATGGTTGTCTAATTGCGCGCTGGCAATTTACTAATAATACAATTGATAGATAACATCCCTTTAACCTCTGTCTCAACTAGGTTTTCATGAGAATTGACATACATGCATCTATTAATAGTAAATCATCAATCGCTTGACAAATCACTGCATGTGAATTAAATCTAATTTAATTCACTTGAGCTCTCACTAGTTCAACAATCAATTACACCTAGTTAGACTGACTTTAACTCACTTAATTGAGTTAATTGATTTCTCATGCATTAAACTAATAAAATAACTGCAACTTGGACTCTAAAACAAATACAATCACTCTACATGCCTCAACAACCACCCTCAACTCGAATTTCATGAGTTAAACGAGTCTATCACACTCAGTTAACTATTACAAGTGATTATGAGATAAGATTACAATTTATTGTCCAATTTAATCAAGGGAAAATTAAATTAGACAGACAACACTCCCTCTCAACAAGAAAGGGATTATCAGCTACCCTGATCTTGCCTCTGTGGTATAACTTGCCTTGAGAAAAAAATAACTCCCCATCCCGCTGCCATATCTCGAAACGAAGGAAATAGTGAAGGAGTCCCATGTCCTTCATCTCAAAATCTCTTGCAATATCCTCTTTTCAAGAAGTTATGAGTTGCTCATCACCTATCAGAATAAGATCATCAACATAGAGTATGATAATAAAAATCTTACCATCAACCACAATCTAGTACAGGTTTGCATCCGCTTCACCCTTCGTGAAGCCCAACTCGGTGAAATAACTGTCAATCCTGGTGTACCAAGCACGAGGTGCTTGCTTCAGCCCATACAATGCTATCTTGAGTCTGCACACATGCGATTCCCTATCAAAGGTCTCAAAAACTTCTGTCTCCTCAATGTGCACTTCTTCCTCAATAACGCCATTGAGAAATGCAGTCATCACATCCATCTGATGTATCTACCAATACATCTGCGCTGAGAGTGTAAGGACAGATCTAATCGATAAGTACCATGCAACTGGTGCAAAAGTATCCTCATAGTCAATCCCTTCAACTTGTGAGAATCCCCGGGCTACAAATATAGCCTTGTACTTCTCCACACTCCCATATGCTTCCTTCTTCACCTTATAAATCCATCTAGATCCAACCACTGACTTCCTGATTGGTCTTGGGACAACTTCCCATGCATTTTTCCCGATGATGGAGTCATACTCCTCAAGCATGGCGTCAACCCAATTTGGTTGCTGCACTTCTTCCTCAAAAGAGGATGGTTCTCTCATAATACACTTGCTCATAAGATCCATGTATCTAGTATACATGTCTGGTGATTGTCTCTGTTTGCACTATGATGTAGGTTCTCCTACATGTTCTGCCCCATCAAGTCTCAATTTGTCAGCCTCTGTGGGAAATCTTGCTGCTCAAAACCCTTCTATATTTATTGTATAATCAACCAAGGAATCATGAAACAATACAATGCACTCTTCTCACAAGAGTCTGCCGCACTCTACCAACTGTCTCACACTGATCTAGACAAAATCGACCAACACTTAGCTAATTTCCTGCCTCTGCTCAGTCTACCTTGCTTGCGCAATTATATGGTTGTCTAATTGCGCACCAACAATTTACTAATAATACAACTGATAGATAACATCCCTTTAACCTCTGCCTCAACTGGGTCTTCATCAGAATTGACATGCATGCAACTATTAATAGTAAATCATCATTCACTTGACAGATCACTGCATGTGGATTAAATATGATTTAATTCACTTGACCTCTCACTAGTGCAACAATCAATTACAACTAGTTAGACTGACTTTAACTCACTTAATTGAGTTAACTGATTTATCATGCATTAAACTAATACACTAACTGCAACTTGGATTCTAAAACAAATAGAATCACTCTACATGCCTCACCAACCACCCTCAACTAAAATTTCATGAGCTAACTGAGTCTACAACACTCAGTCAACTATTAAAAGTGACGATGAGATAAGATTACAATTTATTGTCCATTTTAATTAAGGGAAAATTAAATTAGACACACATTTCTTGTTGAATTTTCAACGGAAATTAGATTAAATGGACGATGTTAATGAGAATAGAGTCCAAAATTTTGAATTTTGAATATAGAATAAAGGTATAAAAATCAATTAAAGGGAACAATAGGGAATTATAATTAGGGTGATTTGAAATTAGAAATAATTGATCAAAATTAACGAAAGGATGGGGGGGGTGGGAGATTAAAGAATAAGGAGAAATTGAAGGAAAAGTGAAGTGGGTGGGGGGGAGGGGGGGTAGGCTGGGTAAAAGGCTAAGGTTGGTTAGGATGGGTTAGAATTATGAATAGAAGTGGGGTGTTTAGGTTAAAGGAACTGGACTGTGGGTTTCCAAGGGTGACTCAATTGATAACCATAATCACGGTTGAAGTTATTAGGATTCTTTTCGATTTCGAGGGCTTCCTGAATGACTCAGGTAGAATGAAAGGGATTAGGAGCAAGGATTTTAGATTTGTCAAAACAGATAAGGTGTTTGGAGGAATGAGAGTGCTTGGCAATGACATATTTCGCAATATGGTTATGGTTAGTGTCAGCTATGTGTTCTTTTAGCCGCGTTTTGAAGGAACGACTGGTTTGACCTATGTAAGATTTACCACAGGATCAGGGGATCTCATAGATTCCAGGGCCTAACATAGGGTCAGTCTTATCCTTGGCTGACTTGAAGAGCTGGCTAAGGGTTTTCTGGGGCTTGAAGTAAGTTTTAATGTTATTTTTAGAAAGGATTCTGGAAAGATTATCGGTAACTCATTGAATATAAGGAAGGGTTACCTTAGCTAGGGGAGGGGGGTTTGAAATGTTATTAGGTCGAGGATGGGTGCAAGAATGGAAAGCTTTATTGATTTGGAAAGCGAGGCATCCATTAGATTTGAGAGCTCTAGTGAGATAGGAAATAATTGATAGGAGAAGATTTGAATAACTCAAGAGACAAGGGTTTTAAGAACAACAAAATTTTGAGCAGGATGATGGTGGGATCTTGCATGAAGATACTTGTCTGTATGGGTATTTTTTCGGTAGTCCTGGTGGGAAAGGGATCCATCAGAGAGGCGTGAGATAAGGACATCAAGGAAATGAAGGAAATGGTTCTCTTCCAGTTCCATAATGAACTGGATGTGGGGAGAGATGATATTGAGACGTGAGAGGAAATGGTGGAGAGTAGCAATACCATAGGACCAAATGAAAAAGGTGTCATCTACGAAATGCTTCCAAAACTTTGGTTTGAGGTGGAAGGTTTCAAGGGTTTTGGTTTCAAAGTATTCCATGAAAAGTTTAGCGACAACATGGGAGAGGGATAAGCCCATGGCTGTGCCCTTAGTTAGTTTGTAACAAACCTCGTCATAGGTGAAGAAGGTGGTGGAAAGACAAATATTGATGAGGTTAAGAGTTTCTGAATCAAATAGCTTGGAAATGAGGTCAATGGCTTCAGGGACAAGAATCTTGGTAAATAAGGAAACAACATAAAGGCTAACCATGATGTCATTTTTCTAGGCAGTGGTGCACACAGCCTTTGGATAGTTCCAAGGCCCAACTATTTCTCCTTTTGCATGACAATTTACCCTCTTTGAATCCTCTCCCAACATACTTTGAGCCACTCCCCTCTCTTCCTATTCCAGCTCCAATATTTACTCCTGGCTCTACGTCGAAGGATCATCCCTCTACTCCAGCGGTCCCCTCTCCTCAAGCCTCTGATTCTTTCCTCCCTCTTATGTCTAACACTTGGTCCTCGTCGTCTGATTGTGTGTCCTCTTTGAAGGCAGAGGTTTCATCCCATAATTCTCCTCTCCTCAAAATCCCATCCCCTTGCATTTCCTCCAGCAGTGTGCCTCCCTTCACCCCCTTCATTGCCTCCTCACACATGGATTTGTCCGATCCAAATCTTAATATGGCATCTCATTCCACGCAAACAACATTCTCAACATGCCTATCTCCCCCGTCAACTCTTCCATTTCTCCCATTAACTCTTCCGCTAATCTCTCTCAGCCCTCCATTTTCATTGACCAACCTTTTGATCCCATTATCATTGATCCATCCTTTTCCATTAATACCTCTTCCTCCAATATTTTGGCCTATTCACTGGTCCCCCAATTATGCCTTCATTCTTCAAGCTTCTCTAACCATTCCACCAATGTGTCCAATTTAGTTATCTCTCACGTTAATTCACCCTTCCCTCTTGTTAACTCCCCTAATCCCCCTAATCTCGTTGATCAATATTTTGAACCTTTTAATATTAACCACTCCTTTATCATTTTATCCTCCCCCCTAATATTATTACCTATTCGCGCTCCCCGCAATTAACCTCTCATTTACCTAACCCTCACCCTAAATTTTTTAAGCCTTCTAACAACGATTTTTCCTGTATTTTTCCTATAAAATCTTCCTCCATTAATCTTATTTCTCCTTCCTATAACAATAAGTATCCTTGCATTAATAATAACATTTCTAAGTCTCCCTCCCCTATCTCGGACCCTTACCTTCCTATCCGTTATTCTCCCACCCCCTCCCCCCATCCCTCTCTTAACGCCAAGGTGGTTAACCTCTCATCGATAGTGCTTGATCCCCATTGATTAATCCTTCTTGAGAAAGGTTTTAATTTTGCACCTGTTCCTCATTCCATTCCCTATGAAGACATTATTTGCTCCATTAAATCCATCTCCGATTGCCTCCCCTCCCACGAAGCTAAGGAGCTTCGCCAAGAATGTGGTTGCATTCTTCGACACTCCAAGCTCCCCAAGCCTTACCTCTTTAAGGATGAATTTCTTTCCCTTCGTCAGCTCAATTCCAACCCTAATATTCTCATTCTTAAGGCTGATAAAGGTAATGCCTCTGTTATTATGAACTCCTCGGATTACCGTCGTAAGGTTATGGATATTATTTCCTCCTCTTCCTACCATCCCTTATCAAAAATCCCCCTTGAATCCATTTCCAATAAGGTCACCAAAGCTATCAAATCCTCTTCCCTTGACCCTACCACCCAAAAGTGCCTCTTCCCCATGAATCCCATTACCCCTAAAATTTACAGGCAACTAAAAATTCATAAGCCTAATATCCCCCTCTGACCTATCGTTAGTGCTGTAGGTGGCCCCACCCATGCCCTTTCCAAATACCTTTCCAAGAAGCTTAGCCCCTATTTTGGCTGTTCCTCATCCTATATCAAAGACTCTGCTGATTTCATCAAGCACATCAAAACACTTAAGCTTGATAAAATTGACATCATGGTTAGCTTTTATGTCGTTTCCTTATTTACCAAGATTCCTGTCCCTGAAGCCATTGACCTCATTTCCAAGATAGATTATTCGAAAACTCTTAACCCCATCAATATTTGTCTTTCCACCACCTTCTTCACCTAAGATGGGGTGTGTTACGAACAAAATGAGGGCACAACCATGGGCTCATCCCTCTCCCCTGTTGTCGCTAACATTTCATGGAATAATTCAAAACCAAAGCCCTTGAAACCTTCCACCTCAAACCAAAGTTTTGGAAGTGTTTCGTAGATGAAGCCTTTGTCATTTGGTCCTATGGTATTCCTGCTCTCTGCCAATTCCTCTCACATCTCAATAACATCTCTCCCCACATCCAGTTCACTATGGAACTGGAAGAGAAGCATTCCCTTCCTTTCCTTGATGTCCTTGTCTCACACCTCTCCAATGGATCCCTTTCCAACTAGGTCTACTGAAAAAATCCCCATATAGATGGGTATCTTCATGCAAGCTCCCACCATCATCTTGCTCAAAATTCTGATGTTCTTAAAACCCCGGTCTCCTGAGCCATTCAAATCTCCTCCTCTCAATCCTTTCCTAAAGAAAAATCCCATCTCACTAGAGCTCTCAAATATAACGTATAAACCATTTCCAAAATCAATAAAACTTTCCATTCTTGCACCCATCCTCGACCTAATAAAATTTCAAACCCCCCTCCCCTATCCAAGGTAACCCTTCCTTATATTCAAGGAGTTACCGATCATCTTTCCGAAATCCTTTCTAAAAAGAACATTAAAACTTTCTTCAAGCCCCAAAGAACCCTTAGCCAATTCTTCAGGTCAGCCAAGGATAAGACTGACCCTATGTTAGGCCCTGGAGTCTATGAGATCCCCTGCTCCTATGGTAGATCTTACATAGGTCAAACTGGTCGTTCCTTCAAAACGTGGCTAAAATAACACATGGCTGACACTAACCATTAGTATTGCAAAATGCACTTGCCATTTCGATGTAGAAATTATACAAACAATATGTATATCATGGATTCAATCCGATCTAATGATGTACTATAGCTAGATACTAAATCTTACGTACAAATCAATTGTGGAAATTAAACACAATCGCCAATCACATTTAGCAAAGAAAGAATCAAATCAAACCACAACACAGATTATTTTCCAGGGAAAGCTTGCTTCTCAAAACCCCACTATCTTCTATTGTATATTCAACATGGAAACATGAAACAATTACAATGCACTCTTCTCACAAGAGCCTCCAACACTTAGCTAATTGTCTCACACTATCATGGACAAAATTGACCAACACTTAGCCAATTCTCAGCCTCTAAACAGCCTGTCTGCCTTGTGCAATTCCTGATGAATGCAATCTCTATTCTTTAGGAATTTTGGCCTTCTTAAACTGCACAAGTATCATGGGAAATCCAATGTATGTTTGGTTGCATGGGTGCAACCCAATAATCCTACTGATAGTTAACATCCTTTTCACCTTTGTCTCAACTAGGTCTCCACTGGAACTAACATGGATGCAACTAATAATAGTAATCATCAGTTGCATGTTAGATCACTTATTGTGAATCAAATAATATTTAATTCACTTGATCTCTCACTAGTGCAACAAACAGTTACAACTAGCTCAACTAACTTTAACTCACCTAACTCGTTTAATGATTACTCATGCATTAAACTAATGCACCAAACACTTCAAACTACTGTTACAACTAGAATTACTTGGCATGCCTCACCAACTACGTACGACTCTAAATTCATGAGCTAATGAGCTTATCACACTACGATTAACTATTAAACATGATTATGAGATAAAGTTACATTTATTGTCCATATTAATTAAGGGAAAATTAAAATAGACACGCACCAAATTTAACCCACGCACCAAATTTAACCCTCGCCAGTGTAGGCGCTTCTAAGACCTATTGGTCCCACACCTAGTGTAGTTGTTGTTTGGACCTATTGGTTTTCACACTAGTGTGTCTGTTTAAATTTATTTTTGGACTTCAACACTCCCTCTCAACAAGAAAGGGATTATCTACCACCCCAATCCTGCCTTTATGGTATTGAATTTGCTCCTAGTGAGCACCTTCTTCAGAATATCTGCATCTCGATCTTCCGTGGGAATGTACTGAAGTAACATTATGCGCCTTTGAACACAATCTCTAAGATGGTCGTACCGGATGTCTATGTTCTTGGACCTATCATGAAACACCAGATTAACCGAGATTTTAATGCAACTCTGGTTATCACAATGTATCACTGTTGAATCCATCTAAGAACCAAACAAACCAACCAGAATCGTCCTCATCCAGATGGCCTCACATGCAGCCTGACTTGCTACCATGCCTTTCTGCCTCATTTGAAGTGAGCATAAAAGATGTTACTTCTTGTTGTGGGGAAATTGTTGTCGATCCTATGCTGAAGATCCCTCCTGATGTGCTCTTTCTGTTTGATGGACTGCCTGCCCAATATGCATCCTTGAAGCCTTGAAGCTTCACTCCCTTTTTCCATTTGTACCATAATCCATACTCTGTAGTTCCCTTGAGATATCTCAAGACATATTTCCCCACCTTCCAAAAGAGCTTGGTCGGCTTAACCATAGCTTGACTTAGCTAGTTAAATGCATAGCAAATGTCTGGTCTGATGTTCACTAAGTACATCAGTGAACCTAATAGCTTCCTGTAGATAGTAGCATCCACTACTTCTCCAGAAGTAGCAAGCACTTTCCTCCAATTTCCTAGAAGAGGAGTGTCCATGGGTTTACAACTCTCCATGTGAAACTTACCTAGTATCTCTTTGGCATACTTGCCTTGAGGAACAAAAATTTCACCATACTGCTACCACATTTTTAAACCAAGGAAATAATGGAGGAGTCCCATGTCCTTCATTTTGAACTACCTTGCAAGATACTCCTTGCATGAGTGTATCATCTGCTCATCACCTGTTAAAATTAGATCATCAACATAAATTACGATAATCAAGATCTTACCATCAACCACAATCTATTACATGTTTGCATCCTCTTCACTTTTGGTGAAGCCCAACCGGGTGAAATAGCTGTCAATTCGAGTGTACCAAGCACAAGGTGCTTGCTTCAGCCCATAAAGTGCTCTCTTGCGTCGACACACATTCCACTCACTATCAAAGATCTCGAAACCTTTTGGATGCTCCATGTACACTTCTTCCTCAATAACTCCATTGAGAAACACATTTTTTACATCCATCTGATGAATGCGCCAACGCATCTACGCTGAGAGTGCAAGGATAGATCTAATGGAAGAGTACCTCGTGACTAGTGTGAAAGTCTCATCATAGTCAATCCCCTCAATCTGTGAGAATCCCCTAGCCACAAATCTATCCTTGTACTTATCCACACTCCCATCAGCATCTTTCTTTACCTTGTAGATCCATCTAGATCCAACCACTGATTTAACGACCGGTCTTGGGACAATCTCCCATGTAATGTTCTTGACAATGGAGTCATACTCCACCATTGCATCAACCCAAATTGGTTGTTGCACTTCCTCCTGAAGGGAAGATGGTTTTGTCACAATACACTTTCTCATAAGAGCCATGTATCTAGTAAACATGTCTGGAGACTGTCTCTGTCTGCGCAATGAAGTAGGGGATCCTATATTCTCTGTTGCATCAAGTCTCAATCTATCAGCTTCCGTGGTGCACCTTCTACCATTTCTACTAGATGTCTTTGCATGAGCGTTTTCTGCCACTCCATGATCCTCCGCATTTGGTTGCTCCAAATCTTGAGGCTCATCCTTTGGAACCAAGAGCTCCTCCCCTACATGCAAATCCAGCTCCCTCTCAAGGGACAATCGCATAGTTTTCCTCATTAAATTTTATATCCCATCGCACAACAATCATTATGATATTTGGAAGAAAATACTGGAGAATAGTTGTGGGGAGTTTAAGTGTACCCCAAAAAATATCCCAATCATTTGTTGGTTCCAGGCTTCTTCTAAACGTCTTTGGTCACATGCACAAAGCAAATGAGCAACAAAATCTTAAAATGTGAAACATCGGGTTTCTACCATAGAAAGCCTCTTCTGGTGTACTCATGCCAAGTGTTCGATGAGGACAATGGTTACGACAAATACCGCCGTGTTGGATGCCTTTGCCCGGAGATGCAACGGTAGGCCACGGTCATCACAACATGCATTTCTTGTTGCATCAAAATTCGTGCATTCTTTCTTTTCTGTAACCCCATTATGCGTAGGTTATGAGGTACCATCGAGTTCTCTCTAGAATTCCTTCTTTGTTGTGGAAGTTCTTGAATTCATTAGAGATGTACTCACCATCATCGTCGCTCCTAAGAGCCTTCACTTGCTTCCCTATGTCTTTCTCCACTAGTGCTTTGAACTCAAGAAACTTTGAGAACATCTGATCTTTCTTCTGCATGAAGTAGATCCAATACTTTCAAGAAAAGTCATCAACAAATCACACATAGTACTTATGCTTTGCTGTTGAAGCAGTAGAGAATGGTCCACACATGTCTGAGTGAACTCTCTCAAGAATCTCTAAAGCTCGGTTCTCCTTCTCATGAAAAGTGGCCTTTTCATACTTCCCCATAGTACATCCCTTGCATGTGTCTGACTACGCATGTGTACCCTTGGGAACACTCGTAGAAATCTGCTGCATGACCTTCAAGGCTCTGTGGTGTAGATGGTCCAATCTCCTGAGCCATAACTCACCCTCATCCTGGCTCACCACTTTGTCTGCCTTACCCATCAATGCTGCACAACCATCTACATCAATTTTATAGATATTATTAACTCGAATCCTAATCTTCTTGGCTTGCCTTGTTGTTTTGTGTCGCAGGAAAGCTTTTCCTTCACTGAAAGCAACATCATAGCCTCTATCCTCCAACATTGCAACTGAGACTAATTTTTTCTTCAAGCCTGGTACATGCATTACATCCTTTAATTGAAAGGGTTTACCTAACTGTCTCTGGAAGGTAATGGTACCAATCCTGGTAGCAATGTACTACCTGATCACCGATTTCGATATTCATCTGGAGGTCATTCTCCTCCAAGCTACTAAAAAGTTCTTTATCTCCCGTCGTGTGAAAGGATGTACCCCTATCCAAATACCACAACGATCCCATTGTAGAAATTTGAATAATGGCTGAATTATTCACCGAGATTATCCTGATTACACACTATTTAAACTTCATGCATAATACATAACCTCTTCTACAATTGATCATCAATATGCGGAAATAGAAGCAGTCGCATGTGCACATTAAAACATAATCAAGCACACATATAACACAGTATGTAATGGGGAAAGCATACGGCTGAAAACCCCCAACTATCTGTATATTATAATGATAGAGAACATGTAACAATACATAGCACAAAGCTCCTCACAGCTCTCAGCACTATCTCACATGCTACACACAAACTAGCTCAGATATGAACAAGTCACAAGTTCAAATCTCCTCCACCTGTCTGCCTGCCTCTATTGCGCAATCCAAGATGAATAATGATGAGATCCAAGTTCGAATCCCACTGGCTTGTACTGCGCAATACTCATTGGCAATCTCAATCAATGTGTGTGCAAATCTCATGCACAGCTATAGTCACAACCGATAGTAGACTCACCCTTTCACCCACCTCTAACACTGGTCTCAACTGAACTGTCCATGCATTGCAGTTAACTGATGTATTCTTTAGTTGATTTATGAGTTAATAATTAGTGAATTAATTAATAATTAATTCACACCACTCATCAGTAGTGTATTTTTGAGTTAGACTAAATACAACTAGTTCAACTAAGTTAAACCGAACACAACTCCACCAACTGTCTCATCAACTCCACCAAACTCTGCCACATGAGTTCTAACTGAAGTCAACCATGCAATAGCTCAACTAACCCATAGGAAAAGCGTATTTCCTTCTTTCAGCTGCATGTGCCACATCCAAGCATCAAAATGAAGTGCTCCAAGAGGATAAGATAATGTTTATAGTCTAAATATTATTAAGGGTTAATAATATTTGACTGTTCTATTTTTAGCCTGGCAGTCTAAAAATAGATTCCGCCCAATGTCTAAAAATAGAGGTCCATATATTTTTACCAACTCAACAAATCATCCATAAATGGCATCCTGCAACTCATAGACCATGATCCACATGTCTAAAAATAGACATAGTCTAAAAATAGACTTTGCGCCAAAAATAGCCTGCGGGCCCACTTAGTGAAGGCAACTTCTTTTCACTAAGCTCCATCATCTTGTTGCATTTTCAACACCCATTGCACTTAACACCATGCATGGAATGAGCGAGAAGTCAAGCTCAAATTGGGAGGCCAAAGCCTCACCAACTACAGATCCTGAAGCCTTCTTGTTCTTCTTATTTTGTGGACAGTTAGTGGCATAATGTCCATGCTCATGATAGTGAAAACACTTCACTCTGGACATGTCGCGCTTCTTTCCATTTACCAGAGTCAGATTTGGAATGGAATTTCTTTCCTTTCCCCTTATTTGCCTTGGCTTCCAAAGCACAATCTTCTTCATCTTCATTCTTAGATGAAGATCCATCTCTGGTGTTCCGTTTGAACTCTTCTTGCACCAAATTCGACCAAAGTCATTCCCAATCTGGCAACTTTTCCCTTCCATTGATAGAGTCCTGATAACTATGCCAACTCTTGGGAAGTCATAGAAGAGCTAGGCTCACCAAATCATCATCAATGACAGTAATGCCAATGCTCCCAAGCTCATCCTGAAATTGGACAAACTTTGTTAAATATTTTGGCATGGAGTCACCTTTCTCCATTTTGATTTTCCTGAGTTTATCCTTCAATGCTAATTTCATATGATCACTGCTGCTCTGAAATAGATCTGTCAAAGATTTCCACATTGCATATGGTGTCGCTTTTCCATGGAGACTTGAGACAATGTGGTCTCGTACTCCCTCCAGTAAGATCCTCCTCGCCTTTGCAACTTTCTTTTGCCATGAATCAAGATTTGAAACATCTATCACAACGGGTTTGGGAACATCATTGTCAATGAATTCCTTCAATCCATTTTCCTCTAGTAATACCTCCATTCTGTCTTTCCAAGCAATATAGTTAGAGCTACCCTCGAGTGCATACTCCAATCTCAAGCCATTGAAATCCATTTCAATCTTGAATCACCTGTAGCACCAAGAAAGTCTTCTGCAAATTCAAATTCTATCCAGCCACAAACTTAGCTTCTCCTCCACTATAGTGATTTCCTGTGCTCTGATACCATGTAGAAATTATAAAAACAATATCTGTATCATGGATTCAATCTGATCTAACAATGTACTAAAGATATATACTGAATTGCTTCTACAAGCTAATTGCGGAAATTAAACACAATTGCCAATCACATGAAGCAAAGAAAGAATCAAATCAAGCCACAACATAGATAATTTCCCGACGAAAGCTTGCTGCTCAAAACCCCATTATCTTCTATTGTATATTCAGCATGGAAACATGAAACAATTACAATGCACTCTTCTCACAAGTGTCTCCAGCACTCAGCTAATTGTCTCACACTGTCCTGGACAAAACTGGCCAACACTTAGCCAATTCTCAGCCTCTAAAAAGCCTGCCTTTCTTGTGCAATTCCTGATGAATGCAATCCCTATTATTTAGGAGTTTTTGCCTTCCTAAACTTCACAATTATCATGGGCAATCCAATGATTGTTTGGTTGCCTAGGTGCAACCCAATAATCCTACAACTGATAGTTAACATCCCTTTCACCTTTGTCTCAACTAGGTCTCTACTGGAACTAAAATGCATGCAAATAATAATAGTAAATCATCAGTTGCATGTTATATCACTGATTGTGAAATAAATAATATTTAATTCACTTGATCTCTAACTATTGCAACAAACAATTACGTCTAGCTCAAGTGGCTTTAACTCACCTAACTGAGTTAACTGATTACTCATACATTAAACTAATGCACCAACTGCACTTTCAACTTTGTTACAACTAGAGTTACTCTGCATACCTCACCAACTACCCTCAACTCGAAATTCATGAGCTAACTAATTTTATCACACTCAGTTAACTATTACAAGTGATTATGAGATAAGATTACATTTTATTGTCCATATTAATTAAGGGAAAATTAAATAGACACTGCACCAAATTTAGCCCATACCAGTGTAGGTGTTGCTAAGACCTATTGTTCCCACACTAGTGTAGGTGCTGCTTAGACCTATTGGTCCCACACTAGTGTAGGTGCTGCTTGGACCTATTGGTCCCACACTAGTGTAGGTGCTGCAACTTCTTGTTGGAATTAAACACTGAGCACTCTCATTCCTCCAAACACCTTATCTGTTTTGAAAAATCCAGAATCCTTGCTCCTGCTCCCTTTCATTCCACCCGAGTCATTCAGGAAGCCCTCAAAATAGAAAAGCATCCTAATAACCTCAACCGTGATGATTCTTCTCAATTGAGTCATTCCTGGAAACCCACGGTCCACTTCCTTTCATCTAAACGCCCTACCACTAATCATAATTCTAACCCATCCTAACCAATCTTAGCCTTTTTCCCAGCCTACCCCCCCCTTCCACCTCTTCGCTTTTTCTTCTATTTCTTTTCTTTTTTATATTTAGTGAGATCCCGTATTTCATACATCTTTCAAAATTCTGTTTAAGGTCATTCAAGTGGCTGCTTATTTTCTTGGAATAAATAGTGATATCATCCAAGTAAATAACAATTGATTTGTTAATGAGTCCTTTAAGGCTATTTCCATAGCTCTTTGAAATGTGGTGCTTGCATGAATCAAACCAAAAGGAATTTTTTGATAAGCATATGTTCCCCATTTAGTTATAAACGTGGTTTTCAATCTATCATCTGGATGAACTAGGATTTGGTTATATCCTGAAAATCCAACAAGAAAAGAAATGAGCTCAGAACCAGCTACTGACGGCAGTACTTGTTCCATGGTTGGAAGTGGAAAATTGTCTTTCTGACATGCTTTATTTAAATTTCTAATATATATATATATATATATATATATATATATATATATATGTATATATCTATATATATATCACCATTATTTTTCCTAACATGCACTAAATTATATATATATATATGTATATATCTATATATATATCACCATTATTTTTCCTAACATGCACTAAATTGGATACCCATATTGAATGCCTAACAAGAAATATGATTTTGGCCTTAAGAAGTTTATTCAGCTTTGATTTGATTTGATTTTAGAGGTTTGGATGAATTTTCCTTAGTTTCTGTTGCACTAGTCTATCATTAGAGATCATGAATATGGTATGTTGTATAATAGATGTATCATAAGTTTTGAGATCAGAATAATCCCAAGCAAATATACTTTTATATTTATTCAACGGTCGAATAAATGATAATATTTTATCAGAGGACATATATAGACCTAGATTGATATTCTAAGGCTTGCCATCATTTCCAAGTTTTATTAATTCAAATTTCAGAGTTGAAATTTGAATTTTGGCATTAGTTACCTTTTTAAATCTGTTTTTGAGATCATACAAATCTTCCAATTTGACTACAGTTTTGGGTATTGTATTTTCATCTTCAACGTTCTGTTCTAACTGTATGTCATGCTCATTTTCATCTATGATTTGGTCATCGTATGACCCTTCTGACGTTAGAAAATTCACAATATCATAGTCATCATTGAAGACTCACCAATTTGTGACATTATTAGGAATGGATGGTCTAAAAAATATTTCAATAGAAAATCTATCAAGACTAAATTCCTTAGATGGTATGATTTTTGATGCAACATTTGCTAAAATATCAACACTAGCATTTTGTAGTCTTGGTACAGGAGACATGTTAAATGCCAAAAAATTAGATGTAATATCTTGGACTAATGATTGATAATTTCTAAGATGTCCAGAAAGGAAATCGATAGTATTTCTCACATGTCTAATGATGATTTCTGAGTCTCCAAAAACCTGCAAATATTTGATATTAAGGCCAATCGCTTTCTATAATTCTTGTATTAAAGCCTCATATTCTGCAGTATTATTTGTACATTTCTCTAAGTAACATTTTATGTTTTTGTTTCAGTTTGCTAAGTTCAAGTAATGAAATGTTTGCGCTGGTCTTTTTCATATCTTCCAAAATATTATAATCCATAGTATCAATGACTACTAGAGTAGATAGAAAATCTTTCAGATTAATCACATCATTAGGATTACTACTAGGGTCTTTGATGTAAAGGGAATATTTGATGAAGTCAGATTTGGCTGTGAAGTTTTGGGAGAGGACTTATTACTGCTTGCTTTTTCCTTAGCAGGGGGAGTTTGAGTTTTCTATTTTTGATTTAAATGAGTTGTATCAGCAGACCCTTTTCTTCTAGTGCTAACAAGAAAAGCCTCTTGATCTTCTTCACTTGGAAGAACAAGGTCCCACATTCCATTTAGTTCAACCATTTCTTCATCTCCAGTTTCTTCTTCCCCTTCTTCTAAGTAAGACTTAGCATTAGATATGGTTTTTGGTGGCTGAGAGTTAGAAGAGTGTTTTTTCTCAAAAGATCTAAATGGCCCTTTTTCAGTAGAAGATTCAACAACTTGTTTTTCATTTCAACCATTTCATTAGACATGTTCTTTAACACTTTCTGCAGGCCTTCAAGATCAAAAATATCTTTCTAGAATTTCTTTTCAGAATCATCTTTGAAAGACACTTTCTTAGATTTTCTATCTTCTTGAGAGCTTTTATTTTCAAGAGAAACTATGTGTTTTTCCATAGATAAGGCTTCTTTCATGTTTTCTACTAATGTTGATAACTGCGATCTATTTAAAAAAAAGGCTATATTAGAGGGAAGAGAAGATATATACCAGTCAATTTGAACATCAACGCCAGGAGCTGACGTAGTAGGGATGTCATTGAGTAATTTATTGAATATAGAATTTAAGTATTTGATCTTTTCTCCCGTTTTAGCCTTGAGATTGGATAATTTATTGATGAGCGATGCAATGGTTCTATCATCTCCAAATTTAGCTAAGAATTTTTCTTCAAACATATCCCAACTAGTTATAGAGTGAGGGGGTAATGAAAAGTACCAGGATCATGCAGATCCTATAAGAGTATATGGGAATAATCTAACCACAAAATCTTCTTCAGTGAATTCATTTAAATTTATGGCTAACATATAGTTGTGAAGATGTTCTTCTACTGGTAGACCATCATCATGATTAAATCTGGGAAACCATCTTTCAGGATGTTTAGGAAGAGGATGAAGAGGACTTGGCATTACTACAGCGCATGGATTATTCCATGGTTTTATTCGCGGTGGTGGTTGTTGTCCTACCACGATGATAGGAGTATGGATGGATGAATATATGAGTGGGATATGAGTCGAAGAAGAGGCAGGTTGCCTAGTACCTGAACTAGAAGAACTAGCACCAGTAGTTTGAATGAGAGCTGTTGAAACGTGTGGAGGGAATGAATGGATTTGAGATGGAGAATTGGATAAAAACTCACTAATAGATGTTTGTGATTTGGATTTATTTGTATTCTTTCAGAAATAATTAATGGGAAATTCCAAAGGAGGAATTCCAATTTTCTCACTTAGAGAACGAGTCAAGATTCGTCTAGGTTGTAAAATAGATGAAACACTTTCTTCAGATGGTTGAGAAATTACAGGTTTTTCAGCCAAAATAGAGATTTGTTCTAACTTCTCTATTAAAGTCTGAACTTTTGGTGATTCAGATTTATAATATGAAGAAATTAATCTCTGGGATTTACTAGGAGATTTTGGAGAAGATTGTTCAACTCCTGATCTTAAAATAGTAGTTCTGGACTGAGATCCAGAAGTTGGAGGGGATCTAGAGGGAGAATGACTATTAGGATGACTTCTTGATTTTTTATTGGTTTTCCTTGCCATTGACAATTGGCCCTCCTTCTAGCGCCAAAATGTTGAAGCCCCAGAATTCCATTGCAACAACATGGGGGATAACCACCCGGTCCAGACCTTAAAATCAACTCATTTTTCGTTTGGTATAGTGGCTCCGACTGGGGATAATGGGACCAGTTTCCCAGCAAAGAATCGATATGATGATGATGGGACTGATACAAGGTGAAATGGAAAATGATTTTAAACTAATGGAAATAATCTATTTAAGTAAAAAGCACATGCATCTATTTAATATAATATTTAACTTATATACCCGGGAATAATTTAAATTATGTGATCTACAAAGGAATCTTAAAGAAAAAGATAATAAATATCATTCAATTGCTAAAAGAGATGAAACTGTTTAAAGATAATTATTTTGACTAAATAGTTAGGCAAAATAATTGTGAAACTATATCACATATATCGATTGATTATATACTCAACAAGGAATTACAACTGAAAAATCATGCAATAGTGTTTAATGAAAACTATAATCCAAATCTCATACACAATAAAATATTTATTGCTAAATCATAGATAGAACTCAATCGTAAAGATAATAGTACCAGATATGAGAGGTTATATTCATGAAATCAACAATGTTTACCTTCTCTTATTTTCAAACAAATACATTCTAAGAGTACAAAAATGAAAATTCAGTAGAGTATGCTTCGATATTCTAGAAAATCAAGATCTTGTTCCATGTATTTCAATAAAAGAATCACAAAAGTACAGTAATGCAAGATTTTGCAAAGTGTTTTTGATAAAATCTTGGACCCCTCTCTAAATGCATGGGAGAGGTTTAAATAATATTACATATGTATCAAAAATATAATATTACATAAAAAGCTGAGGAGGTTTCAAACAACCTTCCTCAGAATACTGAAAATAAAAGATAAAACCTAAAAGAAAGATAATGACGTGGTGAATATATCTCGAACGAATTCAAAGACTTTTGTAGCGAAGAAGGAATTCGAAGAGAACTCATAGCACCTCATAACCCACAACAAAATGGGGTTGCGGAGAGGAAGAACAAAATGATCGTGGGTGCTGCACGAGCTATGCTGCATGATCAGGGCCTACCAATGCACTTGTGGGCAGAAGCATGCAACACTGCGGTTTATGTGCAAAACCGTTGTCCTTATAGAGTATTTGGCATGAGTACACCTGAAGAAGCTTTTACTGTTAAGAAACTAGATGTTTCTCACTTTAAGATTTTTGGCTCACCTGTTTATGTGCATGTGACCAAGAACGCCAAGAAGAAGCTGGATCCGACTGCTGAAGTTGGGATATTTGTGGGGTACACAGAAACACCCCATAATTATTGTGTGTATTTTCCAAACAGTCGAATGACTGTGGTGCGACGGGATATAAAATTCAATGAGGAGAAAGGAATGAAGTTGTTGCTTGAGAGGGAGCTAGACTTACATGTAGAGGAGGAATTGCTTGTTCCCAAAGATGAGTCTCTAGATGTGGATCAACCACAAGAGGAGGTTCATGGAGTGGATGAGTCCACTTAGGTAGAGCCAAACATCAGAACTGGAAGAAGGTGTACCACAAAAGCTAAGAGGCTAAAGCATGATGCGGCACAGAATGTAGGAGTCCCTTCTTCACAGTGCAGATAGAGACAATCTCCTGACTGATATACTGGATACATGGATCTCATGAGAAAATGTATTGTGACTAAGCCATCTTCCTTTTAGGAAGCACTGTAGGAGCCTGTTGACGAGAAAATCTATCCGGCCAACAGTAGAGGATCTCCCCGGTAAAAAGTCCCAACTAGACTCTAAACCGTTTGGAATAGGGATCCCGTTCGGGGTGTGGGTCCGGGTACCGCTTAAGTCTCTTTTCCTTGGGTCTCAATAAGACTTCAATGAACCTGCGGACACACACTTATTCGGATGATACAAACACATGATTGATGAGTTAAATGAATATATAACACTATGCGTAGCAAGCTAAATAATAAAGCATGTGGCAAAAGGAAATGCTGTCAATAGCACATTATTAGGGTCATGCTTGCGTGCTGTTCTAACCACAGAAGAAACAATTATTTATGGCAGAACACCCTTCAGTTCCTTAAATGGTGTCGGTGATAATATAAATGTAATTAAACAAAGTTATCAACATTCATTTAGAAAGCGCAAATAAACTTAGCATCATTAACACATGTACAGAAAACTATAACGCATAAATGATGTAATTGGATACACAGTTTCATCAATCAAAAGATGTTAGAAACTGAAAATGAAATACTCATAGTGTTCACAGATCAACCACATTAGATCCGAAAGGAATTTAACAAGTATCTGTATTCATATTCAAAAGTGTAATCCCTCTATACAATGCAATATAACTCTTTGAGTCCCAAACAAAATATCCGTACAATCTTCTCAAAGGAAGTTTTTATAGACCAAAACTTGCCCTTTGGGCTTCTTGACTTTTCACCTTCCCAACTGTTGGGCTGCCTTGTGACCTGGATGAAAGCTGTGACCTATGACCTGGCTGGGAGTGCGACCTGCGACCCAGTTGTGAAGTGCGACCTGCGACCTAGTTGCAAAGTGCGACCTGCAACCTACTGTCATCTGATCATGAGAATGTGTGCGTGATCGTGAGGTCAGGGGCATCAACTTGCTTCTCTCTGAGAAAGTTCTGCCACGCACGGTAAACTGCCGCTATTGGAGAAATCAAGGGAACTTCTTCCCTTAATCGATGCAGGCACTCCAAGGCATTTGGAATCAGAGTCTCTCTTTTGAGCGTGACTTGGTTGGCTAACGAGGCCAGTTTGGTGTAGATCAAAACTGGTGTAACAATAAACTTACCCAAGTTCTCCTACGATGCTGTAAGATTAGGAGCGGCAATGGCTTGTTCTGATAGGTTGCAGAAATGTTTGAATCTCCTGATCCACCTGTCCCCATGTCTTCTCCTCGCTCAATGCACCCAGCGATGGAATGTGGTGTAGTGCATGCATTGAGTTGATGCCGCTGATCAAATGCTCGTATGCAGCCATTACCTTTTCTAGGTCCTTGGATAGCTTATCCTTGGACTGCATTTTAATCCAAATCTGGACCTTGGCATCTTGGGTGTGGATCCAGTCTTTCTTGGGCACGTTCTCCGGAGCCTGTGGGTACCGACCTGTCCATTCTATCATTCTTTCTAATGCGGCAGAGGCCTCCCTTAGTTGTTCTCTCCTCTGCTTGGTCTCTGCTTGGGCTCTCAGTAGGGGAGCAACTGTTTGTTTTATAGTAAACATTTCCCCATAAACTTGCCTCATGGTGACCTCCAATACTTCCAACTCTCTTCGGACGGTGAGCAATACTTCGTTAACAGGGGCGATTTTGTCTTGAAGCTGTTGAATCTCCTCCTTTAACGCTGTTTTTTCTTGCTCTGCCCTTGCCTCCCTCTGCTCCGATTCTTGTAACTTATTTTGTAAAGAGAGGATCTCTCTACTCATTCGGTTTACATTTTCCTTCGTGCCTATGGAAAAAGCAGTGCCGGCCGATGCTATCATTACTAGGTTAGTCCTAGTATCCAGGACTATATCCTTCTCTGTTGCAGCTGTGATTGGGGCAGAAGGGTTTCGTGCCAGACATCTCCTTTTCTCCTATCAGATCTTGAAGGAGAACTGATCATACGTGAACCTTGTAAGGTTAAATACTTCTTCTTCTTTCCCTTCATAAGAGCCGGGCTCGGAGAGTGCAAAACGTGTATTGGCTATAGGCACTTCAAGGGGCTGCAGCTTAGTTTGTGATCCTGTGACTGGAGGAGATGTCTCGATATTCTTTGATCTTAGATCCTCCTCTTCTTTTCTTTTCCTTTCTTTCTCTTCTTTCTGAAGCCGTTCTGCTTTTGACTTCTCCTGTTCTTCCTTCTGCTTGTGCTCTGTTTTTGCCGCTGCTTCTTTCTCTGCTTTCTGCTTGCGTTCTACTTCTGCCGCTGCTTCCTATTCTTCTTTCTTCTTGCATTCAGCTTCCACTTGATCTAATTCCCTTTTGTGCTGCCGTTCCGCCTTAGCTTCTGCCTCCTTCTCTTCCTTTCTTATTCGGGCCTCTTCTGCCTGCTTCTTCTTTTGCTCCGCCTTTAGGTTCTTTTTATGCTTTTCTTCATCCTCTTTTGTATTCTTTTGAATTTTGCGCTGAGCTTCAACCTCTTTCTCTTTCTGTTGGGAAGTAGTGTTGTGGCCTGTGCTGGTTCAAGGCCTCTTGGCCTGAGAAGAAGAAGCGCCTCCTAGTTCAAGGATCCTTTCCTCCAACGTGTGCTCATCTGGATCTTCTTGATCGGACCATGCCCCCGGAGGAAGTTCCCTATCTGAATTATACCAGTTTCTTTTCTCATCCTCATATGGGCATTCTGTATGTTGATAGCTCCATTTGAACTTAGCCCGCTTACAGTGATGAGGGACTATCCTGTCTAGGTCATATGTCCGGTGGTCCAATGGCCCTAGGCGAAAACTTCTCATTTCTTCTGCCTCTGCCTCTACCTCTCTGAAATATTTGACCGTGTAGGCACTGATGGTGAGAGGAAGTGCAGGCCACGACTTCTTCTTACCTTTAGTCAGGACCTTAGAGAAACCAGAAGTCATCTGAAAACAAACCTCCTGAAGGAGCATTTTATCTGTAACAAAGCGGGGCATAGTATGGGGAGTCTTGAATGAACCAAAGACTCGAATAAAGGTGTATTGGGCCACAGGGAACCAATGTGCCACCTTGACTAATGTCTCCATGGCTCACCAGGACATGCATGGAGTGTCTTGACCGAACAGTTTCTTGTAGAGTGCTAGGATGAAGACTTGCGAGATTGGCTCTATGTATTTCTTATACCTGGAGCCCAAAACACTTTTGTCTCTATGTGAATTGGGCGCGCCTTCTTTGGATCCCAGTTGTGGGCCCATCCCTCGAAGTGGCACCGGGAACAAACAACATCCAACAAGTAAGAAGCCATATAGAATTCAGAGGAATATCCCTCCTCTGGTGCTAGTGCCAAGATATGTTTGTATGGAGAGATGCCATCAGCATGCTGGCCCAGTTGAAACGAGTACCATGGACGGTGATATAATTCATCAGGGATACCCATGTGCCGCTGAAAGTGGTGGCATCGGGACGATCGTACATCTTGCAAAGCATAGCTCCCACTAGCTTATATACCTTCCTGAGACCCGCCACCAGATATTCTTGATCTTTCTTGACTTTGAACTTTTCGGGCTTTTCCCACCACCCTCTCAGGGTATCTGTTATGGCGACTGCGTGGGTGGTGGCCCATTATTCTATGAAGACCTACTCTCATTCCGGTAGTGCATAGTAAAACTTTGCATCCGAGCCCTTGAGAGTCGCAAATGCTTTACCTTCATGGTCTCGAATTACCCATTTTTTGGGGTCGGTGTTTTGTATGATCCACTCAATGACCTCCGCGCATGGGAATATAGCAGGGTGGGCACCTACATAGTGGAGTCTCGACCTTTTAACTTGTATGTACACTTCCCGGTCGGGGAGGTCCTCTGGAAATTCTGGCCGAGAAAATTCCTGGTATACTTGATACCATCTCATGCTGTCCCCTTTAGCAAATGTACACAAGGTGTCCCTGTAGATTGGGGTTGGGGACATTGGTATATCCATTTCTATGTCTTCTATTTTTGGGCTCTTGTTCTTTCTGTGGGATGCCGGAGGCCCCATGTCGCTCGAGTCTGAAGAAACGGGGACACACTCTAAGTCTGCTTCGAATTCACCTGTCATGTTCATGAAAGAATCCCATGATAAGAAAGATGCCATCATGATAAAATCCCAGGCACAATTTATTAACTTTTCCCAACTGAAAAACACAGGGAAGGGCGAGTTAGCGACTTGCGATTGGGTCGCTGGGTTGCAAACGCCGAGTAGTTCGAGGAAAGTGCGACTCTGCAACTTGCGACCGGGTCGCTGTGTCGCAAGGGTTGCAAACAATAGTCTGGAGGGTGGCTGCGACCTGGCGACTCAGCGACCGGGGTCGCAAGGTCGCAGAGGTCGGGAGTCGCACTAGGGCTGGACGGGTTTTTTCGCATGTGACGTGGTGAATAGATTTCTCTTTAACTTTAAGTAATGCAAGGCTAAGTGGGACATAAAAATAGAGGAGGGGAAGCAGTTTCAAGAGAACAACACATATCAAGGAGGCTGGATGAATTTTGGCTGCAAGATTGTGCAAGGAGGGGGAGTGTTAGGGAAATATGGGCATCTCAAGTCTTAAAGGGTCAAGAGGAGAAATGATGGAAGGTTTTAAAGGCTAAGGTAGAGGTAACACGGCAACAAAGTAAAAAAAAAGGGAAACATCAGGAGGAAACGACAACTTACCCGGGAAAATCGCGCTCCAGTCGGTCTGTCAGAAGCATTTTTTTTCTATCTGCCACATGCACAGAATGCGACCTAGCGACCCTCCTATTTATAAGAGGGTCACACGTGCGAGCCATTAATGAGGTCGCTAGGTCACACGTTTCGTGTTTTTAAGGGAGGTGCGACCTCGCGACCTGGGGTCGCGGGGTCGCGAACTTGAAAAATTTAAGAAATTAGCGACTTAGCGAATTAGCGACTTGAGAGGTCGCGGGGTCGCTAGGTCGCAGATTTGGGGAAAAGGACCATCTTGTGACTCAAATACTCTTAACCTCTACAAATTTTAACTTAGCTTTTTTTTGATGCTCAGGGGGCTCCAAAATTTTAGAGGGTGAATTTTTGGAGGGTGTTGTAGAGGCTACAACAAATGGCGATTCACTGGCAGGGCCCAAAATCTCTACTGATGATTTTCCTTAGTGGGGGGAGGGAGGGGCCTTAGCAGGCTGTTCCTTTCACCCTTAGGTTTCCATGCTTTAGCCTTGCATACCTCGCGAATTTGCTTTGCCTGCTCGCCCGTTTAGGTGCTGGTTGACCGAGTTTTACTGCTGGTTTCTGGACTGGAAGGGTTGGAGCACTCCAGGGATTTGTAGGATCTGGTATGATTGTTTCGTCCTCATTGTGTTGCTCCGCTTCCTGCGAACCTCTCAGCCTCGATGGAGTCACTGCCTAGGAGTCACAGACGTTGCTCTGCTGCCAGCGAGCCTAGTCAGTACCTCGGCGGAGTTGTCGCATCATCTCTCTACGCAGGAAGCCTTTGTCAATCCTTTACCCTTTATTGGTGTGCTATTGCAATTATTTAGGATGTGCTCAAGGAACTTATTTAGATGTGCTCATGGCACTTATTTGAGACAGGCAATTTTTCCTAGGCGGATGAGGGATCTCGACTTATTTTACTTGCAAGAGAGGTTGCTCCTGGTCTGTATGAGGACTCTGGGTTTTCTCAGATATCCTTGCTTCAACCGAAGTTAGCTTGGTTCCCTTCCAATCTAGTTACCATTTTAACGAAATTTCTTTTCACAAACACCCTTTCAAGCATGCTAGGTGAGCTATCTACGCTTAGTATCTCGGATTAGGTCATGTATTACCTTTGGGTGTCCGTCGCAGACAAGCTCTTGCCATATTTTGTGACTCTTAGGAAATACTTATCATCAGCACAGATCCTGGTGCAGTATGCCAAATGCGTGACTTCCACAATGCCTTCCATCTTATTGAAGTTCTTAGAAGGACACCTACAAAATGAGAACTAATAACAGAAAACAATACACTATGGTACAGGGGTGGAGACGACTCTCTTAGGGCTATTAAGTGAAGTAATGCTTGAGGTCATGCCCATTTACCGGGAGGACCTCGATTATTCCCTCTAGGGTTTGCAGTCTGTAAGTATGGTACCCTAGCTTCTCTTTAATCTGGAATGGACCTGTCCAAAGGGCTTGGAATTTGGAATGTTTCCCTTTCTCTTCATGAGATTTATCCCATTTAAGGACCAAGTATCCTACTTCAAAAAATTTACTCCCTGTAGAATTTTTATCAAACCATCTCTTAATTCGACTTTGGTGGATGGTGAACTTTTCTCGGGTTTTTTGCCTTTCCTCCTCCAGTTTAAGTAATATGTCTATTCGGGCTTGCAAGGTGGGGCATGGGGTACCGTGGATTTCTTGGGACAACTCGAGGGCAGGGAGAGATAGGTGGGGAGGGAGGAAGACCTCTTTTCCATATACAAGAAAATACAGGGAGGTGCTAAGTGCGGATTTTGGTGTGACCCGGTCAGCCCAAAGGGCGTTATTCCAGTTTCACTGGTGGGACAACAGAGTCTTTTTGATGATGCAGATAAGGTTTTTATTAGTCGACTCGGCTAACCCGTTACCTTGGGGGTAATAATTTGTAGAGTGTTTAAGTACAATACCATTTTCCAAAGCAAAATCATACAACTTGAAAGACAAAAAATAAGTTGCATTGTAAAAAACAAGGGAAGTTGGAACGCCAAACCTGGTTATGACATAATGAGTGACAAACTCTATTACCTCTTGATCGTTGATTTGGCATAATGGTATCGCTTCAACCCACCTGGTGAAATAGTCAGTAGCAGTGAGAATGTACTAGTGTTGCTTGGAGGAGTGCGGTAAGATTTCTCCGATCACGTCCAACCCCCATTGTTAGAAAGGTTCCTCTACTGCCACCGACTGTAATGGAGTGGCTGGCCTTGTTTCACTATTGGCGAATTTCTGACATTGGGTACACTTTCGAACATATGCGTGAGCATCCTTGAAAATGGTTGGCCAATAGTAGCCTGCGCGCATTATTTTGTGGGCAGTGGTATCACCTGCAAAATGTCCTCCGGCTGGCCCATCGTGTAGTTCGGCCAGGACGATCTGTGCTTCATCATGTTCCAGGCACCGTAGTAGAACTCCATTGTAATGTTTCCTGAAAATTTTTCCTTGTATTAATTGGTAGGATGTAGCCTTAAGCCTTATTGCGCGTTTCTGCCGAGTAGTCAAAACAGGATCCATTACGCCATGGGCCAAATAATCCAAAATGTCGGAGTACCAAGAAAGGTTTCTCTACTGTGGTGCATGGTCACTCTGATACATGTCGATTTCTTGCTCCCAGCATTCTTCTTCAACCCCGTGTGAGCTTGAAGCCTCCGCGTCCATTTGGCAGAGTCCTTGTCCTTTGATAGTGTGTGCCGGTTTGAACTCTAGGTCATACTCTTGGAGACATGCCATCCAGTTTCTTCGTCTCTCGCCCAGCTCTTGCTGCACGAAAAGTGAACGAACAGCTGGGTGGGGGACGAAAACTGTGACATGGTTTTTCAAGATGTATGGCCGGAAATGCTTGACTGATTTGTATACTGCGTAAGCCTGCTTGTCAATCTCGGGGGAATTCAGTTCAGCGCCATGCAGCCCAGTACTCATGAATGATATGGGTCGTTCATCATTATTAGCATCTTTCTGTGTGAGAACAGCTGCAAGTGATGAATCCGAGGCGAAGGTATAAAAGATGAAACCTTTGCTGAAGTCTGGACTTTGGAGAGATGGCGCTTCTTCTATGGCCTGCTTGATTTTATTGAAAGCTTCTTTCTCAGGTGGATTCCATTTGAAAATCACATTATTCTTGATCATCCCCTGCAAAGACCTGACTATTTGGGCAAAATCTGATATGAATTTCTGTACAAAGTTGATTTTCCCAAGGAAAGATTGCATGGCCTTTTTTGCTACTGGGAGGTGGAATCTGGGCGATGACCTTCGCCTGCTCGGGATCTACAACAATGCCATGCTTGGTTATGATGTGGCCCAGAAAATTCCCCTCTAACATGGTGACAACACTTTTCTTTGGGTTGAGTGAGATCCCATACTTCCTGCATCTTTCAAAAATTTTCCTGAGGTGGCGTAAGTGATCACCCCTGTGTTTTGAAAACACGGTGACATCGTCCAAATATATCACCACGCTTTGTCCTATTAGACCATGAAAATCTATATCCATGGCTCGTTGGAAAGTTTCCCCAGCATTTATCAATCCAAAGGGCATGCGCCTGAAAGCGAACGTTCCCCACTTAGTCCAGAACGTAGTTTTTAATCTATCGGGTTCAGCTACTAGCACTTGGTTATACCCCGAAAACCCATCCAACAAGGAGAACATTTCGGACCCAGATACGACTTGCAAGATCTGTTCCATAGGGGGCACCGGGTAGTTATCTTTGTCTGAGGCCATGTTCAGATTTCAAAAATCCACGCACAAACGGATCTCACCGGATTTTTTCCGTACCGGGACCAGATTTGATACCCAAGTGGAGTGTCGAACTTTGAATATGATGCGCGCATCCAACAACTTCTTAAGTTCTTTATGAATCATTGGTTCTAGTGTAGGATGCACTTTTCTTAGCTTCTGCTGGAAATGTTTGACTCCTTCCTTCATAGGGATCATATTTTGAATAATCCGAGTGTCATACGTACGCAGTTCATCATATGTCCAAGCGAAAACGTCTCGGTATTTCCGGAATAGTTGGGTGAAAGCTTGCTTCTCCTGATCGGAACAATATTTTCCGAGGTTGATGAACCTTGGTTCCTCATCTGTTCCCAAGTTTATCTGTCGATGTGCCAGAGTGGAACTTTGTACTTTAGTATTGGGGGGCCTGCGGAAACGGTTCTGTAGATCAAATAGTTTTTCAAGCGACACTATTCCCTTGGGCATGGGATTTTCATTGCATTTCTCCTTTTCTTCCTTCAAGCCTTGGTCATGGTCCGTTTCTTCTATCACTGCGTCTTTGAATACCTCGGTGCTGAGCATGAATTCAAGTATCTGCTAGTCATCATAAAAAACACGTAAATTAGTAATTTTATCTGGCACAGATGGTTTATACACTATTTCAATAGAAAAACCATCTCTTAAAGGGGTAAACCTAGCAGCAGCATTAGCTAGAGTATCAGTTGCCGCATTATGCATTCTAAGCATAGATTTAATACCAAATGCATCGAAAGCAGAAATCAAACGCCATACCTCTTGTTGGTAAGCTTTTAAGTGTGGAGACAAGCAATGGATGGTATTACGTACCTGGCGAGTGATGATCTCAGAATCTCCGATAACCTTTAAGCATCTTACCTTTAGGTCCAATGCCTTTCCGAGTCTGAGGAATAAGGCCTCATATTTGGCGGTATTGTTGGTGCACTAGAATTCTAGCCGGCATGAAATCAAAAACTTGTTCTTTTGGGGGTCTAACAGGATGCAGCCCGTGCCAGCTCCGTCATGCATCTTGGAACCGTCATAATACAAGGTCCATACATCATCTTCTGGTTTCTCCGGAGCCGTGGGTTGGGGAGGGATTTCAAATTGGTTTATGATGGGAACATCTTGGTCTTCAGTGATGAGTGTCAGCTTCGATTGGACTTCTGGGCTCACTGGGGACTGAGGGGGGTGATAACATCCGAAGATGGCCTCTCAGAAACACACGCCGAGCTCTTCTTGGGAAAAACTGTCAAGTTCATTGGTAGCGTCCAAGTCAGTCACAGTATGTTTCATATAAGGTTCACTTTCAACTCTGATTTGGTTGTTTCAACCTTTGTAGGGGAGCCATAGGTGAGACCAATCGGTAGCACAGTACCCTTGTAGCTTGCTGGACCAGTCCCTGCTTAGCAGGAGACCATAGGCTTCCAGGATGTCTACGACTACTATGTCTATACACTGGTGGACTCTGGAGTCGGAGGACAGGTGGATGATGAAATCATTTAGTTCCCCTACAGCGGGTACTTGTGATCTGTCAAGCTAAATAATCCTAGCATCAGTTTTCTTCGGGTGAATGTTCAACTTTTTACAAATAGACAGAGGCATGACATTTGTGGATGCGCCGGAGTCAACCAGGCAGTTATGGACGTTGAAGTTAAAAATTTCAAAAGACAGGAGAAAAGGGGGAGTAGATCCCCTAGAGTTCGCATTTACGGCGTTTACAATATATTGGAAGCTCGGACTAGCTTGGGAAGATGTGTTGCTTATAGGTTTGGTAGTCGAGGTGTTGGCGAAGGCTTTGAGAATAATCTCTCGTTGGTTGGTGATGCGGGCAAGATAATAAAGGGAGATGTTGGCTCTAGTTTTCTTCATGTCTTCAACAATGTTGTAACTAGAGTCAGAGTGTGGACTAGTCTTGGTGGGGGTTTTGGGTGACCCTTTCGGTAGCTTGCTCTTTTGGTTTACTTAGGTGTTGTTGGGAGTGGACTTCTCAGGAATAACAGCTTGGTGTTCATTCCCTGGGGGTAAAATTTTCCTTAAGAAAGCCCTCTTCTTCTCTTCGAAGGATTGTTTAGGAACCGGTCCTTGCTTCTTAGGCTATATTTTCGTACGGGCTTGGCTTTAGGGTCATCGGCCATGTTGATGCCAATGATGGTATGAGTGCTTTCCCTGCGGATCACATCAAACACAAGGACGGTAGATCCTGGTTCTTCATTAGGGGGCAGATCTTCTTCATCGTTAAAGACATCATCCTCTCCTACATCCCCTGGGGTTTGATCATATAGGAGTTGATTTAGTACCGCAGTCATGCTACCAATCCATTGGGGGCATGTCTTCTTAGAGTGGGCGGCCTGGTGGAAAGAACAAAAATTATCTTTTCCGATTTCTTCCACGTTGAGAACAGTGTTTGTGTTTGATGGAGGCCGGCTGGTTGTAGGGGTATTCTTTCTGAAAAAGGGCTTTTGCGTCTTGGTGCCAGAAGCGAATTCAATGCCCTTTCTCTTTAGATCAGAGACATCATTGGTTAATAGCTTAAGGGTCTTTGCTATACTCTCGAAGTCAAAAGTATCTTTGTCCTTATCAGAATTTTTGAGTGTGGACGACTGATTCCTCTTCGAGGTGGGTTTGTGATCGTTTTGTCCTTCATGGTCGATGACCCCTATGGATAGCATGTCATTTTCTATGTCCAGTGCAGCTACGTAATTTTCCGCAAGGGTAGCCCTAGCGTCGCATTTTACGAAAACGACAATGTCTCTGGGAAGAGCCTTTGTGTAATAGTATATGGTGATGGAGTCATCCAATTCCAAGTTGGGGGGAAACTTGTTCAATATGGTGGAAAAACGCTGATTAAAATCTATGACCTTCTCTTTCTTTTGGCATTTGACGGTACTTAACTCCGTGAGGAGCATAGAGGGGGTCTTGTCCTCTGAAAACTTCTGTAAGAAAATGTGACGGAATTGGTCCCATGATGTTATAGAGGCACTCGGGAGAGAGCGATACCAGGTGGCCGCTTTGTTCTCAAGAGTGTGGGGAAAAAAACGGCAGGCGACATCATCCATTTGAACTTTCATAATTTGTAGCGAAAGGTAGAAGTTACTTATGTGGTCTTCGACCAGCATGCCTTTCTCAGGGTCAAACTTGGGGAGGTGCTTCTCAGGGTGCCTAGGCATGTCATGGAGGGGACCCAGGAGATATAATGGGGATTGGGACATCCAAGCAAGCGGTTGCACCCAACTGGTATGCTCGTGGTGCCTGATTTCAGATTCAGATTCACTTTCCGCACCTAATGCGGATGCTTCCCCTTCATGGTGAGAGTGCTTGTCTTGATGTCCCTTGCGGTTGGCCATATTTCTAAGATATCTCCAATTGTAGATAGGGGCCCTATTTTGGTTTTGACGACGGTGGGCGGCATGGTGACCTTGGCCATGGCCTCTATCTCCCTGACCACTATTCCCTCGGCCCCTATTTCCCTCACTTCCCGTTGGGGGACGGTGGACCTGATTGTTGTTATTCTGGGTCTGGTTAGGCTGAGGGTCGGGGTGGGGTTCATTCACGTCGTGAAATTCTTCTTCAGCTCCTTGGGGCTCTAAAATAGGTTCGTTATTTTGAACAGCTGATGCGAGATCTTCAACCATCAAATTTACCAACTGAGGCAGGGAATTTACAAGGGCACCGTTGTGAGTGAGGTTAGCAGCAGGGGTCCTAGTATGGGTCAGGAAACTCATGACTGGAGTGAATTGTAAATCCCTGATGAGGTTACGGGCAACCGGGCGCAGAACTCTCAACTGCTCCCTGGTAACTCGTAGTAAAGAGCTTCCTCCCCTTGGACATATTCCAGAGGGGGAGGAACAGTGTCATCATTTATGGCCTCCCCTTGGGGAGTTTGTGACGGAATATTATTATTGTGTTGGGAGGCTTCCATTCAGCCCTCCTTCTAGCACCAATTCTGTTGACGGGAAAATATGTTCGGCCAACAGTAGGGGATCTCCCCGATAAAAAGTCCCAACTAGACTCTAAACCGTTTGGAATAGGGATTCCGTCTGGGGTGTGGGTCCGGCTACCGCTTAAGTATCTTTTCCTTGGGTCTCAATAAGACTTCAACGAACCTGCGGACACACACTTATTCGGATGATACAAACACATGATTGATGAGTTAAATGAATATATAACACTATGCGTAGCAAGATAAATAATAAAGCATGTGGCCAAAGGAAATGCTGTCAATAGCACATCATTAGGGTCATGCTTGCGTGTTGTTCTAACCACAGAAGAAACAATTCTTTATGGCAGAACACCCTTCACTTCCTTAAATGGTGTCGGTGATAATATAAATGTCAGTAAAAAAAGTTATCAACATTCATTTAGAAAGCGCAAATAAACTTAGCATCATTAACACATGTACAGAAAACTATAACGCATAAATGATGTAATTGGATACACAGTTTCATCAATCAAAAGATGTTAGAAACTGAAAACGAAATACTCATAGTGTTCACACATCAAACCAAATCAGATCCAAAAGGAATTTAACAAGTATCTGTATTCATATTCAAAAGTATAATCCCTTTATACAATTCACTATAACTCTTTGAGTCCCTAACAAAAGATCCGTACAATCTTCCCGAAGGAAGTTTTTATAGACCAAAACTTTCCCTTTGGGCTTCCTGACTTTTCGCCTTCCCAACTATTGGGCTGCCTTACGACCTGGATGAAAGCTGCGACCTGCGACTTGGCTGGGAGTGCGACCTGGGACCCAGTTGTGAAGTGCGACCTGTGACCTAGTTGCAAAGTACGACCTGCGACCTACTGTCATCTGATCATGAGAATGTGCATGTGATCGTGAGGTCAGGGGAATCAACTTGCTGCTCTCTGAGAAAGTTCTGCCACGCACGGTAATCTGCCACTATTGGAGAAATCAAGGGAAATTATTCCCTTAACCGATGCAGGCACTCCAAGGCATTTGGAATCAGAGTCTCTCTTTTGAGCGTGACTTGGTTGGCTAACGAGGCCAGTTTGGTGTAGATCCAAACTGGTGTAACAATAAACTTACCCAAGTTCTCCTGCGATGCTGCAAGATCAAGAGTGGCAGTGACCTGTCAGATAGGTTGCAGAAATGTTTGAATCTCCTGATCCACCTATCCCCATGTCTTATCCTCGCTCAATGCAACCAGTGATGGAATGTGGTGTAGTGCATGCATTGAGTCAATGCCGTTGATCAAATGCTTGTATGCGGCCATTACCTTTTTTAGGTCCTTGGATATCTTATCCTTGGACTACATTTTAATCCGAATCTAGACCTTGGCATCTTGGGTGTGGATCCAGTCTTTCTTGGGCACGTTCTCCAGAGCCTGTGGGTATCAACCTATCCATTCTATCATTCTGTCCAACATGGCGGAGGCCTCCCTCAGTTGTTCGCTCCTCTGCTTGGTCTCTGCTTGGGCTCTCAGTAGGGGAGAACCTGTTTGTTTTATAGTGAAAATTTCCCCATAAACTTGCCTCATGGTGACCTCCAATACTTCCAACTCTCTTCGGACGGTGAGCAGTAATTCATTAACAGGGGTGATTTTGTCTTGAAGCTGTTGAATCTCCTCCTTTAACGCTGTTTTTTCTTGCTCTTCCCTTGCCTCCCTTTGCTCTGATTCTTGTAGCTTATTTTGTAAAGAGACGATCTCTCTACTCATTCAGTTTACATTTTCCTCCGTGGTTGCGGCAAAAGCAGTGTCGGTTGATGCTATCATTACTGGGTTAGTCCTAGTATCCAGGACTATATCTTTCCTTGTTGCGGCTATGATTGGGGCAGAAGGGTTTCATGCCAGACATCTCCTTTTCTCTTGTTGGATCTTGAAGTAGAACTGATCATATGTGAGCCTTGTAAGGTTAAATACTTCTTCTTCTTGCCCTTCGTAAGAGCCCGGCTCGGAGAGTGAAAAAATTGTATTGACTACAGGCACTTCGAGGGGCTGCAGCTCAGTTTTTGATCCTGTGACTGGAGGATATGTCTCGATATTCTTTGATCTTCGATCCTCCTCTTATTTTCTTTTCCTTTCTTTCTCTTCTTTCTGAAGCCATTCTGCTTCCGCCTTCTCCTGTTATTCCTTCTGCTTGCGCTTTGTTTCTGCCGCTGCTTCTTGCTCTACTTTCTGCTTGCGTTCTGCTTCTGCCAATGCTTCCTGTTCTTCTTTCTTCTTGCGTTCAACTTCCACTTGATCTAATTCCCTTTTGAGTTGCCATTTCGCCTCAGCTTCTGCCTCCTTCTCTTCCTTTCTTCTTCGAGCTTCTTCTGATTTCTTATTCTTTTGCTCTACCTTCAGGTTCTTTTTACGCTTTTCTTCATCCTCTTTTTTCTTCTTTTCAGTTTCATGCTGAGCTTCGGCCTCTTGCTCTTTCTGTTAGGAAGTAGTGTTGTGGCCTGTGCTGGTTCGAGGCCTCTTGGCTTGAGAAGAACACGGATCCTTTCCTCCAACTTGTGATCATATGGATCTTCCTGATCGGACCATGCCCCCAGAGGAAGTTCACTATCTGCATTATACCAGTTTCTTTTCTCATCCTCATATGGGCAATCCGTATGTTGATAGCTCCATTTGAACTTAGCCCGCTTACAGTGATCAGGGACTATCTTGTCTGGGTCATATGTCCGGTGGTCCAATGGCCCTAGGCGAAAACTTCTCATTTATTTTGCCTCTGCCTCTACCTCTCCGAAATCTTTGACTGTGTAGGCACCAATGGTGAGAGGCAGTGCAGGCCACAACTTCTTCTTACCTTTAGTCAGGACCTTGATGAAACCAGAAGTCATCTGAAAACAAACCTCCTGAAGGAGCATTTTATCTGTAACAAATAGGGGCATAGCATGGGGAGTCTTGAATAAACCAAAGACTCAGATAAAGGTGTATTCGGCTAGAGGGAACCAATGTGCCACCTTGAATAACGTCTCCATGGCTCACCAGGACATGCATGGAGTGTCTTGACTGAACAATTTCCTGTAGAGTGCCTGGATGAAGACTTGCGAGAGTGGCTCTATTTCTTGCTTATACCTAGAGTCCCAAAACACTTTTGTCTCTATGTGAATTGGGCGCGCCTTCTCTGGATCCCAGTTGTGGGCCCATCCCTCGAAGTGGCACTGGGAACAAACAACATCCAACAAGTAAGAAGCCATGTAGAATTCAGAGGAATATCCCTCCTCCGGTGCTAGTGCCGAGGATATGTTTGTCTGGAGAGATGCCATCAACGTGCTGGCCCAGTTGAAACGAGTACTGTGGACGGTGATATAATTCATCAGGGATATCCATGTGTCGCTGAACGTGGTGGCATCGGGACGACCGTACATCCTGCAAAGCATAGCTACCACCAGCTTATATACCTTCCTGAGACCTGCCACCGGATATTCTTGATCTTTCTTGACTTTGAACTTTTCGAGCTACTCCCACCACCCTATCAGGGTATTTGTTGTGGCGACTGCGTGGGTGGTAGCCCATTCTTATGTGAAGACCTGCTCTTGTTCCGGCAATGCGTAGTAAAACTCAGCATTCGAGCCCTTGAGAGTCGCAAATGCTTTACCTTCATGGTCTCGAATTACCCATTTTTTAGGGTCGGTGTTTTGTATGATCCACTCAATGACCTTCGCGCACGGGAATATAGCAGGGTGTGCACCTGCATAGTGGAGCTTCAAACTTTTAACTTGTATGTACACTTCTCGGTCGGGGAGGTCCTCTGGAAATTTTGGCCGAGCAAATTCCTGCTATACTTGATACCATCTCATGCTGTCCCCTTTAGCAAATGTACACAAGGTGTCCCTGTAGATTGAGGGCGGGGACATTGGTATATCCATTTCTATGTCTTATATTTCTGGGCTCTTGTTCTTTTTGCGGGCCACCGGAGGTCCCATGTCGCTCAAGTCTGAAGAAATGGGGACACACTCTAAGTCTGCTTCGAATTCACCTGTCATGTTCATGAAAGAATCCAACTAGGAATAGAAAGATGCCATCATGATAAAAGCCTAGACACAATTTATTAACTTTTCCCAACTAAAAACACAGGGAGGGGTGAGTTAGCGACCTGCGACTGGGTCGCTGGGTCGCAAGGGTCGCGTGGCTTAAGTTTTAGGGAGGAAGCAACCTCGCGACCTCGCGACCTTGCGACCAGGTCGCGGGGTCGCAAACACTAGGCAGTTCAAGGAAAGTGCGACTCTGCGACTTGTGACCGGGTCGCTGGGTCGCAAGGGTCACAAAAAACAGTTTGGAGGGCGGCTGCGACTTGGCGACTCAGCGACCGGGGTCGCAGGGTCGCAAGGTCGCAGAGGTCAGGAGTCGCACTAGGGCTGGCCGGGTTTTTTTGTGCGCGACGTGGTGAATAGATTTCTCTTTAACTTTAAATAATGCAAGGCTAAGTGGAACATCAAAACGGATATGATGAAAGGCATCGAGGGTTTGTAGGAATAAATAAGTGAGATGGATTGGGGTTTTGAAGAAACGTAGATGGATATGTCATGTCAACAGGTCATGACCGTTAATCATGAGGAAGTCTATTGTGGACCATTATGAAACATAATGCAGATGATGTGGTTGATTTGGATATGATGAAAGTCCCAATCATGGTTAACTATGGTAGTGCTCTAAATACTTTTAGAGTCAGAGTGAAGTACTCATAATAAATTTCATTTCACACTTTTTGAATAAAAATATATTATTGTCATTTCATATTTCTTGAAAGAAACACTGCATATTCCTATACATTTATTATATTATATTATTTTTATATAGTATATTAATTACATGTTATTATACAATTTTAATAATATAAATTTTAATTAATATAATATAATATAATTAAGAATTTATAGATTTATATTTATATTTTATTTTAAGTTATTTAAGTACAAAGGACAAATGCATTAGTTGTTCAATTATAATGATTTTTTCTTGAAAAGTTCATTCTTATTTATAGTTACATCAATACAATTTTTTTATTAATTTTATTTTGGTACAACTTTTGAATTGAATTTAATTATGGTTACATGGATTGTGGTGCAAAAAGTAAATTGAAAATTCATAAATATTATTTTATTATTTCCTTAGGAGGCCCATTTTAGACCGAGCTACAGAATGTGGAATCAGCTATAGAATGGAATATGACTGTGGAATGGAATGTAAGCTGCAAAACGAAATGTTATTGTAGTTTAGAATGTAGTTCTATACTACTTCTTATTACTCTTTAGAAAAGAAAGGAAACAAGAGTTTTCTTTTGAATTTTTAGAAATAGAATGGAAAATATAGGATGTCAGAATTTTTGATTTTCATCCTATATTTTCTGTATAAGGATGCCAGTTATTGATTGGTTTTCATACTTATACAATTTATTTATTATTATTATTATTATTATTATTATTTTAGATAAATAGATAGATAGAAAAAAAAGCTAAGTCAGGGAAGAAGAAGGATTCTTCTTTACTAACTTCATATAAGTATTATCTTGAATTTTTTTGATAAACTCTTCTCTTGAAATTGGCTTATGATAGACTTTTAATCGATGTCCATTCACAAGAAGATGTACTTTTCTTCATCAATGGTCCTTATCCTGACTGCTCCATTGTCAAAGACATTTTCAATCTCATAAGGCCCAAGCCAACGAGTCTGAAACTTTCCTTGAAAGTCTTTGAACTTTGAATTGAACAAAAGTGCCCAATCCCCTTCTCAAAAATTTTTCTCCTTGATATATTTATCATGCCATTTGGACCTTTGCTGCTGGACTATACTGGTTCTTTGAACTGCATCTTGCCTAATTTCATCAAGCTGATTAAGTTGCTCAAATCTATGCTTCTGAGCTTCTAATAAATCAAGTCCCAATTGGACTTCCATCTTGAAGGTTTGAATATGAAATTATATAGGAAACAAGACTTGCTTCCCATAAACAAGTTCAGAGGGAGTATGTCTTGTTGTATTCCTCCATGTGGTCTGTAGGCCCATAAGGCTTCGAGAAGCCTTTCAGCCCAATCTCTTCTGTGGAGATGTACAGTTTTAGTGAGAATTCTTTCAATCACCTTATTGGTGGATTCTACTTGACCATTTGCTTGTGGATGATAAGGAGTAGATTTTCTGTGCATGCTCTTGTAATATGCCACAAGCTATTTCACCAAATTGGATGTAAAATGGGATCCCTGATCTATCACAATGTCTCTTGGAACACCAAAGTGAGTGAATATATCCTCAAAAATAAATTTAACAACAAAAGTTCATTAGCTAAAGGTAGTGCTTTAGCTTCTACCCATTTAGTGACATAATCAGTACATACCAGAATATATTTCTTTTGATTAGATGGTGGATTGATTGGTCCAACAAAATCCAAGGCCCATTTTCAAATAGTTCGATGAGTACCTGAGGTTGTAATGGAATTTCATCTGAAGGAACAAGTTTCCCCATTCTTTGGCAGCTGTCACACCTTTTGACATATTCTTTGGTATCTCTAAAGATGAATGGCCAATAATATCCTAAATGAAGGATTTTATAGGCTTTCCTCTTGTTAGCAAAGTGTCCACTACAAGGTTCATCATGACATGCCTTAAGAATTTCAGGCATTTCATCTTCTCGAACACATCTTCTGATAATGAGATCTGGACCTATTTTATACAGTTCATTAGTAATCCATGAATAATTTTCACTTATTTGAATAATTATTCTTTTCTCTCTAGGAAACAATGGTGAAGGTAATTTTCCTGTGACTAAGTAATTAGCAATATCTGAAAACAATGAGTTTTAGTAGTTATTGCAAAAAGATATTCATCAGGAAACTTATCCTCAACTGGAATATCATTTTTGATATTTTGAATTCTAGATAAGAAATCAACAATTGTATTTTGTTTTCTAGGTCGGTCTAGAATGGTGATATTGAACTCTTGTAAGAGTAATAACCATATTGTAACTTTTACATTAGTAATATATTTATTCATTAAGTATCTAATTGCTGAGTGATTGGCGTGAAAAAATGTTTCATAGCATGTAATATAATGTCTAAATTTGTTGATAACATGAACAACGACTAAGAATTATTTTTAGTTACAATTTAATTTAACTTAGGGAGAGTCAAATTCTTGCTTGTGTAATAGATGGCATACGGGATCAAATATTTTTGTCCTAATACAACTCCCAGAGCTGTATCTGAAGCATCTGTTGAAATATGAATAGGTAGTTCCCAATTTGGACCTCTTAAGATGGGTGCTTCAAAAATTCTTGTTTTTAAAGTTTCAAATGCCAATTGGAAATCAGGATTCCAACTGAATTCACAATATTTGGCAAGTAACTTGAAGAGTGGGGATGCTATTTTAGTGAATTTTTCTATAAACCTTCTATAATACCCTGTGAATCCTAGAAAACTGATGTGCTTTTGGCTTCCGATATCGACAAGAAATTACAGTGCAGAACCCTTCACCCACATCTGCGAATGGAAGAGGCACTCCCCCTCCTCTGGATCCTTGGGATCCTCCCTCTGGAGCTTGGTGGTGGCAACAATGGCACTGGGGTCCACATAAATGATCTACTTCCCTTTGTCATCTCCCTTGTCTGGTTCTGGCTCAGGATCAGAACATGCATCTGATTCGGGTGCCTTCAGTTCGGCTACCAGTGACTATTTGGCCCAACAATCATTTGTGGTGTGAGTGGGGCTATTATGAAATTCACACCATTTCCCCGTGTCCTTCTTTGGATTTGTGGTGGTGTTATGAGTCACCCTACTTTGGCTCTACCCCCTGTTCTGTGGTTAAGGGTTGTCTTTCCTTGGCTTTGGATTCGTGAATCCAAAATCTCGCTTCTTCTGCTTAAATTTCTGCTCGACTTGGCGGCATAGAGATATGCCGTGCCAAGCGAGGTAATGTCGAGGAACTCAATTTCCTCCTGAATGTGCCTATGCAGACAACTATGGTACTTGAGCATCAAATGTCTCTCCGAATCTTTAATACCCAACTTTGTGTGCAGGCCATGGAACAAATTCGTCAGTTCGTGCACATCTTGATCCCTTTGCTGCCGCGGCGTGGTCCATTGGATGTACTTGTCCTCATAGCTCCCCACGGGGTAATATTGTTCCTTGATGCCATCTTGGAACAAATTCCAAGTGGGTGGGGCCGAGAACAGAGAGGGTTCCCTCTCGTTTGTTTACTCACAATAGGTTTCCCACCAGTCTTTGACATGGGGGGCAGCTTTGAGGAGTGAAAAAATAATATTTTCTCGGTCAGAGAAATCATGGACTGAGAAATACCCTTCTATCAAATTTAACCATCTATCTACAACATTTGCATCTATTTGGCCTTCAAATACAAGAATGTAAAATTTTACATGTACCTTGAAGGGAGTGGCGCCTCCAGAGTGGTTTTTATTTATTTATTTATTTTATTTTATATTTTATATTTTATTTTATTTTATTTTATATTTTATATTTTTTATATTTTTATATTTTATTTTTAATTTTTTAATTTTTTTAATTTTAATTAATTAATTATTATTATTTTTTATTTATTTTTTTCTGAATAAAACATCATCAATCATTTGATATTGCTTTTCTTTCATTCTCAAAGCTATTTTCTTTTTATAACTGAGTTGCATAGGGGCATATCCATTTTTTAAATAAAAAATGAGATCAACATATTGAGATTTAGTATCGTTGAGGGTTACTTGAGATATTTGAATGTTATTGTTAGCACCTAATTTGAACCTTAGGCTGAAGGAAGGAAAATTAAGGTAACCTTTAAACCATTCTCAGCCTTGTAGCTAGCCCTACAAGGTCAGGAGAGGGCTCTCTCCGGGAAAAATATTCAATGAAGTATAACAATAAACTAATATTAGGCTAGGTATAATGATGGGAAATGTTTTTTATAAATTTCAGGGTTGTATGGAAAAGATGGGGCAGTTTGAATCTGGGAAATTAACTCAGAGATACAGGGTATTTCATGGGGCAAGGTAGGCATGAATTTTAACAGTTTAAATTAAATAAAGGTGAAATGGTAAAGACTGGTGAGGAGCTGAAAAGGGCATAGAATATGGATCCTTTTCAGACAGAAGAAAAAATCAAATGTCGAATGATTCCCCAATGTAGAGTATTACAAAATGAATTCTACCTATCTATCTTGAAAACATTCAACCAGAAATGTGAATGAATGAAATGACAGACATTACAATTAACATATGAAAACGAAGGAAAGAACAATGTCAAAATTCATACCACAAGGATCCCACAAATCAGAGCTGCATATCTTTATTAATCCCTTATCAAACTGTTACAAATGGAGCGCAGAGCGTCCTGAGTGTTTTCCCAATTATTCCACACTATATTCCCCTTACTGACTAAGAAATTACATTAAATATACAGATTTTGAGGGAAGTAGATCCACAGAAAGATGGGTTGTTTTACCATCTCATAACTGAAATCCGATCATAGAAAGAAAACCAACAATTGGCTCCTGAAAATAAGGGCAACAATACAATTTGAACATGCTGAGGATTTGCTATTACATCCAACAAATGAGAAGAAGAAACTTGTAGAACCAATCCCCTTTAAATCGTTGCAGAAGAAACTATGATGATTCTATATTTGTATTTAGTTCTCGGCCTTTGACTGTTTCTCTCTGTTTTGATAATTTCCTTTATACCGAGAAATGCCTTTGAAACAAATAAAATTGAAAATTTGCCTTTAATGAAGAAAATCCAATTTTTGGGTGAAAAAGGACAAAAGGAAAGGATGGTGGGCCCAAGTGATCGCAAATCAGAATCGGAAGAGGGGAGGGGAGCGACGCGATTTGAAACATATGGAAATCGCCGATTGCGATTGAGCGATTGGGAGGGAATTGCAATCGGAATCGGAAGAGAGGAAGGGGTGTATTGACATAATTGAAAAGTTGCGACGTGATGGAGCGGACGCGATAGGGAAATACAATAAAGTGATGAAAATAAGTGAGGTCTGATGGTGCAGAGGAGCGATGCAATAGTGTAAAAGCCGACGCGATGAGAAATGGGAGGAAGCCCTTTAAACAAATAAAAACCAGCTTTACGCCTTTACAAAGGGAAAAATTAATTTTTGATTGAAAGGCGGAAGGTTTTGGTGGGACCGGGCCAATCAGAATTGGGAGTCGGAGGGTGGAGCGAAGCAATAAGTTTAAGGACCGCTGGGAGATTTGGGATGCGATGAATTGCAATCAGAAATCGGGAGGGGGCAGAGCGGTAGCAAAGTGCCGATTGCGATCGGCGATGAGCGGTTAATCAAAATTGCAAATCGGGGGATGAGCGGGGCGGAGGTAAAGCACTTGCGGAAAATGCCAATGCGATGGAGAGGGCCGATGCGATGAAAACTTATGAAATTTTTTAAAATTAATCTTTCGCCTTTTACAAAGGGAACAACCCCTTTTGGTTTGAAAAGGGCGGAAGGCTTTTATGTGGGGCCCGGGGGGTCAATCACAATCATAAATCGGGGGATAAGCGGTGCAGGGGTAAAGTGTGATGAGAAAAGTGCCGATTACAATTTGTGATGCATCGGCGGGAGTAAATCGGGACAGGGTCAATCGGGGATACTCCATTGGAAGTTTGCGATCAATCGAAGTTGTTTGATCGGCGATCAATCAATCCGCAATTGCAATCGGCAATAAGTCAATCGAAGGGGGTCAATCGGGACCGATGGACTTAAGTAATGCAATTATGCAATCGGGTAAGGGGAAAAAGGGGTTTTTCAATGAAAAATTGAAAATTATATGGAAATAAGTCTAAGGGACAAATGGGAAAAGGGGTTGGGTTAGGATATAGGGGACCTTTATTCACTTAGGCATAATTTTCGATCCAGGAGTCAGTTTTGAGAGCATAATATACCGTTGGAAAGCTATTTCTGGGCTCTTTCTGATGGACATACTTAGAACATGATTCTGCACTGAAAATACTATGGAAAACATCTTTTAAGAGCAGGGTGGTGGCTTTGTGGAGATAACAACTTTTGAAGTGCAAGTTATTACATATGAAGACATAAAATTACATAAAAGATGGAAATAAAAGCAAAGTATAATGTTTTCACCTCAAAACATGTTTTGAGGTGAAAATTACTTCAAGCTAATCAGAACATTTCTTTGATCTTCCCAGAGATTGTGCCTTTGAGTTTATTTGACTTCCTCATGTCCTTGCTGATATTTATTGACACTTGACTCATTAGTTTGACCATGATGAGACCCTAGAACCTAATGAGACCAATCCTATGACCTATTGACATGAATTACAGAGTGAAAGTGACTCATGACTGAAGACCATAGAGAGGGGAATCAACAAGTTTCACATGAGGGAAAACTGATATAAAGACCACTACCATCAATGAATCCATGACCTAATGGAATGATGAAAATTTATGGTATGGGACTCCTAATATGTAAATGAAAAAGAGTAGATTTGATCACTGATGGCAGTATGACAAGACTGACACTAACAATCATGACTTGAATGTTCTTCTTCTGGTAAGTTGGATGATCTTGTTAACATTCTGAAAAAACCTTGACCTCTAACAATTTTAGCTGGTCTAATTTAAACATCATATTCTTGTAATGCAGTTGCCCAGTTTGCTCTTTTTTCTCATACTTCTCTTTGCATAATTAATTTCCTTACTGCTGAAAATGGAACTATGATTTTAGTATGAGTTTTGAGGAGAAATGGTTTGAAATGTTTTATTGACCTGAAGACAACAAATTCTTGTTTTTCCACAGTAGAGTAATTTAATTCGGCACCTTGCAGATTCGAACTAAAAATGAGATGGGTGCTTCTATTTGTTGATCATTGAGATGTGTTAAAACAATAGCATATAATGTTTTTGATGCAAATGTGTATAAAACAAAATGATTAGAAAAATTGGAAGTTGATAGGGATGGAGCGTTAATAATAGCTTGTTTGTAGATTAGAGCTTCTGGAACCTTGTGTCATATGATTGAAGAGATCGACGTTTCGGGTGAGCACTTCACCCATCTTCAGGAGGAGGAAGTTAAGCATAAGATAGGAAGAGTGCAGACACTAAAGTATAAATAAGAATGAATTCTGGCCATTAAATTCAACGAAGTTGATAGGATTCAAATTTAGCTGTTAGGGAGAAATTATAAAAGATTAAATGCATAATATTATTATTAATAAACTAATTCACTGAATTAAAAATTAATTAATTTAAATTAGTCGTTGGAAAATGATATGGTAATATTGTGTTAAAAATAATTTAATTATAAAATTAAATTTAAAATTAATTTGAAAATTAGGAGAAATAAAATAATGTTGAGAAGATTAAAATAATTGGAGGAGGGGGAAGGCCGAGGAAACCCTAGCTATGGAGGGAATGCGTGAAACCCTAGCTATGGAACCTGCACATTCTCGAAGGTGAACCCTCATCATCCGGCACATCGAGATGGGCTCTGGAAGGACTTGCGGGTCACCACCTCGTGACTTACATTGATTTTTGTGATTAACCAGGTTCCATCTGACCCCGGTTCCACCATTACTATCGGGTAAGGGGGTTTATTGCTTATTTTTATTGGTTTTGAACTGTCTGTGACTTTCCGAAGCAGTGCCTTTCACTAACTATTCGAATATTGTGGGGTCCATTCAACCTACTCCGTCAGAACGATTTCACATGCGCTTTTCACTCTGCTGGTGGCAGAGGGCTTCTGCTTATCACTCATTCCATTGAGCTTCCGTTTCACCCTAACTGACCTCGGAACAGTGCGGTCGGTTAAACGGTTTTTGGGGCGTCTTTGTTTTTATTTGGTCTGTACTATTGGACAACTAATATGTTGGATGACAAAGTGGACTACTCGAAGGACCCTTTGGAACATGTCCAGATATTCACTCAGAGTTAATTCCCAAGTGGCACAGAAAGGGTGGACACAGCAGACTCTGTTAGGATGACGTGGGGGAAGTTAATGATGGATCGGAAGAATTACTCCCATTGTTGATGGAGATCCCGCAGAATCCGGCATTGGGTTCATAACCCCTCCTACAAAATGCATCCTCATCGGTATTTTCCATCCCTTCACCATCTGTTTTAAGAGATTGGGAGCAAAAAGCTCAGGATTCTATGGACCCATTTGTCACTCCTGGATATTTGGCTGCGATTGGGGGATGCTCCTTCTTACAAGGAGATTCACTTGGTACTACTAGAAGCACTCTGCTGGGAAGGATTCTACCTTCCACTTATTAGGAAATCCCGGAGATCCCTGTCTCGACTGTCACCTCTGGCTGATTTGAAGGCATACCTACCACGAATCAACTACAGGAAGGTTCGAGGGTTTCGGACCCTGACGAAGCAGCAAAACCGATGCCAGACTCGACGCCTAGACATTCGCAGTGTAGGAAGAGGAAACAGAGGTGTACGAGGAATCATAATAAGAAGGATTTTTTTGTAAAACAAGAAGTTAGTATGGAGGAGGTCATGCACAAATCTCAGACTGTCCTGGTCGCCTGAGTCTGAGGTTGAAGCTACACTAGTGCGAGGCTTAAGTTATGGACTGCAGAGATATGGGGCAATTATTTGCCACTGCTTTCGGGTGTAATCACAATGAACAATGGATGGTTTACACTTATTTTTTCTGCAAGTTGACATGGTGGAGTGGGTTCTGTCCAGATACTGGCACATCGAAATGAACCCTGTATTATTGAAGTGGTGGATGCCCTTATTTGACCCAGACAAGGAGAAGGCAGGTGCGGGTCCTATCTGGGTTCATTTACTTGGACTCCCTCTTCATTTCTGGAACGAATCCCTCTTCAAATCCATTGGGGATGATCTGGGTATTTACCTAGATCATGAGAAGTCATTTATTGACATTGGACACATTTCTATGGCTAGAATCCTGGTTTTTCTGGACACGAGGGAAGGACTCTTTGAAGCTTATAAAATTCAATTCAACAATACGTTGAGGATGAAATTGCTGGACTATGAAGGAGTTCCCTTCAAATTTCAAAGGTGTCATGATGTTGGGAATTTATATAAAGAATGTCCTCTTATTGAAGCGACTGCGTCTCCTCCCAAGATACTGGTACATATGGCTACGCAGACAGATGGTGTTGGTGCATAGAAGGTCCGAAGCGACCCAGATTTGGAGGCGGGTGGTACTACAGCTGCGGGACACTCAGTGCCCCCCATATCTTGTTTGCGGTCTCTTGGATATGCCACTCTCTCTCATCCTCTTTAGAGAATGCCACTGGGTAATCCTACCACCCCCTCTGAATCGGTTGTTATATCTTTTCCTTTTACTTCTGGTATTGATTGCACTGTATCACTGCAAGGAAATACCTCTGCATATGGTATTTTGAATTCCCTTAATTGCCCTATTGCATCAACCCCTCCATCTGTTCCTCAAACTAATCCCTATACTTTTATTGATGATTCATCCCCCCTTTCAACTCTCCCATCTGATGGTATTTCTGGGGGGCACCCATACAACCTCAGATCTCCTTCTCGTTCCCTCGATGTGCAGTCTTTTGGAATTGGAGAGTGTTCTGGGGGTTATAGCCTGAGATCCACGAGAGGGCGTCCCTCATCATTGAACAGGGCTATTAGAAACATGGAAAATTTTAAGAACCCCCCTAAATTTTTTTATTATAATAAATAGGCGAATCTCCATGATACATATGAAAAAAGGAAGGCGATTTTATCAATAATATAATATGTATATATTTTTTTTTGGCGAATCTCTCACAATATTATATTATCTTATAAAAACATGGCGAATCTTTCACTGAATTATAAAATCTTGTAAGATATTGGCGAATATTTCACTAAATAATAAAGACTTTGTAAAGGGCTAACAAAGTTCATAATGTGTACTTGTTCTTCACTTCAACACCCTTCAAGAATTTCGTCCGAGACCAACTTTAATGCCTCTACAAATTATGCGGGGAATTTTGGTCTAACATAGTCATTGGAGAAACTCTCACATTGTCACATATGACCAACGAGTTTTGTACAAGATACATGAGTTCTCGTGCATAATATTACCCCAAAAACCCTCTGCACTTGTCTCGGAAAAAAGTGATTCCAAGTGACTTAGATCCGCTTTAGGATAGGCTAGTCTTCTCGCATGCCCTCGGAACAAAATGGATTTTTCCACAAGTGTGAACATCTAGCTTCAAAGAGTAATTCGACCTATCTTATATAAATTCGTTGGAAATCTTAAACTTCAGAACTTTGACTTGTTTAAACAATTTTCTTTTGCTATACCTCATAACGTACTTGCATGCCCCAACCTTGAATCACAAAAAGAACAATGAACAAAACCCCTCATCCAAATCTCGCAAAGGTGTTAGCCTACCTTAGGATATTAAGATGTGTGTTCTTATTTGCCTCAAACAAATTTGTAGATCCTCTAAACCTTGGACGACTTGCCTCAAAATTTCCGTGATAGAATCCTTCCTTGAAACAAAAGGCCTAGGAGAAACAAGAGGCTTACGAATTTTATGTACCAATGGAACCACTACCATCAAAACTCTCCATTGTACTTTTTGGGTTGAAATACAAAGAGAAAATTAAAAGTAATCAACATTGCACAACCCCCTTCATAGAAAATAGTCAAATAAAAAATATAATGATATAAAAAGTCTCAAACATTCACAAAAATAAGAGTTTCTTGCATAAAACACTAACATTTATGTTTGGTACTCGGTTTGGAAAAGATGAAAGCTGTAACAAGGAGCTTTCATAGCAAAAGGCTCAAAAAACAAGATTCAGGTAAGTGAATTTCTTGAAAATGAGCCCCATTGCACTTCTCTTACTGATTAAAATAGAGAAAGACCTAACAACTGGATAAATTCTATTTATGAAACCCCATATTGATCCCAAAATATGAAATGTTGAATATTTATCTTCCTAAATTTACTTAAGCTCGAAATTCCTAAGTTTAGACAATGTAAAAAAAATCCCTAAGTCACTATGAAATGTCTACAACTAATTTTGCATATTCAAGCAAAGGCTTGAAACCATTACAAAGACCCACAATGCAACACTCAGTTCCGAGAGAATCAATGCACATCTCATATTCCTAGATTGTAGAAAAAATCAAAGACCTAATTTGGGATAATTCAATAACAACAATTCATTAATACTTGGGTTGATAAATCACGGATGAGAGAGGAAAAATGGCTCATCCAAAGAGGAATCAAAGAAACCCTGATGCAACGAAAGGTCTAGCCTTATTTACGTAAATCACACACATGGAGGCTTTTTGAGCTCAATAGGAGTTGAAAGGGGTATCACTTTGCTTAGGCTACCTTCCATCTACCAATTAGATTATCAAGAAGTTGGAAAGGAAGAGGATAATATGTTGCATACTTATTATTTTTTAGATATATTATGTCCGATTGGAGGCTCAAACACCAAGATCGATCACCAACTATTCAAGTTCTTACAGTGGTTCATCAACTATACAACAAACATGTATAACATATTACAACTTCCATCTCTCTACGACACTACAATATCATTGGATGCCTAATGAGACACCGGTGAGACTTTTCGTGCTTTTCACAAAAGACACAATTGAAATTTTATGGTAAGGCCCTTCCTACAACAAAAATATGCAAGATTTATTGGAACCATCAAACTTAGTTCTCTCTCTCTCGAAAGAAAATATTACCGGTTGCTAAGTGAGACACATGTGACATTGTATTTGTGTTTCCACGATGGTTGGAGGATTTTCATTGTAGGATTAAAGTTAACTTTATATATTAGTAAGAATGAAACATTTGACTATCAAGGTCTTCCCATCATCATATTCAAAGTACACTATTTCTTGTGGACCTTTTCAACTTTTGAACCTCTTTTCGGCTTTTTCCCATTTAGGCCTATTTACATTTTATATAGACTCAATTAGCGGGGGTAGGTTCCTTTAAAAATTAAATCTAATTAAATAAAAAAAAGCATTCATATTACCTACCATCTATATATCACGCAACTACTACCAAGGAAGAAGTTAGTTGGAGAAATTCATCTAAAAATGAAACAAGTTATTAAGAAAAGGGCAAAAGAACCATGCCTCATAAAGAGAAAACCAAGATGTGCTCAATTTTTGTTTTATTAAAGTTATCTACAAAGCTTGAGACTTGCAAGGTCACTCTTCCTTTAAAATAACGAGTGGTATGGAGGCAGATATATCATTCTTCCCTTAGTTAAATTTACTTAGATTCAGGTTTTTTTGCAAATTTATCAAGCGATTTACTAGCCCCATCAACGACAGGGAATTTTGGAATAAAGATATTGAAGATTGGAACTAGTTTAAAATTCCCTTAGATCACATTTTTCCCTCATTTAATGGAGCTCGGAAATGTAGATGCAGATCTATAAAGAATCAAGTTCCTTTAGTGTTAAATATTTGACTTTGAGATAACAAAAGAGATTGTCGCACCAAAATATTACATCTGATTATGAATATTTCAATTACATTTGAATGCATGCCATGTAGTACTTATTTTGGAGTTAAGTTTTGTTGTTAATTTATAGAAAATTAGACAGTAAGAGAGGAATTTGTCTTCAGAGCTGACCTTTTATGTACTTTTTCCACTTTCGTCATTTGAGCTACAATATTTTTGTTTTTCGGAAAACATGAGTTGTGGGATATTGTATCTCTTATTTATACCATGTGTTATGGAAACTTTCATTTTATTCTTGATATAATGTTGAACAATAAAAATAATTTTTTTTCGACTCAATGTGGGCTTTTGTATTGTAAGAAAATCGATAGGGTTATTCGGTTATTGTCTAGAAATTCCATGTTTGGATCAACATTCGAGGTGGAGAAGAAATAAAAATGCTTGTAATTGTTAAGAGAATACATATTACTGCATCAAAGCATTAGATATTATAGTAATGCATATGATATGTAAGCATAGATATTGTAAGAAAGAGAATAATCCACAAACCACTAAATGCATGCCTATAAGCTTGAAGAAACACTGTGAATGGAGAGAATAATCCAAAACCATAAAAAAATTGCAAGAGTATTCTAGGGAAGGACACAATGATATATACCAACCGCAAACCTTTATAGTTTTTTCGAACGGAAATTGAGTTGTAATGAACACGCCGTACATAATGATTTTCTTATCTGCAATAGTGCAACCTTGTCATTATAAAAAAAGAAGTGGGCTACTAATACAATTTTTGATTTCTTATCTAGACCATCAAATTCGAAAAAAAATGCTCAAGGCCACATTTTCCCCCATTGGTTTCATTATCATACACTTGCCTAGATCACTATGATAAACTCAAGCTATCTTTCCCAAAGCTGCCAAAAATTTGTTCAAACTAAATTCTTCCTCATTTGTATCAGGATGGTGGTGGAATATTGCTACTAGACTCATCATTCCTTAGGGTTGTTGTTTCAAAGCTCATTTTTGTATAGAAGGTCATGATACTCACCCTTCATCATGTTCAGGCTTTCAACTATAAGAGCAAAGTATTAATGACTTTATTGAGGCTCCCTCTGGATCCTTCTTTTGCCTTATTCATTTATAAATCCAGGAGGTTATTTTCTCTTTCTACCTCTATTTTGGCCTTGAGCTTCTCATTAACTTTGGAATACACTTGGTTCCTATAGTGTCTCCAATTGCAATACACGGGTTTACTGGCGGTGTCTCCATAATCACCTGGTTTTGGCTAATTGTGCTTCACCAAGTTGCTTTTTGTAAGATGTAAACCTTACAATGTTTCTTGATCTATTAAGTATTAACACAGTCATAGTATTATCTAATGATATTTCTACTAATTGTTATCATGATTGTTAGTCTGGTATAGTACTATAATATAGATATAACATCTTGTGGACGTGGAACACAATCCTTCTACCAAAGGAATAGAGGGCACCGCTTCACAACATAATTTTGTTATGAATGTTAAATACAACAATTTTTTATGTATTCACTTTATAATTTTGAAAAAATATTAAGAAAATATGCATAAAGAGTCAGGGATTAGGATCTCGCTACATAAAACAATATTTTCAAAGGTGTGGACTTAAATTTGAATCGAAATGTATAATTCTTCAAGTTCCCTCCATGCATCTCGTCTACTATGAATCTACAATTACATCCATGTCATCTATCAATTTTAGAGTTTCGCAACTACCTATTATTTAAAAGCTATGCCATTCTACAAAAGTATCATGAGATGTACTTTTTTAAGTTTTAAGTTGTTACAAGAGATTGCATTGGCTTTACTTACATATCCAGGTATTTGTTACAAAATTGTAATAGTAATCATTCATTTTCTAGCATTTAAATATGAAGCTCATAATAACAATCTACACTGCTTTGATTCTCCCTAATTTTCAAACATGTCTTGAGTCAGAAAAGCTGGATTGGAGGTTGCGGCAGGTACTGAATATTCTATTGAGTGGGTTCTTAGAGAAAAAAACACCTGGGACAGAAGTGATCAATGATTTGCTTCTCTTTTAATTGCAGGGGTTTAGCATTACTCGAGAAAAAATTGGCCCTCGCAGCACTTGTGGAGTGTGTTAAGATTGATGTATTATTTATTCAAGAAATACTTGGTCCTGGATCCTCTGTCTCACAAACCTTGGTGGCCATATTGCGGTCGGAACTTCCAAACGATCGATGCCAAGAGGAGATCTGGTGGATGTGCCATTGAACTCAATAACATAACGATTCAGGTTCGTGGTTGGTGGGGAAGGGATGGTATTCTTAGAGCTGACATCACCTCATCAGAATTTGAATTTTTTCTTACTTTGATTAATATCTATGGACCTTGTCTCCACTAAGAGAAATTTTGGGAGAATTTGATGCTCAGCTCCATCATGAAGAGGGACAACATTATTATGGGGGGATATATCAATTTCTCCATTGGGCTATATCTGAGTCCTAGGGTCCGAATGCTACCCCGGATAATCTATTTGATTTTTTCCCTCAATCTCATCTCCGATGCTGATCTTCCGAACCTGGTTATGCCCAAGAAGAGCCCGACTTGGAGGAACAAGAGGACGGGCAATGCTGCCCTGGCCAAAAGACTTAATCTATTTCTCATCAAATTAGTATTAGCTAAACAATTTGATTCGATGCGGAAATGGGTTGGAAATGGGGGTATCTCAGACCATTCAACCATTTATATTGAATTTCTGAAGGGTATGCAAAAGCCTCGGTCCCCCTTTAAATTCAAATCGGCTTGGCTGGATGATCAAGAGTTTTGGTCATTGGTTATTAAAGAATGGGTTCATTGTGCTCATCTCGCTACTCAGAAACCTGCGAGGGTACTCTATGAAAATCTGGCCAGACTTAAAGCTATTACCATCACCTGGGAAAGGCAAAAGAATATTAGAGAGAAGGAATCACTTGAGAACATTGAGCAGGAGATTGGTGTCTTAAGCCGGACAGGGACCTTCACGGCCCGGATCTTCGGAAGCAAAAGATAGATTGATTGCATTAGAAGTGGAAAGATCTAAAATTCTTCGGGCACGGGAGGAGGTGTGGAGACTCAAAAGCGAGGGCTATATGGCTAAAGGTTGGGAATGATAATAAAAGTTTTTTTCAACAATGTGCAAAGGGGCGAAGGAATGTTAATACCATACGGGACCTAACGGACAACACTAGTCGGGTGGCGCACACCCATGCCCAACGCGGCTAAAATGGGCATGGAACACTTCTCTAGACTATATAGGGCTCAGGAGATGCCAATATTTTGGAAATTATGGAGATGTTCCCAGGTACGTACCTGGATTTGTGGATGAGGACCGGATGGATGATCTTAATGCGCCTATCACTATGGGGGAGATTGAAGGGGGTTTTGAAATGGTTTAAGAAGGACAAAAGTCCCGGATTCGATGGATGGGTGATCAAATTTTTATCTATATTTCTTTGATCATATCGGCATCGGACCTCCTTCGAGTCATTGAACGAGTAGATCTACTGGCTAGATCTATGATGGATTTAATGCTACATTCGTTGCCTTTATCCCCAAGGCGAAGAAGCCCCTATCTTTTCATGATTTCAGACCCATCTCTCTGTGTAATTGTATTTACAAGATTATTTCCAAAGTGATTTCAAATCGAATCAAACCTATTCTCTCCTCCCATGTTGGCTAAGAACAATTTTCATTCCTTCATCATAGACAAATCCATGATGCCATTGGCAATCGCTCAAGAGGCCCCTCGCATTCCATCAAGCTCCAGAATCTCAAATCTACCATTCTCGAGATTGATTTGGCCAAATATTTTGATTATGTTAACTAGGATTATTTAAACCTTATTCTTGTTCATATTAGTTTCCCTCATGCCTTCACTAATTGGATAAGGGGTTGTATTACCAATGGCCCATTTAGTATTATGATAAATGGGGCTGCAACTGATTTCTTTCACGTGGGGAGGGGCCTTAGACAAGGATGCCCTCTCTTTCTTCTATTGTTCCTCCTTATCATGGAAGGATTTTCATCTATTATGAACAAGGCCAAAGAGAAAGGTTCTATTCGTGGGATCATTATTAATGATCTGGTTCAATTGACTCATTTATTGTTTGTTAATGACGTTATAATATTTCTAAATGGCTCTTGTCAGGATAACTCACAATTTTATAAAATCCTCAAATTATTCATCTCGCCGGCGGGTATGAGCCCTTATCATCACAAATCCACCATTATTTTGGTTCGATGTTCGATTATCGAACATAGAGAGAGCCCTACGGGATTATTTCAATTTGAGAGCAAGAGATTGGATGAGGGCTTACGATATTTTGGTTTCCATCTTACGCCAAATGACTACCATATCAAAGACTAGAACTAGGCGGTGGCTAAGGTAGAGCGCATAATCAACATCGGCAACAAAGATGGCTCTCCCGGAGCGAGCATATTGGTTCTTATTAAATCGATTCCTGGAAGCAATCCTCAAGTTTCGGATGGCATTGGCTTGGATTCCCAAAGGGGTGACATCCGGAATAAAAAATGATTTGTAGGAGGTTTTTATGGAGGGGAAAAAAGGAAGGACGTCCCTATGCTTGGATCGCACTGGAATAAGATTACTAAACCAAAAGATTGGGGTGGATGGGGACTCAAGGATTTAAATCATTTTGCAAGCGCACTTGCGACTAAGATGGGATGGCATCTCCTAGTCGAAATAACTGTGGTAGCGGGTCACCTACTCCAAATATATTGCACCATTATCAACTATGGACTAGATCAGAGGGCGTACTTTGCCTCCTCACAAAACATCGATTATATGGAAGGCTATTTCCAGATCCATCCACCTCATAAAAAATGGACTAGCATTGTGAATTGGATCCAGAGAGAAGGTTCATATTGGGGTGGATGCCTGGTTAGGAAGTGGCATCAACTTTAGATTGTTGGAGGGTATTACCCAACATTTGGCCAGATAAGGTATTATCTTCTTATCCAAGATAGCAGACCCACCCAACACTACTTGGGATACCTAAGCTTGGCTATCTGCACAGAGTCTTGACATTCCTAAACCTTAGTGGGCGGATTGGAATCGATACATTCGTACCTTCAGAATCACTAATATCTGATTGACCCTCTGGGAAGTTGAAATTATTTGGGCAACCTCCCCCAGTGGTCTCTATACTCTTAAATAAAGTTACTCATCGCTCTGCCATTCTATGGATCCTTTGGACACATTATGTTGGTGGAAATCTCTGTGTGAACCGAAGGCACCACCTAAGATGTGGTTGCGATGTGGTGCATACTTACCAATTGCATTATGACGGAAGAAAACCTCACCCGTCGCTCTTATCATAGCCCTCCTCGTTGCGATCCGTGCCTTTCTCATGCGAAGATGTGAACCATCTATTCCTTGATTGTTTAGCCATTAAACAGTATGCAGCGGTCACTTGCACGGCGATGGGATGTACTACTTCTTGGCTAGGAAATTACGTTGCGGAAGCATGGGATATATGGTGGAAGGATGCTCGACCATCCAAGATCAGGGAACCTCCCATTGCTCATCTCATGGGGATTTTGGATGGGTCAAAACCGGATAATATTTGAACATTTGTCCATGGATTGGGAACACATTAGCGGGAGCATTGTCGCCATTTACCTATTGATTCCTAATGATGTTACCGATAACAACAACAAAAATATTATTCTTGAGTAGATTGATCAAAATTTTCCTTGGGCATATTTTGATCGGTGTAGCAAATAATCGGGGATGTGGTAGTTCTTCACATTAACTCCAATCATCATTTCCACCTCAAGATGGGACTTGGCCCCGGAACCAATAATTATCTGCGAGCTTAATATCCTTAGATTACTTCTTCAATTTTCCAGGGGAACATGATTGCAACGAGATTCAGATTTTTGGGGACTCTAAAATCATTATTGAATGGTTCAACATGAAATCACATTGTCACGCACACATTCTTAGAGCTCATTGGATGAGGTATTTACACTTAAAGCATATTTTGATCATATTATCGTCTCTCACATTTACAAACGGAGAGGAATCATATGGGTCGATCGATTATCCAAGGAAGCCTCACGGTTAGACTAGGGTAGATGGCACATCACGGAACATACGGGCATTCGGACCTATCGGTATTATCATCGGCCATTTATGGAAGACTTGGAGGAGCCTGCAATGATCTAGTTGATCGCACATTTTTGTTTTTGACACTATTCGGGCAGGCAACTTTTATTTATTTATTTGATTCGTATATAGTATATGGAACCTAGATAGAGATAGATGACGAGAGGACAAGATATGAAAGATATGTGTACTTTTTATTACAATTATACTTGATCATGCATAGATGATATGTCTGAAAAATGCAACATGTAATTTTTTCTTTTCATTAATGAAAAATTACGAATTTTTTCTGGGAAAAAAATTGGAGGGGAGGAGGTAAAGTGAATAATAATTTTATTAGGAATGGGTAAATTTAATTAGGTAGAGGGATAATGAATACAATTTTGTTTTATTTTTAATTTAAATATTAATGTATAAATTAGATTAAATGGATGATATTAATGAGAATAAAGTCCAAAATTTTGAATTTTGAATATAGAATAAAGGTATAAAAATCAAAGAAAGGGAATGATAGGGAATTATAATTAGGGTGATTTGATAGGAGATTTGAAATCATAAATAATGGAAATTAAAGATCAAAATTAACGAAAGGATTGGGGGGGGGGAGATTGAAGAATAAGGTGAAATAGAAGAAAAATCGAAGCGGGGGGGGTTTAGGATGGGCAAAAGGCTAAGGTTGGCTAGGATGGGTTAGAATTATGATTAGAGGTAGGGAATTTAGATGAAAGGAAGTGGACTGTGGGTTCCTAGGAATGAATCAATTGATAAGCATCACCACGGTTGAAGTTATTAGGATGCTTTTCGATTTTGAGGGATTCTCGAATGACTCAGGTGGAATGAAAGGGAGCAGGAGCAAGGATTATGGATTTGTGAAAAAAAATAAGGTGTTTGGAGGAATGAGAGTGCTCGACAATGGCATATTTCACAATATGGTTATGGTTAGTGTCAACCATGTGTTCTTTTAGCCGCGTTTTGAAGGAACGACCGATTTGACCTATGTAAGATTTACCACAGGAGCAGAGGGATCTCATAGACTCCGGGGGCCTAACATAGGGTCGTATTATCCTTAGGTCGGCACGAAGAGCCGGATAAGGGTACTGCTACGGGGCTTGAAGAAAGTTTTAATGTTCTTTTTAGAAAGGATTATGGAAAGATGATCAGTAACTCCTTGAATATAAGGAAGGGTTACCTTGGATAGGGGAGGTGGGTTTGAAATGTTATTAGGTTGAGGACGGGTGAAAGAATGGAAAGATTTATTGATTTGGGAAGTGGTGTATCCAGGAGATTTGAGACTTCTAGTGAGATGGGATTTTTCTTTAGGAAAGGATTGAGAGGATGAGATTCGAATGGATTGGGAGACAAGGGTTTTAAGAATATCATACTTTTGAGCAGGATGATGGTGGGAGCTTGCATGAAAGGGATCCATCAGAGAGGCATGAGACAATGACTTCAAGGAAAGGAAGGGAATGGTTCTCTTCCAGTTCCATAGTGAACTAGATGTGGGGAGAGATGATATTGAGATGTGAGAGGAATTGGCGGAGAGCAGGAATACCATAGGAACATATGACAAAGGTGTCATCTATGAAACACTTCCAAAACTTTGGTTTGAGGTGGAATTTTTCAAGGGCTTTGGTTTCGAAGTATTCCATGAAAATGTTAGCGACAATAGGGGAGAGGGATGAGCCCATGGTTTTGCCCTTAGTTTGTTCGTAACAAACTCCGTCATAGGTGAGGAAGGCGGTGGAAAGAAAAATATTGATGAGGTTAAGAGTTTCTGAATCAACTAGCTTGGAAATGAGGTCAATGGCTTCACGGACAAGAATCTTGGTAAATAAGGAAACAACTTCAAAGCTAACCATGATATCATTTTATCAAGCTTAAGGGTTTTTATGTGCTTTATGAAATCGGTGGAGTCTTTGATATAGGATGAGGAATGACTAGAATAAGGGCTAATATTCTTGGCAAGTGATCCAGGTGGATATTGGTGGTCACCCGCCTATTCCACTTGGGGCTCCACCATTTTCTATTTCAGTTTTTCAGTTTCGGCACAGTTTACTATTTTTAGCAGTTTTTCGGGTCCTAAACTTCCGGAGCCGTTTTGAGGCCCTAAACGACGTTTTTTTGGGAAAACGGAGGGCAACATGGGTCCATGGACCGATGTTGCCCGTTCCCAACTTTGTAGTCCTCGGATAGATCTTTCTAACGAGGTATGGTACACGTCAAACGGAGATCGTATGCCAAAGTTACGCCTCGGGGAAGTTGAAACACCAATTTACCCAAACGGGGCCCATAGTTTTGGCGCTTCATCTCCTAGGGTTAGGGTTTTTGCTCGTTTAGGATTTCCCATTGTTTCTAAATGATAAATAGACCCTCGATCCTCATTGTAACACGAGTTCGGAGGCTCCGTAGCCACCACATCTCTTCTCGAGAGATAGCTACCGGCGCCTAGCTAGTTTTATTTCCATTCGTTTTTGTAAGCAAATTTCGGTTCTTTGATATTAATGAAATGAAGTGTTATTTCCGTCGCATCTCTGTCTTTATGTTTATATGTTTATTCTGTTGCGTTCCCCGCATAAATCCGGATCGATGCATCGCAGCGGTGCCTTTTTCTCGATCCTTCTTTGCATGTCCCCAACGAGGTCGGGGTATAAGGAGCTAGGGCTCGATACGGTGGAACCTTTGCAAGATCGGCCTCGCAAACCTCGACGGACGCCCATGGGGGGACGAAAAGAAAGATGAGGGAGCGAGGAGATCCTATCAAAATATTGCTCGAGGAGGCCCTCGAAAGACAAAGGAACGTGATGATGGATAACTTTGCTCGGATCCTTCAACGGCTACCCACCGAGCGGCGCATCGCATCCAAAGGCGGCCCACTCGGGAGGCGCGACTCACTTTTAAGGTACAAGTAAATTTTGACATTCCCATATTTGAGGGTCAAATAGACGCGGATGTCGTAGATAGATGGTTGAATGCGGTAGAAGGATATTTCTCGGTTCATGACTTTTCGAATCAGGGAAAAAGATTATTTTTCGCACTCCTCAAAGCTACCCCGCATGTTAAGGATCGGTGGGAAACATCTTGTGAGAACAAGGACCGTACGAGAACCCTCTCCTCGTTCTCGGCCGTACCAACTTGGAATTCTTTCGAGATGCCGTCAAGGAACAAGTACTATCTCGTGAGGGAGCTATGAGGACAAGTACATACAATGGACCACGCTGCGACAACAAAGGGATCAAGATGTGCATGAGTGACGAATCTGTTCCATACCCCTGCGCACAAAGTTGGGTATCAAAGATTCGGAGAAACATCCCAGTGCTAAAGTATCGCAGTTTGTACGCACAAATACATTCGGGAGGAAATGGAGTTCCTTGACATCTCCTCGCTTGGTACGACATACCTCGGTATCTTGCCAAGATTGAGCAGAAATTCAAGCGGAAGAAGCGAGACTTTGGATCTGCGAATCAAAAGCAAGGGAAAGGTGCTTCCAAACCCCGGGAACAAGGACCGAGCCAAGTCATGGTGGCTAAAGACAACTCATCGAAGCCACAAGAAAAGAACGACATCGCAAAGCCAAAGAAGGACACGGGAAAGTGGTGTGAGTTCCATAAGAGCTCCACTCACAACACAGAGTGAGTGTCGGGCCAAGCCGATCGCTAGTGGCCGAGATGAGAGGCTTCGAGTCGATGCATGCTCCGACTCCGAATCAGAACTCCGAAAAGGCGAATGAAAAAGGGAAACAGATTATTGATGCGGAGCCCAACGCCACCGTTGCAGCGCCAAAGATCCAAAAGGAGGAACCGGAAGATCCCGAGGAGGAGGAGGAACGTCTCTTCCACTCCCGGATGTGGGTAAAAGGAGCTCCCCAGAGTCAAGTTCATTGTCGACAATGGGAGCCAAAAAGAACTCATTTCATGCGACGCCGTGAAGCGGTTGGGCTTGCCGACCCACAGCTCACCCACAACCATACACCATCGGGTGGCTTCACCAAGGACGAGATCTCCGCGTCGGCCGACAGTGTCGCCTTCCCTATAGCATCAAGCCCTTCACGGATGAGGTATTATGTGACGTTGCTCCTATTGATGTTTCTGATGTATTATTAGGACAACCATACTTGTGGAAGCGTCATGCTGTGTATGAGTCTCGGCCTCGTCGTTTGTTATTGTTACTTTGGGAAATAAGTTGTACGGGATACCGAGGTACCACCTCTGCCGCTATCTCTTTGAGTTACTTTCGCAAAAACAATGTAGTAAGCTCATTTCCCAAACTAGGAAATTCGTTTTCCGATGATCCGCCCCCGGGCAAGAAGAAGACCGTGGGCCACGACCTCCCGACGGGGGCTCCTCTCCGCACAACAACAACAAATGGATAAGGTTGTGGAGGAGTACGGGGACATATTCACCTCACCCACGAGGGGGTTCCTCCGCACCTGTCGGGTCAAGCACCCGATTGATCCGACCCCCGGTGCGCCGCTACCTAATGGACCGATCTATCGGCGCTCTGATTTCCGAGAGAATGATGAAATCAAGAGACAGATTCGGGGAGCATTGCAGAAAGGTCACACCGGACCAAGTTCATCGCCCCGTGGGAGCCCGATCGTGTTGGTACGGAAGAAGGATGGGATGTGGAGACTGCGCAGTGACTATCGAGCATTTGAACAAGATCAGCGTCTCGAATAGGTACCCAATCCCACGGATTGATGACCTTCTCGGACCAACTCAAAGGTGCAAAAATATTTCAGCAAGATCGACTTCGAAAGTGCGGGTATCACCAGTACCAATTGAACCCTCCGATGTGTGGAAGAGCTGCCTTCAAAGCCAAGGAAGGCCTTTTTCGAATGGCTGGTCATGCCTTTCGGGTTGTACGAATGCTCCCGCAACCTTCATGAGGATGATGGATGACATCTTGCGGCCATTCACCAACTCATTTGTAGTGGTGTACTTGGATGATATTCCGATCTTCGACTAGACTTGGGAAGAGCACCTTCACCACATTCGACAAGTCCTCCAAACACTGCGGCAACACAAGTTGTGTGCCAATTTGAGAAGTGCACTTTTGGCATGACCCAGGGTTCAATATCCGGGATACATTATTGATGAAAGGGGGGTGCATGTGGATCCGGCCAAGATCCAAGTCATTCGGGATTGGCCTAGCCCCAACCACTATAACGACTTCGCAGACTTTACGGGTCTTGCTAATTTCTATCGGAGGTTCGTGTTGGGATTCTCTCATATCACTTGGCCCTTGAGTCAAGTCACCAAGGGAGGAGTGAGAGCAAAATTTTTTTGGTCGAGAAACCTCAACAAAAGGCGTTCACGTAACTGAAAAAACCACCTCTGTTACGCCCCCAGGTGCTCACTTTACCGAGACTTGCAAATGTACCATTTGAGATCGAGCATGTATGCCTTTGACTATGCTATTGGGGCGAGTTCTTACTCAACGGGGACATCCGGTGGCATTTCACAGTGAGACATTGTCGCCGACACGGTTCGCAAGTACCCCACATATGACAAAGAAATGTACTCCATTGTGCAAGCTTGTCGACAATGGAAGCATTACATTTTGGGGAAGGAAACAATCATCCACACGAGACCACGTGGCCCCTTCCCGGTTCATACGGACACAAGGGAAGTTGCGAGAATGATCGCCATCGAAGTGGTCTACATATCCGCAATGCTTTCATTTGAACATAAAGTATAAGAAGGGTAGCACCAATCATGTTGCAGGGCGCCTCGGCCGACCACCGATCGTGGCGCTCACCCACTTGTGCTCAACTCTTGTGGGCACGAGACTTACGATTGGCCGCTTCTCTATGAGAGTGACCCGTAATTCGGCCAAACTTACAAGGCACTCTCTTGTACGCAAGTTCCAAATTTTCACCTCCAAGATGCACTTTTATGTCACATGGGACACCTTTGTGTTCCTTCAAGCGAGCGTGCTAAGATGATATGGGAAGCACACTACGATCGAGTCGTTGGGCATTTCGGGGTCGAGAAAACGGTAGCAATCCCTGTGAGTATTTCTATTGGCCGAACCTTCGAAAGGATGTCGAGAAGCACATCGGATCTCGCATCGCTTGTGCCATTGCCAAACCGACCATCAAGAAGCAAGGCCTATATACTCCTCTACCTACCCCTAGTCGACCTTGGTAATCCATCTCCATGGATTACATGTCGGGCTTTGCCTTCTACTAAGCATGGAAATGATCGTGTTTTTGTGGTCGTCGATGATTCTCGAAGATGGCCATTATGGCGGCCCTGCAAGAAGAATATCACGGCGAAGCCATCGCTAAACTCTTCTTTGAACGAGTGTGGGTGCACTTTGGGATCCCACAGTCTATCATATCAGATCGGGATAGCGGTGTTCCTTAGCAAATTTTGGTCCGACTTTCTAGTCGATGTTGGATACCAAGCTCACCAAGTCCACATCTTTCCATCCCCAAACGGATGGCCGGACGGAGGTCGTCAACGAGAATGATTGTACACATTACTGCGCATGTACAATTCAAAGCATCCTCGCACATGGGACGAGAGCCTCCTTATGTACAACATAGTTATAATCGAGCTCTCCATAGTTCAATCGGCCATAGCCCCTTTCGTGTGGGCTTGGGATTCCAGCCACTATGCCCCATTGACGTAGCCATGCCATTTGGTACTGCTCAAGCCAATTCAGCTCATGTCCGATCTGAAGTTGACAAAGCCGATAGCTTCATCGAGCGCATTCAACACATCCGCCAACGAGGTTCATGATATATTGGACGGAGCCAATGCCAAGTACAAGCAACGCCATGATCAACACGGGTGCCACACAACTTCCAGGTGGGTGACAAAGTATGGCTACATTTGCGGAAGGAGCGCCTCACTTTGGACCCCACCGCAAGCTTCACCTTGCTCCGATCACGGCCGTACACCATCACCAAGGCTGTAGGGAACAATGCATTCGAGCTCGGTATTCCACCATTCCTTGAGTACGCACCAGTCTTCAATGTGGATCGCCTTCGTCCTTACTTCCCACCTCTCCCTGGACACCTCGGACATTGCGAACAACTCACACCAACCGAGTTAAATCCAGGCTCGCATGGAACAAAGGCCACCACAGATCGCATCATGGACATGCAAATCAAGAACACTCACCAGCGAGAAGATCCAACTATATCGGGTTGTCAAAGCCGGCCAACTCCTCGCACCAAGGAAAGTGGCTCACCAGGGACCAAGTTCGGCGAGAAATTTCCTCATCTCATGGAGGAACTTAACGCAATGGGGACCATTGCTTCCTAAGGGGGAGGAATGATCTGTGGATATTGGTGGTCACCCGCCTATTCCACTTGGGGCTCCACCATTGTCTATTTCGAGTTTTTTCGGTTTCGGCACGGTTTACTATTTTTAGCAGCTTTTTCGGGTCCTAAACTTCGGAGCCGTTTTGAGGCCCTAAACGACGTTTTTTGGGAAAACGGAGGGCAACATGGGTCCATGGACCGATGTTGCCCATTCCAAATTTGTAGTCCTCGGACAGATCTTTCTAACGAGGTATGAGTACGCGTCAGATCCGAGATCGTATGCCAAAGTTATGCCCCGGGAAGTTGAAACACCAATTTACCCAAGCGGGGCCCATAGTTTTGGCGCTTCATCTCCTAGGGTTAGGGTTTTGGTCATGTTTAGGATTTCCCATTGTTTCTAAATGATAAATAGGCCCTCGAGCCTCATTTAGTAACACGATTCGGAGGCATCGTAGCCGCTCACATCTCTTCTCGGGAGATAGCTACAGCGCCTACAGCTAGTTTTTATTTCCATTCACGTCCTGTAAGCAAATTTCAGTTCTTTGATATTAATGAAATGAAGTGTTATTTCCGCTTTATATCTGTCTTTATGTTTATATGTTTATTCTGTTGCGTTCCTGCATAAATCCGGATCAGCAAGGTATTTGGAAATGGCATGAGCGGGGACACCTACAACACTAATGGTAGGTTGGAGGGGGATATTAGGCTTATGAATTTTCGCCGTTCCCGTAATTTCTAGGGGTAATGGGATTCAAGGGGAGGAGGTGCTTTTAGGTGGTGGGGTCAAGGGAAGAGGATTTTATAGCTTTGGTGACCGTATTGGAAATTGATTCAAGGGGTTTTTTTGATAAGGGGGTGGTAGGAAGAGGAGGAAATAAGATCCATCATCTTACGATGGTAATCCGAGGAGTTCATAATAACAAATCCATTACCTTTATCGACTTTAAGAATCGAGAATATTAGGGTTGGAATCTAGGCGATGAAGGGAAATAAATCATCCTTATAGAGGTTAGGCTTGGGAAGCTCGGAGTGTCAAATAATGCGACCACATTCTCGGTTAAGCTCCTCAACTTCATGGGAGGAGGTAGTGGGAAATGGATTTAATGGAGTAAATAATGTCTTCATAGGGAATGGAACGAGGAACAAAGTGCCAAATTAAAACCTTTTCTTAATAATGCTTGATGAATGGGTATCAAGCGCTATCGATGAGAGGCTAAACACTATGGCGTTAAGAGAGGAAGGAGGGGGGGGTAGGGTTGGGGAATGAAGGAGAAGGGTGGGAGAAGAATGGATAAGAAGGTAAGGGTTAGAGAGAGGGGAGGAGATTTAGAAATGTTATTATTAATGCAAGGATACTTATTGTTATAGGAAGGATAAATAAGATTAATGGAGGAAGATTTTATAGGAAAAATACGGGGAAAAAATCGTTGTTAGAAGGGTTAGAAAATTTAGGGTGAGGGATTAGGTAAATGAGAGGTTAATTACGGGGAGGGTGAATAGGTAATAAGATTTTGAGAATTAATGGTAAAGGAGTGGTTATTATTAGAAGGGTCAAAAGATTTATCAACGAGATTAGGGGAATTAGGGAGTTAACGAGAGGGAAGGGTGAATTAACGTGAGAGAGAACTAAATTGGACACGCGGTGGAATGGTTAGAGAAGCTTGAAGAATGAGGGGATAATTGGGGAATAGGAGAATAGGTAAAAATATTTGGGGAAGAGGTATTAATGGAAAAAGGATGGATCAATGATAATGGGATCAAAAAGGCTGGTCAACGAAAATGGAGGGCTAAGAGAGATTAGCGAGAAGAGTTAACGGGAGAAATGGAAGAGTTGACGGGAGAGATAGGCAAGCCAAGAACGTTGTTTGCATGGAATGAAATGCCGGAGTTAAGGTTTGGAGCGAGACGAGCTACATGTGAGGAGATGATGAAGGGGGGCGAGGAGGCACGGCGCTAGAGGAAACATAAGGGGGATGGGATTTTGAGGAGAGGAGGGTTATAGGAGGAAACCTCCACCTTCGGAGAGGACACACGATCGGACAACGACGAGCGGGTTTTAGACGCAAGAAGGAGGAAAGAATCAAAGGCCCGAGGAGAGAGGACCGCCGACATAGAGGGATGATCCTTCGACGTAGATCCAAGAGCATAGATTGGATTTGGAATAGGCGAGAGAGGGGAGCGGCTCGTAGTATGCTTGGATAGGATTCAAGAGGGTAAATTGTAGTGCGGAGGGAGAAGCCGGGCACGGACGCTATACAAAGGTTGTGTGCACCACTTTCTAGAAAAATCGCTAGAATGGAGAGGAAATCACGAAGAAGGCTGAAAAGAGGAATCGGGGAAAGGAACGAACGCAGAAATGAATGCCGAGCATCGGAGGGTGAATGGCTATGGATATTGATGAAGAAGATGACAATTAGATTTGCGGGGTGATGAGGGAAAACACAAATTACGAGGCAAAGAGAATAAAATTTGTGAATTTGTTTCATGTTAGCGGATTCATGAGAATTAGAAGTCGCAATCATGCGGATCTACGTTCTAAAAATAGTCCGGATATCAAATCCGATGATGGAGGCGAGTTTTAAATGTACCTTATATAACTTAGAATATAAAATTGACAAAATTGACCTCATATGATGAATTTCGACTCTCAATTTCGCTGAGCTAGTGTGGGCTAGAATCCGATTAAGATCGATGGCACTACTCTCTAGGAGGGAATTAGGTGAAGATTGGTAGAATTGATGCATCATGACACCTCTTCAAGAATTTTAGATGCCCGCAACTCTTCTCACGATTTTTTAGTGGAGCTTCTTGAAGTATCTCGGTCTCGCGACACAATCCTCTCCATAGAGGGAAAGAATTGAGGTGTGAACGTTTCCACGATCGGATACATAATGTAGATTAGAGCTTACGGAATCCTCGTGTCGTATGGTTGAAGAGATCGACGTTTCGGGTGAACACTTCACCCATCTTCAAGAGGAGGAAGTCAGAGCATAAGATAGAGAAGAGTGCACGAGATGCTAAAGTATAAATAAGAATGAATTCTAGCTAGTTAAATTCAACGAAGTTGATAGGATTCAAATTTAGCCGTTAGGGAGAAATTATAAAAGATTAAATGCATAATATTATTAATATTAAACTAATTCATTGAATTAAAAATTAATTAATTTAAATTGAGTCGTTGGAGAATGATATGGTTATGTTGTGTTAAAAATCATTTAATTATAAAATAAAATAAAAAATTAATTTGAAAATAATAGTTTAGGAGAAATAAAATAGTGTTGAGAAGATTAAAATAATTGAGGCGGGAGAGGGAGGAGGCGAGCGTGGAGATATGGTGAATAATAAATTTATTAAGAATGGGTAAATTTAATTAGGTAGAGGGATAATGAATACAATTTTGTTTTGTTTTTTTGTTTTTTTGTTTTTTGGTTTTTTTTGTGTTTTTTTGTTTTTTTTGTTTTTTTGTTTTTGTTTTGTTTTGTTTTGTTTTTTTTGTTTTTTTGTTTGTTTTTTTGTTTTTTTGTTTGTTTTTTGTTTTAAATATTTATGTAGAAATTGTAGAAATTACACAAACAATATGTATACCAATGGATTCAATCCGATCATGTAATATACTAAAACAAGATACTTTGAATCCTTCTACAATATTTGCGGAAAATAAACATGATCGCACAATCACACCAAGTAAGAGAAATAAGAAAATCAATCACACAACACATATATTTTTTCTAGGGAAAGCTTACTCGCTGAAAACCCCTCTATCTTTATTGTATAATCAAACAAGGAATCATGAAACAATACAATGCATTCTTCTCACAAGAGTCTCACTGCACTCTACCAATTGTCTCACTGCTTGATCAAGATAAAGTCGTCCAACACATAGCCAATTTCACGCTTCTCTGCTCGCACTGCCTTGCTTGCGCAATTCTATGGTTGTCTAATTGCGTGGCGACAATTTACTAATAATAAAGCGATAGATAACATCCCTTTAACCTCTGTCTCAACTAGGTTTTCATGAGAATTGACATACATGCATCTATTAATAGTAAATCATCAATCGCTTGACAAATCACGCATGTGAATTAAATCTAATTTAATTCACTTGAGCTCTCACTAGTTCAACAATCAATTACACCTAGTTAGACTGACTTTAACTCACTTAATTGAGTTAATTGATTTGTCATGCATTAAACTAATAAAATAAGCTGCAACTTGGACCTCTAAAACAAATACAATCACTCTACATGCCTCAACAACCACCCTCAACTCGAATTTCATGAGTTAAACGAGTCTATCACACTCGGTTAACTATTACAAGTGATTATGAGATAAGATTACAATTTATTTTCCAATTTAATCAAGGGAAAATTAAATTAGACGAGACAACACTCCCCTCTCAACAAGAAAGGGATTATCGCCTACCCCGATCTTGCCTGCAGTGGTATAACTTGCCTTGAGAAAAAAATAACTCCCCATCCATTTGCCATATCTCGAAACGAAGGAAATAGTGAAGGAGTCCCATGTCCTTCATCTCAAAATCTCTTGCAAGATCCTCTTTGCAAGAAGTTATGAAGTTGCTCATCACCTATCGAGAATAAGATCATCAACATAGAGTATGATAATAAAAATCTTACCATCAACCACAATCTAGTACGGAGTTCGCATCCGATTCACCCTTCGTGAAGCCCAACTCGGTGAAATAACCGTCAATCTGGGTGTACCAAGCACGAGGTGCTTGCTTGGCCCATACAATGCTCTCTTGAGTCTACACACATGCGATTCCCTATCAAAGGTCTCAAAAAAGTCGTCTCCTCAATGTACACTTCTTCCTCAATAATGCCATTGAGAAATGCGATCTTCACATCCATCCGATGTATCTACCAATACATACGTTTCTACGAGAGTGTAAAAGACGAGATCTAATCGATGAGTACCGTGCAAGCCGGTGCAAAAGTATCCTCATAGTCGATCCCTTCAACATGTGAGAATCCCCGAGGCTACAAATATAGCCTTGTACTTCTCCACACTCCCATATGCTTCCTTCTTCACCTTATAGATCCATCTAGATCCAACCACTCGACTTCCCGATTGGTCTTGGGACAACTTCCCATGCATTGTTCCCAATGATGGAGTCATACTCCTCAACCATGGCGTCAACCCAATTTGGTTGCTCGCACTTCTTCCTCAAAAGAGGATGGTTCAGTCATAATACACTTGCTCATAAGATCCATGTATCTAGTATACATGTCCCGGTGATTGTCTCTTGTTTGCGCTATGATGTAGGTTCTCCTACATGTCTCACGCCCCATCAAGTCTCAATCTATCGGCCTCGTGGTGTGCCTCCTACCATGTTTGGTGGATGGCTTTGCATGAGTGGTTTATGCCACTCCATGATCCTCCTCACGTGGCTGCTCCACATCTTGAGGTTCATCCTTTGGAACTAAGAGTTCCCTCATCGCATGCAAATCAAGCTCCCTCTCGGGGGACAATCGCATAGCTTTCTCCTCATCAAATTTTACATCCGAGTCTAACAACTATCGCCCTTTTGTTCGGAAAATACCCGATAGTTGTGGGGAGTATTAGTGTACCCCACAAATATCGCAATATTTGTTGTTGGTTCTAGCTTCTTTACGGAATATTTGGACACATGGCAATAGACAAATGAGACAAAAATTTTGAAATATGAAACATTAGGTTTCTTACCGGGAAAAATCCTCCTTTGGTGTACTCATGTCAAGTATCCGATGAGGACTACGGTTACGCATAAATACCGTTGTGTTGCACGCCTTTTCCCACGGATGCAACGGTAGGCCCTCGATCATGTAAAATAGCTCATGCTACACCCACAATTGTTCTTTTCTTTCTTTTTGCAACCCCATTACTGTTGTGGGTTATGAGGCACAATCAACTCTCTCTCGAATTCCTTCTTTGGCACATAAGTTCTTGAATTCATTAGAGATGTACTCACCACCATTGTCGCTCCTCGCAGCCTTCACACGATTCCCGGTATCTTTCTCGGCCAGATGCCTTGAACTCACAAAATTTTGAGAACGTCGATCTTTCTTTCCGCATGAAGTAGATCCAACACTTTCTAGAAAAATCATCAACAAAGATCACATAATACATTTGCTTTGTTGTAGAAGATGTAGATAATGTTCCACACACATACGAGTGAACTCTCTCAAGGATTTCCGCTACTCGGCTTCTCCTTCTCGTGAAAAGTGGCCTTTGTATACTTCCCCATGGTACATCCCTCCCATGTGTTTATCTACAAAAGTGTACCCTTTGTAAGCACACGTAGAAATACGTCGTCATGACCTTCGAATCATCGTGGTGTAGATGGTCCAATATCCTATGCCATAACTCACCCTCACCCCGACTAACCACTATGTTTGCTTTACTCATAAATGTTGCACGACCATATACATCAAGTTTGTAGAGGTTATTCACATGAACCCCAATATTCTTAACCTTTCCTATGGCTTCTCGACAAAGTAATGCTTTCCCTTCACCGAAAACCACATCATATCCTCTATCCTCCTACATAGCAACCGAAATTAAATTATTTTTTCAAGCCCTGGTACATGCATGACATCTTTTAATGAGAAAGGTTTACACTGAATATCTCCGGAAAGTAATCATACCAATCCCGGTATTGCTATACCTCCCGTCATCACCCATATCAATGTGCATATGAAGATCCTTCTCCTCCAAGCTACGAAAGAGTTCTTTGTCTCTCCGTCATGTGGAAATATGCACCAACTATCCAAGTACCACACCGACCCCATTGCACTTGACACCATGCATGCAATGAGTGAGAATTAAATCTCAAATTATGAGGCCAAAGCCTCACCAGCTGTAGATCCTGAAGCCTTCTTGTTCTTCTTCTTTTGTGGACAATTTATGGCATAATGTACATGCTCGTGACAATCAAAACACTTCACTTTGGACATGTCACGCTTCTTGCCATCTTTTCCGGACTCAGATTTGGAATGAAATTTCTTTCCTTTCCCATTATTCACCTTGGTAGCCAAATAAAAAAATTATTCATCATCATTCTTAGATGAAGATACATCCCTGGTATTCCATCTAAACTCCTCTTGCACCAAATCCAACTAAATTCATTCCCAATCTGCCAATTTTTCCCTTCCATTGACAGAGTCTTGATAAATATGTCAACTCTTGGGAAGTTCTAGAAGAGATAGGCTCACCAAGCCATCATCCATGACAGTTATTCTGACACTCCCAAGCTCATCCCAGCATTGGAAAAACTTTGTTAAATATTTCGGAATAGTGTCGCCTTTTTCCATTTTAATTTTCCTGAGCTTGTCTTTCAGTGCCAATTTTCTATGGTCGTTTCTGCTCTGAAATAGATCCATCAAATATTTACACATCACATATGGTGTCACTTTTCGATGGAGACTTGAGACAATGCGGTCTCGTACTCCCTCCAGTAGGATCCTCCTCGCCTTTGCAACCTTCTTTTTCCAGGCATCAAGATTTGCAGCATCTATTACAGCGGGTTTGGGAATGTCATTATCAATTAATTCCTTCAATTCGTTGTCTTCCAGTACTTCCTCCATCGTGTCTTTCCAAGAAATATAGTTAGATATTCCCCCGAGTGCATACTCCAACCTCAAGCCATTGAAATCCATTTCGATCCTGAATCACCTTTCGCACCAAGAATGTCTTCTGCAAATTCGAATTCTATTCAGTCACAAACTCAACTTCTTCTTTACCGTAGTAATTTCCTATGCTCTGATACCATGTAGAAATTATACAACATATATGTATATCGTGGATTCAATCCGATCTAACAATGTACTAAAGCTATATGCTGAATCGCTTCTACAAATCAATTGCGTAAATTAAACACAATCGCCAATCACATGAAGCAAAGAAAGAATCAAATCAAACCACAACATAGATAATTTCTCAGGGAAAGATTGTTGCTCAAAACCCCACTATATTATATTGTATATTCAGCATGGATACATAAAACAAATAAAATTCCCTCTTCTCACAAGATTCTCCAACACTCAGCTAATTGTCTCACACTGTCCCGGACAAAACTAGCCAACACTTAGCCAATTATCAGCCTCTAAAACACTAGTGTTTCTTGCGCAATTCCTGATGAATGCAATCCCTAAAGAATAGGAATTTTTGCCTTACTAAACTTCATAAGTATCATGGGAAATCCAATGGGTTTTTGGTTGCATGGATGCAACCCAATAATCTTACAACTGATAGTTAACATCCCTTTCACCTTTATCTCAACTAGGTCCCCACTAGAACTGACATGCATGCAGATATTAATAGTAAATCATCCGTTGCATGTTAGATCATTGAATGTGAATTAATTAAAATTTAATTCACTTGATCTCACTAGTGCAACAATCAATGACAAATAGAACAACTGACTTTAACTCACCTAGTTTGAGTTAATTGATTTCTCATGCATTAACTAATGCACCAACTACAATTCAAACTCTGTTACAACTAGAATTACTTTGCATGCATCACCAACTACCCTCAACTTCAAATTCATGAGCTAACTTAGTTTATCACACTCAGTTAACTTTTACAAGTGATTTTGAGATAAGATTACATTTATTTTCCAACTTAATTAAGGGAAAATTAAATTAGACACTACACCAAATTTAGCCCACGCCAGTGTAGGTGCTGCTAAGACCTGTTGGTCCCACACTAGTGTAGGTGCTGCTAGGACCCATTGGTCCCACACTAGTGTAGGTTCTACAATTTATTTTTTAAATTCAACACTCCCTCTCAAAAATAAATGGATTATCTGCCACCCCTATCCTGCCTCTATGGTATTCGAATTTTCTCCTGGTGAGCGCCTTCGTCAGAATATATGCATCCTTATCTTTTGTGGGAATGTAGTGAAGTAAAATTATGTATCTCTGGACAAAAAATCTAAGATGGTGGTACCAGATGTCAATGTGCTTGGACCTATCATGGAATATCGGATTAACCAAAATTTCAATGCAACTATGGTTATCACAATGTATCACCGTCGGATCCACTTGAGAACCAAACAAACCAACCAAGATATTTCTCATCCATATGTACGCATATGTAGCTTGACGTGTTGCCATGTATTCTACCTTGGATGAACTGAGTGCCACGGATCGTTGCTTCCTGTTGTACCAAGAAACTGTTTTCGAACCTATGTTGAAGATCCTTCCTGATGTTCTCTTTCTGACTGATGGACTGCATGCCCCATTTGCATCCGTGAAGCCTTGGAGCTTCACTTCCTATGTCCATATATACCATAATCCATACTCTGTCGTGCCCCTGAGATATCTCAATACATGCTTCCCCACCTTCCAAAAGATCTTGGTCGGCTTAACCATATCTTGACTCAGCAGGTTAACTGCGTAGAAAATGTCTAGTCTAGTGTTCACCAAATACATCAATGAACCCACTAACTGCCTGTAGATAGTAGCATCCACTACTTCTCCTAAAGTAGCATCCTCTTTCCTCCAATTTCCTGGAAGAGGAGTCTCCATGGGTTTACATATCTCCATGTGAAACTTACCCAGTATCTCTTTGGCATACTTGCCTTGAGAAACAAAATTTTCACCATCCCGCTGCCATATTTACAAAACAAGGAAATAGTGAAGGAGTCATGTGTCCTTCATTTCGAATTCTCTTTTAAGGTCCTCTTTGCAAGAAAGTATATGTTTCTCATCACCTATCAATATTAGATCATCTACATAAAGTACAATAACCAAGATCTTACCATCAACCACAATCTGGTACAGGTTTTCATCAGCTTAAATTTTGGTGAAGCCTAACCCAGTAAAATAGTTGTCAAACCAATTGTACCAAACACATGGTGCTTGCTTCAGCCCATACAGTGCTCTCTTTAGTCAGAACACATGCGACTCACTATCAAAGATTTCGAAACCTTTTGGCTTCTCTATGTACACTTATTCCTCAATAACTCCATTGAGAAATGTAGTTTTCACATCCATCTGATGAATGTGCCATCCCATCTGCGCTAGGAGTGCAAGGATAGCTCTAATGGAAGAGTACCTTGTGACTGGTGCAAAATTATCTTCATAGTCAATCCCCTCAACTTGTGAGAATCCCTGGGCCACAAATCTAGCCTTGTACTTCTCCACACTCCCATCAGCAGCTTGCTTCACCTTATAGATCCATCTAGATCGAACCATTAATTTGTCAACCGGTCTTGGGACAACCTCCCATGCACTGTTCTTGACGATGGAGTCATACTCCTCTAACATAGAATCAACCCAAGTTGGTTGTTGCACTACTTCCTGAAAGGAAGACGGTTTAGTCGCAATACAGTTGCTTATAAGAGCCATGTATCTAGTAAACCTATCTAGATATATTCTCTGTATGCGCAGTGAAGTAGGGGCTCCTACATTCTCTGTTGCATAAAGTCTCAATCTATCAGCTTCTGTGGTGTGCCTTCTACCATTTATAGTGGATGGCTCAGCATGAGTGCTTTCTGCCACTCCATGATCCTCCGCATGTGGTTGCTCCAAATCGTGAGGCTGATCCTTTGGAACCAATATTTCCTCCTCTGCATGCAAATCAAGCTCCCTCTCAAGCAACAATCGCATGGAATTTTCCTCATCAAATTTTATATCTCGTCACACAACATTCATTCTGTTGTTTGGAAAATAACCTTAATAGTTGTGGGGAGTTTTAGTGTACCCAAAAAATATCCCAATCTCGGTTGTTGGTTCAAGCTTCTTCCTGGCATCTTTGGTCACATGCACATAAACAGATGAGCCAAAAATCTTAAAATTTTAAACATCATGTTTCTTACCAGGAAAAGCCTCTTCTGGTGTACTCATGCCAAGTATCCGATGAGGACAACAGTTTTGCACAAATACCATTGTGTTGCATGCATCCACCCATAGATGCAACGATAGACCCTAATCATGCAACATTGGTAGTGTTGCACCCACAATTTTTATGTTCTTTCTTTCTACGACCCCATTTTGTTGTGGGTTATGAGGCTCAATCAGTTATCTCTAAATTCCTTCTTTGTTGTAGAAGTTCTTGAATTCAGTAGAGATGTACTCACCACCATTGTTGCCCCTAAGATCCTCCACTTGCTTCCCCATGTCTTTCTCCACTAGTGATTTGAACTCAAGAAAAATTGAGAATGTCTAATCTTTCTTCTGCATGAAGTAGATCCATCAATTATGAGAAAATTCATCAAAAAATATCACATAGTACTTATGCTTTGTTTTCGAAGTAGTAGAGAATTGTCCACACACGTCTGAGTGAACTCTCTCAAGGATTTTCGAAGCTCGGTTCTCCTTCTCATGAAAGGTGGCCTTTGCAAGATTCTCCATAGTACATCTCTTGCATGTGCCTAATTGAGAAATTTTTCCCATGGGAATTCCCGTAGAAATCTATTTCATGACCTTCAAGGCTCTGTGGTATAGATGGCCCAATCTTATGTGCCATAACCCACCCTCATCTCGGCTCACCACTGTGTCCGCCTTACCCATCAATGTTGTGCAGCCATCTACATCATGTTTATAAATATTCTTAGCTTGAATCCCAATCTTCTTCCCTTGTCTTGTTGTTTTGTGTCGCAGGAAAGCTTTATCTTCACTGAAAACAACATCATAGCCTCTATCCTCCAACATTGCCACTGAAACCAATTTTTTCTACAAGCCTGGTACATGCATTACATATTTTAATAGAAAGGGTGTACCTGACTATATTTGGAAGGTAATAGTACCAATCCCGGTAGCACTGTACGATCCATCATCACCCATTTTGATATGCATCTGGAGGGCCTTCTCCTCCAAGCTACTGAAAAATTATTTGTCTCACGTCATGTGAAAGGAAGCAGCATTATCCAAGTACCACACTGATCCCATTGCACTTGACACCATGCATGCAATGAGTGAGAAGTCAAGCTCAAATTGAGAGGCCAAAGCCTCCCCGGCTGTAGATCTTGAAGCCTTCTTGTTCTTCTTATTTTGTGGACAATTTGTGGCATAATGTCCATGCTCATGACAATGAAATCACTTCACTCTGGACATGTCACGCTTCTTGTCCTCTTTGTCGAACTCATAATTGGAATGAAATTTCTTTCCTTTCTCCTTCTTCGCCATGGTAGCCAAAGCACAATATTCTTCATCATCATTCTTAGATGAATATCCATCCCTGGTATTCCGTCTAAACTTCTGTTGCACCGAATCTGACCAGAGTCTTTCCCAATCTGGAAATTTTTCCCTTCCATTGACAGAGTCCTGATAACTATGCCTAGTCCTAGAAGAGCCAGGCTCGCCAATTCATCATCCATGATAGTTATTATGATGCACACAAGCTCATCCTGGCATTGGACAAACTTTTCTAAATATTTCGGAATGGTGTCACCATTTTCCATTTTCATTTTCCTAAGCTTGTCTTTCAGCGCCAATTTCCTATGGTCATTGCTGCTTTGAAATACATATTTCAAAGCTTTCCACATCACATATGGTGTCACTTTTCCATGGAGACTTGAGACAATGTGGTCTTGTACTCCCTCCAGTAGGATCCTCCTCTCCTTCGCAACCTTCTTTTTCCAGGCATCAAGATTTACAGAATCTGTTACAGCGGGTTTGGGAATGTCATTATCAATGAATTCCTTCAAGACATTGTCTTCCAGTACTACCTCCATCTTTTATTTCTAAGAAATATAGTTATATTTTTCCTTGAGTGCATACTCCAATATCAAGCCATTGAAAGCCATTTAGATCTTGAATCGCCTATCACACCAAGAATGTCTTCTACAAATTCGAATTCTATTCAGTCACAAACTCGGCTTCTTCTTTACTGCAGTAATTTCCTGCTCTAATACCATGTATAAATTATACAACATATATTTATATCATGCATTAAATCCGATCTAACAATGTACTAAATCTAGATACTGAATCGCTTCTACAAATCAATTTCAGAAATTAAACACAATCGCCAATCACATTAAGCAAAGAAAGAATCAAATCAAAACACAACATAGATAATTTCAAAGGGAAAGCTTGTTGCTCAAAACCCCACTATATTCTATTGTATATTCAGCATGGATACATGAAACAAATACAATTCCATCTTCTCACAAGAGTCTCCAGCACTCAGCTAATTGTCTCACACTGTCCCGGACAAAATTGGCCAACACTTAGCCAATTCTCAACCTCTTAACAGCCTTCCTTGCTTCTGCAATTCTTGATGAATGCAATCCATAAAGAATATGAATTATTTCCTTCCTAAATTGTGCAATGATAATGTGAAATCCAATGGGTGTTTGGTTGCATTGTTGCAACCCAATAATCCTGCAACTGATAGTTAACATCCCTTTCACCTTTGTCTCGACTGGGTCTCCACTGGAAATGACATGCATGCAACTATTAATAGTAAATCATCAGTTGCATGTTATATCACTAATTTTGAATTAAATAATATTTAATCCACTTGATCTCTCACTAGTGTAACAATCAGTTACAACTAGCACAACTGACTTTAACTCACCTAGATTGATTTAACTGATTTCTCATGCATTAACTAATGCACCAACTGCAATTTGAAATTTGTTACAACTATAATTACTCTGCATAACTCACCAACTACCCTAAACTCGAAATTCATGAGCTAAATGAGTTTATCACACTCAATTAACTTTTCCAATTGATTTTGAGATAAGATTACATTTATTGTCCAACTTAATTAAGGGAAAACTAAATTAGACACTGCACCAAATTTAGCCCACACCAATGTAGGTGCTGCTAAGACCTATTGGTCCCACAATAGTGTAGGTGCTGCTAGGACCCATTGGTCCCACACTAGTGTAGGTGTTGCAATTTCTTGTTTAATTTCAACACTCCCTCTCAACAAGAAAGATATTATCTGCCACCCCGATCTGCCTCTATGGTATTCGAATTTTCTCCTGGTGAGTGCCTTTGTCAGAATATCTGCATCCTGATCTTCCTTGGGAATGTACTGAAGTAAAATTATGCTTCTCTGGACACAATCTCTAAGATGGTGGTTCTGGATGTCAATGTGCTTGGACCTATCATCGAATACCGGATTAACCGAGAGTTTAATGCAACTCTAGTTATCACAATGTATCACCGTTGGATACATCTAAGAACCAAATAAACCAACCATGATCTTTCTCATCCATATTTCCTTACATGTAGCTTGAATTGTTGCCATGTATTTTTCCTAGGCTGAACTGAGTGCCATAGATCAGTTCTTCCTGTTGTTCCAAGAAACTGATGTCGATCCTATGCTAAAGATCCCTCCTGATGTGCTCTTTCTGCCTGATGGACTTCCTGCCCAATATTCATCCGTGAAGCCTTGGAGATTTATTCCCTCTGTCCATTTGTACCATAATCCATACTCTTTCGTGCCCCTGATATATCTCAAGACATGCTTCCCTGCCTTCCAAAAGAGCTTGGTCAGCGTAACCATAGCTTGACTCAGCTAGTTAACTGCGTGGAAAATTTCTGGTCTAGTGTTCACCAAATACATCAGTGAACCCACTAACTACCTATAGAAAGTAGCATCCACTACTTCTCCTTAAGTAACATCCTCTCTCCTCCAATTTCCTAGAAGAGGAGTTTCCATGGGTTTACAGCTCTCCATGTGAAACTTACCCAGTATCTCTCTGGCATACTTACCTTGAGAAACAAAAATTTCACCATCCCGTTGCCATATTTTCAAAACAAGGAAATAGTGAAGGAGTCCCATGTCCTTCATTTAGAATTCTTTTGCAAGGTCCTCTTTGCAAGAAAATATCATATGCTCATCACCTATCAATATTAGATCATCTACATAAAGTAAAATAATTAAGAGCTTACCATCAACCACAATTTGGTACATGTTTGCATTAGCTTCAATTTTGGTGAAGCCCGACCTGGTGAAATAGTTTTCAATATGAGTTTACCAAGCACGAGGTGCTTGCTTTAGCCCATACAATGATCTCTTGATTCGGCACACATGCGACTCACTGTCAAATATTTAGAAACCTTCTGGCTAATATATGTACACTTCTTCCTCAATAAATCCATTAAGAAATGCAGTTTTCACATTCATATGATGAATGCTCCACCCCATCTGCGCTGAGAGTGCAAGGATAGATCTAATGGAAGAGTACCTCGAGACTAGTGTGAAAGTCTCTTCATAGTCAATCCCCTCAACTTGTGAGAATTCCTAGGCCACAAATCCGGCCTTGTACTTCTCCACACTCCCATCAGCAGCTTGCTTCACCTTATAGATCCATCTATATCCAACCACTAATTTTTTGAATGGTCTTGGGACCACCTCCCATGCACTTTTTTTGACAATGGATTCATACTCCTCTACCATAGCATCAACCCAAGTCGGTTGTTTCACTGATTCATGAAAGGCATATAGTTCAGTCACAATACACTTTCTCATAAGATCCATGTATCCAGTAAACATGTCTGGAGACTGTCTCTGTCTCCATAGTGAAGTAGGGGCTCCTACATTATCTGTTGTAGAAAGTCTCAATCTATCAGCTTCTGTGGTGCACCTTCTAACATTTCTGGTGGACAGATCTGAATGAGTGTTTTCTACCACTCCATGATCATCCACATGTGGTTTCTCCACATCTTGAGGCTCATCCTTTGGACCTAAAATTTCCTCCTCTCCATGCAAATCAAGCTCCCTCTCAAGGGAAAATTGCATGGCTTTCCCCTCATCGAATTTTATATCCCGTCACACAACAATCATTCTGTTGTTTGTAAAATACACTTGATAGTTGTGGGGAGTTTCAGCGTACCCCACAAATATGCCAATCTCGTTTTTTGGTTCAAGATTATTCCTGGTGTCTTTGTTCACATGCACATAAAAAGATGAGCCAAAAATCTTAAAATGTGAAGCATCAGGTTTCTTACCAGTAAAATCCTCTTCTGGTGTACCCATGCCAAGTATTCGATGAGGACAACGGTTTTGCACAAATATCGATGTGTTGCATGCCTTTTCCCACAAATGCAACGGTAGGCAATGATCATGCAACATTGTTCATGTTGCACCCACAATTGTTATGTTCTTTCTTTCTGTGACCCCATTTTGTTGTGGGCTATGAGGCGAAATCAGTTCTCTCTGAATTCCTTCTTTGCTACAGAATTTCTTGAATTCATTAGAGATGTGCTCACCACCATTGTCACTCCTAAGACCCTTCACTTTCTTCCCCATGTCTTTCTCCACCAGTTCTTTGAACTCAAGAAACTTTGAGAACTTTTAATATTTATTTTGGATGAATTAGATCCAGCACTTACGAGAATATTCATCAAAAAATATCACATAGTACTTATGCTTTGTTATCGAAGCAGTAGAAAATGGTCCACACACATCTGAGTGAACTCTCTCAAGGATTTCTAAAGCTTGGTTCCCCTTCTCATGAAAGGTGGCCTTTGCAAACTTCCCCATAATATATCCCTTGCATGTGTCTAACTGAGCAAGTGTTCCCATGGGAAGTTCCATAGAAATCTATTGCATGACCTTCAAGGCTTGGTGGTGTAGATGGCCCAATCTCTTGTGCCATAACTCACCCTCATCCTAGCTCACCACTTTGTCCGCCTTACCCATCAATGCTTCGCAACAATCTACATCAATTTTATAGAGATTCTTAACTTGAATCCCAATCTTCTTGGCTTGTCCTATTGTTTTTTGTCGCAGGAAATCTTTACCTTCACTAAAAACAACATCATAGCCTTAATCCTCCAACATTTCAACTGAGACCAATTTTTTCTTCAAGCTTGGTACATGCATTACATATTTTAATTGAAAAGGTTTACTTGGCTATCTCTGGAAGGTAATAGTACCAATCTCGATATCATTGTACCGTCCGTCATCACCCATTTCTATATGCATCTGGAGGTCCTTCTCCTCCAAGCTATTGAAAAGTTCTTTCTCTTGTCATGTGAAAGGAAGCACCACTATCTAAGTACCACAACGATCCCATTGCACTTTAAACCATGCATGAAATTACTGAGAATTCAAGCTCAAATTACGAGGCCAAAGCCTCACCAGCTGCAAATCCTGAATCCTTCTTGTTCTTCTTATTTTGTGGACAATTTGTGGCATAATGTCCATGCTTGTGACAGTGAAAACACTTCACGTTGGACATGGCATGCTTCTTTCCATATTTTCTGGACTTAGATTTGGAATGAAATTTATTTCCTTTCCCCTTCTACACCTTGGTATCCAAAGCAAAATACTCTTCATCATCATTCTTAGATGAATATCCATCCTTGGTATTCTGTCTAAAATCCTCTTGCACCAAATCCGACGAGAGTCATTCTCAATCTGGAAATTTTCCATTCCATTGACAGAGTCCTAATAACTATGTGTATTCCTAGAAGAGCTAGGCTCACCAAGTCATCATCCGCGACAATTATTTCTATGCTCCTAGGCTCATCTTGGCATTGGACAAACTTTGTTAAATATTTCGGAATGGTGTCGCCTTTTTCCGTTTTCATTTTCCTGAGCTTGTCTTTCAGCGCCAATTTCCTATGGTCATTTCTTCTCTGAAATAGATCCATCAAAGATTTCCACAATGCATATGGTGTCACTTTTCCATGGAGACTTGATAAAATGTGGTCTTGTACTCCCTATAGTAGGATCCTCCTCACCGTTGCAACCTTCTTTTTCCAGGCATCAAGATTTGCAACAACTGTTACAGTGGGTTTGGGAATGTCATTATCAATGAATTCCTTCAAGCCATTGTCTTCCAGTACTGCCTCCATCTTGTATTTCCAGGAAATATATTTATATTTTCCCTCAATGCATACTCCAATCTCAAGCCATTGAAAGCCATTTCGATCCTGAATCGCATGTCACACCAAGAATGTCTTCTGCAAATTAAAATTATATTCAGTCACAAACATAGATTCCTCTTTACTACAGTAATTTCCTGTGCTCTGATACCATGTAGAAATTATACAACATATATGTATATCATGGATTCAATCTGATCTAACAATGTACTAAAGCTAGATACTAAATCGCTTCTACAAATCAATTGTGGAAATTAAACACAATCACCAATCACATGAAGCAAAGAAAGAATCAAATCAAACCAAAACACAAATAATTTCCCAGGGAAATCTTGCTGCTCAAAACTCCACTATATTATATTGTATATTCAGCATGGATACATGAAACAAATATAATTCCCTCTTCTCACAAGAGTCTCCGGCACTCAACTAATTGTCTCACATTGTCCTGGAGAAAAATGGCCAACACTTAACCAACACTCAGCCTCTAAACAGCCTTCCTTGCTTGCGGAATTCCTGATGAATGCAATCTGTAAAGAATAGGAATTTTGGCCTTCCTAAACTGCGCAAGGATCATGGGAAATCAATGGGTGTTTGGTTGGATGGCTGCAACCCAATAATCATACAATTGATAGTTAATATCCCTTTTACCTTTGGTTGGATGGCTGCAATAGCATCCTCTTTCCTCTAATTTCTTGGAAGAGGAGTCTTCATGAGTTTACAGCTCTCCATTTGAAACTTACCCAGTATCTCTTTGGTATACTTTCCTTGAGAAACAAAAATTTCACCATCCCACTGCCATATTTCCAAACCAAGGTAATAGTGAAGGAGTCACATGTCCTTCATTTCAAATTCTCTTGCAAGGTCCTCTTTGAAATAAAGTATCGGCTTCTCATCACCTGTCAATATTAGATCATCTACTTAAATAAAAATAATAAAGATCTTATGATCAACCACAATCTGGTACAGGTTTGCATCAGCTTCACTTTTGTGAAGCCCAACTCAGTGAAATAGTTGTCAATCCAAGTGTACCAAGCATGAGTTTCCCTCTTCAGCCCATGCAGTGCTCTCTTGAGTCAGCACACATGTGACTCACTTTCAAATATTTTGAAACCTTCTAGCTACTCTATGTACACTTCTTCCTCAATAACTCCATTTAGAAAAACAGTTTTCACATCCATCTCATGAATGCGCCACCCCATCTATGCTGAGAGTGCAAGGATAGATCTAATGTAAGAGTACCTCGTGACTAGTGAAAAAGTCTCTTCATAGTCAATCCCCTCAACTTGTGAGAATCCCCGGGCCACAAATATGGCCTTGTACTTCTCCACACTCCCATTAGTAGCTTACTTCACCTTATAAATCCATCTAGATCCAACCACTGATTTTTCGATCGGCCTTGTGACCACCTCCCATGAACTGTTCTTGATGATTGAGTCATACTCCTCTACCATAGCATCAACCCAAGTTGGTTGTTGCACTCCTTCCTGAAAGGAAGATGGTTTAGTCACAATACACTTGCTTATAAGATCCATGTATCTAGTAAACATGTTTGGAGACTTTCTCTGCCTTCGCAGTGAAGTAGGGGCTCCTACATTCTCTGTTGCATCAAGTCTCAATCTATCAACTTCCGTGGTGCACCTTATACCATTTCTGGTGGATGGCTCTGAATGAGTGTTTTTTTCCACTCCATGATCCTCCGCATGTGGCTGCTCCACATCTTGAGGCTCATCCTTTGGAAACAAGAGCTCCCCCTCTGCATGCAAATCAAGCTCCCTCTCAAGGGACAATCACATTGCTTCCTCCTCATCAAATCTTATATCTTGTCGCACAACAGTCATCCTATTATTTGGAAAATACTCCCGATAGTTGTGGGGAGTTCACTGTACCCCAAAAATATCCCAATCTCAGTTGTTGGTTCAAGCTTCTTCCTGGAGTCTTTGGTCACATGCACATAAATGGAAGAGGAAAAAATCTTAAAATGTGAAACACCAGGTTTCTTACCAGTAAAATCCTCTTCTAGTGTTAGTGTTGAAGAGGTAAATCCCCTCTAAAGACAGAGGCGATCCCACTATCCCAGATCAAGTCTAGCAACAATCAAGTCACATGATGATGTTGGTTCCTAGTTACAAAAAGACAAAGATTGCGATAAGTAGCCTACCTCAAATACCACGCAATTGTCGTTGAAGAAAAGATGATGTTTCCCATCCCTCGCTTGACAGATCACGATACTTTCATTTGACACGTTCAAACACATGTACACATGTGAGGAAACAACAACATACAATGTAAAATCTAAAGCATGTAACCATATATCAGTCAGAGAGGATATAATTCATTGCATTACATAAAGAAATGAACACATGAATGGAACCAAAATCACAGTCGCTTAAATTATAAATGAAAAAAGGGATATTACAACCAAATGCTCTGATGCTATGATCTTCCTTCGGTGGAGCTGATAGTGGAGTGTGTCTCAACAAAGCCTGTCGGGAATCTGGACAAAGCTCTCTCTCTCTTTGGCTTGGCTCTCAAAGGTTGACCGGCTATAGTTTCCTTCCTACAACTTCAGATATCTTACTAATGTAAAAGGAAAGATTTTATAGATGGAGGAAAGGAAGTTGGGATCCCTATAATCATGGGATAGGCCCTATATCTAAGGAAGCTTCCATGATAGGTGGAAAACCACTTTTTATACATGGAGATCTGAAGCCAAACCACTCAACTCCTTTTGATGATTCATTCAGGAGTTTGTTGAAATCAAACTTCCGCCATTTATTTTTAAAAAACATCCCTTATTAAGCTTGGTGCAAGTGAAACACAGGGGCAGGGTGCCAGTTGGTGCACCCTCTAGCGTGGATTTCCCCCATTAGCACGGGGGTTGAATTGGCTAGTCGCGCCAAGGCTAAAAAATCTATTTTTTAGGGTTTTTCAGAGGAAATTTTCTTCAGGGGAATGTTTTTCCTTATGCAAGAGGATGCCATGAAGGTGGTTTCAGGTCATTTTCCTGTTCACAGGTCACAGCAATAGTCCTCCAATGTGTGCGACGAGGGATTGCAGGGATGGTGAGAAATTGCTGTGTAACAGATGCCCCCTAAAGCATGAGGCTCCAGAGAGAGGGAGGGGTGAAATTCTTTATGAGAACACACCCAACTAAAAACACTTCCATCAGAAAACCTGCAAAGACAAATATAACTAATATCTAAAATACATGATATGTGGTATGGGTGCAGCCATCCATAATAGAGTGTACAATAACCAGGATCCAAGGTATGGACATTGCCATCCAGTAAAGAAGGATCAACAAGTAGACTCAGGTATGGTCACAACCATCCAATAAAATGAGTCATGTAACTAATCATGATAATCCACAAAGAATCTGTAGCCTGGATTTCATCAGACAAAATCCAGGGTCTTGCGCTCCATCTCGACCGAAACAGAGTACAAGTCTAAGCATGTGAATAAGTGAGCCGAAGTCGAACATGCAACAACATTGCTTGATTACCAGCCAATAATGAAAGCTGTTAACAGATGTGAGAGGAACCACCAATAATGAGGATGGCCCTCAAGGTACTATAGGTACAATCCACGGAGGGTGAAAATTGAGCTAGCATCAAACAGCCGCAGAATAATCCGATCGAAGGTCAATAATGAAAACCTTGTGTCGAATGCGAAGAACATGCCATTGAGGCATGGAGGCTCCAAGGTACCTGAAGGGAGTCTCTAGATCAACTTCCTAGATAATGAGCTGAAGTTGAAAAGAATTGACCTTGATCGAAGGTGGGCCATAGTGTTTCCCACATCATCGATGCGAGACAGAGGAACATGATGTTTGCGAATCAAGATTAGTAGAGAATCAGAGGGAGGTTGAAAACTGCAAAGGCCAAATTCTCTTGAACATATCGGTGGCACAACAGAGGATTTGGTAGTATTTGAAATCAAAATATCTGAGGTCATGATGACATGGAAAAGAGCAGATGGGTGGTCAAGAAGGATTACCCAAACCCACGGAGGCAAGCAGAAAATGAGATGAGATGTCCCCAACCCGACATGAATGTAGAAAAGTGCCATGTTCAAGAGCAACATACTACTGACAGGATGGTGATATTGATTCCATTTTCCCCCACCATTTCTGGTGAGTACCCTAATTATTTTTGGCAACAAGCTTGAAGGGGATAGAATATGCTTGTGATATGAGTTTTTCCTTCGGACAAATCCAACCTAGTACATTTAACGAGCCCTAGGAAGGAGGAACTCGAGTAATATCATTACGAAGGAGTCTGATTTCATCAGGTTTTAATGAGTCTGAAAAGGGAAGAACTTGACGTCTTTTCATGTTTAGAGAGTTTGAAGAGACAGCGGAAAAGAAAACTCCAACATTCCCTTTTCATAGATAGTATCGCAGATCTAAGAAGTTAGAAAACTATATCTAAGAGAACCTCCTAGTCGTGATAGGCTAGGGTATTCATTTTTTGTAAATAATCTATCCTAGCCTGAAAAAGGGGCAAACGTATACTGGGTAGATGTCATTTCATCGCCAATTTAACGAGCTCAAAACGACAAGCGAATTTGCAATATTTTCAGTTTTAGAGAATTAGAAAAGAGCTAAAAGATGACTCTAGTAGTGAATTTTTCTTGTTTTTACTGAGTCCGAAAAAGTATAAAATACAACTCGTATCATTGTCCTAGTCGCGTGAAAACCTGTCGCTGCACAAAAATCAAGCTTAAAATCCATTTTTCGACAAAAATATGATAAAATATTAGAAAAATAAGCTCCAAAACCTAATTTGATTTCGAAAAGTTATAAATATCACCAAATAGTAAAAACATATTTACTTTTTACTTTTTACCTCTTGTGCAGAGCGATAGTGAGTTATTTCCCTGCGGCCTTGCAGTGATGATTGTGGACGATCCGGTGCATCATTTTAAATCCCATATTTTCCACATAAAAACCACTTCCATTAGCTATGTTTTAATCCATATTTCATAGTTTTCCATCATGATTTGACATCCCTGAGGGGAGGATTTGAAAATTTAGGGCTTCCACGGTTGGCACAGGTATGAGGCATGGACCCATGCCAATCGAGCTCTTTTTGTAAAATGGTCGCGCCAGCTGGTGCGACTGTCAGAAAAACAGTCATGCCAATTGCGCAACCTCATTTTCCACTCAAATTTCACAAAAATTGAACCAATCAATTGAATTTGTGAATTCCCAAGGGATCTTATGATGTGCTTATTACCAATTTGATGCACGTATAAAGCCACAATGGTGAATGAATGGAAATAAATGGAGCACAGTGAAGAAGACGAAATGGAAATGGGGAATGAGCAATGCATGAATGCTCTCCGGGATTGCGATTTAAAGAAATTCTTCTTGACACCATGTCTTAGGGCACAACCTGAATTGTTACAATACTTGATAAGTATTTGGGATGAGAATGAAGAGAATTTTAGGCTTCAAGATCAAGTTCTTGAACTCAAAGTGTCCTATGTCTATTTCATCACTAGATTGTCTCGCAGAGGTCAAGTTACGATTATGACAGGTACCAAGCCTTCTGGAAAAAATATGTCGATGGTTATGGAGAGAGTGTGCCTAGGGGCACAAACATGATCAGGTACTGGAAAAGTTGACATTCACACTATTCCCGATCTAGCACTCAGAGTGGTGTTACATACTATTACGTGGGCTACAGGGTCACAAGCGTCGTATGAGGCTACCAAAACGTAGCTGATCCTCTTGGCATCAGAATGTATTAACTCGACAGTATTTAATTGGGCCACAGCCATAACCATGAATATCAAACGGAAATTGAATAAATGTAAAAAGGCCAAATTGAAGCAGTTTGGGTACAGTTCAATCTTGGAATTATTCATCCTAGAATGGCTACCTATCTTCCAGGGCCAGGGGGTGATAGTCACAGATCCACCTTTGAGAGAGCCACGAATGGCTTGATGGGCAGCACTGATGCCCAGAGCAAGAGGTGGCCAACAAATGTCATGGCGGCTCAAGTTCTTCGGATGGGTCTAGCGACAGTTGATCGTCATAGAGGACTGGCCCTATGCTAGTGCTGATTTCACAAGAGACCTACACCTTCCACTCCCGGAAGGAGAGGACGGGGATGAGTTGCTGGGTAAGAATATTTTTGATTTTATGAATTTTATGATGATTTTTTTGGGTATACATGCATGTTCTAACAATTGATCCTATATGTATGCAGATGTTGACCCATAGAGGCCCACCGGGATGTCGCCGATCGCACGGAGGACCCCTCTTGCCTATGACCCTCAAGGTGAGGGGGCCGAGGGGAACGAGCTAGTTTAGAACTTAGAGGGAATCGCCCATGGGATTCCTGATTATGCTTGCATGGCTTATGTCCCTATGGCTTATCAGAGGCACACCATAGGGGTGCCCAGTCGCCTTCATTTCTTACTGAGGTGATTGGTGCGAGAATTAACATGCTACCATGAGCACCATGTTGATTAGTCACCTAGGCTTTTCATATGCATATTTTTGAGAGACATGTTGTCTCCGGATATAACTAAAATAGACATGTATATTTTTGGATTTTATATGATGCACATGATGCAAACATTCAACATATATATATATATCTATTTCTGCATGGATATTTTCCCATATGATGATGTTTTCCACAAGTTGCATAAATGTCTATCTAATACCATGTTAGATACTGCATCTGTTAATGCATTCATTTGTCTGGGTATATGCTGATAAGTGATGTAATCAAAATTTCTTTCCAGTAAATGAATGCGTAGATACAGTCTTAAAATGGATGGGTTCCTAATTAAATAGTGACCATTGAGCTGTAACACTACAAGCTGTGAGTCCAGATATACAAGTAATGCATGAATACTGAGGTTAACGACCTCGTTCAATAACTCCAAAATGACACTATATTCCGTGACATTATTTGTAGTAGGCCCTAGACAAACACCTTGTAAATTAACTAACTCACCAATAGGATTGTAGATTACCCAGGCTGCCGAAGACAGATTCCTGGTACTACGAGAGGCACCATCTACGAAACCAACATAAGGAGTAATAGACATCTGCACAATCAGGAAGACCCAATCAATAGAAAGATGCTTACAAAGCACACCACACCATACATGCACAAAAATGAAGAAATCACCTATGTACACACACTACACAAGAATGATTCAAGCATAATACTTCTTCAGGTACAACCCATTTATGGGTTGTGCCAAAGGAAGACCTTCATAATTGATCACCTCATAGGCCCCATTTTTTAATACACGTTTAACGATATAGGGCCCATGCCACATAGGCTAGAATTTTCCTGCACCAAGCTTATCATGTGCTTGATCATACAAGAGGATGAGGTCTCCTTCGATAAAAGAGCGTGGAGAAACCGTTTGATCGAAATGAGCTTTAACCTGCTTTTTTTGTGCTTCAATAACCAAAGCAGCCAAGCGGTGAGTTTCGTCCAATCGTTCTAGGTATAAGAGACATTCTTCCTCTGGGGAAGTGTCGGGTATTAATTCCACAACCAAATTCAGTGAAGGGATCTCACATTCAACCAGAAGAGTAGCTTCCAGCCCATACACCAACTAGAAAGGTGTGAATCCGTTCGCGCTCTTTACTGACGTTCGGTAGGCCTAGAGAGCAGAGAAAAATTGGAGATGCCAGTTGAATTTGTGTATACCAATTGTTTGTTGAAGCATCATGAAAAGCACCTTGTTCACGGCCTCAACCTGGCCATTTTCCTGAGGGTATTATGGCGTCGAGCTGTCGTGACGCAAGCCTAACTTCGATGTCATCTCTGCCATCATGTAGTCTCGAAAATGAGTGCCATTATTAGTGAAGATGGCTTGAGGAATGTTGAAATGCATGATCACATGGTTGAAAATGAACTGAGAAGTTGTCTTACCGTCTGCGGCCACTGTAGGCATCACTTCGACCCACTTGGTGAAGTAATCTATGGCAACGATGATATAAGCATTCCCCCCGGCCGAGTGAGGGTTACATGTCATAAAATCAATGCTCCATTTGGTGAAAGGGCCTACGGTAATGACATGATGTAAAGGGAGGGGTGGCACATGCATCTTGCGTTGGAAAATCTGGCACGCAAGACACTTTCTAACTGCAACAATATAGTCTTTAAATATATATGGCCAGAAGTAATCCACACGTAGAATCTTCTGGGTAGTAGCATAACCGAACATGTGACTGCCACAGGTGCCATTGTGACAGTATTTTAGGACTTTCTCAGCCTCTTCCAAGGTCAAACATCGGCAGAGCACAGAATCTACTTCGACACGATATAAGGTATCTCCGATAATGCGATATGGTTGTGATTGATTCTGAACGCGACGTCGGGCATCCTTCGTCAACTCGGACCGGAAGGTAGATGTCTGAAGGTACACGATGATATCACCGTACCATGGATCGAGAGTGCTGATAGGAAAGAGAGTTTCATCCGGGATATGATCCTCAGATTGAGACGGAACAGAGTCAGTAGGGAGAGAGCAGATGAGATCAGCAAAAACCATTGACTTCTTCGATTTGGCAGCAGTGAACTCCAAATCAAACTCTTGAAGGATCACAATCCATTTGGAGTACTTGTCCCCCAGCAATTGTCGAGACAAAATGTAATTCATGGAGTTGCAATCGGAAATCACGGTTACCATGCGCAACAGGATGTAATGGTGAAACCACTGAACGGCCTGGACCACGGAAAGTGCCAACTTCTCAACGTGGGAATAACGTGTTTCAGTGTCGCGGAGATTCTGAGACAGATAATAAACCACGTTTTTGTTTCCGTCATTGTCATCCTGGACCAGAACCATGGCTATTGTGTTGAATGTAGTAGCCAAATAGAGGGTAAAGTCACGATGATAGTTGGGAGGACGTATTAACGGAGCATTGACGAGCAATGTTTTAAGTTTATCGAAGGATTTTTGGGCAATCTCGTCCCAACGGAAGGGAATGTCCTGTTTTAGAAGTCGCGTAAACCCTTTGGCCACTTCTACATAGTTCAGGATAAAGCGACATAAAAAATTTGCTTTCCCCTTAAGACTCTAAAGTTGATGCAATGAGGATGGGGATGGGAGATTAACAATAGCCTCAACCTTGAGGGGGTCAAGGCGAATTCCATCTTTAGAGACAATGAATCCCAAAAGACAACTAGAGAACGCAGAAGATGCACTTGTGAGGAGTAAGCCTGATGTTGTAACGTCTGCAACGGAGAAAAATATGGCAGAGGTGTTTGGGATGGTCTTCGCGCCGAGTTGAATGAGCTGGCAGGTCATCTAGATACAGCTGAACAATATTATGTATGTCGTGAAAGGCGTAGGACATGGCACGTTGGAAGGTGGCTCCAGTTTTTTTTAAGCCGAACGGGAGCTTCTTGTAGGCGAATGTTCCCCACGGACAGATGAAGGTGGTCTTATGTTGATCGGAGGGTAAAATATTAATTTGATTATCACCTGAAAATCCATCCATAAGGGAATAGATCTCACTCCCTGCACAATCATCGATGATCTGATCTATAAAGGGGGTGGGATAGTTGTCCTTAGGGCAAGCGCGATTGATGTCTCGGTAGTCAACAAAGACTCAAATTGTGCCCTGCTTCTTATCCACAGGGACAATATTAGAAACCCACTCTGTCATAGGGATCGGATATATGAAGCCCTCTTTAAGAAGTTTCTCAACTTCTGATTTTATAGAAGTGGCTTTTCGAGGATACACTGGGCACAGACGTTGGCGCACAGGCTTCGCACCCGGATAAGTGGTAATTTCATGCACGACGATAATGGGATCGATCCCAGGCATCTCTTCATAATACCATGTGAAAACATCTCGGAATTCACGGAAAAGGGTAGTGTACACTTGAATCTCTTCAGGAGAACAAGTGACTCCCACGTGAATGTTCTCGACGACCCCTGGTTTAACGGAGATGTCGATATGAATTATTTGGGTAATATTACTCAGATTTCCTTACGAAAGTACTTCATGAGTCAATATTGGCGTTTGGAGAGGTAGAGAGGGAACCTGAGATGAAAAATGCTCGATAAAATTAGACATTGCCCTAGGCCGGTCATGAACGAGGAACGATGATGTTCATCGCTCCATGGCAGATCTTCGAGAGACATAGTCTCTACGATAGCTTCGTCAGACAGAAAAAATTCTCTCAAAGGATTGGGCGAATCTACACCACCGAGCCAAGGGGATTGAGAATAAACATCAAGAGCCATGCTCAAAGGAGCATTTTCAGCAGGAGGAGGATCCGATGTGGCAACGCTCTCGCAATAATTAATTTCAACTGGGGTTAGAGGCATCGATTCTCCAAAAGAGGCAACCTGTTCAGGAGAAGGGATGATCCACGGGTCATCTAACCTAGATATCATGTTGACTTGAACGGTATCCGGTGGTGGAATGGGAAAAATACCCATGAGAATGGGGTCCTTGAAAAGATCAGGTCCTACACTGTCTAGGGGATTAGGGATTTGATCCATGTATGGCATGTTGTTTTCGGAGGATGAGGTAAAGAAAGACAACTGATCGACAGTAATAATCTTGCCCTCATGCAGAAATTTCAAAAGCTGAAAGAGGGTGGATGAAACACATAGTATGGCATGGGTCCAGCTGTGACCAAGTAGAAGATTGTAGTTGAGTTTGGCATCAACCAATTCCACTTCGACGCTGACAGTCTTACCTTGTAATGTGATCGGTAGACTCGCGAGAACACCCAAGGGTTTTCATTCCCTTCCATCGAATGCCTCGAGGGCATTGGGAGATGAAGTGAGGGCTGGGGAGCCGATGGCTTTCCAGCAAGCAGATGACATAACGTAGGTAGAGTCACCTTCGTCCACAACGGCACTGTGAATGTTAAGACCGTTGATGCCGACTTGTATAACAAGGGAAATCTGGCGCGGAAGTCGAGGGATAAAATTCTCTAGATCGAAGGTTAGAAGACTAGAATCGGCAGGATCAATTTCGCCGATTGCAGATAACAAAGCTTTCCGTTGATATGGGAAACTTTGAAGCACTTCCAACGCAGACATTAGGGAGGGTGCCTATGCCAAATCCTCAATAATGTTGTAATGATGAGCGGCACGGGTGTTTGGATTATAGGAAGACTTTCGAAGAACACATTTGGAAGGTGGCCGTACAACGGGTTCAGCGCTAGGCTTCTCAATTTCTAAAGGACCAGACGTAGGGGGGAGGCGAGCCATCAACAACTTCCTTCCCAGCTGCCTGGCGTGACCCGGCATAATCCTTCGATCGAGTGGAAATAGAAACAGGTGCAGCACCATTCATCATGAAAAATTGAGACCCAAATGGTGTAGAAGGTGAAGGCTGCTCGACCATCCGGGTCTGCTGAGATGGAAAAGGTTCCTTAAGAACAATCGGATTTCCCTTAGAGCCTTTAAGAATTTGACTAACCTCGGATCGTCTGGGACAATCTTTGGTGTAGTGGTCTTCATCACAGATCAGGCAAGGGTACTTTGGTTTTCGTTGCGAACCATCACCAGCACGTGGTTTGGAGGATTCTGGTTTCAGGGCATCGGATTTGGCCTTGCCTTTGCCTTTCTTCTTCCCTTTGGAAGCCTTGTCTACAGGATTGGCCTAAACGAAATTGACCTCCGTGGTCTTACCAGAATCTGGAGTAGCAGGAAGAGCAGAATTGTTGGAAGAATTCAATTTCTGCTTCCCATTAGAAGACTTACGAGAATTCTGAGAGACGGAACCAATAACACCTTCAACCGATGGGGTAGATGGTGCTTTATAGGTCCCAAGCCGCGAGGCATCAATCAAGATATCATATAACATTCCGGACTGATAGTATACTAAATCGAGGTACTGCGCACGAGCGATGGCTTGCTCCTCGATTACACATGCCCCCATAGCAATGTCCTGTGCAATCTTGTTGACAAAGGAGGTAGTGAACCAGTGAGTTAGAAGTTGATCAGGAATGTCAAACTTGATCAGACGACGACAACGTCTCAACTCATGAATATGATCTGAAATATGAGTGGCTTTGTCCTGCCTCAGAGATGTCAGGAGATGCGTTCCAGCTTCATAACGAACCGGTAACTAGAAATGTGTCAGGAATTCCATAGCTAGAGTATTAAAGTCTTGAAAAATACCATGGGTTAGTTCTATGTACCATTTAGCAGCAGCACCGGTGAGAGTGCGCTGGAAAAGACGTAGACGAATTGAGTCATCCACCCAAGAGTTCGAAGAACACCACAAATGGTAGGTCATGACATGCACTTGGGGGTCTTCTCCATATTTTCCTTCAAATTTAGGACAGTCACTAGGTACCTTGGTCGGAGCTGGAGGCCAATATGGATTATGAAGAATCGGATCATTGGTAAATTTGGATACATCCAGTAATTCCGATGTGGCAAGGAAAGGCAACTGAGGATTAAAAGGCATGCCAGGTCCCCGATAAGGACCTGTACCTGTACTCCAACCTGGTTGAGCATAAATCTGCCCCCACTGGTTATGTCTTGGAGGATTCTGACCATAGGGGGTATAAGCCGTATAATTGGGCTGATATGGTTGCTGATAACCAGGGTATTGACCCTGATTATATGTGGGCCCTGTTTGAGCAGTGTATGGATTTAACTGCAGAGTATAAGTGTAGCCTGGCTGTTGAAGGTAATAACCAGAACCTTGGGGCAAGTTGTAAACCGGTCGAGATTGACCTTGAAGGTAATAGTCGCCTTGGGGTCGAACGGGCTGCTAGTAAGTGGGACCCTGCTGAGCTTGATAAGTTGGGCGCACAGGCGGGTTCGGTTGTGGCATGGAATAGATCGGTTGCTGATCAGGGTTAACAGGTTGACATGGCTGTGTAGGTTACCCTGGTTGAACAGGTTGGCCTGGCTAATGAAGGACACCAGGCTGCCTCGGCTAAGCAGGTTGGCCTGATGGAGGGAGAGGGCCAGGTTGTGCCTGATAACTAGGTTGACCTATGACAGGACCATAATATGGCCCTGTTTGTGCAACATTTTGACCAAATGGAAGATGAGGTTGTTGAGGTTGCACCAACGGTTGAGAAGGATGGGTTTTCCCCCTAGTATCGTACAATCGTCTAGGTTGATACCCTGGTTGCCCTGTGGGTCCTTGAGGTTGCCCCGGCTGGACCATAGGGTGAGGCTGCAGAGGTTGACCTTGAGGGTTGTAATAATGCCCTTGCGGACCGTACAACAATCCTTGCTGGTCTGAAGGTTATCCCTGTAAGGGTTGTCCTTGCGGATCGTATACATAACCTAGCTAGGCCGAAGGTTGTCCCTGGAAGGGTTGTCCTTATGGGCCAGAAGCATATCCTTGCTGAAACAAAGGTTATCCTTGAAGGTTTTGCCCTTGTTGATTAGAAGGTTTCCCAGCCTAGGTGGATAGAAAACCGTTAATATACTGATAAGCCTCAGGAGCAAGAAAACGAAGGGGGTTTCCCTGCTCATCATATTGATATGGAAATACGTAAATAGGGGCACCATACAGTCCATAATGAGAAAATTAAGGATGGTTAAGGTCTTGAGAGGATCGAACAACCTTGGAGTTTGACGACTGTAAAGACAACTGATACTCCTCAGGAGAAATGTTCTCCAGAATAGCAGAAGCTATGTAAATGTCTTCAGGAACTGATGAGGTCCTAGCTGACTAAGTAGTGACAGCAGGCGTAGACGCAGCCACGCAGACAATAGGTCTAACAGGTACTAATGTGATGAAAGGAGATGTCGTGAGAGGTGTCGATGGTGACATCCCTAATGAAGGAATAGTCGGCCTCGTGGACGGAGTCGATATTCCCATAGAGGCAACAGCGGCCATGACCTGACTTAAATACCTATATCCAGCTGGGAGCGAAGGACCAGGTGAAGACATAACAGAAGATTCGGGGATGTTTTCGAGAAAAAGCTGGCAATTTTCACCAGATGTAGGAATTTCCTCACTATGAGAAGGACTGGGTGAGTCCATATCTGACCCTGCCGCGAGATCTTCTAAAAGATGACAGGGATTAGGAGGTATAACAGCAGCCAAAAAAGGTGATCCTGATGTAAGAGGAGGGAAGTGTTCCCCTACTCCAAATCCAAACCAAGCATTAGACAAGGGCCAATTGAAGTCAACTAGTCCTCCAAAGGGAATTTCAGATATAACCAGTCCCCCGTCGAGAAACTCAGATACAATAGGCTGCTGATACTCAGCAAAGGACTGGGAGACCTCTCATGAATCGTCTATGTAGGGACTACCAGCAGACGAAACTGAGGGTTCTGCCACTGCGACTGTAACGAAAATAGGAAGAGATCAAAACAAAGGCACATGGGCAAAAACCAAGGCAAACAACAACAGGCCAAAAAAAAATCTCTAAATGGGCGTGTGATCGTAGGTGATTAATTTTACCACATTGAAACTGGAAATTTTACTGTTTCATGTTTTAAGAGTCTAGAAACAAGTAAAATATGACTCTATCACTTCCAACTTGGAAACAAGCATGAAAGGACAAGCGCTTGATGATCTTTTCAAATTTAATGAGTCGGTAAAGTCGAAATGAATGCTCTGGTAATCTAGGAAAATGGGTGTACCAGATAATTGTGAACTGCCATATACACCTTGGCTAAAAAATGAAAGAGAAATCAACCAAGTACTTGACGTACGTGCAGGTAATCTCCCCAAATGTTGTGTCCGGTGTATCACAGGTAAAAGGCGGCAGACTCAGCTTCCTATGGATAAAGGATAGCAACCTAATGGGGTCTCTCTTTATATACTCGATGGTACGGGGAGCACAAGTCCATACTAGCGTTGTCTAAAGCCAAATGGCGAACGACAACTACTAGGTTTAACGACGCTCGAACACGTCACTAGCCTAAACCTCTAGATATTCCGTTAATGTTTCAATGTTGCCTTAGGTTAATTAAATAAATTTTAGAGTTTATCTTCAATTTATGTTTCAATTTCAGGCCCTATCAAATGTTGGATCTAAAAAATCCTCTAAATGCACACTACATGCCACAAAATATCACTTTGTTCAATGAAGAGCTATCTACGGGAGGGTTGAGAGCTTTTCAAATAACAAAAAAATGAGCACAAAAACATCCACTACTGTGTCTAATGCAAGCTAATGAAACTATACAACTTCTTTCTTAGAGTTATATAACACTAATAACGCGAAAGAGCTTTCAATTTTCACTAGACTAATCAAAATGCAAAGAAATTTGTTTTTGTATTTTTCAATGTTTTAGAGAAAATGCACTAAATGAATAAAGAGCACACAATCAAGACCCAAACTGATGGAGAAATCCCTCAAATTGAAGAAGAATCTCAAAAATACTCACACAAACCATGTAATCTAGGCTTGGAATGAGACAAAGCGAAACTTGAATGAAAGAGAGAAAAATCACTCAACTGACACAATTGATACAATGGAATCCATCAAAATGAATGCAAAGAAGCGAAAACGAAGTCGACTGGGAAAGCAAGGGCCAAAAACTCCCACGGGAGGCTCATCACACTAAATCACCTAGAAGACCTAGGGCTAGAATGAAAAACTGATGGTAAAGGGCAAACAACCGGAGGACAAAGGCCAAACACAGTCAACAAAGACTTCAAGGCACTCAAACAATCAGAAAAATGACACCAGGACCAAAAATCAAGCTCAGAGATCCCAAAAGCAAGCAAACCCTAACACCAAACAGAGTTGGCATGCATGTTTGGCTGTAATCTGCGCCAAAACAGCGTTGACGCAGGGGCCTAACTAGCAACAAGCGCCAGTTGGCGCGACTGTCAAGAGATAAACCGTGCCAATCGAGTTTACTATGGGAAAAATATTTAAAAAGGACAAACAAAGAATGGATTGGGTCTTCAGGGGGCTGAACAGGGGTTTGACACCAAAGGAGGCAAACCAGAAGAGAAAATATATTAATCAAAATCCAAAAACAACCAAAAGATAAAAGACTAACTCCAAATGAATCCCCAGTGGAGTCACCAGTTTGTTGAGGAGATAAATCCCCTCTGCGGATAGAGGCGATCCCACTAGCCTGGATCGGATCTAGCAACAATCAAGCCACGCAATGACGTTGGTTCCTAGTTATAAAAATACAAAGATCGCGATAAGTAGCCTACCTCAAATCCTAAGCTGTTTTCATTGAAGAAAAAATGACATTTCCCGTCCCTCGCTTGAAATATCACGATCCTTCCATTCGACACATCCGAACACCTGTACACGTGCAAGGAAACAACAACATACAACGTAAAATCTAAAGCATGTAACCATATATTAGTCAGAGAGGATATAATTCATTTCATTACATAAAGAAATGAACACATGAATGGAACCAAAATCAGAGGCGCTTATATTATAAATGACAAAAGGGAGATTACAACTAAATTCTCTGACGCTATGATCTTCCTTCGGTAGAGCTGATAGTGGAGCGTGTCTCAACAAAGCCTGTGGGAATCTGGACGAAGCTCTCTCTCTTCGGCTTGGCTCTCAATAGTTGCCCGGCTATAGTTTCCTTCCTACAAGTTCATCTAGCTTGCTAATGGAGAGGGAAATATTTTATAGATGGAGGAAGGGGAGTTGGGATCACTATAATCATGGGATAGGCCCTATCTCTAAGGAAGCTTCCATGATAGGTGGAAAACCACTTCCTATACATGGAGATCTGGAGCCAAACCAGCCAATTCCTTTTGATGATTCATTCAGGAGTTTGTTAGAATCAAACTTTTGCCATTTATTTAAAAAAAACATCCCTTAATAAGCTTGGCGCAAGTGAAACACAGGGATAGAGCGCCAATTGGCGTGCCCTCTAGTGTGGATTTCCGCCATTGACGTGAAGGATGAACTGGCTAGTCGCGCCAAGGCTAAAACATTTGTTTTTAGGGTTTTTCAGAGGAAAAAAAAATTCAGGAGAATGTTTGTCCTTATGCAAGAGGATGTCATGAAGGTGGTTTCAGGACATTTTACTGTTCACAGGTCACGAGAATAGTCCTCCAATGTACAGGATGAGAGATTGCAGGGACAGTGACAAAATGTTGTGTAACAGGTGTACTCATGCTAAGTATCCAATGAGGGCAATGGTTTTGCACAAATACCGATGTGTTACATGCCTCTGCCCACAGATGCAATGGTAGGCCCTGATCATGCAACATTGTTCATGTTGCACCTACAATTGTTCTGTTCTTTCTTTCTGTGACCCCATTCTGTTGTGGTTTATGAGGCACAATCAGTTCTCTCTGAATTCCTTCTTTGTTGCAGAAGTTCTTGAATTCAATAGAGATGTACTCACCACCATTGTCTCTCCTAATAGCCTTAACTTTCTTCCACGTGTATTTCTCCACCAGTGCTTTGAACTAGGGAAAATTTTAGGGGCTAATATTCGCAGGTGGGCTAATTTTCCATGTTTTTTCAAAAAAAAAGATTCATGAATTTCCAATTTTTGGAATATGATTCGCACAAATTTTATATTATAACAATATTTTACCTTATAAATTGCCAAAATTTTATAGATACTATATAAAATCATTATAAATATAAATAATTTTACAAAATTATCACTAAGACTTTGACAATTTGCATATTAGGGACTAGTAATATTCGCCAATATTTATAAACTTTAAGATAAATTTCTATCCTTAAAATTTTCCCTGCTTTCAACTCAAGAAACATTGAGAATGTATGATCTTTCTTCTACATGAAGTAGATCCAGCACTTACGAGAAAATTCATCAACAAATATCACATAGTACTTAGCTTTGTTGTCGAAGCAATAGAGAATGGTGTTGATCAGCGGTTGTCATTGATGTCAACCCAAGCAGCACCAGGGCCTAACCCAATATTTCATGGAAATTTTGACCTTGCAAATTAATATATTCTGGGTCAATAATTCTTTTTATGGTTTCTACTTTTCGAGATGTTTCCGTTGATATATGGCATGCCATATAATTATTCACGGTTTGAGAGATATTCATGTTTGAAGTTTGTACCCCCAGTTAGTGGGCTAACACCCCATGGGTTTGGGGCATGGGTCATTGAAAATTAATAATTAATATTTTTTAAGCTCCTAAAATCCCTCCCACATTCACTTGTTGAAGCCCCTCTCAACTTAAGCATTTATATAAATTGTGATCTTCATTTCCTCCTTAGGCAAGGGATTCGGCCATCTGAAACAGGTCATCGTGGAATTTGCACTCTAAATTTTTTCTGCAAGGAGTTCGGGGAAAGCTGAAATTTTTATGAGGTGAAGAAAAAATCATAAAAGGAATCTACTATAAAAAATTTGAGATCAAGGTGCATAAAATTTTTGGAGATATGATGTTTGTGGAAGTCGAGGAGCTTTTGAAGGCTCTGAAATTCATCTCTCAAAGAAGTAATCTTGGTAAAATCATCATAACTCTCTCTCGAGTATCGGATTTGAATTCTATAAAAATTGGAAGATAGTTCACGATGCATGCTTTTCCTCTCTATCAATTTTAGAGCCAAATGAAGAAACGATGACACGTGGCACAGATACAAGTGCGCTCTGGCAGCTTGATCCATAATTAGAGCATTGTGAGAGATTGGGTATAACTCTCTCTTCAAGAATCCAAATTGGGTCAGACCTGTGGCATTGGAAATATGACTCAGAGGACTACTACAGGACCGAAAATCAGATATTGAGGATCTGAAATGACAGAGATACACCAGATTCAATATCGAGCTCCTAGAAGGCAAGAAAAAGCTAGATCATGTGTTGTCAAGGGTTGCAAAGGACCAAACTTTCTAGGGCAGCAAAGCAAAGCAAGGTGCAGCAGAGGGTAGCATGACAAGAGCAGCAACCAAGGTGCATAACAGCAGCAAGAAGTTCATCATATGAAGTCTTCAAGTGGGCAGCACTGCATACAATCATTGTAAAGGTATCTTTGTACTAAGTCATTGTAAATACATTATTGTAAAAATTGTACTAGTGTCTATCTGCCAAGGGTTGAAGAGGCAGTGTTGGGAGGTCTAGGATCATCATTAGGTGGTTGTGTCAAATTTTGGGTTATGGTCTAGTATATCTTCTTCTTCTACATCATTCTATATCATTGTAAAGTGGACCATTTTCCCTGGTACGGGAGTCCATTCTTCTTTTATTCTTCTACAGGGTGGTAGGGTGGTGCTAGGGTGAGTTATAGCTCATTGGGTGTTGGGGCATCCGTTCAGTTGACTACTGAAGAATCTCGGGCGTTGGAGCGTCCATCCAGTGGGAGCTGGAGAAGAATGCTTTTCTAGATTCTATGAAGTTGGAGCTTTATTTTCAATTGGAGTTGAATATTAAAGAATTATTAGAAAAGCATTAGGTGGTTTTTGTCCCGGAGTGGGTTTCCACCTTAAAAACTGTGTGCATTTGTGTTCCTTTTGTTTGCTGATATCATTGTACAAACACTGATAATAATTGAAGATTAACTAATGCTCTAATTGAAAGGAATACTGATTCACCCCCCCTCTCAGTATTTCCAACAATTGGTATCGGAGCTTGGTTCCTTCAATAGCAGTTTAACAGCTGGAAGGAGGTCATGGAACATACCAAGAATGGTGTACCTCTATTCAATGAAAATAATTATGCACTTTGGAAAGGAAGAATGGAGGTCTATCTCTTGGCGCAAGGTTACGAAGTATGGGACACTGTTCAAAATGGATTTACATCAACCACGGATGAACAAGGTAAGAAGAATTTGGTAAATGATGCAAAAGCAAAGAATATTATTATTAGTGGACTTATTGAATCTGCTTATCATAAGGTGTTGGGTTGTAAAACTACCAAAAATGTATGGGACAAGCTTGAGAATATATATGCAGGTGACTCAAATGTCAAAGAAGCAAAGCTTCAAATATATAGAGAAAAATTTGAGCAACTCAGAATGAAAGAATATTGCAACATTGCTACATACTTTCAATACGTTGATGAAATAACCAATACTCTGGAAGGATTGGGAGAGCCAGTTGATGAGAAGACTATTATACGGAAGATTCTTAGAACGTTACCGGGGAGATTCAACCCAAAGGTATCGGTCTTAGAATACAGTGCAAATCTGGACAAACTCAGCAAAGAGGAATTACATGGAGTTCTCATAGCATATGAAATGAGACTTGATGAAGAAGAGGGTACTTCGCATCTAGAAAATGCGTTCATTGCATCTAAGAAAACCAATAAGGATAAACAGCCTTCAATTGAAAAGACATGCACTTGCAAGTGTGAAGAAAAGGGAGATGATGAAGAAGGTCTTTCAGATGAAAAATATGCTTACTTCACGAGAAAACTACAAATTGGTAAGGGACAATTCAAAGGTAAACTTCCATTGATATGTTTCAGCTGTAATGAGGTTGGGCATTTTTCAGCAAATGTCCAAACAAAATTAATGGCAACTCAAAAAGAAAGAAAGGCTTTAAGAAATTCAACAAGCAAGGATCCAAAAGGAACTTTCTCTCTAAAGAAGATAGCTCATCATCCGATGAAGACAATGATAGTGAAGAAGAAGCCAATGAGAGAGTATTGTTTATGGCCAAGCACAATAAACCCAAGCATAATAAACAAGAGGTATCAAACAACGAAGAAGAAGGATGGACCATAGAAGAATTTTATGAGGAAGAAATCAAGCTTATAAAAGATCTCAAGGCGGAGAAGATCCGTTCCAATACTCTTGAAGAACAAGTTCAAGGTCTCAAAATTGAAGTTGAAGAACACAAATGCATTGAAGAGTCACTTCAAAAGAAGTTGGAAGAAAGCAACCAAGAAATGGAAGAATTAGAAGCCGAAGTAGTCTCACTGCGTGAGGAAGTGAAGAAAGGAAAAACTATCCAAAACTATGCCAACGGCTCAAGGGCATTGGAAGAACTCATCAACAATCAACGATCTTACAACGACAAAATTGGCATCGGTTACAAAGAAGAAGAAGCAGGACCTTCTACAACAAAAGACAATGAACCTATGATATTTGACATGCATGTAGACTTCATTGGACAAGATTCGCAAGAACAACCTTGGAAGACAATTCCTCGACGAAAATTTCCATCCAGGTACCAACATATTTTTTATGGCTACTGTTATTCATGTGGAAAATTTGGTCATAAAGTTGTAGAATGTCGCACGTACCCTAGGAACGAATACAATTCCAGGAGATCTGTCAAATATGAACCTCCCAGGGCTCAGTGAAACATCAATAGATTTGAACATTTAAGAAATAATATTGAATGTTACAAATGTCGAAACTTTGGACACATAGCCAAAGACTGCAGACTTGAAAATCCTCTAGAAGAATCTTCAAAGCCACAGAACGAACGAACATGGAAGAAGAAGAAGAATGATAATTGTGCTCTCGCTTTCAAGGCTCAAAAGAACAAAGATGTGTGGTATGTTGATAGCGGTTTCTCAACGCATATGACTGGAGATAGAAATAAATTTGTATCTATGAAAGAGAAGAAGGATGGAACCATGTCCTTTGGAAATGATGGATCTTCAAATGTTATAGGATCAGGTACTGTCACTCTCAGAAGCAAAGATGCTCTAGCCAAGAATGTTCTATTGGTTGAAAACATGAATCACAATCTGCTCAGTGTTGGACAAATGTGTGATCAAAGACACACAATACTATTCAACTCCACGAAATGTGAAATCAGGAAAGGCGTGTATGGTGAAATTGTGGCTACAGCAAGTCGAGCTCCAAACGACATATATGTTCTGGATGAAGCAACTAAAGCATGTCTAATAGCTAAAGAGGATGATACAATAATTGGTAGCAATGATGATCAACTAAGTAAGAATTTTGCTACAAAGGTGCAAAGTGATTTCGAGATGTCTTTACTTGGTGAGCTGACATACTTCTTAGGGCTTCAAATATCTCAGCAAGAGAAAGGAATATTTATATGTCAAGCCAAGTACATCAAGGAAATGCTCAAGAAATTCAAAATGGAAGATTTCAAACCCATCCTTACTCCGATGGTAACAGGTTGCAAATTGAGCATAGACGACTCATCTAAGGATGTGGATCAAAGGTTGTACAGATCTATGATTAGTAGTCTTCTATATTATGCAAGTAGTTGGACAAGTAGAAAGATTCCAAGCAACACCAAAAGAATCACATATTAAATATTCGCCAGCATTGGAATATCTTCGCCAGAAGCTTGGGATTCTCCCAAGTTCTCATTAGATTTTCCCTTTTCAGAATATAAAGGGGGAGTGGAAGTAGATTATAGGTCTACAGGACGGTTGTGTGTCAGGGGGAGTGGAAGTGTGTACAGGTCCGCAGGATGGTTGTGTCTCAGGGGGAGTTACCCTTTTCCATTGATGTCAAAGGGGGAGAGAATGTTGTAGGAAGAGGTGTCATGATCGCAGGGGGAGTACTTGTGTTGCCATCAATGCCAAAGGGGGATATTGTTGATCAGCGGTTGTCATTGATGTCAACCCAAGCAGCACCAGGGGCTAACCCAATATTGCATGGGAATTTTGACCTACCAAATTAATATATTCTGGGTCAATAATGCTTTTGATGGTTTCTACTTGTCGAGATGTTTTCGTTGATATATGGCATGCCATGTAATTCTTCACGGTTTGAGAGATATTCATGTTTGAAGTTTGTACCCCCAGTTAGTGGGCTAAAACCCCATGGGGTTGGGGCATGGGTCATTGAAAAGTCATAATTAATATTTTTTAAGCTCTTAAAATCCCTCCCACGTTCACTTGTTGAAGCCCCTCTCAACTTAAGCATTCATATAAATTGTGATCTTCATTTCCTCCTTATGCAAGGGATTCGGCCATCTGAAATAGGTCATCATGGAATTTACGCTGTAATGTTTTTTCTACGAAGGTTAAGAAGCTGAAATTTTTATGAGGTGAAACCTAAATCCCGAGGAAGTCGCCGTAAAAATTTCAGATCAAGGTGCGCAATATTGTTGAAGATATGATCTCGTGGAAGTTAGGGTTTTTGAAGGCTCCCGAAATTCATTCCCAAAGAAGTGACCCCGATAAAAGCGTCATAACTCTCTCTCGAGTATCGGATTGGAATTCTCGTAAAAATTGACAAATATTTCACATTTTTTATTTTTTTCTTTATCAATTTCGCAGCCAAATGAATAAACAACACACGTGGAATGTCGTACAAGTGTGCCTCCAATAAACAATCCATAATTAGGGCATTGTGAGAGATTGGGTATAACTCTCTCTTGAAGAATCCAAATTGGGTCAAACCTATGGCATTGGAAAGAGGACTCAGAGGACTACTACAGGACCAAAAATCAGATATTGAGGATCTGAAATAATAGAGATACACTAGATTCAATATCGAGCTCATAAAAGGAAAGAAAAAACTAGATCATGTGTTGTCAAGGGTTGCAAAGGACCAGACTTTCTACGGAAGCAAAGCAAAGCAAGGTGTAGCAGAGGGTAGCATGACAAGAGTAGAAACCAAGGTGCATAACATCAGCAAGAAGTTCATCATATGAAGTCTTCAAGTGGGCAGCACTGCATACAATCATTGTAAAGGTATCATTGTACTTAGTCATTGTAAATACATTATTGTACAAATTGTACTAGTGTCTATTTGCCAAGGGTTGAAGAGGCAGTGTTGGGAGGTATATGATCATCATTAGGTGGTTGTGTCAAAGTTGGGGTTATGGTCTAGTATATCTTCTTCTTCTACATCATTCTATATCATTGTAAAGTGGACCATTTTCCCTGGTACATGAGTCCATTCTTCTTTTATTCTTCTATAGGGTGGTAGGGTGGTGCTAGGGTGAGTTGTAGCTCATTGGGTGTTGGGGCATCCATTCAGTTGACTACTGAAGAATCTCGGGCATTGGAGTGTCCATCCAGTGGGAGCTGGAGAAGAATGCTTTTCTAGATTCTAGGAAGTTGGAGCTTTATTTTCAATTGGAGTTGAATATTAAAGAATTATTAGAAAAGCATTAGGTGGTTTTTGTCTCGGAGTGGATTTCCACCTTAAAAACTGTGTGCATTTGTGTTCCTCTTGTTTACTACTATCATTGTACAAACACCGATAATAATTTAAGATTAACTAATGCTCTAATTGAAAGGAATATTGATTCACAACCCCCCCCCCCCCTTCTAAGTATTTCCAACAAATGGTCTGTGACACGTCTGAGTGAACTCTCTCAAGGATTTCCGAAGCTCGGTTCTCTTTCTCATGAAAGGTGGCCTTTGAAAACTTCCCCATAGTACATCCCTTGCATGTTTCTAACTTAGCAACTGCTCCCATGGTAAGTTCCGTAGAAATCTGATGCATGAACTTGAAGGCTCTGTGGTGTAGATGGCCCAATCTCCTGTGTCATACCTCACCCTCATCCCGGCTCACCACTTTGTCCACCTTACCCATCAATGCTACGCAGCCATCTACATCAAGTTTATAGATATTATTAACTCGAATCCCAATATTCTTGGCTCATCCTATTGTTTTTTGTCGTAGTAAAGCTTTACCTTCACTAAAAATAACATCATAGCCTTTATCCTCCAACATTGCAACTGAGACAAAAATTTTCTTCAATTATGGTACATGCATTACATATTTTAATTGAAAGGGTTTACCTGAATGTCTCTAGAAGGTAATAGCACCAATCCCGATAGCACTATACTGTCCGTCATCACCCATTTCGATATGCATCTGGAGGTCCTTCTCCTCCAAGCTACTGAAAAGTTATTTGTCTCCCATCATGTGAAAGGAAGCACCATAATCCAAGTACCACATCGATCCCATTGCACCTGACACCATGAATGCAATCAGTGAGAATTCAAGCTCAAATTGCAAGTCCAGATCCTCACCAGCTGAAAATCTTGAAGCCTTCTTGTTCTTCTTCTTTTGTGGACAATTTGTGGCATAATTTCCATGCTTGTGTCAGTGAAAACACTTCACTCTGGACATGTCGCGCTTCTTGCCATATTTGTCAAACTCATATTTTGAATGAAATTTCTTTCCTTTCCCCTTCTTCACCTTAGTATCCAAAGCACAATCTTCTTCATCATAATGCTTAAATGGAGATCCATCCCTGTTATTCCGTCTAAACTCCTCTTGCACCAAATCCAACCAAATTCGTTCCCAATCTGGAAATATTTCCCTTCCATTAATAGAGTCCTGATAGCTATTCCAACTCTTGGGAAGTCCTATAAGAGCTAGGCTCACCAATTCATCATCCACGATAGTTATTCCTATACTCTCAAGCTCATCTCGGCATTGGAAAAACTTTGTTAAATATTTCAGAATGGTGTCGCCTTTTTCCATTTTTATTTTCCTGAGCTTGTCGTTCAGCGCCAATTTCCTATGGTCGTTGTTGCTCTAAAATATATCTTCCAAATCTTACATTGCATATGGTATCTCTTTTCAATGGAGACTTGAGACAATGTGGTCTCGTACTCCCTCTAGTAGGATCCTCCTCGCCTTTGCAACCTTCTTTTTCTAGGCATCAATATTTGCAGCATCTGTTACAGCGGGTTTGGGAATGTCATTATCAATAAATTCCTTCAAGCCATTATCTTCCAATACTACCTCCATCCTGTATTTCCAATAAATATAGTTATATCTTCCCTCGAGTGCATACTCCAATCTCAAGCCATTGAAATCCATTTTGATCCTGAATTGCCTCTTGCACCAAGAACGTCTTCTGCAAATTAGAATTATATTCAGTCACAATCTCATCTTATTCTTTACTGCAGTAATATTTTATGCTCTGATACCATGTATAAATTATACAACATATATGTATATCATGGATTCAATTCGATCTAACAATGTACTAAAGCTTGATATTGAATCGCTTCTACAAATCAATTGTGGAAATTAAACACAATCACCAATCACATGAAGCAAAGAAAGAATCAAATCAAACCACAACATAGATAATTTCTCGAGGAAAGATTGTTGATAAAAAACCCCACTATATTCTATTGTATCTTCAGCATGGATATAGGAAACAAATATAATTCCCTCTTCTCACAAGAGTCCCCAGCACTCAGCTAATTTTCTCACACTGTCACAGACAAAACTGGCCAACACTTAGCCAATTCTCAGCCTCTAAACATCTCGCCTTGCTTGAGAAATTCTTGATGAATGCAATATGTAAAAAAATAGGAATTTTGGCCTTCCTAAAATACACAAGGATCATGGGAAATCCAATGGGTTTTTGGTTGCATGGGTTCAACCCAATAATCCTACAACCGATAGTTAACATCCCTTTCACCTTTGTCTCGACTGGGTATCCACTGGCACTGACATGCATGCAACTATTAAGAGTAAATCATCAATTGCATGTAAGATCACTGATTGTGAACTAAATGATATTTAATTCACTTGATCTCTCAATAGTGCAGCAATCAGTTACAACTAGCATGACTAACTTTAACTTACCTAGATTGAGTTAACTGATTTCTCATGCATTAACTAATGCACAAACTCCCATTTGAACTCTGTTGCAACTAGAATTACTCTGCATGCCTCACCAACTACCCTCAACTCGAAATTAATGAGCTAAACGAGTTTATCACACTCAGTTAACTTCTACAAGTGATTTTGAGATAATATTACATTTATTTTCCAACTTAATTAAGAGAAAACTAAATTAGACACTACACCAAATTTATCCCACACCAGTGTAGGTGTTGCTAAGACCTGTTGGTCCCACACTAGAGTAGGTGCTGCTAGGACCCATTGGTCCAATGCTAGTGTAGGTGCTACAATTTCTTGTTGAAATTCAACACTCCCTCTCAACAAGAAAGGGATTATCTCCCACCTCGATCCTGCCTCCATGGTATTCGAATTTGATCCTAGTGATCGCCTTCGTCATAATATCTGCATCCTGATCTTCCATGGGAATGTACTGAAGTAGCGTTATGCGTCTTTGGACACAATCTCTAAGATGGTGGTACCAGATTTCAATGTGCTTGGACCTATCATGGAATACTGGATTAACCGATAGTTTAATGCAAATCTGGTTATCACAATGTATCACCGCCGGATCCATATGAGAACCAAAAAAACCAACCAAGATCTTTCTCATCCAGATGGCCTCACATGCATCTCTAATTTCTTCCATGTATTCTTCTTCAATTGAACTGAGTGCCATGGATCAATGCTTCCTATCGTACCAAAAAACTGTTGTCAATCCTATGTTGAAGATCCCTCCTGATGTGCTCTTTCTGTCTCATGGACTGCCTGCCCAATCTGCATCCATGAAGCCTTGGATCTTCACTCCCTCTGTTCGTATGTACCATAATCCATACTATGTTGTGCCCCTGAGATATCTCAAGGCATGCTTCCCCGGCTTCCAAAAGATCTTGGTCGGCTTAACCATAGCTTGACTCAGCTGGTTAACTACGTAGAAAATGTTTGGTCTAGTTTTCACCAAATACATCAATGAACCCACTAACTTCCTTTAGACAGTAGCATCCACTACTTCTCATGAAGTAACATCCCCCTTCCTCCAATTTCCTGAAAGAGGAGTCTTCGTGGGTTTACAGCTCTCCATTTGAAACTTACCTAGTATCTCATTGGCATACTTGCCTTGAGAAACAAACTGCCATATTTCCAAACGAAGTAAATAGTGAAGGAGTCCCATGTCCTTCATTTCGAATTCTCTTGCAAGGTCCTTTTTGCAAGAAAGTATCAGCTGCTCATCTCCTGTGAATATTAGATCATCTACATAAAGTAAAATAATCAAGAGCTTACCATCAACCATAATCCGGTACAGGTTTTCTTCAGCTTCACTTTTGGTGAAGCCCAACCCGGTGAAATAGTTGTCAGTCTGAGTGTATCAAACACGAGGTGCTTGCTTCAGCCCATACAGTTCTCTCTTGAGTCAGCACACATTTGACTCACTGTAAAATATTTTGAAACCTTTTGCCTGCTATATGTACACTTCTTCCTCAGTAACTCCATTGAGAAATGTAGTTTTCACATCCATCTAATGAATGAGGCACCCCAACTGTGCTGAGAGTGCAAGGATAGATCTGATGGAAAGGTACCTCATGACTGGTGCGAAATTATCTTCATAGTCAATCCCCTCAACTTGTGAGAATCCTCAAGCCACAAATATGGATTTTTACTTCTCCACACTCCCATCATCAGCTTGCTTCACCTTATAGATCCAACCACTGATTTTTCGATCGATCTTGGGACCACCTCCCATGCATTGTTCTTAACGATGGAGTCATACTTCTCTACCATAGAATCAAACCAAGTTGGTTGTTGCATTTTTTCCTGAAAGGAAGATGGTTCAGTCACAATACACTTGCTCATAAGAGCCATGTATCCAGTAAACCTATCTGAAGACTGTCTCTATCTCCGTAGTGAAGTAGGGGCTCCTACATTCTTTGCCGCATCAAGTCTCAATCTATCAGCTTTTGTGCTGTGCCTTCTACCATTTCTGGTGGATGGCTCTGCATGAGTGTTTTCTTCCACTCCATGATCCTCTACATGCAGTTTCTTCACATCTTGAGGCTCATCCTTTGGAACCAAGAGTTCCTTCTCTGCATGCAAATCAAGCTCCCTCTCAAGGGACAATCACATGGATTTCTCCTCATCAAATTTTATATCCCGTTGCCCACCAGACATTTTTTTGTTTAGAAAATACACCAGATAGTTGTGGGGAGTTTCAATGTACCCCACAAATATCCCAATCTTAGTTGTTGGTTCAAGCTTCTTCCTGGCGTCTTTGGTCACATGCACATAAACAGTTGAGCCAAAAATCTTAAAATGTGAAACATCAGGTTTCTTACCAGTAAAAGCCTCTTCTAGGGTACTCATGCCAAGTATCCGATGAGGGCAACGGTTTTGCACAAATATCGTTTTGTTGCATGCCTCCGCCCACAGATGCAACGGTAGGCCCTAATCATGCAACATTTCTCGTGTTGCACCCATAATTGTTATGTTCTTTCTTTCTGCAACCCCATTTTGTTTTGGGTTATGAGGCGCAATTAGTTCTCTTCGAATTCCTTCTTTGTTGTAGAATTTCTTGAATTCATTAGAGATGTACTCACCACCATTTTCACTCCTAAGGGCCTTCACTTGCTTCCCCGTGTCTTTCTCCACCAGTGATTTGAACTCAAGAAACTTTAATAACGTATGATATTTATTCTGCATGAATTAGATCCAGCACTTACGATAAAATTCATCAACAAATATCACATATTACTTATGCTTTGTTATCGAAGTAGTAGAGAACAGTCCACACACATCTGAGTGAACTCTCCCAAGGATTTTCGAAGCCTTGTTCTCCTTCTCATGAAAGGTGGCCTTTGCAAACTTCCCCATAGTACATCCCTTGCATGTGTCTAACTGGGCAAGTGCTCCCATGGGAAATCACTTTGAAATCTGTTGCATGACCTTCAAGGCTCCGTGGTGTAGATGGCCCAATCTCCTGTGCCATAACTCACCCTCATCCCGGCTCACCACTTTGTCTACCTTACCCATCAATGATGTGCAGCCATTTACATCAATTTTATAGAGATTCTTAACTCGAATCCCAATCTTGTTGTCTTGTACTTTTGTTTTGTGTCACAGGAAATATTTTCCTTCACTGAAAACAACATCATAGCCTATATCCTCCAAAATTGCAATTGAGACCAGATTTTTCTTCAAGCCTGGTACATGCATTACATATTTTAATTGAAAGGGTTTACGTGACTGTCTCTGGAAGGTAATAGTACCAATCCCGGTAGAATTGTACCGTCCATCATCACCAAATTTTATATGCATCTGGAGGTCCTTCTCCTCCAAGCTACTTCAAAGTTCTTTGTATCTCGTCATGTGAAAGGAAGCACCATTATCCAGTACCACACTGATCCTATTGCACTTGACACCATGCATGCAATGAGTGATAATTTAAGCTCAAATTGCGAGGCCAAAGCCTCACCAGCTACAGATCCTGAAGCCTACTTTTTATTCTTATTTTGTGGACAATTTGTGGCATAATGTCCATGCTCGTGACAATGAAAACACTTCACTCTGGACATGTCGCGCTTCTTGCCATATTTATCGGACTTAGATTTGGAATGAAATTTATTTCCTTTCCCCTTATTCGCCTTGGTATAAAAAGCACAATATTCTTCATCATCATGCTTAGATGAAGATCCATCCTTGGTATTCCATCTAAACTCTTGCACCAAATCCAACCAAAGTCGTTCCCAATCTAGCAATTTTTTCCCTTCCATTGATAGAGTCATGATAACTATGCCAACTCTTGGGAAGTCCTAGAAGATCTAGGCTCACCAAGTCATCATCCATGACAGTTATTCCAACGCTCCCAATCTCATCCCAATATTGGACAAACTTTGTTAAATATTTTGGAATGTTGTCGCCTTTTTCCATTTTAATTTTCCTGAGCTTGTCTTTCAGCGCCAATTTCCTATGGTTGTTGCTGCTCTGAAATAGATCCATCAAATATTTCCACATCACATATGGTGCCGCTTTTCCATGGACACTTGAGACAATGTGGTCTTTTACTCCGTCAAGTAGGATCCTCCTCGCCTTTGCAAGCTTCTTTTTCCAAGCATCAAGATTTGCAGCATCTATTACAACTGGTTTGGGAATGTCATTATCAATGAATTCCTTCAAGCCATTGTCTTCCAGTACTACCTCCACCTGTATTTCAATTAAATATAGTTAGATCTTCCCTTGAGTGCATACTCCAATCTCAAGCCATTGAAATCCATTTTGATCCTAAATCGCCTGTCGCACCAAGAATGTATTCTGCAAATTCGAATTCTATTCAGTCACAAACTCAGCTTCTTCTTTATTGCAGTAATTTCTAGTGCTCTGATACCATGTAGAAATTATACAACATATATGTATATCATAGATTCAATCCAATCTAAAAATGTACTAAATCTAGATAAGGAATCACTTTTACAAATCAATTGCAGAAATTAAACACAATCGCCAATCACATGCAGCAAAGAAAGAATCAAATCAAACCAAAACACAGATAATTTCCTGGGGAAAGCTTGCTGCTCAAAACCCCACTATCTTCTATTGGATATTCAGCATGGATACATGAAACAAATACAATACCTTCTTATTATAAGTGTCTCCAGCACTCAACTAATTGTCTCACATTGTCCCAAACAAAACTTGCCAACACTTAGCCAATTCTCAACCTCTAAACAACCTGCCTTGCTTGCGAAATTCCTAATGAATGCAATCCCTAAAGAATATGAATTTTTCTCTTCCTAAACTACGCAAGGATCATGGGAAATCAAATGGGTGTTTGGTTTCATGGGTGCAACTCAATAATCCTACAACTAATATTTAACATCCCTTTCACCTTTGTTTCAACTGGGTCTCCACTAGAACTGACATGAATGTAGCTTTTAATAGTAAATCATTAGTTGCATGATAGATCACTGATTTTGAATTAAATAATATTTAATTCACTTGATCTCTCACTAGTGCAACAATGAGTTGCAACTAGCACAACTAATTTTAACTCACCTAGATTGAGTTAATTGATTTATCATGCATTAATTAATGCACCAACTACAATTCGAACTCTGTTACAACTAGAATTACTCTGCATGCCTCACCAACTACCCTCAACTCGAAATTCATGAGCTAACTGAGTTGATCACACTCATTTAAATTTTGCAAGTGATTTTGAGATAATATTACATTTATTTTCCAACTTAATTAAGGGAAAACTAAATTAGACACTGCACCAAATTTCGCCCACGCCAGTGTAGGTGCTGCTAAGACCTATTGGTCCCACACTAGTGTAGGTGCTGCTAGGACTCATTGGTCCCACACTAGTGTAGGTGCTACAATTTCTTGTTAAAATTCAACATTTTATGGGGTTTTTTCAACTCCCATCGAATTCCTTCCATTGAATATAAAATTTTAAACTCATTCAACGCATATTCACCACCGTTATCACTCCTGAGAGCCTTCACTTTCCTGCTAGTTTCTTTCTCAACAAGTTCTTTAAATTCATCAAATTTGGAAAATTTTTGGTATTTATTCTTCATGAATAAAATCCAACACTTATTCTTGAAATTTGCAACAAGAAACATTGAAAATGGAATCCATAAAATGGCACCGAGAAATGGTACGATAGGGGGCTTATGATTTAATTTTCCCTTAATTAATTTGGAAGAGAAATTGTAATTTCATCTCATGACAGCTTGTATTAGTTAACTAAGGTAGAATGACTGAGTTAGCTTAGGAAATTCAAGTTAGAGGTCAAAGAGGAGGCATGTAGAGTTCTCCCATGATTTTAGGGGGTCCAATTACAGTTATTTGTGAGTTGTAATTAGTTAACTAAAGAAATTGAGTTAAAATCAGTTTAACTAGTTCTAACTAAGAGATGAGCTAGTGATAGGTCCAATGAATTAAATTGGATTTAATTCACAAATAGTGATAAATAAATTAACTGATAATTTGCTATAAATATTTGTTTCATGTTAGTTCTGAGGAAGGCTCAGTTGAAACTGAGGTTAAAGGGAAGAGATCTATCAGTTGTACTAATAGAAAATTATACAGGTCATGCATGAAGTTATCGTGAAGGCCTTGAAGGATTGTGTAATAATTAATTGGTATTTTCCTAATTAATAGTGGCTCAATTATCCCAAGAATTCATAAGGAAGGAAGGCCAGGCAGAGGCAAGCAACAGGTTAAATATTTGTCCAAACTTGCTTTAATTGCAAGCCATATCCGAGCTAGATCAGAGTGAGACAGTTAGCAGAGTGTAGGAAGTTTCTCAGTGGAGAAATGTCATTTTATTGTTTCATGATATTGACCATATGAAATATAGATATATATGGTTTTTAAGAAATTATTTTCTCATATACACCTTGTGTTGTGTGATTGATAATTTATTTCTCTTACTTGTTATGTGATTGTGCGATCGAATTTGGTTTCCAAAAATTGTAGAAGGATTCAGTATTTTGTTTTAGTACATTACAAGATCAGATTGAATCTTGTTGATATATTTTCTACATGGTATCAGAGCACCAGGAATCACAATATAAGAGAATAAATTAAGATATTTTTTAACAAGTTCAAATTTGTAGATTTATTCTTCAAGATCCAGCAATAGATAAAGATGTCTTTCAATGGTTTGAGACATGAATATGCCCTTGAAGGAAATTCAAATTAAATATCATGGAAGGACGGGATTGAGGCAGTGCTAGAGGAAAATGGACATAAGGAATTCATATATATTCTTGAACCTATAGCAGCAGATGCTCAAGTTCTTGATGCATGGAAGAAGAAGGTATCAAAGAAGAGAAGGATCTTATTAGAAGGAGTTTGAGATCATATTGTCTTGAGTATTCTTGGGAAGGAAACTGCTTATTCTATGTGGAAGCCTTTGACAGATCTGTTTCAAAATAGAAGTGACCACAGGAAGCTGACGCTGAAATACAAGCTCAAAGATCAAGATGGAGGAGGGTGAGATGATACCAAAATACTTGATGAAGTTCACTCAATGTCGAGATGAGCTTGGAAGTATTAGTGTGACAGTGGCCCAAGATGATTTGGTGATCCTAGATATTTTAGGCCTTCCCAAGAGATGGCATATTTATCATGACCCTATGAATGGGAGGGAGAAGCTACCAGAATGGGAGCATTTGTGGTCCGACTTGGTAATAGAATAGATAAGGAAGAGTACCAGATACAGGACCTCCAACAAAGACAAATAAGAATACTTTGCATCGGTCAGAAAAGGCAAGAAAACCAAGGGAAAGAAGTCCCAAGGTGAAGAAGGCAAGAGAGACTTTTCCAAGATCAAGTTTTTTCACTGTCACAAGCATAGACACTATGCCTCAAATTGTTCGCAGAAGAAGGCAAGAAAGAAGGATCATGCAATTGCTATGGGTGAAGCGCTAGCTTCACAGTTCAAGCTTGATTTTACTCTCACTGCATGCATGGCCAACACTGTAATGGGATGCATGTGGTATCTAGGCAACGGTGCCTCGTTACATATGATAGGGAATAAATATCTCTTCACTAACTTAGAGGAGAAGGACCTCCAGCATAACATAGATTTTTTAGATGACGGGAGGTATAGCGCAACCCACATAGGTACAGTTACCTTTTAGAGGGAGTCTGGCTTGCCTCTCAAACTGACATATTTTTTTATGTTTTAGGACTAAAAATAATCTTCTTTTTGTAGCAGTATTGGAAGACTCTAGTCATAATGACATATTTAGAAAAGGAAAGGTGTTCCTTAGACACATCTCCACAGGATGGGTGAAACAGATCAGTGTAAGAGTTAATAACATGTATTCTCTCAAGGTTGAAGAAGCATGCAAATATTGGAGGAGAAAATTAGAGGTTAGTGACTTGGTGGTTGAGAGGAAGCATAAATTACCTCTCGACTTGCAGCCTCAGAAGTAGTCTCAGAAGGTTTTGGAGCAACCACAATTGGAGAAGTAGAGAGGAGATCGATTGGAGGTGTCCACTCAAGCAGAGACCTCGAGGAGGGGGGAATTTCAAGCCAGATGGGTAGAGGGAGGACATGCAACCATACCTCCAGGTGAAAGGTGGGGCAATGTGGAGACATAATCCCAAGAGATGAAATTTGGGTAGGATCCATTAATATGGCTTGTCTCATGGATCAAACATGTCTACAAAAGTCAGAGTGACATATGTAAGATACTAGAGTTCAGATTAGAGTTGGCAGTAGTGTAGAGGGCACAAATGCGGAGTCAGTAGCAGTGCAGAGTTTCCAGTAGACAGTGCAGTAGCTAGCAGCAGTCATAGACTCTGATGATAGATGCATCATACTGATTTAGTTTTTTTGGAGGCTATTCAGTTTCAAGGGTTGCAGGAGAAAATAACACTAGAAAAGTGTTTCATGCAAAACATTCCAAAGATACCAGATCAAGATAGATTGAATTCCTTTCTTGTTGAGAGGGAGTGTTGAAATTTGGAACAAGAAACATTCAAAATGGAAACCAAAAAGGGAATCTATAAAATGGCACCCATAAATGGTACCATAGGGGGCTTCCGATTTAATTTTCCCTTAATTAAATTGGAAGATAAATTTTCATTTCATCTCATGACAAATTGTATTAGTTAACTAAGTCTGAATGAATGAGTTAGATTAGGAAATTCAAGTTAGAGGTCAGAGAGGAGGCATGTAGATTTATCCCATGATTTTAGGGGGTCCAGTTACAATTATTTGTGAGTTGTAGTTAGTTAACTCAAGAAATTGGGTTAAAATCAATTTAACTAGTTCTAACTAAGAAATGAGTTAGTGATAGGTCCAATAAATTAAATCTATTTTAATTCACAAGTAGTGATCAATCAGTTAACTGATAATTTGCTATAAATAGTTGTTGCATGTCATTTCTAAGGAATTCCCCATTGAGATTGAGGTTAAAGGGAAGATACATATCATTTGTACTATTAGAAAACTGTACAGTTCATGCATGAGGTCATCGGGAAGGCCTTGAAGGATTGCGAAATCATTAATTGGTATTTTCCTAATTAATAGGGGCTCAATTATCCCAAGAGAGCATAAGGAAGGTAGACGAGGCAAAGGCAAGCAATAGGTTAATATTGGACCCAACTTGCTTTGATTGCAAGCCAAATCTGAACTATATCATAGTGTGGCAGTCAGCAAAGTGCAGGAAGTTTCTCAGTGGAGAAAGAGCATTGTATTTTTTCATGATCTTGACCGTACACAATATAGAGATAGAGGGATTTTGAGCAGTTTCTTTCCTAGATACATATTGTGTTGTGCGATTGATAATTTCTTTCTCTTACTTGTTATCTGATTGTGCGATCGAATTTAGTTTCCGAAAATTATAGAAGGATTCAATATTTTTTTTTAGTACATTACATGATCAAATTGAATCTTGTTGATATATTTTCTACACTTATGTGAGAAATCATCTACAAATATAACATAATACATGTGCTTGTTTGCGGAGGTTTTCATGAAAGGTCCACAGGCATTCGAGTTTATCCTTTCAAGGATTGCATGTGCCCTGCTATCTCGATCATTGAAGGTGTCTTTAGTTTACTTCCTCAAGGTACACCCTTTTCATGTATTCTACTGCTCTAGTGCTCTATTAGGTAGGCTTGTGGTGATTTTTTACATGATCTTCAAAGATACACGGTGAAAATGGCCAAGTCTTTCATGCCATAATTTTCCAACATCTCGTCTTTGCACCTTCTCTGCCTTTATGCTCAAAACAACATAGTCTGCCACATCCAACCTGTAGAGGTTCTTCACCCAAACCCAAATATGCTTCACTTGTCCTGTGACAGTGTGCCTCGAGAATTCCATTCCTTTTCTAAATATCAGATCGTAGCCAAGGTATTCCAATATCGTGATGAAAACCAAATTCTTCTTTAGACCCAGAACAAACATCACATCCTTGAGCTTGAGAGGGAAGCCAGACCCCCTCTGAAAATTAATTGTACTGATATCAGTTGTGTTATACCTCCCATCATATCCCATATGGATGTGTAGCTGGAGGTCTTTCTCCTCCAATTCACTGAAGAAATATTTGTTCCCCATCATATGGAATGAGGCATCGTTGTCAAGATACCAAAAAAAATCCATCATTTTGATTTCCATGCATTCAATGAGGGTAAAATCAAGCTCGAAATGTGAACTAGAGCTTCACCTGCCACTCCCCCTGAGGTCTTATTTCTTTTGTTTTGTGTGGGAATTTCATGGCATAGTGCCTGAATTCATGACAGCGAAAGCACTTTATTTTGGACAAGTCCCTTTTCTTTCCCCCCTGAATGGAATCTCCTTTGGATTTGTATTTCTTCCCTTTCCCTTTATTTTCCTTTCCATCTAAGTCATATTTCTCCTCATCCTCAACCTTGGATGAGGTCCCATATATGTTTCTCCACCTTATTTATTCCTACACTAGATCAAACAATGACCACTCCCATTGTGGTAGTTTCTCTCTACAATTTACTAAATCTTGATAACTATGTTAGCTCTTGGGAATTCCCAAAAGAATTAGAGCTACAAAATATTCTCCAGGGACAGTAACACCAACCCCTCCAAGTCCATCACGACATTGTGTAAACCTGCTCAGGTACTACGAAATTGTTTCATTCTTTTGCATCTTTATGTTTCAAATATTTTCCTCAAGCACTAACTTCCTATGGTCGCTACTATTTTGGAACAAATCTATCAATGCTTGCCACATTACATACAGATTCTCTTTCCTATGGAGATTAGAGAAAATATGATCTCACACTCCCTCTAATATGATTCTCCTTTCCCTAGCAACACACTTATTCCATTTTGCTAGATTTTGAGCATCAACTTTTGTTGGTTTAGGAACATACGTATTCCTTCAACCCATTATCATTTAGTTCTGCCTCCATCTGGTCCTTCCATGCAACATAATTTGAGCTTCCCTCAAGGGCATACTCGAGCCTTAGTCCATTGAAATTCGTCTTCTCCTGAAGAAATCCTACAACCTGATCTACAACCTTGAACATCCTTCAATAACAACTTTGAATTATCTTCTCTACTATGAATCTAGCTCAGATACCATGTAGAATTTTTATGTAGATTCAAAATTGCTCATGTAATGTACTAAAATTTAAGACTCAAATCTACTCTACCAATCCATATAATCGAATTCATGATTGAGAACACAAATCATTAGCATGCATCAAGGCTCAACACACATACACATAGATATATATAGGGGAAAGAAAATTCTCAAAACCCCTTACTATCTGTATTGCATTAATCAAATAATCAATACAATATGCTTGCTCAAGATTGAGCACAACTTGCGCAAGTATCTTCTATCCTCTACCTGACTGATTGACTTTTTTTAACACTTGTCCAATTTTTAAGTTGTCCAAGCTTCTATTTACTTGCGCTATTTGATGAGGAATTATCCCCTATTAATTCGTGAAATTACTCATTGATAATTACACAATTCCTTTAGGTCCTTCTCTGACTGCATGCATGACCTATACATCTTAGAAAATTATACAACTGATAGTACACCACCCTTGAACTTGAATCTCAACTGGGTAACTCAAATTTCATGCATTCATGAGTTCATTTAGGCTAATTTTTTAGTTAATTGGTTAAAAACTGAAGATGCACTCCACTGGTAGACCTCCCACTAGTTCCTCCAACAATTGGAACTAGTTTAACTGACCTTAACTTAATTTAACTTAATTAAAATGTTACAACTGAAATTAACTCAATGTAGGCTCCTAAAATTTAGGAAACATTGTACAAAATTCAAGTTCACCCCTCAACTCGAATTAACTAAGCTAAATAAATAATAATAACTCAGTTAACTCATTCAATTTGTGTGTTGATGTGGAATTTTGATTTTCTCCTAATTTAATCAAAGGAAAAATTGAATTACGAATTTCTTGCTGCATTTTCAACACTTTATAGGTGTTTTATCAATTATCTTTTCAAGACAAGCACTATAGGTGTTGTAGCATACTATCTAGGTGGTTTATCAACTCCCTCGAAAAGCATTCAATGGTTTATCAACCCTTTTCAGAAATCATCCTAATGGATTTCTACCCTACCTAGTGGTTTATCAACCTATATACCTTCATGAACCAAATCAATAGATTTTATTTAATCAATGGCTAGGCTATTTATACTTTAATCAAGAGACTCCCTTTCTTAAACAACTAAAATTATATGTCTTGATATCCCTCTCAAATAACATAATATTAACCATAAATGCTAGTATCGCGATCACAATCATCAAATTCTAAAGCATTGGCTTCTATAATTGGGATTATAACTATGCTTGAGAGGAATTTGTAAAATTCATCCACACTATTAAACATGCATAAAGTTGTATCAAGGTCAGGTTGATAAACATATTTTGAATCGACAGAAAGGACTAGGTTTATATGCAGATATATAACCAACACAATGGTTTCCACCACTAGTAACGATGAATATTATGCCACTATTGCTTTTAGAATTGCATCAATGACTAGCTCTGATGTTTCGGACACTATTGATGGTTTTGGCTAAATCGATTAAACCAGTCCTGTAGATTCAGTTCCTATAAGATCTAATATTGTAATACTCCTATTGTTGGTCTTATTACAGATCATACTATTAGATTGACTAGTGTTTTTTGATATGCATTTAGATCTTCAGCTTCTTCTCAAAATGCATAATTTTGATCTCTAGCATCAAAATACTCAATACAATATGAATATTTAGCTCACTTTATAATTGAAATTTGACCACAAAAAACATAATATTCACTTCAATTATGACACTCTTCACCATTATATTAACCACAAATGTCTTACTCACAAGCCGAAACAAGACTTATATTTATTGAAATTTTCAAAAAGAAACAGTGAAATTGGCATCTAGAAAAAAAATCTAGAAAATGGCACCCAGAAATGGCTACCATGTGAGGCTTTTGATTTAATTATCCCTTAATTAAATTGAAATAAAATTGTACTTTCATATCCTAACAACTTGTATCAGTTAATTACTAAGCGAGATAGACTTAGTTAGCTCAATCATTTTGAGTTAAGGTTGGTGAGGCATGTAGAGTGATTCTATTATTTTCAGGGTCCAGTTGCAGTTAATGCACTAGTGTGGTGTGAGTGTAATCAGTTAACTCAAAATAATTGAGTTAAAATCAGTTTAACTAGTTATAACCAAGTGATGAGCTAGTGAGAGCTCAAGTGAATTAAATTAGATTTAATTCAAAATTAGCGATCTACCAAGTAACCAATGATTCACTATTAATAGCTGCATGCAAGTAAATTCTGATGATGACCCAATTGAGATAGAGGTTAAAGGGAAGTTAACTATCAGTTGTATTATTAGTGAATTTCCTGGGCGCAATTATAAAGTCACAGGAAGGCGCATGAGGTATTGCGCAGTCAAGGAAGTTTGATTATTCTATTTAATAGGGATTAATTACCTATGGATTGCGTGAGCAAGGCTGGGCTAAGCAGGGGATGAGAATTGGATAAGTGTTGGTCAATTTTTCCTGAGAATTGCTAGTCATTTTTTAGCAGGATTAGGGTGAGACGATCGGTAGAGTGCAGGATTTTCTCAGTGTGAGAAAGAATTGTATTGTTTCATGATTCTTTGACTATGTACAATATATTATAGAGGGGTTTTGAGAAGGTGCTTTCCCCATATACATATTTTTTGTGTGATTGATAATTTCCTTTCTCTTACTTGCATGTGATTGAGCAATCGTGTTTTATGTTCCAAAAATATAGTAGAAGGATTCAGTATCTTGTTTTAGTACATTACATGATCGGATTGAATCCATTGGTATAGATTTTCTATATAATTTCTACATGGTATCAGAGATGTGTTAGAGATTTTCTACATGGTATCAAAGCACCAAGAATCACAATAGTGGAGAAGAAATTGATTTTGTCTTGAAATTTTTCAAATTTGCAGATTTATTCTTCAAGGTCCAACAACAAATCAAGATGTCTTTGAATTGCTTGAGACTCGAATATGAGCTCGAAGGAAATTTGAATTATATTTCATGGAAGGACAAGATGGAAGCAGTGTTGGAGGACAACGGGTTGAAGGAATTCATAGATATTGATATTCCCAAGCCCGTAGCAGTATATGCCCAACTTCTTGATGCATGGCACAAGAAGGTAGCAAAGGAGAGAAGGATCTTGCTAGAGGGGGTTTGAGATCATATTGTCTCAAGTCTCCATGGGAAGGAAACTCCATATGCTATGTGGAAGGCCTTGACAGATATTTTTTATAATAGCAGCGACCAAAGGAAGTTTCCGCTGAAGGACAAAGTCAGAAAGATCAAGAAGGAGGAGGGCAAGACGGTACCAACATACTTGGTGAAGTTCACTCAATGTCAAGATGAGCTTAGAAGCATTGATGTGACCGTAGTCGATGATAACTTAGTGAGCCTAGCACTTCTAGGCCTTCCCAAGAGCTAGCACAATTACCAGGACTCTATGAATGGGAGGGAGAATTTACTAGACTAGGAGCGTTTGTGGTCTGACTTGGTAATAGAAGAAATAAGGCAGAGCACTAGATATGGGACCTCCAACACCAAAAAAGAAGAATATTGTGCATTAGTGGGAAAACAAAATAAGGCCAAGGGAAATAAATCCCAAGGCAAAGAGGGCAAGAGAGATTTGTCCAAGATTATATATTTTCACTATCATGAGCATGGGCACTATGCTTTGAATTGTCCATAGAATAATGCAAGCAAGAAGGAGCTTATAGTTGCAGCGGGCGAAGCATTGGCTTCACAGTTTGAGCTTGATTTTACTCTCATTGCATGCATGGCCAGCACTGTAATGGGATGCATGTGGTATATAGACAATGGTGCATCGTTCCATATGATGGGGAATATAGATCTCTTTAGTGACTTGGAGGAGAAGGACCTCCAGCGAAACATAGAGTTTGGAGATGACGGGAGGTATAGCATGACTGTCATAGGTACAGTTTACTTTCATAGGGATTCTAACTCCCCTCTCATACTAGCAAATGTTTTGTATGTTCCAGGCCTAAGGAAGAATCTTGTCTCGGTAGTGGTATTGGAAAATTGTGGTTATGAGATGATTTTTAGAAAAGGAAATGTGTTCCTTAAAAACATATCCACGGGAAAAGTGAAGCAGATTGGTTCAAGTGTCAAGAACCTGTATGCTCTCGAGGTTGAGGATGCATTTAAGACTTTGAGGAGAAAAGCAGTGGTTAATTACTTGGTGGTTGAGAGGGAGAAATTATCTCTCAACATGCAGCCTCAGAAGTAGTCTCAAAAGGTTGTAGAGAAGCCACAATTGGAGAAGTAGAGAGGAGACTGAGTGGAAGCATACACTCAAGAAGAGACCTCCAGGAGGGGGAAATTTCAAGCCAAAAAGGCAGAGGGATTACATGCAGCTATACCTCCAAGTGTGAGGTGGAGTGATGTGCAGATATAATCCCAAGAAGAAATTTGGGAAGGATCCATTGAGATGGTGTGTCTCATGGATCAAACCTGGCTATGAGGAGCCCACAGTATAATAGTAGTAGGAAGGATCAGTTATATTGATGTATTCAGATGTCAGGAGGACAGAAATCATAGTGACAGATGTGTAATATTCCCAAATGGGAAAAGCAGGAATATCCTGCAAAACCATGGAAATAACAGTGTAAACATTAGATCAAAACAAGAGGCCAATATGGATACCTTCCATTCATCATAACAACATCAAATATGTATAAGATAAAGGGCCACAAAACATACAACAAGATATAACAAGCCTCCAATGAATAAATCCCTTAATAAGAGGTGTTGCTACTATATTAAAAATGACGGAAGACTGCTACAGCGCAGTCATAAAGTGAACTGCTACAGAAAATGAACATACAAATATCATGGGCTTATATATGCCTCAATAGATACAACAAGTACAGATCTAGGCTCTATACAACCTCCAAAGAAGAACCCAAAAATTGTTTTCAGCAATACACCAATATACAATATGGGAACCCAAGCCCTAGGGCTGAAGATCCACCACAACAAATGAACTGGAAATATGGGGCTAATATGATATGATAAATAATTCAAACTCCTCCAATAGATCCTCTAGATGAAATTTTGATCCCTTCTCTAGAAAACCTCCTCCCCAAATGGTGTACTGAAACTACCTTGCAAATCCTCCCTAAAAATAACGCAGTCCAAGACAAAAACTACATTGTAGGGGAAAATTATCAAGTGGCATGATGCCAAATGCTGCAAATAATCTCAAAGGCCTTCCTCACCAGTCTCCCAATGGAAGGAAACCTTCCTCCACTGAAATACAGATCGGAAATCACCCGGATCTAGTCTCCACTGCTGCAACCTGCAACTCAGCACATCTCTCAACAGAAACTGCATTGTACCACAAGATTGAAGCTTTGGCCTGATGCCTGATTATGGAATGGTAGTGTAATTATCTTCCTATGAGGCCTCTCAAGGATATAGGTGGGATTCCTAACCAGGAACACCCTGTGCTAAACAGCACTGCAATCTTAGCTAAGCAGCTAAAGAAAGCTATATGTCTAAACAGACCATATATTCAGAAATATCAAATACATCAACATATTGAAATATGGCTGCCATCATCTTCCTTATATAAGTGATGAGCTTTCTAACCCTAATCCCCATTCATTTATGACACTACTTCAATGCAAAGAGTCTCCATCTAAAACTTCGTTGTCCCTACATAAATGTCCACTCCTCCATGACAGCGTTGTTGATTTGGTCAAGGTTGACCTAATCTATGTGTTCCATCCCCTTTCCACACCTAAGGGTGCTCAATTAAGCTGCAAAGATTCCCTCCTTTCATATTGGCATTGATTTTATTCATATTAAGGATATTTTTGGATCTCCATATCCTCTTATTCATTAAACAAGAAAGAAAAAACAAAATTTAATATTCCAACTAGCTCATGGCTAATTGGGAATATTACAATCCTCCCCTCCCAAATGTTGCTTGTCCTCAAGAAACTATAAATGTGAGTGCTGCAACTCTTCTCCTCCATCATTAGTGACACCTCCATGTGATAAGCTTCCCTCATAAGCCAAGTGTCTCCCAATCGATCCCTCCATGACATGCTCCCCCCAAGTTCTCATGAGATGAAAATGACTCATCCCACAAGGAAGCAATAGATCCAATGAAACAAGCAAGGGTTGCCCAATTTCCTCCCTAAAACATGTAGCATAATGAATATGGAGAATCTCTCTCCCAAAGTGCACATCCAATCCTTCCATCCTCCCTCCAATCATCCCCATAAAAATAATAAGAACATCATCAATGTATGGGATCAAAACCAAGTACACAGAAACATAAATATGAAAAAATGGAGGTGGTTCATAGTCCCACATGTGGAACCAGCGCAGTAGATCTCCTGACATAATGGTATGGTAAGTGGTTTCCCCGCCACTTACTTTCTTCCCAAATCTTCTCACAATGGCTGAAAAGGTGATAAATGTTTGGTGCCTTTGGAATGCACCCACAATGATACAATATCTCCCTATATCCTCCAAGGGAGTGGCCATGTTCAACAAAGTTTTAGTTTTGGCCCATATTTGGCCATGAATCTTATAAGTAAGTCTCCCTTCTTGGAGCAATGGCCTACACATACATGGTAAACGAATGAAAATAATCATCAATTAAATCATTATGCATACAAACATGTTCCTTACCATAATCTCTTCTCATACAAATGGAGTGGTCCATAGATAAATCCCCTCTCATTCCCAAAGAGGAAAGAGGTAGTTGTAATAACTCCCCCATAGATTCATGTATCTCTTCCATCTTTTCATGGTCCATGCATCTCCTAAAATTCTGATATATATCCTCTTCAAAGCCTTGCCAAGTGTAACCCTCCATGATGGTGTGGTATGTCCTCATGGAATAAGTATGGCTGAAGAGAAAATATTCATGTGATCTTTGTAGCAACTTCTCATTGAGCTTGGAAGGTCTAGATAAGAAGATCCTACCATGATAATAGATGAACTCATCTTGGACTGAATATCCCTCCTCTTGAATCTGGTCATCTAGTATCATGCATGTGAAAAGATCCTTGGAATAATCCACCAACAGCTGGGATTTCCAATATGGATCTATCTTCCAAAGTGACAGTGTTGATGATATATCATATAAAACATTTTTCATATGTTTTCCTCCTCTTTGACATCTCCTATGCCAAAGTCACAAGTTGGAGGGTTGTTATCCTCCCCATGCTGCTTCTCTTGTAGTTGTTCATGCTCAAGTAAAGGTTGAAGATTTTGGAGGCTAGTCTTCCATGGGAAGCTATCACCCATACAAAACTTCCTGAGTTTGGCCAAATCATGCATGAGTGGCCACCATATTTTATATGTGGAATACTTCTCTCCAAGTGAGAACATATTCTGAGCCTCTAAATCTAAGGAATAGTCTCCTTGCACCATGATAGTGCCATCCTCCAATCCTGCAGCATCCTCTTTCTGTGCAAGATGATATGTGAGAGTGGGTAAATATGATAGTGGGAGAATGTCTCTCTCCTCCTTAAGTCTACCAAGGACTCTTTGCAATGTATCATAACCTTGCAACTCCGGATCAAGTGGCCTCCTAGGTGGTTTTCCATAATACAGTGATTGTCTCATGGGTTAACCTCATATGCATAATAGATGGGACTACCATGTGCTTGCTTCCACTGCACAAATCTAACTTTGTTTCTTGTGTGGAAGTTTCCTGATACTTGGGTACCACTCTCATTGATTCAAGAGTCCCTCTAATTGGATAAATTGCTCCATCCTCACCTCCTGGTGGTGGTGGATCATCTCCTGCTATTCCAGCGTTGTGACCCCTCTCTGGTTCTTCATCTTCTTCCTCCTCATCATTTGAGAAGACCTCTATGTAGTGTTCCTTTCCTGCTACACATCTATTTCCGGGTGCCCATAATTCTTGGCATGTGAAGCAGAGCTTCCTTCTCCTCAAATCTCTTCGGACATCATCACAAAGTGGAGTTTTATTTTGGCTCTCTTTTGAGAAAGGAGCCTTATCTTCTTTTCCCTTTGATGGAAAAGAGGGATTTTGCTGAAATTTTTCCTTTGCTTTTGGCAAGGCATCTTGTAGATCTCTATCCCTTTCAATGGCATCTTGAAGGGTAGTGGGCTTGGTAGACTTAACCAACCCATGAAGAGGTTCTGCTAACCCATCAATGAACATATAGATCCTTCTTGCTGCAGATAAATTAGGAACCATAACAGAAAGTTTTAAAAACTCGGAAATGGAAGTTTTTGGATTACCTGATTGTTTGAGCTTTTCTAGCCCCATGAATGGTGCCTCCGGATCTCTCCGATCAAACCTCTCCACCAACCTCCTTATGAACTCTGAATATGCAGTCACATTGGCATGACCCAATGTAGACAAGCCATGGAACCACCAATCATGTGCTTCACCCTCGAGGTGTAGCACTACTATCCTAATGGACTCCATATTTGGTACTTTGTTCAACTAGAAGTAGATGTCAAGCTTCTCTACCCATGATTTGGCAGTGCATTTATATGACCCATCAAAGTTGGGTAAGAAAAATCTACCCATAGTGCGGTGTAGGTCATGATTCTGAATGAATCCTCCACCTCTATTATGATGCCTGGGTCTCCTATTGTCCTTTATCTGACAGAATTCTTGAAAACTCAAGTGATCTTTGAATCTCCGAGATTGAGACTCATACTCCATGAAATAGTCTTCAAGAGTTTCTTGTTCTTGAAACCCTTCATTTCCCACTGCTAATAATGTAGGCATTGTAGAATGTTGAGAAACTTGTTGCTGCCTCACTGGTTGATCATTCCAGTGATGAGAAATGTCGGAGCCTTCACCATGCAGAAATAATTTAGGGGATTCCTTTATTCCTTGTATCTATCCATCCTCATCTCCTTTATTTCTCCAGCAATGTCTTGCATAGTTCTAAGAAGTAGCTTGGGATACTCCTTCTCTTCATCTTCTCCGGATAAGGGGGTTTTACCCTTGTCTTCTTTATCATTTGTATAATCAAACTTCTGGTGTCTTCTTCTGAGATACCTCTTCTCTCTATCTGTGAGATTATCTCCTTCTTCTGATGACATATTGGCTTTCAGGATGCACAGGCTGAGCCAAGATTATGCTATGATACTACTGTAATATTCCCAAATGGGAAAAGCAGGAATATAATGCAAAAACATGGAAATAGCAGTGTAAACATTAGATCAAAACAAGACGCCAATATGGAGACCTTCCATTCATCATAACAGCAGCAAATATGTATAAGATAATGGGCCACAAAACACACAACAAGATACAACAAGCCTCCAATGAAGAAATCCCTCAATAAGAGGTGTTGCTACTATATCAAAAATGACGGAAGACTGCTATAGCGCATTCATAAAGTGCACTGCTATAGAAAATGAACATACACATATCATGGGCTGATATATGCCTCAATAGATACAACAAGTACATATCTAGGCCCTATACAACCTCCAAAGAAGAACCCAAAAACGGTTTTCAGCAATACACCAATATACAAGATGGGAACCCAAGTCCTAGGGCTGAAGATCCACTGCAAAAAATGAACTGGAAAGATGGGGCTGATCTGATATGATAAATAATGTAGCCTCCTTCAATAGATCCTCTAGATGAAAGGTTGATCCCTTCTCTAGAAAACCTCCTCCCCAAATGGTGTACTGAAACCACCCTGCAACTCCTCCCTCAAAATAACGCAGTCTAAGACAGAAACTGCGCTGTAGGGGAAAATGATCAAGTGGCATGATGCCAAATGCTGAAAATAAGCTCAAGGGCCTTCCTCACTAGTCTCCCAATGGAAGGAAACCTTCCTCCACTAAAAAATAGATTAGAAATCACCTGGATCTAGTCTCCATTGCTGCAACCTGCAATTCAGCACATCTCTCAACAAAAATTGTGTTGTACCACAAGACTGAAGCTTTGGCATGATTCCTGATTGTGGAATGGTAGTGAAATGCTATTCCTATGAGGCCTCTCAAGGATAGAGGTGAGATTCCCAACAAGGAACACCTTGTGCTAAACAACACTGCAATCGTACCTAAATAGCTGAAGAAATCTATATGTCTAAACAGACCATATATTCAGAAATATCAAATACATCAACTTATTGAAATATGGTTGCCATCCTTGTCCTTATATAAGTGATGAGATTTCTAACCCTAAGCCCCATTCATTTATGACACTACTTCCATGCAAAGAGTCTCCATATAAGACTGCGATGTCCCTCCATAAATTTCCACTCCTCCATGACAATGTTGTTGATTTGGTCAAGGTTGACCCAGTCTATGTGTTCCAACCCCTTTTCACACCTAAGAGTGCTTAATTAAGCTGCCAAGATGTCCTCCTTTCATATTAGCATTGATTTTATTCATATTAAGGAGATATATGGATCTCCATATCTTCTTATTCATTAAACAAGAAAGAAAAAACAAAATTTAATATTCCAACTAGCTCATGGCTAATTGGGAATATTACATGTTGGATACTAGAGCGTAGAGCAGAGTTGGTAGCAGTGCAAAGGGCGCAAATGCAGATGTCAGCAGCAACGCAGAGAGTCCAGTAGACGTGCGTAATAGGATTCAACAATCAGAATACTATGATGACAGATGCATTCTACTGATTCAGTTGTTTGGAAGCTATTCAGTTTCAGGAGAGTTGCATGTGCAAACAACACTAGAGAGAAGTGTTGTGTGCAAGAACATTCCAAAGGCACCATATTGGGACAAGTTGATTCCTTTCTTGTTGAGAGGGAGTGTTGAAATTTGCAACAAGAAACAATGAAATTAGGATCCAAAAACAAAATCCAAAAAATGGCACCCAAAAATGGCTACCATGTGAGGCTTTTGATTTAATTATCCCTTAGTTAAATTGAAAGAAAATTGTAATTTCATCTCATAACAACTTGTATCAGTTAACTAAGTGAGATATACTTAGTTAGCTTGAGAATTTTGAGTTGAGGGTCAAAGGTGAGGCATGTAGAGTGATTCTATTATTTTCAGGGTCTAGTTGCAGTTAATGCACTAGTGTGGTGTGAGTGTAATAATTTAACTCAAAATAATTGAGTTAAAATCAGTTTAACTAGTTCTAACTGAGTGATGATCTAGTGAGAGGTCAAGTAAATTAAATTATATTTAATTCACAAGTAGTGATATACCAAGTAACTAATTATTCACTATTAATAGCTGCATGCATGTCAATTCTGATGACAACCCAGTTGAGACAGAGGTTAAAGGGAAGTTAACTATCAGTTGTATTATTAGCGAATTGCCCGGGCACAATTATAAAGTCATAGGAAGGCTCATGAAGGATTGCGCAGTCAAGGAAGTTCGATTATCCTATTTAATAGGGATTAATTTCCTATGGATTGCGTGAGAAAGATTGGGCTAAGAAGAGGCTGAGAATTGGCTAAGTGTTGGTCAATTTTTCCTGAGAATTGCTAGTCATTTTTGAGCAGGATCAGGGTGAGACGATCGATAGGGTGCAGTTTCTCGGTGTGAGAAAGAATTGTATTGTTTCATGGTTCTTTGACTATGTACAATATATTATAGAGGGATTTTGGGCAGGTTCTTTCCCCAGATAATCTTGTGTTGTGTGATTGATAATTTCCTTTCTCTTACTTACATGTGATTGAGCGATCATGTTTTATATTCATCAAATATAGTAGAAGGATTCAGTATCTTGTTTTAGTACATTACATGATCAGATTGAATCCATTGGTATAGATTTTCTATATAATTTCTACAATATTTTGACCTATTACAAACCTCATTTATTCTTGTATAACTAAAGAAACCAAATCCATTACTTATTTAAAATAGAAAACCAACAACGTCATCTTTTTCTTCATCAACTTCATGGTCAACTACTTGGTCATTTGAAACTATTGCTATTGGTAGTAGATCTATATTTCTAAATGAAGAAAGGCTTAGATCTTAATCTATCACTAAATTTAGGTGAAGTAAAGTGAGTTATAATACATAGAATGATAATTGATTCATATCTATTGTTATTATTGTTCCTATTATGGTGACACTACTATGGGCATTAATTATACCTACTATGACCATTATATATTTGTGCTTCAATTGTAAATTCAATGGAATTTTTAGATTACTCTCTAAATGGAAAATAAGATTGGAATATCCATTAGAGTAAATGACACAAGATAATATCTAATATTTCCCAATAGAAGCTGATATAATGGTTAAATTTAATCATAGCAAGCTTGGAAAGTACATTAGAAATAAGCTTGGAAGAGTCATCGGAGGAAATTGGAAAAGGATAGCCAATATTTCCTAGTGGAAGGTGATTTGATGGTTAGATTCAACAAAATACAACTCAAATAATACATTAAATATAAGCATGGAGGTAACATCAAGAAAATTTGGATAATAAAGGACCTTATATATCTTGAAGGAAAGTTATCCAATGGAAAAAAACAATTAGATTAAGATATTAAGAATAAGTTGGGAAGAGATATCGATAATTGGGGATAATAAAGGACCTCATAATTTTTCAATGGAATCTAAATCAATTGCTATAATTAGCCAAAGTAAGACACCAAACACAATACTACATCAAAACCAAGCCTACAATAACCAATGGATAGAATGGGACAAGAGAATACCCAATAATCTACAAGAAAAGTTGATCAAATGATAAGAGGCAAGAGAATTATAACAATAATATACTTCATATTTCCTTGAAAATAAGGATATATGAACTATTAAGAAAGGATAAAAAAAGGGTCATGAACACAAAATAAGAACCTTATGACTAGGAACAAACCTGGAATCACTTGGGAAAATAAAAAAGGATAGATCAATGAAGTATATTCAAACTCTAAAACAAGATGTGGTTGTTATCGAGAATGAAAACTATCAAAATTAAAAATTAATGGAATAATAATCGATGACGTGGATTCAAGGATTTTAATCAATAGAGTTGTTTTGTGATATGATTTAAATCACAAAGGAAATCCATACCTAATGGTGATCCCATAATTGGGGTTATGAGATCTAGAATGGATTCTCCAATCGAAAGTTGATATAACCATTAAAGAGCCACACTTTAGGTATTGTGAAGATAGATAAATAGTCATAATTATCCTGCTAAAGGGATACATGAGCATCATGATATATTTTATAAGAAAAATAAGTGACAAATATTTATGACTACGACATGTGAACCTTGAACAAAGAGAGTAGTGAAAGAAAAATATGTAAAGGCAAGGAATCAAATTGGTGGTGTATTAACATCTAATAAAGATAAAAGTGTATAATAATATAATAATATACTTAGATAGATTTTCACAACCATAGCAAAAAGAGAAAGGAGGTTGGAAAGATCATAATGGAAAGAGTGAAGCAATAGCATACATATTACAAAAACTAAAAGATGGAGCTTTTAGACACTAATAAGAAAATCCAAGATGAGAAATTTTCTAGGGGTATCCTTGAAGAAAAAAGTAAATAAAAAGTGTCACTTGCATTATTTTTTAGAGAATATTAGGTAGGATGCATCCCTAGAGAAATAATGATATTAGAATTTGCTTATTTTGTAGAAAAGAAATATAATCCACAAGGAATTATGATATTGGATCCTAATACATGGACAATAATCCCTATTTCAACATAAATTATAAGGGGAATATTCAATATTCCATGAGGTTTGGAACTATGGATCAATAAGATGTTTGAAGAAAGCACCAAAACATATCTAGTTTTTCTCTAATGAAATTTCAACACATGGACATGGACGAAGGAAAACAAAACCATAGCACACAACTAAAGAGCTAAAGTTTGAGACTAGAAAATTTCATTTTCAATTGCACATCATATTTTTTAACATGACAATGGTAATGTTTGGATGAGGGAGTAGTTGTACCTATTATCTAGAATCACTCTAGGAAGAAATTGAATGGGTGCAAATCAGTCTTGTTGAACTCCACCACCAACTAATGAAGGTAAATGAAAATATCGATTCTAAATTTCATATCTACAACTATTTTTTCTAATCCATAGTAGCACCACTTGAACCTCAAAAAGAGAGGAAAATTTTTAACAATTCCCATATGTTAGTGATGTACCTATATACAAGGATGTGGACAAAATGACTTTTCATCTATTTTATAAAGATGTAGGATTTGCTTAAAAATTGTGTGGGATGATGGAATGAAAGGAGGATGAGAGAACTCCAACATTTGATTCTAAAGGTAGGTCAAGGATGGAAGTTATTGGAACCTAGTTTGAAATTGGGGGATACTCATATATTATGGTTTGAGGAATCCATGTTTATCAAATGGATTTCTTGAAATGTATGAGTAGAGAAATTTCCATAAGAAAATAACACAAAAAAGTCATTGTTACACCATTTTTTTGGTCATCTAACTCATTATCATTAGATGAACCCAAGTACACCATGTAAGACCAATTTTACCCTAAGTAAAATTGTTTTCACCATGTAAAATAACTTATTTGTTTATATTTCCTGGTCATATTTAACCCAAAACAAGGAAATCAATTAAATAAATCCTTATTTATTTGATTATTTCCTACGAATAAGTTATTTAAATCCTTATTTAAATAATATTCCTAGTTAAATTTGACTAAATCATTTATAAATAATTAAATAAATAATTATTTATTTAATTATATTCCCACCATTTCCTTAAAATAGTAAATAAATCATTTATTTATTTATTATTTATAAATAAAGGAATTGACCCAAGTCAAAAATCCTTTTCCCTCCAAAAAATATAATAAAATATTCCTAAAGGGTGATTCTAGAATTTGATTAATAATATTTTATTCATGCACCGAGTTCTAGAACACCCCAATATTTTGTTATAAATAGAAGGGTTTTTCCCATTCATTAGTCACCTTCATTGTATTAGATCACACTAGATCTACTCTTGGTCACCATTTTCCATTTTTGCTTTGTGAGCTCCCATTGAGTTCTATGTTTGTCAGGGTTTTCTACCACAATAAGAGAGAGGAATTTTAGATCTGAAACGCTGAGGACTTTCAAGAACCCATCCCATTGAGGAGAATCGGAAAACACCTTTCTTGTTTTCCTCTCAGGTGCCCCATTCTTTAATATAATACAATTTATTCTTTTAAACACTTTGTTCTTGTCTTGTCTATTGGATGCATGGAGCCATATTATATTTTATCTGCTTAATGTCTTTTGTGCTTAGATCTGAATTTGTGCAGCAGACTTAAAGATATTTTGCAGCCATAATCGATGTTAGGGTTATTTTTTATGCGTAGCTAAAGTGATCATTTACGACAAAAGATTCATATTAGGTCATGATCACAAACATATACTTTTTAGATAAGAAACAAAAAGGTGAACCATCAATGCCACCATGAGTATGTGGAGGAGAATTATTGAACAAAGAAATAATAGAGTAGTTAGTTGCAACTTTTTATCAACCTAAAATATGTCATATTTTACAAAGGATGGAATATTATCACCCTACAAATTTACTATTAGAGAAGTACCTCAAGGGAAATCTATGTTGGGAAACATAGTCATATTTAGAGGAAGAATTCAAAACAATATGGAGGTTGAAAACTTTTATCAACCTAAAATATGTTTAATTTTACAAAGGATAGAATATTATCACCCTACAAATTTACTATTAAAGAAGTACCTCAAGGGAGATCTATGTTGGGAAAGACAATCATATTTGGAGGAAGAATTCAAAACAATGTGGAGTTTAAGGACCAAGAGCTAGAAAGGAAAGCTCCATAACTCTATAATTAAGAATCCATACATTGAATTATAAGGTCTCAATGGGGAGGAAATTAGGTACGAGCTCTATTAATTCATTATATAAAAAAATAAACAAGTGAGGCAAAAGGAAAGCTATAAAAATTATAATGAATTTGTTTGATCTAGAAACACAAATAGGATAATAATAGGACCAACGGAAAGAAGAAATAAATGGGGATGTGAAACAATATATTGTAATGTTAAAGTTGAGAGCCCAAAATGAGGGAACAACTAATAATATAAAGGCATAAGAAGAAGGAGGTACTAGAATTCCTTGCACCTAAATGTAATCCCATTAGAAAAAAACTTAATTTTTGTGGAAGCCTTCAAGAAAAAAAAGACTACATAAAGGGAATAGGTAGTTGATGAAAATATTCAAAAGGATGTTCAGGTAAGGAAGAGAAGTCAGTGAAATTCGAGGTCGTTGATTCGATTATCATTGTGGCCTCTCTGAAAGATATTTTAGCGGATGTCTCTACAAGTATTGAGCATATGGCATCAGTTATCCATAGTGGTGCAGGAAATTCGTTACATGGTAACTTTGTTTCCCTTCCCCTTGTTACTTGTAATTTTTTTTTCATAATTGGGGAAATACTAGGGTTATAATACTTTAGAAAAGGATTTTTTGGGTCCTCAAAATCTATTCACTTCTCGTTATCTTGTGCAAGTATATTTCTCTATATATGTTAGTCTATCGGGGTACTCTTCATTGATATCATCTGCCTCTTCAGGATATTCAGGAAATTTGTAATACGGAAAGATTATTTACAATTTGATGTTGAAAAAATTCCTTCCATTACCTAAGGGTTTTCAAGGAGGACTTGGTCAATTAACTATTTTTTTCTCTTTCCGCGAAGGGTAAGGGAAGGAACTCTCACATTTCTTTAGCAAAATAAAAAGCTCATGAGGATATGGTTGTGGGAAAACAAAATTCCATATATGGGGCACTTAGAGAAATCATAGCTGAGAAAAGGGTTACCCAATTAAATTTCTATATTTTAATTATTTAGAGTTGGCAAGTAATCCTAAAAAACTTGCTTTAAAGAGATTAGATTGTGTGGAGAATCTCGATATCATCTTAATTCAGGAAACTCTTGGTGAGGGAGATTGTATCTCTAAAATTCTTGAGTATTTCTATTGTTGATGGAAATTCACTGCTCTGGATGTTTGTGGTATATTAGGTTCTAGCTCTGGGTTGGGATTCCCAAAATATTTGGGCTATTAACACTTGGACTATTTCCTAGCCTTAGGTTTGGTGGGTTTTTCAGTGAAATTGGACACAACCTTCGCCTTTATCAATCTCTGTGTTTTGAATGAGGATCAAGTATCCTTTTGGAATGATTTCTTTGGTAAGTCTTTCTTGGAGGAAGATAATCTAATTCTTGGATGAGGCTTAAATTACTCTCTAGGATCAGTTGAACCATGGAGTCCTCGGGCCATAATTCATTCCCTTTCATATATTTTTTTTCACACAAAATTGTTGCAAATAATTTTATTGATCTAAAACCTGTAAATTTAAAGCCTGCGTGGATGAACCATCGTGTTGGTGAAGGGCGTGTGGAATTAATATTGGATAGGATTTTAGTGGTATAAACTTTGGTGCATAGGTTTAATTTTATTCTTCAATGGGTAGGCTCAAGAGGTGAATCTAATCACTCTCATGTTCAAAGACAATATGGTATGTCTACTGCTAGTGAGTTCAAGGCCAATCTGAAACATATCAATAATTTAACTATGGAGTGGGATGCAGATAAGAATAGAAGGGAGGAGGAAGGCCTGGTTGATATTGCAAAGAAAATATTGGCCATTTCATATTCCAGTGAAGAGGGAATTGACTCTCAGGAGTCCAAAGAGGAGCTGAGAAAACTTGAAGCTAAAAGGAAGGAGATTCTAGCTGCTAAAGAAGCTACTTGGAGATGAAAAAGTAGAGAAATCTAGTTGGATATTGGTGATGAGAATACAAATTTATTCCATTCCTATACAAAATGAAAGAAGATTAGTAACACAATTTGGAATATGGAGGGTCAGGATGGTCATGTGATCTAAAATTTGGAAGGCCTTGCGACTCCTATTATGGAACACTTCCAAAACCTCTTCAAGGAAACTAAGGGGGTTAATATTGTATAAGTTGTTAGAGTGGCTCAATTGTTTCAATTTTTTGTGGATCTTTAAGAAAATAAAACACTTATGGAAGAAGTGCTTAAGGATGAATTGAAGGTGATGTTGGATAGTTTTCAAAATGATAAAATTTTGGGTCCTAATGGTTAGGTTGTTGAATTTCTCTTAGTGTTTTATGATCTAATTGGAAAAGAGTTGTTAATGAGTCCCATAGGGAGGGGATGGTTTTGGTAGCTTTCAATTCCACCTTCATAGCACTCATTCCAAAAGTGGATAATCCTGCATCCTTTGAATATTGTTTCCGCATATCTTTATGCAATCATATATAAGTTTATTTCAAAGGTGATTGCTAGAAGGATCAAGCCTATAATTTCAAAGACCATTTCAAAGGAAAATTTTCACTTTCTTGAGGGGAGATAGATTCATGAAGTTATTGAAGTCGCTAAATAATGGTTGCAAAGCATAAAATCCCAAAGATTAAAAGGTTTTGTTATTAATCTCGATCTCTCAAAGGCATATTATTGAGCCAATTGGTTATTCATAAGGCTATTTCTAACACGTGTGGGTTTTTAGGTTCCATTTATTAACTAGATCATGAGTAGCCTAAATTTTGTCTCTTTTTTCATTTCGATAGATTTCTCTACTTCACCATTTTTCCATGTTCGAAGAGGGTTAGGACAAGGGTTCCCATTTTCTCTACTCCATTTTTTTACTCGTGGTTGAAGATCTTAGTTTTATGTTGGAGGAGGAAAAAAGGAGGTGAGTTTCAAGGTGTGGTTCTCTCCCATGCTCTAGCAATTACACGTCTTCTATTTGTTATCGATATTCTTATCTTTTGTAATGGTTCGATAAGGGATGTACATAAATTATGTGAGATACTTGATCTATTTGGGAAAGCTAAAAATATGGTTATCAAGGCTATAAATTTCATCATATATTTTAATAATATGGAAGCTCCTAAGCTCCTTCATATCAAAATCGTACTTCCTTTTGAGCTAGTTGACTTGGAGGATGGTTTAAAGTTTTTGGGCTTCCATTTGAAGCCAAATTGCTATAAAAGAATATTGGTTTTGGTTAATATCCAAACTTGAGAAAAGACTCACTTGTTGGAGTTTAAGGTGGTTATCTAGAGCAGGTGGATTAGTATTGGTAAAATCAACTCTTGAACTTATTCTTGTCTATTGAATGTCGTTGGCTTGGATCCCGAAGGGTGTTTTGGAAAAATAAAGGAGGATTTTCTTCAAGTTCTTGTGAGAAGGCACTCATGACAACTTTTTCCTTCCTTTGGTTAAGTGGGATTGTCTTACAGTTCCAAATTTGTTGGGTGATTCGGGGCTCAAAAATTTTTATTTTTTTTCAAAATATATTGCAACAAAATGTGGTCGGATATATGGGTGGATAATAACCTCCAACCACATTTTTTTGAAATATATTTTGAAAACAAAAATATATTTTTGTTTCATAGATCCTTATTTTATTGAGGATTGGGTTTGGATTTAGGAAAAACCACGCGGATTTTTTTTTTTTGTATTGAGGGTTGTATTGAATTCTTTTGAGCTTATAGCATCAGGATTGGCATAGAAGACTGGGAATGGGAGTAAGGTAATATTGTGGTTAGATCCTTCACCTAGTAATGGGGACAAACATAGACCATCCCAAGATCTTATTGATCTTCTTAGAGATCATGGTGTTTCTATAATTTCTCATATAAATAATCCTATACAAACCACCCTTTGGAAATAGGATGGTTTACAACTAATATTTAACTCTACAGAAGGAATACCAAGAGGAATAGAGTATTTATCTCGATGCTTTGAATACAACTCATATTAGATTGTCTGATAAAGAGGATGAGCTATTATGGGTTCACTCTCCTCATGGAATTTAGACCCCTAAGTTGGGTTACATACACCTAAATGTGGTCTCTCAAATGTAGAGGTTGTTTTGTGGTGGAAAGTGCTTTGGAAGTAAATTTTTCCATAAAAGTATCATCTTCTTGTGTCATGTATTATAGAGAAATTGTTTTGACTTGGAATGTAATGCAGAGAAGACATAAGGTTTTCCCTAATTGGTGTGCCCTTTACAAAGGAAACAAGGAGTCTATAGAACATTTGTTTGTTAATTGTACCTTTACAAAACAAGTTTATTCGGCTTGTTGTGTTCCTTTTGGTCTGAATTGTGTGTGGGAGGGTTTTTTATTTTGAGGAGATATGGAATATTGGGTACAAAATAGGGCTAAAAAATCTTTTAAGCTTTGCCACTCATCTTAATTTGAGGCATCTAGTTGGCCAAAAATAGAAATATTTTCCAAAATTGATCATCCTATCTAGAAAATATAGAAAATGAAGGTCTCACAATCCTCCCACATTATCCTCAGTCAAGAGTTCCTTCTTGTGGGAGGGAATTTATTCAAGAAGTGCCTAATGTAACTATTCCTTGGGTTTATTTTGATGGGGCATCTCAGGGTGATGAGATGATTTGTGGGGGGGTTTGTTTTACACTTTTCCAAGAAACACTCTTATGATGTGAAGATGGGTATGGGTAGACGCTTAAAAAAATAGGCAGAACTATTAGCTTGCAAATATCTTATAGCATTTTCTCAATAGAAGGGTTGTGACTAGCTTCCAATTTTTGGTGACTCTTTGATATTGGTAAATTTGGGAATGAAATGGAGCAAACTATCGTCTTTCTAAGGAAGGCCTACACTTGACTTGATGGTTGTGGTAAGTAGTTCAAGACTTGGGATCTGATCACTACCAGTTATACCACAAGAAATTTATTGATGAGATACAAAATGAAGATCATGCTTAATTTTTGAAACTTTCACTTATCATTTTTTGTGACGCTTATGTTAGTATATATATTTGTTTAAAGGTTGTTGGCTCTGGAAACACTATACTAGTATTTTTTGTGAGTTTCAGACAAATGTAAGAAATATTTGATGATACAATAGTATACGATACTTTTTTATGTAATGTAATATAGCCACTATAGGAACTGGGTAGTTTCCTAACGAATACACATGCTAGTGTGTATATGCAAAATGTAATTATTTTCACTTATATGAATGAAATTACATTTTTTTTCCAAGGAAAAAAATATAAAGGAACAACCTGAAATGGATCCCTAAAGAAGACATTAAAAAAGTGATATAAATAGATGGATAATGAAATAAGAAACTTAGAAAAGAAAAAGGAAAATAAATTCAAACTTAGAATTTTGAAGAAGAAAAACAACCAATTCTTGCAATATTTAGAAAACTAGGACCAAATAAAGGAGATAAAGTGTAAAAAGAAGAAATAAAAATAATAGGAGGGTTATACAAGGGAATAAAAGAGCATAAATGAGGAGGCAAAAAGAATGATAAATTTGCAAATGAAGAAGGAAGAAATAGAAAATAAAGGATACAAAGAAGTAGAAACCTAAAAAATTGAGAATGAAAAATAGATATATTATAGAAGCACTTTGGAGCAGTAGGTCACTAAAAAGATAGAAGACAATAAGGATAGAAAAGAAATAAAAATGAAATTACCAATAAGGTAACTATTCTAATGCTAAAGGCATGGGGATTGATCTGAAATAATAGTATAGATAAGAATAAGAAAGGAAAAGAGAAGAAGAAAGGATAAAAGAAGAAGAAAGGAAAATAGAGAAGGAAAGGAGGAAAGAAGAAGAAAGGAAACAATGAGAAGAAAAGAAGAGTGAAGAGTGAAGAGTAAATGAGGAAATGAGAAGAAGGGAGGAGAAAAGAAAAGAATGAAGAAGAGAAAAATAAAATAGAGGAAAAGAAGAAAGTGGAATAGAAGAAAGGAGAGGAAGAAAAGAGGGAAGAAGTGGAAAGAAAGATAAAGAAGAAGAGAGGTAGAGGGAGGAAGAAAATAAAAAAGAAATTATAAGGAGAAAATATTGTAGCGAAGGCTTTTTTGAAGGATTTTGATGATATAAGATTGGCCAAAACTTTCAAAAAACTTCTACTACATCTACGTTATTTATAGCAAAATCTTTTGTGGCAATTTAAATAGGTGTTTGCTATAACTAAGAAATTTTGGGCAGGAAAAGATTTTTTATGATGCTTGTAATATAAATAAACACACTAGTGCATAGTACAATTAAAGGTATTGGGGTGTGCACCAACATCCCAGAAATTGATTCTATTACATATATTATGCACTAGCTCATAGCTTATTAAAAACACCTAGTTGTACACAAAATTAACTGCACTTTCTACACCTTTTGATATGTCACACTGGTTCACTTTATATAAGACACATTGGTGCAGTTTTTGATATACACTTAGGTCATTTTTTTTAGCACACCGATTCCTTTATTACTATATTCACCAAAGGGAAATGAAATTTCAAAAATTTGAGGTGAGATGTTGGCTTTTTTTCTCTGTTACTAAGCACAAGTGGGTATGTGAATTTATCACATCAGTGCATATATTTAGTATACTGATGTGTATTTAATAATGTGCATCATTAAATTTTAAATAGATTAAAATAATCATGCATATGTATGTAAAATAGTATTTCCTTCCCATTTTTAATCATCGATGGATTATTTTAACTACTAGGCACTCGGTTGAAATTTCAAATATTTGAGGTGAGATGTTGGCTTTTTTTCTTTGTTACTAATCATAAGTGCATATGTGAATTTATCACATCGGTACATATACTGATTGCTAAATATGCTCTTCGTTTGCAAGAGAACTTACTTTTCCTTGACCATTTTTGTAGAAGGGTGTAGATGCAAGTCAATATTAGCAAAAATAAAGTCGTGGTTTTCTCTAACAAAAGAAAGCATAACCAGCATAAGTTCTACTTTGAAGGAAAAATTTTGGAAGAAGTTTCAGATTACAAGTACCTCAGAATTGACTTCAACTGAAATTTAATTTGGGATGGTTGTAGAAAGAAAATAAATTTGGGGGGTTGGAAAGCATTTTATGCTCTTCAAAATAGGTGTAGAGACATAGAGCTATGGGACTAGAAAACCACTCTAACTCTTTTTGGACTTCTAGTGATCTCGATGATTCTCTACGTTTGTGAATTGTGGGCCAGCAGCACATCCGAGTTGCAATGGAAACAAATTGAGAAAATTCAGAAGCGTTTGATTACAAACAAATTCAAAATTAAAGGTGCAGTTCCTTATGTTATCTTGTTAAGTGAAACAAGGGTTGCTCCTATCGAAGCAATTTCTATGGTGCAAATCATAAGGTATTTAAAAAAAAGTGAGAAAATGGAAGAGGGTAGATGCCCTAATGTTGTGTTTAATGACATATTGTGAAAAATAAAGAAAACTTGGATGCGGAAAAATAACAAATGGTTTGGTAAATGGGGTATTTTCCTGAGCACGTGTTCCACAAACAGTAAAGAGATAAAAAATAAAATAAAAATAAAAAAATTATCGATAAGTTCCACAAACATACTTCGAAGAAAGAGCTTGGGAGAAAGAAGAAGTACTACATTCAATAGTTTAACCCCACTCATAATCATCAACAAAAAGCGTACATAGGGACCAATATTTCTTGGAGATCCAAAATTCTTATTGCTCAATTAAGGACTAATTCTCATCAACTCCGTTATGATACAGGGCACTAGAAAAGGCCAAAATAAATGTGGGAGGAAAGAGTATATATTTTTTTCTCTTCTAAAAAAGTGGAAACATAAAAGAGTTTCATTTTATAATGTGAGGCCTTCAAAGATAATAGGGAAAATTATGCAGATATTCTGGCAGCTAGCCCTTGCGATAATCTATTCAGCAAAGAGTTTGTCGAGAAGTTGGGAGTGTTTGTTGTAAGACTGCACAAGAAAAGGGTCGAATACAAGAATCATATGGAGAAGAAATATTTCCCATAGGCTATTTTTAGCCTCGTGGACATTAAAAATAATTTATTTCTTACTTTATTTCTTTCTATATGTATTATACTGATGTGTATTTAATAATGTGCATCATTGCATTTTAAATAGATTAAAATAATCATGCATACGTATTTAAAATAGTATTTCCTTCCCATTTTTAAGCATCGATGGAGTATTTTAACTACTAGGAAATTGGCCTGCTACTGGGCAATGGGTCTGTTACTCATTAAAGTTCCTATTTCCTTGCATTGTTCCTTGAGGAATTAAGCCCCTAATTTTTAGGAAATTTCCTCAATAGGATTGCGCAATTCCTTTAGGCTCATTATTTGATTGCATGCACCACCTGTACACATGGTAATAGTCTACAACTGATAGTACACTTATTTGGAATCTCCATCTCAACTTGGTAACTCAAACTCTCTGCATGCATAAATTATTTTGGGCTAATTGATTAGTTAATTGGTTGATCATTGAGTGTGTCTAAAGTCCCTCTACACAACTTGACCCTCCACTAGTTCCTCCAACAATTAGAACTAGTTTAACTGATCATAACTCAATTTAACTAAATTATATTGATACAAAATAGAAATCATTCATACATAACTGAACTCAAGCTTCCCCAACTCGAATTAACTTACTTAACTGAGTGACAAGTTCCATGTCACCTTAGTTAACTGCCTCCGATATTTTTGTTGATGTGGAATTCTGAATTTTCTCTAGTTTGACCCAGGAAAGGTAAAACTAATATTTTATTGCTAAATTTTCAACACTCCCTCTCAACAAGAATGGGATTATCTATCACGATGATCCTGCCTCTATGGAACTCAAATTTTCCTCTCAAAAAATCCTTTGTCAAAATTTTTGCATCTTGTTCCTTTGTTGGAATGTGCTGCAACAACATTATCTTCTTCTGCACACAATCTTGTAGATGGTCATACCAGACATATGTATGCTTGTATCGATACTGAAAAACAGGATTTTCAAAGATATTGATGAAATTATTATTATCATAGTAGATCACAGTTTGCTCCTTCATCTGACCAAACAATCCAACAAGAATCTTTCTCATTGAAATCGCCTCACATGTTGCTTGATTGGCAGCCATGTATTTTGCTTTTGCTGAGATGAGTGTCGCAGATCTTTGCTTCTTGTTGTACAAAGAAATAGCTATGGACCCAACACTGAAAATTCCTCTTGATGCAGTCTTCCAGTCTTATTGAATCCCTTCCCAATATTCATCTGTGAAGCCACATAGCTTTACTCACTTTGTGTGTTTGTACCATATTCCAATCTTAGTAGTGCCTTTTAGGTACTGTAGAACATGCTTAGTTTCCCTCTAAAATAATTCGGCTAGTTGAACCACAGCTTGGATCAACTAGTTGACTGCATAGCACATATCTGGCCATGTGTTCATAAGATACATGAGTGATCCCACCAACTGTCGGTAAACAGTAGCATCCACTTACTCACCTGAAGTGGCATCCTCCTTCCTTCAGTTGGTCACTACAGGTGTCTCCATGGGTTTGCAACTATGCATGTGGAACTTCTAAAGTATCTTTTTGGCATACTTTCCCTTGGAGACAAATAGTTCCCCATATATTTTACATACTTCCAATCTGAGTAAGTAGTGCATGAGACCCATTTCTTTCAGTTCAAACTCTCTTGCAAGACCCTCCTTGGAAGATCTGATCAGTTGTTCATCACCATTTAAAATCGGGTCATCAACATATAAGACAATAATCAACAATTTACCTTCTACCAAAATATGATATAGGTTTGCATCTGCTCCAGTTTTGGTGAATCCCAAACCGGTGAGATATTTATTGATATCGATGTACCAAGCAAGGGGTGCTTACTTAAGACCATACAATGATCGCTTGATTCTACATGCATGTGACTCATAAAGTCTCAAAGCCTTATGGTTGCTTGATATACACCTCCTCCTCATTCACTCCATTAAGGAATGATGTTTTCACATCCATCTACTGGATATTCCATGCCTTCTGTGCAGCTAGAGAAAGAATTGATCTAATGGATGAGTACCTTGCTCCAGGAGAAAATGTCTCCTCTAGCCAATCCCTTCAACCTGAGAGTACCCCTTGGCCACAAGTCTACCCTTGTACTTTTCTATGCTTCTGTTTTTTGCATGTTTTACCTTGAAGATCCATCTTGAACCCACAACTGATTTTTTTGTTGGTCTTGGGACCACTTCCCACACACTTTTGTTTACAATGGATTCATATTAATCCACCATTGCATCAACCCATACAGGCTTCTCTACTACTTCCTCGAAAGAGGATGGCTCAATCTCTATAAGCTCATTCATCAAATCCATGTAGCCAGTGTACTGATCTGAAGAACTTCTCTACCTACGTTGATTTGAGGGAGCACCCACATTCTCCCTTACATCCTACACAAGTCTCTCAGCTTCCCTGGTCCTTTTCCTGCCTTCTCTGGATGGTTCTTCTTGAGTGGTTTTCTCCACTCTCTGCTCTTCAATTTGTGGCTTCTCCACATCTTCTTGAGGTTCCTCCTTTGGAGCTAAAAGCTCCTCATCTGGGGGGATTTGAAGCTCCCTCTCAAGAGAGCACCACATCAATTTTTCCTCATCAAAATTTACATCCCTTCGCACAAGTTTCATTTTGAGGGATGGACAATACACATAGTAGTTTTGGGGAGATTCTGTGTAACCCACAAATACCGCCCAACTATGTTTTTGGCTCTTGATTCTTCCTAACATATTTAGAGACATGGAAGTAGACAGAGGCTCCAAAAATCCAGAAGTGTGACACAAATGAATTTCTCCTTGAGAAAGCCTCCTCTGGTATAATCATGCCTAGAATCCGATGAGGACTCAAGTTTTGCAAATAAACTTTTGTGTTGCGTGATTTGGCCCACAAGTGCAGAGGTATGCCTTGGTCATGAAACATTGTCCTCACTACTCCCACAATGCTACAGTTCTTTCTCTCATCCACCACATTCTGTTATGGGTTGTGGGGTGGTTTAAACTCTTGTTGAATTCCTTCTTTTGTACATAATTTTTAAACTCATTCGACACGTACTCACCTCCATTATCGCTCTTGAGAGCCTTCAACTTCTTTCCCATTTATTTCTTAGCCAGTGCCTTGAATTCTACGAACTTGGAGAATGTCTCATCTTTCTTCTGCATGAAGAATATCTACCACTTCCCTGAGAATTCATCAATAAATATGGTATAATATATGTTCCTGGTAGTGGATGTTGTCAATAAAGGTCCACAAACATCATAGTGGATCATTTCCAGGACTACATGTGATTTGTTGTCCTGATCATGGAAAATGGATTTTGTGTACTTCCCCAAAGTACACCCTTTGCATGTATCATGTTTCTCAAGTGCTCCCTTGGGGAGGCTTGTGGTTATCTGCCGCATGATATTCAAAGCTCCATGATGCAAATGGCCAATTATTATATGCCAAAGTTCACTGACATCACGGCTTTGATACTTCTCTGCCTTTGTGCTCAATGTAGCATAATCCTCCACATCTCGCTTGTATAGGTTCTTCACTTGAACCTTGATTTTATTCACCTGTACCATGGCTATGTGTCTTAAGAATTCCTTTCCTTTATTGAATATCACATCATAACCATGTCTTCCAAAACTGCAATAGAGACAATATTTTTCTTTACGCGCGAAAGGAATATGACATCCTTGAGCCTAAGGGGGAGCCTGACTCCCTTTGAAAGGTGACTGCACCGATCCCAGTCATGTTGTACCTTTTTTCATCCCCCATCTCAATGTGCATCTGCAAATCTTTCTCCTCCAAGTCACTGAAAATATCTCTATTCCCCGTCATGTCGAACGATGCACCTGAGTCCAAGTACCACACGCTCCCCATCACAATGCTAGTCATGCATGCAATGAGGGTAAATTCAAGCTCGAATTGTGAAGCTAAGGCTTCACCTGCTGCTCCTCCAGAGGTCTTCTTGCTTGTATTCTTGTGTGGAAACTTCATGGCATAGTGTCTGAATTCATGACAATGGAAGCATTTAATTTTTGACAAATACTTCTTCTTTCCCCCTTGACTAGATTCTGGTTTGGATTGGAATTTCTTCCCTTTTCCCTTCTTTTCCTTTCCATCCAATGCATAATTTTCTTCATCCTCATCCTTGAATGGATTCCCATATCTGGTACTCTACCTTATTTCCTCTTGTACCAAATCATACCATAATTGTTCCTAATTTAATAGTTTCTCCCTCCCATTCACTGGATTTTGGTAGCTATGCCAGCTCTTTGGAATGCCTAGAAGGGCTAGACTTACAAAATCATCATCTGAGACTATGACACCAACTCTTGTGATTTCATCATGAAATTGTGTGAAGTTGCTCATATACTGTTGAATTGGGTCATTCTTCTACATCTTGGTATTTCAAAGTTTATCCTTGAGCGCTAATTTCATGTGATCATTTCTATTATGGAAATCATATGTCAATGCTTTTCAAATTGCATAAGGAATCTATTTCCCATGGAAATTTGAGACAATTTGTTCTCGTACTCCCTCCAATATAATTATCCTCACCTTGGATACACACTTATTCCATTATGTTAGATTCTGGGAATCAGCTCATCCTGGTTTCTGGATATCATTACCAATGAATTCCTTCAATCCATTTTCATCCAGCATTGCATACATTCTGTCCTTCCAACCAAAATAATTCAAGCTTCCCTTAAGGGCATACTTGAGTCTTAGTCCATTGAAAGCCATCCTTCTAGCTTTGAAGAATTGATCCTGCAAATTAAATCTTGTTGCTAAGCAACTTCGAAATTTTCACTCTACTATGAATCCTGATCTGATACCACGTAGAATTTATTATGTAGATTCGAAACTACTCATGAAATTTACTAAAACACAAGACTCAAATATAATCTACTGCTATGCAGAAATTAATTCATGATAAAGAACACATATCATCAACATGCAAGAAGAAACATCACACGTGCACAAATATTTATCTAGGGGAAAGCAACTACTAAAAACCCCTTCCTATGTGTATTGCATTAATCAAATAATATATATGAAATACATATGTTTTTCAAGCCTGATCATAACTTGCAAGTGTATGGTCTATCCCTCTTCCTGATTGACTGACTTTGGCCAACACTTAGCCAATTTTCAAGCCCTCCAATCTCCTATTTCCTTGCCTTGTTCCTTAAAAAATTAGGCCCCTATATTTTAGGAAATTTCCTCAATTAGATTGTGTAATTCCTTTAGGCTCATTCTCTGACTGCATGCACCACATGTACACATGGTAATAGTCTACAAGTGATGGTACATTGCCTTGGAATCTCCATCTCAACTGGGTAGCTCGAATTCTCTCCATACATAAATTATTTTGGGTTGATTGATTAGTTAAATGGTTGATCACTACGTGTGACTGAAGTCCCACTACAGAACTTGACCCTCCACTAGTTCCTCAAACAGTTGGAACTATTTTAACTGACCATAACTCAATTTAACTTAATTATATTGCTACAAATTAGCAATCAATCATACTGAACTGAAATCAAGATTCCCAAACTCGAATTAATTGAAAAACTAAGTGGCAAGTGCCATGTCACCTCAGTTAACTACCTCCAAGATTTTTGCTGATGTGGAAATTTGAATTTTCTCTAGTTTGACCAAGGCAAGGTCAAACTGAGATTTTCTTGCTGCATTTTCCACAATGGATTCGACTCTCTTCGAATTCCTTGGGGCTCTTAAATTGTAGCAATAAATGCTTCATTTGACTTGTGCCTTAGTAAAATGGAGAGATTTGAATTTCCACATCAATAGTATGACTTGATTTGAAGTTAGCAGGAGTGAAATTTCCAAGTCACTTAGTTAAGTCAGTAAATTCAAGATTATGGGAAAGTAGTAGATTTGTGCATGAGTTGATTGCTAAGATCTAGTAATCTAGTGGATTTATAGTTAGTGAAAATCAATTATCTGAGCTCTATTCATGAATAGAGTCAGTAGGAGTTCAATTGAGTAGTTGTAATTTTTGTTAACTCATTGATCTCTCAGTTAAATATTCAATTTACTAAAAATATCCCTATTCATGTATGAAATTCAAATTCCATAAATGAGTGGATGAAAAAGACATCAATGTAATTATTATTGTATACTAGTAAGTGTACATAGTTTGTCTAATGTAGGTGATCTAATTTCCTTAGGAATTTTGCATGGAAATAGGAGCTTCTTATTTTTTAGGAATAGGAATTGCATAAGAAAATTAGAGGAATATGGAGACCTATTTTGGCTAAGGGTTGATCAGAGCAGGCAGAGAAGGAGATCAATATTTCAATGAAGATTGAGCTTCAAGGATTGAATTTTTCATTGTAATTGATCATTGTCTCGTCTGATATAATACAAACAGAGGAGGGGTCTTTCCTAGTTGGGCTCCCCAATAAAAACATTATGCTTATCGTGATTGAATGATTGCATGTGTTTCCATTGTATGTTTTCCCTTCTGCAGATTGAGTAGAATAAATTTGTGTCTATTTTTTCGATATGAATTCATTATTAGATGCAAATTTCAAGTTATTTCTACATGGTATCAGAATTATTGAAAACTACATAGAAACCAAGTTCCTGATCAATCTCTCAATAAATTTTGAATAGCAGAGTTTTGTCGTGCAGTTTTCTTTAGTGCAGGAACAATGTATTTCAATGGATTGAGGCTTGAGTATGCATTGGAGGGCACTTCGAATTTATATTCTTGGAAATAAATTACGGAATTTGTGTTGGATGAAAATGGATTATTGGAGCACACACAAAATGACATTCCAAAACCTACAGCATTAGATGCACAACAACTAGTTCAATGGAATAAAAACACAACAAAATGCGGGAAGATTATTTTGGAGGGAGTCTAAGATCATGTGGTTTCGAATTTGCATGGAAATGAGACTCCATTTACAATATGAAAAACCCTCACATATCTATTCCAAAGAAGCAGTGATGTCAGGAAGTTGGCATTGAGAGATAAGCTTAGGAACATTTGAATGGGAAATTTTGAAATTTATGTTCAATACCTATCCAAATTTACTCAGGTCGGATATTAACTTGAAAGAATTGGAGAAAATGTTCCATCGTCTGAACTTGTGAGCTTATCACTCCTTGATATACCAAAGTCTTGGAACAACTATTAGGATTCAATTAATGGAAGAGAAAACCTCCTAGATTGGGAGAGACTTTGGTCTGACTTGGTGCAGGAGGAGATCATAAGAAACCCTAGAGATGGTGTCACCTCCAAACTTGATGAGGAAGAAAATTTTTCTTTGGCAAAAAAAGGAAAGAAATCAAAGGTCAAGAAGGCCCAAGGCAAGGTATAATCCAGCCAGAACCATGGCAAGGAGAAAGACCTTAATAAAATTATTTTTTTTCACTACCATGAGTATGGACACTATGCAACCAAGTTTCCATAAAATAAATCCAGTAAAAATCTTGCAGGAACAACAAGACGAGATGATCTCACATGACAATTCAAGTTGGATTTCACCCTCATTTCATTAATTGAAATTATTATACAAGGTAGTGTATGGTACTTATACTTTGGTGCTTCATTTCATATGATAGGAAATACATATTTCTTCAATATCCTAGAGGAGAAGGACCTATAATTACACATAGAGCTTGGAGATGATGAGAGGTATAGTACCAAAGAGATTTCCATTTTCACCTTTAAGAGAGAGTCAGGCTCCCATATTCACCTACAGAATGTAATGTATGTGCTTGGTCTGAAGAAAATTTTAGGTTTTGTAGTTGTACTTGAAGACAGAGGATATGATGTGGTGTTTAGTATAGGGAAGGCATATCTGAAGCATGTTTCTACTGAAAAATTAAAACAAATTGGTGTTTGGGTTTAAAATGTCTACAAGATAGAGGTGAATGCATGTGTTGCATTAAGCAGCAAGGCAGAACATGTTCAGGGCTGAGATGTTGGAGAGCTCTAGTGTAGGCGCATGGGACACCTACACCATGGAGATTTTAAAATAATGCAGCAGATCTCCATTGGACTTGAAAAATGCACCCTTAATCAACATGATGTGTGCAAGGGATGAACTCTTTAAAAATATGTTGAATCCTCCTTCCAAGGCCAAGATAGCATAGATGAAGCCCTATTGGAATAATTTCACTCAAATGTGTGTGGACCATTTTCCACAATATTAGTTTCAAAGCATAGGTATTATGTGATATTCATAGATTATTTTTCCCCCAAATTTTGGATCTAGACATGAAGAAGAAAGATGAGGCTCATTCAAAGTTTTTTGAATTTAAATCCTTAGTTTAAAATGAGACTCGAAATAAAATTAAATCCATAAGAAGTGATAATAGAGGAGAGTATGTGTCAAATTACTTCAAATAATTATGTGCCAAGGAGGGTATTAGAAGGGAGTTGACTGCACCCCACAACCCACAACAAAATGGGGTTATAGAGAGGAAAAATAAAATTATTGTAGGAGCTGCTACAGAAATGTTACATGAACAGGGATTACCACTATACCTATGGGAAAAATCATGCAATACATCTGCGTATTTGCAGAATGAGAGCCCTCAAAAAATTCTTGGAGTAATTACACCTTAAGAGGATTTCTCTTCAAGGAATCCATGTCTCCCACTTTCGCATTTTTGGATCCATGTTCTATTGTCATGTCTCCAAAGATAGTAGGAAAAAATTAGAGCCCACTGTAGAGAGCAGGGTCATCGTAGGATACACAGAGACGCCTCATATTTACCAGGAGTAGATGCACTCACTCAGGATGATTGTTATGAGTAGGGATGTGAGATTTGATGAGGCTAAATCCATGAGGAGTTCTCTAGAGTGAGAGTTGAGCATACCACCAGAGGAGGATATTATAGTTCCAAAGGAGGAGCCTCGGTCAAATCCATAAGATGTTGTATAGCAGCCACATTTGGAGGAGCAGAGAGTAGGTCGAGTGGAGTCACCCACTCACACAGAGCCTTCCAGAGAAGGGAGTAAGAAAACTAGGGAGGCAGACAGTTTGGTGCAGGAAGCTCAGGAGCATGTTGGAGCTCCTAGCTCCTTGCGCAAATAGAGGATATCACTAGACAAATATACCGGATATATGGCACTCATGTCAGACTTGATTAATTTTGCGCCATCTTATTTTGAAGAGGTATTTTCCCAACAAGTGTGTGTATATTCCATGGTGAAGGAATATGACTCCATCATGAAGAATGATACTTAGGAGGTTGTGCCTAGACCTAAGGACATTGGTTCCAAGTGGGTGTATAAGGTGAGACATGCAACTGATGGCGGTGTTGAGAAGTACAAGGTGATATTTTCAGCGAAAGTCTTCTCACATGTGGAGGGGATTGATTATGAGGATACATTTTCCCTTGTGGAAATACTCATCTATGAGGACCATACTTACATTGGCAGCACAAAGGGGTGGAATATCAATATATTTGGGATCTCAGTGACAAATTCCAACCATGGAATGAGATTCCTATTTTCGAAAGGACCAATTTTGACGATTGAAGATCTCAATTTGGACAAGGAAAAGTGTATTTTTGAGTTAAAGCCCATAATGTCACAATTCATCAAGTCAAACCTAATAGGAAAATGGACACCCTTGGAAGCTTATAAATATAAGTGACCTCAAGCTCATTTGGACATCACCAAACATCTTCTTCTTCTCTTCTTCATTGATTTCTTCACATAGGTTTTAGGTTGGGTCGAGAATATTGGTTTGTAAAGGTCTTATATTGCAAGGTCTAAAGCTTGCACGTGTGTTAGGGTTTTGATTTCCAACTGCAAGCTTGACACAGGAAATTTTCAGTTGTAACCGTAGGTACAAAATCTCATCCATGTGGCTGGAAGATCTTAGTCGCATGCACACATATTTTTTTGTGCAGTTGTGCCCTAAGGTTACAAATTGACATTTGACCGTAGTTGACCACAGATAGGAAAAGTTGTCTCTGATCTGGATTGATGCTGGGAATATATTTATGAATGATTTTGGGTTCATTTTGTTGGATGATTTTGTATTTTCTCATTGTACTCTCTGTTAAACATTTTATGACAATATGATAGAAGAATGATTACAAATGGTTTTCCCTGGAGTGGTTTTTTCCCTGGTCATTGACTGAAAATATGGCTTCTCTTGTTGATTTTTTTATTGTCTCCTTTTTCATTGCATTTATTGTTCTATCTTCAATTATTGTTGATGATTGGAAATATTAATTATTGATGAAATTTCACTAATTGAATAATTGAATTTGGATAAATTAATTGAAACAACATAGAGTATTTTGAAATTTAACATGGTATCAAAGATAAGGTGAAGGAAAAGCCCAAAAGGAGACACGAATTGAAGAAATCATCTTTGGAAAGTTGAAGGAGCTTATATAATCGAGTCAAGATGTCTTCCTCTTACTTCAAGGAACATGAGAAGTTGGGTGACTCATCTAACATTTTTGCATGGAAAATTAGGTTGGAGATCATAGCTAATAGCAATGATGTTTTGGAATTCATTCAAGGAAAATTCCCTGAGCCTCCAGAGAATTCTTCCGCTGCAGCCACAAATAAGCACAAGAAAGGTTAGTTAAAAGAAAAGAAAATTATCGCTAATGGTTTACAATATAATTTACTTACATATGTTGGAAATTTGAGGAAGTATAAGGACATGTATGATAATATAGTTGGCATGTATGAAGTCAACAATTTGAATGAAATCCTCTCCTTGAAATATCAACTCAAAGATATGAAGATGAATAAAGGAGAGTTTGTGCAATCATTCATTATGAGAATATCTCGTCTTAGAGATAAATTGAAAATAGTTGGAGAATTTGTGCCTAATAGGGAATCAGTGATTTTAACTCTAAGAGGTCTCCCTTCCATTTGGGAAACCTTCAATACTACTATAAGAAACAACAATACATTCCCATCATTTGATGGTATTATTGGAAAATTCACTCAAGAATAATCAAGGATGATATTAAGAGGTAGGATTCAAAATCATGAAGAAGGATATCCCACTGCATTCTTCACTCAAAATGAGAAGAAGAAAGGAAAAGGAGGTCCATCAAATTCAAGGAAGCCTCCAACTCGAAACTCAAAGAGAAGGAACAATAGAGAATCATCACACGTTAAATGTTACGATTTTCATAAGAAACAAGAATCCACATGTAGGTACCATGGGATTTACAGAAAACAAGAATCCATGTAGGTACCAAGGATATATTGTATTTATGAGAACTATGATCCAAGCGAACCTCCCACCTTTGAAGAAGTCGTGAAAAAAAAGTTTGGAAGGACGTTATGCTGAAGAATATGAGTCAATTATGAAAAATTTCGACGTATCAGATGTTGTGCCAAGACTGAAGAGTAAATATTTGGTGAATTCAAAATGGCTATTCAATATCAAACATGGAGTCTATGGAAGCATTGAGAAATATAAGGCAAATTTTGTGGCTCGAGGGTTCTCCCTGAAAGAGGGAGAATATTATGATGATCTATTTGCACCTGCGGCTTGATATACAACCATTCATTCTATAGTTTCTCTTGTCGCAAGTCAAATATGGACCCTTCATCAGATAGATGTGAAGACAACATTCCTCCATGGAATGTTACAAGAAGAAGTGTGTGTTTATCAACCACAAGGATTTGAAGTAGAGAATCAAAAAACACATGTTTGTAGGTTGAATAAGGCATTGTATGGCTTGAAGCAAGGCCCCAGAGCATTGTACGCCTACATAGATAGTTATTTGGTGAAGTTGGGATTTACAAGAAGCAATGTTGATCCCAACCTCTACTTCAAGGTATTCCAAGGAATTTCGTTGATTTTTGTCTTATATGTTGACAATCTATTCTTGACAGGTAGTGAGCCCCTAGTGATCAAGTGTAAGACGCAGTTAGCTTTGAATTTGAGATGAAGGACCTTGAAATCATGCACTACTTTATAGGCCTTTAGGTGTGGCAAAGGCCCGGTGAGATTTTCCTTTCATAAGGAAAATATGTCATGAAGTTGTTGGAGAGATTTGGAATGATAGAATGCAAGTCCCTTCCCACGTCGATGGAAATTAATTTCATGAAGTTATGTGGAGAAGTTGTCGGACCCGATTTGGCAAGTCCATCCGAGTATAGAAAATTGATTTGGGCTCTAATGTTCTTCGTAAACACCCATTCGAACATATGATATGTAGTGATCACATTGATTCAATTCATGACTGAGCCTCTCCATGCACATTGGATTGTTTCCAAACACATTTTGAGATATTTTCATGGGATGATCACCCTTGGTTTGAGATACTCTGTTGGAGATGTTTGAATTCATGGATACACTGATGTTGATAGGGTAGGAAATGTTGTCTACAAGAAGAGTACATCTGGATGTTGTTTTAGCCTTGGATCTTCCATGATATCATGGATGAGCATGAAGCATAAGTCCATAGCACTGAGTAGCATCGAGGCAGAGTACATTATTGCTAGCATGGCTAATTGTGAAGAATTTTGGTTGAGGAAGATCTTTGGATAGTTATTTGAGAAGGTCTTAGACACTACATTGATATATTATGACAATAAGAGTGGGATACATCTGGCAAAGAATCCCATATTTCATGACAACTCCAAGCACATAGAGATTCTATATTATTTAATTCGAGAAATGGTGGAGAGCGGAGTTTTTAAACTCCATCACATATCAACATATGAGAATATTGTAGATATTCTCACCAAGGATTTACCAAAATGGAAATTCTTTGTCTTCAGAGAGCAACTTGGACTAATGGATGTGAACCCTCATAATAAGGGGAATCATTGATAGATAAAATTGAGTCATATCTTCCCTCGGCCTTTCTGAGCTCCCGAGGTGAAGAATTAAGATGGAGGGTGTTATCACTCCACTAGATTCCCAAGGCTGAGGAAGGAATCCCAACAGAGGTAACCAAAAACCAAGTTGTTTAATTGATAGCTAACCCTATCAAGCCAGACAGGGCTCTCTCCAAAAGGTTCATAGCCAGGAGGGCTGGAGAAATTAGGGTTTCTAGACTAGATATAGAGTGCAGGGGGTTGTTTTGAATTTATTTTGTTGGGGAAATCAGTGGATAAAGGAATTAGGTCAAGGAAAGCTAGGTCAGGGAAAATGGAGTTAGGGTTGCAGGGATCAATGGGGCAAGGTAGGTACAATGCCAATCACTTGAAGAGAATGGTTATGGAATGGTTTTGAAAATGTAAGAAGGCTGAGAAAAGCATAAGGGGATTATTTCTCTCAAACAAAAGATAATGAAAAAATATATGATCAGTTACCCAAAAAAGAGCATGTGCAAGCATGTATTTGAATTTCAAACTTATAAAAGATCATAACATAGACATGAAAATGAATATGAAAAATACATTCAAACATATGTGAATAAAGAAGAAACAATGAAATATATTCATTACCACAGGTATCCCATAAATATAGTTGCAACTCCTCTTTATTAGCTTGGCCAAAACTGAGTACAAGTTCCCTTGATCAACTAGCAAAATGAAACTGATTCCAACCTTTGACTCATGTGAAAAACCAAGCTAAATAGACATTAAAACCACCTTCACTCATCCTCAAGGGTCGAATCCATGAGGTGAGGAAGATATTACACAAAAATTTGAACTGATAACTAGAGTATAGGATGATCAAAGTGACTCATTCATATATCAAGTTAACTGATTCATTACACCTCATATGCTTAATTTACCTAATTTATTTACCCTATTAAATAGTAAAAACATGATAATTACATTCATATTCATCATTTACATAGGTAAATTCAACATTTCCCAAGATAAAAATAAAAATTGGAGTGAAACTCAGAAAATTTCTAAAGACTGCAAAAGCACCATTTTCTTGTTAAACGCACAGCAACCAGGCAGAAATTATGCCCTCTTTTCAAGGCTGAATTTGAGTGCCTTCTCTATTTTCAAACCGATGCCCATTTACCCTGTCAAAAATTACTTCTCCCAAGACTGGTAAACCCACAGCGACCAAGCAGAATTTGAGGTAGAAACATGATTTTTTTATGGTTTTGTGACTTTTTCAGTGACCAGTTCTCCTCCAAAAGCTTAGCAACTTCATAGGGTTGATGCCCTCGTCATTAAAAATATTTTGGTGGTGGATATGTTTCCATTATATGCCCCAAAAAATATCGTAGCGTCCAAGGCACTGCGCGTTTAGAAAATTTTCTATGTGAAAAATATCCTTAAAAACACAGAAATGTACAAAAATATTAATTTGGCCAAAATTTTGTCAAAATTGTTGGGACACTTGTTGATCATGTGTTTGAGGCATGGAGTGTCACCTCAAAAATTATATCTAACTTCTCTTTCCTTTCTTTCTTGGTCAAATCTTTAATTTTGGCATTAGCTCTTTTGAGCTTGGCCAATGCAAATCTCTCTTTTTGGGCATAAAGTTTGAACTTTGTCCTCAACAAGACATTATATATGTTGGACTTCTCTAGCAACTTCTCCAAGTGTAGATTAGCTCTATCAAGCCATGGTTCCCTGTTCTTACTTATTTCTAGGGCAAGCTATTCATTTAGTGTAAGTTGGTCTGCTAGCTCAGCTTCCCTTTGTCTCTCTAGGGCTAGAGCTCTTTTCAGCCCTCTAGCCCTATGTCTCTGTCTTGGAGGATGATCCTCATCATCATCAAGTTCACCAAAATTTTCTAATGTTTCCTCAATCAAGGCTTTAGCCTTCTCTGCCTCTTTTTGTGCTTTGATGCATTTCACCTCATTGATGACCTGTTTGGTCTTCAGCTGCTTATTTTCATGCTCAAGAAAGTGAATCACATATTTATCTCTCTCAAGAATAACTTGGAGCTCAATAATTTTAGCCTCTTTACCTTTGATTGTTGCATTTGTGATTTTTTCTTCATCCTCCTCATCTAGGTCAATCAACTGAAATTCTTGCTATGTTTCATGATTATCCTCCTCATCATGAATGGTTAACTCTATCACCTTTTCCTTACCTTTATCTACCTGTTGTGTTGATGAAGAATGCATGTCCCCTTTCACTCCAAGTGAAGAAAACACATGCCTATAGACTCTCTGGTAAGTTTTGGGTAATGGCTCAACCTCTGCCAAACTAGCCCATTTTGCCTCAATGTATTCATCACTGCTTGATGACTCAGAATCATGATGTGATGATGATGAACGGTTATAAAAAGGTGAAGAAGAAGGGTCAATGTGAGATGGAGGTGAATGAGGTGAAGGGAGATGATCTGGTAATGATGTATGAACAGTAGGCTAAGATGGATGGATATATGAGGAAGGATGAGATGATGAAGGTGCATTCTGGCCATGCTAAATAGGTGGGGCAGTGAAAATTTCATTGGATATGAAGGTATCCCATGGAATATTTAACTGATCAAGTTGATGCATGACTATCATTTTGATACGGGAGTGGTGAAAGAGACTTTGCATTTGATGATCATAATCTCTCTTTTGGGAAATAAATTTCATCTTATCAATTCTCTGGTAGAGATAATAGGGTATATGAAGCATTTTGACCCTAGTGAAGTGCATGAGTAGTTGGATATGATAGGAATAGAGTCTAGAAAACCTTCCCTCACAGGTGAAGTATTTCATGATGATTTTCATCATGGGGACGTATCTGTCAAGGAGGTAAGAGAAAGGAAAAATCATATTTTTTCCATTCTTGTACCTTAGTTAAAGATATGGCTCATAATAATAATGATTCATATTTCCTTGTTTAAACCATCTTTCCCCAACATTTGGGATCCCAGTAGTAGCTGCTATAATGTTATTGAACATAGTGAAATTGACCCCAGCAAGGGTGACCTATTTGTCATGAAGGCTAGAAATGAACAATCTTGTCAACATAGGATGGTACTGGACTCTTTGCACTTTTTCACAGAATTCGAAACAACCTACATGCTAAAAGCATGCCACAGTGAGGGGAGATGCCATAAGCTCTCTGGTATTTGTTGGTTCATTTATGATGACTTTCCCTCCCTTCTTATATGACTTTCTCTCTTGTCTTTCTTCCTCCTCACTATAGCTTCTGTTCTCCTCTTCAACCATGATGTTTCTTGGTGTCAAAAACCCTAGGGATGATGGAATGAAATGAAGGAGTATGAAGTGAAGGAAGGTGTGAGGAAATGAAGGAAATGGGAATATGAAGGGAGCCTAGGTAAGTGAAACCCTAGGAATTAGGGTTATTAGGGATGAGATTGTTTAGGGAATGGGGATAGGGAATTGGGAAAAAAAAATTAGGAATGTGAGGGAGAGTGTATGAAATTTTAGGGAATAGCTTTAGGGTGTGAATTAAATTTTAATAAGTACTAGGGTTTCTTACTTTAGAAATAGATTTGAATTGAATTGAAACACAATTAACACATTAAGGTGATGATAATTTTGTTACTTACTAGAAATAGAATCTTTGAAGACTCATTGTGAAAATATTTGGCATCAATTGGTGGAGTAGCAAGCTGGCAAACGTTTTTTGGAGCTTTATGGGTGAACGTGCAGCGACCCAGTTGAACGTGTAGCGACCTTGCTGAACGTGTAGCGACCCTTCTGAACACGCACCATTGTAAATTTCACTGCTGAATTTGACCAAACACATAATGTCTTGGTTAAACGTGCAGTGTCTTGGCTAAATGCGCAACGACCAGGAGAACCCACAGCGACCAGCTCTATTCTGCCCAATTTCTCTCTGAAACCTGAAATTTCTTCCTTGCTAAAGATTGCTTGAGGCTGTATGACACAAATGATATTTTTCTTGAAGTGTTGAGGGCTCTTATACTCTAGTGGATTTGATTTATAATTTGAAAACCCACTTTCCTTATGTTTCACTTTTTACTTTTCAAATTTTCACACTAATGCTCTTTGACATCTGACTTTTTGTTTTGTCGGTTGATCAGTCGATGGAGCTTGTCTTTTCTTTCCTTCAGTTTGGCATGAATTCGTGAGATGGTAGGCTGACAGCACTCAAATCTACCTCAGGCTGAAATGAAGTAAAACTCAAGGCTACATCAAACCACGCTCAGCCTCGTAGCTAGCCCTACGAGGACAGGAGAGGGCTCTCTCCGTCAATCTCGAGAAAATGAGCAATAGAATGTGAGATGACTTACAATAAGAACTGATTTTAGGCTAGTAAAGAGATATGTATGACAATTTTGGTTTTTGGGTTTCGGAATAATGGAGAGCAAATTTTTGGGTCAGGGGACAAGGTCGGACCTTTGCGAGTTCAGAAGTTGGGGCGAGGTAGGTGATGATCTTGATATTCGGTGGATATAACGATTAGATTAGACCGGCAGGTGAAGAGAAGAAGAAAGTGGATCCTCTCAAGCAGTGATGAGCCATAGGATATTTGAATTCAAGACGAAGCCTTTGTCAAACAATGGATTTAACCTTATTTCACTCATTCAATTTAGTTGAGAAGCATAATGAAAGGATGGCAACATTAAACATGAAGAAACTTACAGTAAACAAAGGAGAAACATCATCAAGAACAGAACACCACAAGGATCCCAACTAGTGCCGCAAAACCCCTGATCTTTCCTTAGCCAAAATATGAAAAGTATGTACAATAGTATCAAAGCGCCCAAAGTCCTTTCTCCAACCTCACAGAAAATGATTGAGAAATTACAATATATAGATCACTCTAACACCTTTTCCCACCTCTAGGGGTCGAATTCCCTCTTCAGCGATCAGTTTCAACCAATTCTATTCATGGAACTACAATCTAGGCAGCTAACAACTTGCCTCTAAAAGAGTGGAAACTGATCCATTACATGATTTTTACCCTTTTTGTGAGTGAATCTTCTAGAAGAGATAAAAATAAGCCAAAGTTACATGCCAAACATGAATTTACATCATAAAAACCCAAAAATTCTATCCATAAGCAAAACTGGTCCATACTAGGCGAAAAACTGAGCTGGCAGCTGAAAATTCAGGAAAAATTTCAAGTGGGTCGCTCTTGAGCCGTGTGGGTCGCTCATGTTCCAGGCTGAATTTGAGGTACTTCCCGGCATCCAAATTGAGCTCATGATAGCTCGTTGGAAAGCCCTGGATGTCTAATTTCCAACCCAAGTGGAATTTCTGAATTTGGAGTTGATTTGACCCTCCAAAACCTCATTCGCCCAGAGGTACTCCCTGCTGGTGCAAAAGGTGGCAGCAAGGTGGTTTTCATGGTGTTTTTGAGCTTTTTGACCATCCAGATTTCGATGAAATGCTAAGTTGACTTCAGAGGATGCATAATTAACCATGAAAAATCAAAAAATGTAAAAATCTCCTCCAGAAAGTGTCTCAAAAAAAAGCGAGCGCATGAGCGCGCGACCCACGTAGCTGCAAAACCTGTTTTTTAGACCAAAAATTTGAAAATGACAAAATTTTCTCCGAATTTGCCCAAATTCGGAGCGGAGGTCCTCCATCATGTGTCTTTCTCAGTCAATGAAGCCTCGGCCAAAATCCAGAGTGGATCAGGCCTTTTCCTCCATTTTAGTGCTCTCCTGGTGCATGCAGTTCCTGTGATGAAAACATTGTCTCGGTTGTATGATGTGTTGTTGTCAGTCATGATGTAGCAATGTGTATGTTCAACCTGTTGAAAATGAAAAATGGGACCTTGGTGTCTTTGTCTCCATCATTATCCTTTGAATGTACCTGCGCTGATGAAGAAGGCGAGACCCCTTCCACGCCATGTGGAGATAGTACTCGCGTTGTTGATGAAGTCAACGAGACCCCTTCCACCCCGGGTGAAGATAGTACTCGTCGTGATGTTGAAACAAAGCTCTGTGGCTTCTCTGATATGTTACCACTACTGGTGCACTGGTATGCTCCATCTCAGTGCATCAACCTCAACGATTAGGTCACTGTTCGACTCCTGCTCCTACACTGACTCTGTCTCTGACATGGCTCTGAACAAGCTATTGGCACTATGTATACTGATATAAATGCAGTGAAAACAAAGTTATGATGTGCGTTTTAACACCCAACAAATATTCTCCACCGTCAAAGCACCATAAGGAAACAAGCAATGATAATATCTCTGTTTAATTACAAGTGAAACTTGACCAAAGGAAGTGGACAGCCTTTAGAATATTGGGCAAATCTTGTCAAAGGGAGCAATGCATCATATGAACGTGTTTGTCAATGGGCCATAACAACAGAGTTATAAGTGTAAATGGGCAGTGAAAACAGAGTTATGAGAATGTTTTAATCATTGGGCAGTGAGACACAACACGACCATAATCACCATGGAACACAAGCCTTGACAATGGTAAAGCAATAACGATGGCCACGAGGGTATAATGGGTATGAAAACAGTGGGGTTTTAACACATATGCCAAGGTGGATATATATCAATGATACAAGGTGGTAAAATGCTCATAAAACCATCCATATACATTTTAAACCCTGAAGAAACAAAGCTGCCATGACTGTAGGGTTTACTCTTCCATTTCAAATGTTTGAAACCATCAATGATACCACCAACACATTAAAAACCATTGAGCAATTGTTTAAAAACCTATTTGAAGGCCGATGGATCGATCCCAAGCAAGACTGGGCGCTCAAAATGAATCTCGAAACCCTGTGTCTGCGTGGGTCGCGTAGCCTCTGCGTGGGTCGCGCAGCCTCTGCGTGGGTCGCGCCCCTTGTAATTTCACACTGCTGAACTGGTCTGCGTGGGTCGCTCTGCTCCTGCGTGGGTCGCTCTGCCCACTTGCCACATAGTGCATTTTGCAGGAAGTGTTTGGAGGCCTTCTCGGTGTCCAAATCGGGCGTGTGATAGCTCGTTGGAAAGATATTGCAGTCTACTTTCCAACACAAGTGGAATTAGGCAATTTGGATTTCATTTACCCTGTAAAAAATCAAATCTCCCAACACTAGTCAAAATGATCAGAATGAGGCTGCCTCAAGGCAGAGTGCTGTTGCAGTCAACTTTTGAAGGTCTTCCTCAACTCAAAATTGAGCTCATGATAGCTCATTGGAAAGGTATTTCTGTCTAGTTATCATTTGACTCATCATGCAAGTCATTTGGCCAACCATGCTAGGAGAAATCTTGATTTTCCCAAGGTCACTTCAGAGGTGCATTCAATTCTCCTGAGGCAACGGTATTTTTGATATTTCTCTAAAAACATGATACCTGTGTAAAAATTGAAAGAGGTTTTTCTTCCTTGGGATGTTGTGGACAAAAAAATCTCTCATTTTTCCAAAATTCATCTTTTATTGCTCTGAAACATCTTTTGAGTGAAACTTATCCCGATGTGTGAAACAAGGGATTTTGTCGAAATGAAGCGAAATGAAGGGGATAAAGGGCTTCTAAATTCTTGGGGAAATTTTGGGAAGTAGGGAGGGATGTTAGAAAGCAGGGGAAAGTGGAATCTCAGAGATCGAGTGAGGGGAAGGGGTCCAAAAGGGCAAAACACAGGCCTAGCCTAGAAAATTGCCAAGTTGTGGCAAGAAACTAGGGTTTGTGCAAAAATGAGGAATTTGGGGGATCTCAGTGATGGGAAGTGTTTAATAAAGTATATTAAGGATAGGGGAAGGTGTTTGAACATCAGGATACAAGTTTTTTCGATGATTTGACCATCCAAGAGAAATTACCTCCAAAACCCTAGGAGAGGGAAATGGACCTTACCAAGGCACAACTGAAGCATGAACAAGCTGTAAAATGACCCAATGGAATTTGACATGATGATGAAAACCCTCTGAATGATGGTACACTCAGCTGAATGGTGACATGGACCGACATTTGGACAACTTTGAAAAGAGTGAAAACAAACCCTAGACCTAATGCCTAATGACCAAATTTTGCTTGAAGACTCTTTGAAATGACAAAATTTAAAACATAAAATTACATTTGAAATAAAAATAAATTACATCTTTGATTTCATATTAAAATGACATTTTGATATGAAAATCATATGAAATCAAAATTACAACTTAAAAAATATAATATGTACATACTGATGATCTTCTGTAGATGGAAATAGGATGTCTTTGAGTCACTCTCATGTGTTTTCTGACTTTATTGAAATGGAATAATGCATTTTTGGACCTTGAAATACAAAACCCTAATGACCTAATGAGACTTTAAATAACCTGATTTCCATGGTTGACTTTAACTGAGACAAGACATGGTGAAATGAGATTTTCATAGATGTTATTATGCTCAAGAAGACATGGAAATGAGTCAGCAGTGTGATTCTCTGAGGGGAGTGAAGTTTTATTTGAGGGAGTCTACCATCAGTGAAACAATTTTTAGCATGACCTAATGGAATGATATAAAAAATTTGGAATGAGACACCTAAAATGAAAATGAAGGAATGATATTGATCACTGATGACAAAATGTATATTTTGACACTAACATAGGGATCCTGAGGTGTATGGATATCTATACAATAGGGAATAAACCCTATCTATTACCCATAGGGTCAGAGATGATTCTCCCCTATCTTGGTCTATGAAAATGAAAACCCCAGTTGGAATCATACCCACAAGTTGGGCTTATTGGGATTACTTCTCCCCATTTGTCCAATGGGTTGAAAGAGTGCTTGGAGGTTTGTTACCCAAGATGATTATGATGTAGGTGTTATACCACATGACTCTTTAGGGTCTTTATTGGTAAGATCAGGGAGTAATAGGATGGATGAGATATTGTATTGATCGACATAAGGTGGAATATGTTATCTCCCTTGTGTTATGACTCTTATTTCTCAACATAGGGTGGAAGATGTTTGATCCCCTATGTGATGACATGAGGTGAGAGTGTCCCATAGGACCTTCCGCATTGTCCTGAGGGAGTGTTAAATAATGCTACCCGGTGATTCTTCTTCTTTATATTATAGAGTGTTTCAGAAAATAGAGTTGATCATAGATGGGACATGATATGAAGATGGGATACATATGATTATTACATGGTGAAGCTGGAATTTCTCCCTAACTCAGTGAAAAATTCCAACCACAAGATGAGATTCCTCTTTTCAAGAGGACCAATTTTCGCTTCTTAAGTGCTCAATTTAGATAAGGGAAAGTGTATTTTTGAATTGAAGCCCACAATATCACATTTGGTCAGGTCGACTCTAACAGGAAAATGAACACCCTTGGAAGCTTATAAATAAAAGTGACCTCAAGCTCATTTGGACATCACCAAGCATTTTATTCTTCTCTTCTTCATTGATTGGTCCGCACAGGTCTGAGGTTGGGTCGAGGAGATTGGTTCGTACAAGTCCGAGATTGCAGGGGCTAAAGCTCGCACGTGTGTTAGGATTATGGTTTCCAACCGCATGCTTGACACAAGAAATTTTCAACTATAATCGCAAGAATAGAAGCTCATACATGTAGTTGGAATCTCTCAGCCACATGAACGCCTCTTCCTTCGTGCAGTTGTGCTCTAGGGTTATAAATTGACATTTGACTGCAGACAGGAAAAAAATTCTCTGATCTTTATTGATGCTAGGAATATATTTTTGAATGTTGTTGGGTTAATTTTGTATTAGATCATTGTACTCTTTGCTGAAATTTTTATACAATCTAATAGAAGAAGAATTACAAAGTATTTTCCTTGTAGTGGGTTTTTCCTTGGTCATTGATCGAAATTTTGGTGTCTCTTGTTGATGTGTTTATTGTCTCCTTTTTCATTGCACTTACTATTTTATCTTCTATTATTTTTTATGATTGGAAATATCAATTATTGATGAAATTTTTCTAATTGAAGAATTGAATTGGGTTAGAGTAATTGAAACAACATAGAGCAATCTGAAATTTAACAAGGTTCACCAAATGGATGTCAATAATTCCTTACTCAATGGAGTGGTTGAGGAAGAGATCTACATTGAGCATCCTTAAGGGTTTGATACAGTTTACAAGGAGACAAATGTGTGTAGACTCAGGAGAGACCTTTATGGTCTCAAGCAGGCACCTATTTCTTGGTACACTCACATAGATTCATATATTAGTGGATTTGTCTTCAGTAAGAGTGAAGCAGATGCCAATATCTACTACATTATGGTATATGGAATTCTACTCATATTATTTAGCTATGTGGATGATTTGATAGTGACAGGAGATGAGAGGTTGATTGATTCTTACAATTAGGACATTGCAAGAGAGTTCAAGATGGAGGATATGGGTTTAATGCACTACTTCCTTGGTTTGGAGGTGTGGCAGGGAGATGGAGAGATATTTTTTGGTCAAGGAAAGTACACCTCTGAAATCCTTCGGAGATTCCATACCCAGGATTGCAAGCCCGTGGACACTCCTTTAGATACTAACTAGAGGAAAGAGGATGCTTCTACGGGAGAGGCAATATATGCCAATATATATAGATAGTTGGTAGGGTCTTTGATGTACTTGATGAACACAAGGTCCGACATTTTTTTTTCAGTTAATAAGCTTATTCAGTTTATGGTGGATCCTACCAAGCTTCACTGGAAAGTAGCAAAACATGTTCTTAGATACCTCAGAGGCACAACAGATTTTGGTTTATGGTACAAGCATAATGATGGAGTGAAGCTCCAAGGCTTCACAGATATATTAGGCAGGGAGTCCCTCAGATAGGAAGAGCACATCAGGAGCAACCTTCAATGTTAGGCCAACAACAGTTTCTTGGTATAGTAGGAAACAGAGATCTATATCACTCAAGCTAGCATAGGTCAAGTATATGGCTACTAGTAAAGTAGCATGCGAGGCTATTTAGATGAGGAAGATCCCAGTTTGTCTCTTCAGTCAGGGGATGGAACCTACATTGATCCACTATGAAAATTAGAGTTGTATAAACTCTCTTAAAATCTAGTGTTTCATAATAGGTCCAAGCATATAGACATCAAGTACCATCACCTGAGATATTGTGTGCAGAGGAGGATTTTTATATTACAATACATTCCTATATAGGATCAGGATGCAAACATTTTGACAAAGGCTTTATCAAGAGGCAAGTTCGAGTTCCATAAGAGCAAGATAGGGGTTGTTTTTAACCCTTTTCTTGCAAAGAGGGTGTTAAATTGTAGCAAGAAAAGGCTTCATTTGACTTGTGCCTTAGTCAAATGGAGAAATTAGAATTTCCACATCAACAGGATGAGTTGAGTTGTAGTTAGTAGGAGTGACATGGCCAAGTCACTTAGTTAAGTCAATCAATTCGAGTTTATGGGAAATAAGTAGAGTTTTGAATGAGTTGATTGTTAAGATCTAGAAATCTAGTGGAGTTATAGTTAGTGAAACTCAGTTATTTGAGTTTTAGTCATGAATAGAGTCAGTATGAGTTCAGTTGAGTAGTTGTAACTATTGTTAACTCATTGATCTCTCAGTTAACTAGTAAATTTACTAAAAATAGCCCTAGTCATGCATGAAATTCAAATTTCCTAGTTGAGGAGAGGAAAAAGGATTCAATATAATCATTATTGTATACGAGTGGGTGTACAAAGTTTTTGTAATGCAGGTGAGCTACTTTCCTTACGAATTGCGCAAGGAAATAGGAGCTTCCTATTTTTTAGGAGAAGGATTTGCGCAAGGAAATAGGAGGAAGCTAGAGGCCTATTTTGGATAAATTTTGGTCGGATCTAGTAGCGCAGAAGATTAGTATTACAGTGCAGGTTGAGCTTCGAGGATTGAAGTTGTAATTCTAATTGATCATTGTCTCATCTTATATAATACAAACATAGGAGGGGTATTTCCTAGTTGGGTTCCCTAGTAAAAAATTAGTTTTCATTGTGATTGAATGATTGCATGTGTTTCTATTGTATGTTTTCCATTCTGCAGATTAAGTAGAATAAATTTATGTTTATTGTTTTCATTCTAAATTCCTTAGAAGCTGCAAATTTCAATTTATTTCTACAGGAGCGAGGCCCTGTAATCAAGGCTGACTATTTACCTAGTTTATCATCCATGAAACTTGGGGAAGTACTCTCACGTTTCTCATGCTTTCATTCAGAGAGAGAGAGAGAGAGAGAGCAAATGTCATACAAAATAGAACAAATTAAAGGTCCACAATAATCAAAATGCAACCAATATTTAATTGTTATACTTATTGAGAACCTATCCACATTCAATTCAGACAACATGTCCAATACATTAAAAAAAAATGTTAATATGTAATTGTAAAAATTATTGGTAATATTCCCTCATGTAATTGGGACAATATGTCATGCAGTACATTAAAGAAGGTCCATGTTTTTCACAGAGAAATGTTCCAAAGAATTCAATTTGTAGTAGCATTCATTTATATTTATTTTCAATCATCAATTGAACCATTTTCATTGCCTAGTGTACATGCATCATTTATTCATCACTTGTAGGTGATATTGTTCTTGGGTATTTAACCTAAATTCTTCTTGATCAACTTTTTTTTGATGTTTTGTCTCTTCGTGTTCCATCTACAAACAAAAATGCAAAGTCTAATAAGTATATCCACATTTATATAGAACAATTTAAATGATTATGTAAATCAAAAAGTGCATCATATCAATAAGTTATTTGTAAACAATAGACATTCTTTCACAACCATGATGCATGCTTTCTCTCAAAATATTTTCTACTTGCTCCACTCCATACTATGTTTCCTACATGTTTAATTTTATGTCATCACGATGCATAGATATAATTAACATAAAGGTTTTTGGTTCTTTTGTCTATTATAAAATTAACAAAGTTAAACAACATAGCTACTTACAAATTGTTTAATTATCCCTTAATGCTTCAACCTATACTTAGAACCCTTACTTCACCCATTTTTTATCAATTCTTCGATTGGGTATTCTTTGTATATTAGAACCTATTAGGCAACATCTATTCGCAAGTATAAATTAATATTGTAAATATATAAATATCACAATAATAAATATCAAATCTTAAGTGAGGCAAAAAATCGTAAGTACTTACAAACTTTGTGATCAATCATTTTCTTCCTTGTATTGCTATCATATATGTTGAATGTGTTCCATTTTGTTTTCTTTTGTGCAACAAAACAACTAAAAAATAGTATTTCATGTGATAGTTAAATTTGAAACTAAAAAATAGTATTTCATGTGATAGTTAAATTTGATGTAGATAAAAGAATAAATCAATGATTGCATACCTTTTGATGCACATTGTTGTTGGGATGGTTCCTTGTGCAATGCAATTATGTTCATTTATTTTACCATTTCCTTGTACACTTTTTTGGAGATCCATACCGACAGGTATTTGGTTTCACATTGTTTGTATTTTGGAATTCACATAATCTTCCTGAAAAACAAAAAGCACAATAATTTATTTTTAAATCAACATGAAGTAAATATTAAAAAAAATGTCTTTTAGACATATTATAAAAAAACATAATAATAATATTTTTAAATGATTTTTTTGTTATTGTGAGTTTTTGTTACAAGTTTCATGGGTCCCACTGCACATTGCTCTACACTTCTTGTAGTATATGTATAACTCAATTCTTTGACTCATTCAATTGATTTTTGTATTATCAATGGAGAGTATGTCTATATGTTATTTCCACTATATCTTTCATTATTTTGTAAAGAAAATTCCCCCTCTATTTAACTTTGAGCACCACTCCAGATGAACTGAGTAATTCATCATGATTTACATCCTTTATAATTTTTATCCTCTTATGACAACATTCCACTCTGTTGTTATAAAAACTGTGAAATCAAGTGTTTAAATTATAGTAAAATTAGAATGTGTGTGTGTGTGTGTGTGGATAACTTTTTGATCCACCTAATTCATCTCTTCGCAATCTTTCTAGGATTTTCTGCTCTTTTGCACTCAAATTGCAAACAATCTTATCAAGATTCTTCAATTTTTTTCTTTGCGTGACATGCATTAACCAATGAAAATTTTTATTTAAACCTTATATAGATAATTCAAATATACTAATTTATTAAAAATAATAATTAAAGAACTAGCCTTGTCTACTTCTTGGGATGAGCTCTCATCATACTAGTTGTTTTCCTTAAACTTCTATTGACCATCTTGTATTTCAAAAAATATAAAGATGAATCATCAAATATATTTTTTATCAAAATTTCTTCCAAAATCAGATAATGGTGCACATGACAACATAGTACACACCAATGCGAGAATATAATTCACTCACACATTGGGAAAAGTTTGTGTTAAAAACATTTGAATCAAGGAGGAGAAAGATTGAGATGATCAAGGGAATGATGTCACACACCTGAAATTAGTTCTCTACAAATTTGTATATGACCCATGGTGATCCCTCACAAATTTGTTGGCAAATCTTCTTTTCAACACAAATCTCCTTACTAAATTTTGGAAAAAGAATGAAATAACGATTAAGTTTTTTTATAAACACAAATTTAAAAAAAAAACAATAATAATAATAATAATAATAATAAAATCCCTTCTATTTTTTGAGAATCACAAAAAATAATTTGAATAAAATAAGGGAAAGATTCAAATGAAATCACACGAAATTTTTCCTTTATAGATTCATATATGACCTATAATAATTCCTTACAAATTTGGCTCTTAAAAAAAATCTACCCACTCTAAAATCCTTGTGAGTAAATTTTTCTTCTACACATCTCCCCTCCAAAATTTGGAAAAATAATGAAATAATTTGGAAAAATAATGAAATAAGAGTTAGATTTTAATTTACGAAAACTTAAATACCTACTCTTTATTTTTAATTTTTTTTTGTATTTTGACTTAATGATGACAAAGACGTGTGTTATTTTTTTCTTAACTCGCTTCAATGATGTGCCTTTTTCATTACAAATGCATTAATGCTCACTTAATGATAAAATGCATCGTTATTAAATTTAAATGACAAAATGCAAATATAAATCTTCGAAAAAATTTAATTCTATAGGTTTTGCTTACAGAGGAAAAAAATAGATGCCCAACTCTAGTGCTTTTAGTCATGTGATGTACAAATGCATTTGTTGTATAAAATAACACTAATGCTTTATTAAGTAATTAAGTGAATCGATAGCATTTACAAGCCCTTGGATATTCATTTTGAAGTTAGATCATTTATGTTTCCCAAACTTTCATTTAACAATAAATTCATGTATCGGTATACTAGCCTCTCTTTTACTTTCTTTTCTTGGCCAATGTCTCTTTTAGTATTCAAAGAAATAAGATCTTTCTTAACAATAAATTTGTTGCTTATATTTGATGAAATGTGTCTCTATAAAGAAGATAAAATATTTTTAATATATCTTAGTGTTATAGTGGAAGCTACGAGGTTTGATCTTGGACCTTGCCTACAGTACTCCAACAAGTTACTGATTCACCATTGTTAAAACACACACACACACACACACACATATCCATGGAATCTAGCAAGTGGGCATTTTTAAGATGCTCTCAATATGGAAGCTCATAAAATACAAATTTCGTTTTCATCCCATTGGGCATTATCTCACATAGGTGTCAAAAAATTATGAATCCGCAATGATAGGTTCCCTGTTTGAATCAAATAATTTTTTAGTTTCCTTCTCCTTCTCTATGTATATTATTTTAGGTCCCTAATCCAATCTGTTGCTGCTTTATTTCAAGTCTTTGGGTTCTTTGTGATTTGCAATTGAACGCATAAGAAAGTCTTCTATAAGGGTGGTTTTTTTGGAGGAATTCACTGGAGTAGTCGTACATCGGACTTTGTAGGTGGTTGGATCACCTAATCTTTATAGAAGGTCCACAACATTTACATACATGATACTCTTTCATTACAACACCTATAATGTTATTGTATACAAATCAAATTAGCATAAAACATGATAGTTGCATTGAATTAAGTATGACAAATGACATTACAGATATAAATAAATCAATAAGATGCATACCAGAGAAAACTTGTATTCCTAAATACTCACGTGCGGTGTCCCCTCATATTCCATGCAATGTAAAAGATCTCTCCATTGGGATGGTTATCAATACATCATATACATATATCCCTTCCCATAATTACTTCAATGCATCAATCAATGGTTGGAGGTGGACATCCATTCTCTTAACTTGTTTCCTATCTAGGACTATAAAAGCCAAGATAAGATGTTCATTCTTCATGGACAACCATGGGGAGTATTTTTATTGATCGCTACTACTCACCAAACATAATAGTTGGTGTTTTGGAAGGAATATGGGTTAAATCCATCCATGGTTATTCTCGATGAAAGGCTCTTTATTTCATCCTTGAGTTTATTGGGCCATGTATTCTCTATATGCTTCATGGCTATTGAATTTTCCAAGATTCACATAACTTGTGGCTAAATTCTATATAAGGCATGTCACCCTTGCAAGATGTCTAAATCTTTGCAATGAAAGATCCTTTGAATCTTTGGAATCATAGTCATAATATTCAATATATTATGAGGAGGAATAATCCAAATTTATGCAGGAATGCAACATAATACACATGTAACCATTAATACAAAGAGGCAGCGGAAATAACACTTCATTTCATTAATATCAAAGAACTAAAATTTGCTTACAGATAGAATGGAAATAAACTAGCTGCGACACTGGTAGCTTATCTCTAAGAAGAGATGTGGCAGATACATGCCTCTAAACTGAGTTAAAATGAGGCTCGAGGGCCTATTTATTATTTAGAAACAATGGAAAACCATAAACATCCAAAACCCTAACCCTATGAGATGAAGCGCCAAAACTACGGGCCCTGTTTGGGTAAATTGGTGTTTCAACTTCCCAGGACGTAACTTTGGCATTCGATCTTCGTTTGACGCGCATCATACCTCATTAGAAATATATACCGAAGGACTACAACTTTTTATGTGAGAAAAATAGGTCCATGGACCCATTTTTCTCTCGGTTTTCCCAAAAAAAGTCGTTTAGGGCCTCAAAACTGCTCCAGAAGTTCAGGACCCGAAAAACTGCTAAAAATAGTAAGTTGTGCCGAAACTGAAAAACTGAAAGCGACAATGGTGGGGCCCTAATTGGAATAGGCAGGTAGCCACCAATATCCACCTGGATCATTCCTCCCCCCTTAGGAATCAATGGTCCCCATTGCGTTGAGTTCCTCCATGAGATGAGGAAACTTATGTTGAACTTGGTCCCTGGTGAACCACTTGCCTTGGTGCAGGAGTTGGCCAACTTTGACAACCCGATACAGTTGGATCTTCTGTTGGCGAGTGTTCTTGATTTGCATGTCCATGGTACAATTTTTTGTGGCCTGTTCCATGCAGTCTAGGTTTAACTCTGTTGGTGTGAGTTGTTCTGCAGTGTCATAGGTCTCTAGTAGAGGTGGGAAGTAGGGACGAAGATGGTCCACATTGAATATTAGGTGCAGACCAAGGAATGGTGGAATACTGAGCTCTAAGGCATTGTTCCCTATAGCCTTAGTGATGTTGTACGGCCCATATCGGAGTGGGCGAAGCTTTTGGTGGGATCCAGTGAGGCGCTCCTTCTGCAAATGTAGCCACACTTTGTCACCCACCTGGAAGTTGTGTGGCACCTGATGTTGATCATGTCGTTGCTTGTACTTAACATTAGCTCTTTCCAATATGCCATGAACCTATTGGCGAATGTGCTAAATGCGCTCGATGAAGTTTTTCGCTTTGTCATCTTCAGACAGGACACAATCCGAATCAGCCTGAGTAGCCGCAAATGGGATGGATACGTCAATGGGACATAGTGGTTGGAATCCAAAGCCTACCTGAAAGGGGCTGTGGTCGGATGAGCGGTGGAAAACCTGGTTATAATTATGTTGTACATAGGGGAGGCTCTCATCCCATGTGCATGGATGCTTTGAATTGTACATGAGCATAATGTGTACAATCATCATGTTGACAACCTCTATATGGCCATCAGTTTGGGGATGGAAAGCTATGGAATTGGTGAGCTTGGTGTCCAACATTGACCAGAGGCTGGACCAAAATGTGTTGAGGAACCTGTTGTCATGATCTGATATGATAGACTGTGGGATCCCAAAGTGCACCCACAATCATTCAAAGAAGAGTTTAGCAGTGGCTTCTTCTGTGATATTCTTCTTGCAGGCCGCCATAATGGCCATCTTCGAGAATTTGTCGACAACCACAAAAAAAAATCATTTCCATGCTTAGTAGAAGGAAGGCCTGACATGTAATCCATGGAGATGGATTCCCAAGGTTGACTAGGGGTAGGTAGTGGAGTATAGAGACCTTGCTTCTTGATGGTCTGTTTGGAAATAGCGCAAGCAATGCAAGATCGGATGTACTTCCCGACATCTTGTCGAAGGTTCGGCCAATAGAAATAATTCTATAGTACTGCCACTATTTTCTCGACGCTGAAATTCCCAGCGACTCGATTGTAGTGTGCTTCCCATATCATCTTGGCACGCTCGCTTGAAGGAACACAAAGGTGTCCCAGGTGACATAACAGTGCATCTTGGAGGTGAAAATTTGGAACTTGTGTTCCCCCCAAGGGTGCCTTGTATGGGTGGTCGAATTCTTCCCACCAGTCCTTAACATGGGGGGTAGCTTTGAGAAGTGAAAAAATAATCTTCTCCCGGTCAGAAAAGTCATGAACCGAGAAATATCCTTCTAATAGATTCAACCATCTATCTACGACATATGCATCTATTTGACCCTCAAATATGGGAATGTCAAAATTTACTTGTACCTTAAAGGAAGTCACGCCTCCAGAGTGGCTGTTGGATGCAAATGCATCGCTGGTGGGCAGTCATTGAAGGATCTGGGCAAAGTTATCCATCATCGTGTTCCTTTGTGTTTCAAGAGCCTCCTCAAGAAATATTTTATTAGGATCTCCTGCTCCCTCATCTTTCTTTTCGTCTCCCATGGGCAGTCGTTGGGGTTTGCGAGGCTGACCTTGCAAAGGTTCAACCAGATCAAGCCCTAACTCCTTATACCCCGACCTTGTTGGGGACATGCAAAGAAGGATCGAGAAAAATCAGACCTCTCTGATACAAGGAAAATTTTAAGAAACCCCCCAAATTTATATGTATAATAAATGGGTGAATCCCCAATGTATATAGAAAAATGTATAGGCTATTTTTTCATTAATATAATATACATATATAATTTTTTGGTGAATCTTTTACTAAATTATAAAAAATTTCTTAAATATTGGCAAAATTTTCACTAGGTTATAAAGTATTGAAAATTATTGATTAATATTCTAAAAAATTAGAAAACATTGTAAAATATTAGTGATTCATTACCATTGCATAGAAACATATGTAATAATAAGAAAAATATTTATTTAAAAACTATGATATACAATTTTCCATGTTTTGGAAAATAAAAATCACCGGTAATGTTGCTCTAGGTTCTTGTTATACACCATTGAAAATATTTTTTCATGTTTTTATTATGTTTTACCACAAATGTCTTATCACATCCATAGGGGAAATTAATTGGAAAGGCACCCCCAAAGGCATTTGATGTTGAACCAAATAAATTCATTTGCTCAAACTTGGTCTTTACGCATCTAGATAACCCTGCCATATTCTATGTAATTCATATTCTATAGGCTTCACATGAAAATAAGGTCTATGAATAGCTATATCAAAATCATGAATATTTACATAAAATTATTTTGTTTTCTTATACATCACTTTTCTAAAAGGTAGATACTTCTCTAATTCCTCAAGTTCAAATAAACCAACAACTTTAAAATATGGTGTTTCATCATAATATGTAGGTTTTTCACCTACTTTTGGATCATAACTATTGTAGTAGTTGTTGCAATTTATTCTACAGTTAACAAATCTAATACTATTGACTTGGTAAAAAATTATTTGAAATTGCACAAAATAAAAAATGATAATGAATGGAAAATGAATATGCATTGAAACTTAATTTCCTACACGATGAAAAAAAATGTAATAACACAAACTCATTAAAAATCTACAATGGGTGAGTTAAAAAATCTAACACAAATATAAAAAATAGCCTATGCATGTTCATTACTTGGAATAATATGTCACAAAACAATGATCATCAAGGGGCTTTTCATTTCAAGAATAGTACTACACTAAACAATCTATCGTTCTCAACTAATTCCATGTGATGTTTTTTTGTATTGGTATCAAAGTATAATTGCATTAGATGAATGTCCTTCTCATGATAATATGACCTCTATGATGAACACATAGGATCCTAGTGCATAGACCATTTTTTTCTTCACTTAACTAAGCAGAGCTCATTTTCCTCTCTTAACAAAAAACAAGTATTTTTAAAGAAAATATAAAATAAAATAGTAGATTCTAAAAGGTGAATATTCTTTTGTGACACCACAACGTGAGAGGAAATAAAATAAAACATATACTTCGATAATCAAATATATAAAGAAAACAATAATAATTATGGAAAACATACTGAATGCCTAGATAATAAGTGAAGTCATATATTAATCCTAATATCATATCAGTCTCAAATGAACATGACAAAAAAAAAACAAAATACATTTTTACTCAACAAAGGTCTTTAAATTTAACCGAACCCCTTAAATAAATAAAATAAGATGAAACAAATCATGCCTTAACAAAAGGATCAATTAACATCAAATAAAAACGAGAATAATTTAAGAGATCATAATTTTTAACCAAAATAAACCCAAAATTTTCGACCTTAGAAAAATTATCCAAATGCAACAAACAAACAAACCATTAAGAGTGACCAAGATATTAGAGCTACAAAAAAAAACTCATCTAATTGAAAGGAACCCATTCTTACTTAGTAAAAGCCTTGTTAAAGTACTTATTTGTCTTTTAATACAAGGACACTACCTATGTCAAAATATTGATCCTCACCTCATAAAATTATTGCTTCATTTTCTATCACATACAAGAAAGGGATAAATAATAGTTAATTATCAAGACATCAATCTTAAAAAACATTGCAGCAAGGAAATATCGAATCAATGTTACAATAAAGAATAGAAAGTAGAGAACATGTTATTACCTCAAATGTAATGTCAAATTGGCATATATTATTAGTAATGTTGTTGTGATAAATAATTTAGAACCTGCACCAAAAATAGAGGAACAACAAATTTAATCAAATAAAAGGAATCACCTCATTTGTACTATTCCATTCAATTTTTCTTACACAACCTATGGAACATGTATACCAAAATAAGTGTCCTTTGGGACTTCATTTATATTGGAATAGATAAAATATTGTGGTATATCAATTTTCCACTTCTCAATTTCGTCATCATTTGCTTCATTCTGAACAAAATCTTTTCCACATGAACTGCAATTTTGATCCTCCAAAATATCATGTTCCATATCAATTTTATTAGAGAAGTTTGTTGTATTGTCTTCACCCCTTCTATCACAATATGATCGCAAAAGAGCTAGTGCTCTTTCATATGGAAAATAGTTAATGTCATACTTTGTTACATATAATTTTAGGCATATATCCATATGTTTATCAAGTTTGTTCCTCAAATTTGACTTCAAATATGATAATGCACTAAACATCCTCTCATCCTCTACTGATCACAAAATCAGGGTTTGACACAAATATTTTAATTTGAAATATTATGATATGTTTTCTTGTAGTTATTAGCTAGCATCTAAAACATTCCATAATCTTGTTATCGCACCATATTCTAGAGGATTCTCCAAATCATGAAATTGTTTCCACATTGTTTTAGCAAAGCGCATGGATTGTTGAAACAATTTTGATGAATCCAAAATACCTTGAATTTAAAAAATAATAATTTAATATTTTAATCCATATTTTAATATTTTTTTGAAACCTTTAATTAGTTTATAAATATTTGTCTTCGTTGGCTTCTTAATAATTTATGCCTCAAATTTCTCCTAAGGTATATTTTATTCTTTATATTATTTAAAGATCTTTTCCATTCCTTGGAACCCATTTTCTTATTTCATGGTTAACTCCTTTATGTTACCTTTATATTCTATTTTCATTACTAAACCCACCTCATATTTTTTTTTCCTTGATGATGGGTGGGTTTCCACTCAAAACATTGGACATTTCAAATATTGACACATAGTTTATTCCAAAAAAATTCTCTAGGATGGTTGAAAATGTTGATGATGAAGTAGCCTATGATAGAAAACCTTGTGAAAAGGATAAAGATGATAGGATTCTTGTCAAGAGGTTGATTAATGGATCATCTGAGTTCCCACGAGACATCAAATGATCAATTAACATCAGGAATGTTGAAGGAAACTATCCAAATATGAAAATTAATCATGCCAATATATATGACTTGTAATGATTGGAGTAAGAATTCCTTTATGCATACTTTATATATTCATTTATTTGTTTATGATTGAATGCATGTATAATAATGATACCTAGGTTGGATATGATGAATGAAGAATCTTTTGGTATGAGAAGATTTGTATAATCCTTTTGATTCAACCATGAATTAGTATCTCATGATTGATTCACTTATAATGAGTGAATGGGTAACAAAATCATGTTATGAATTTGTATAACATGAATTTGTATAACACGTGATAGTGAATTGCAATAGAGCTAATGTGTGAGACAATATTGTTGATGGATATGGAAGGATATAGTACTACACAAATTTCCACTTGTCTCCCTGCTTATATTTCCATTGTAGACTATAACCTTCTAGAAAATAGTGAGGAGCACCTATAAAGGAGAGGATTCCTAAGGTAATATATAGTAGAGAAAGGAATTTCCTTGTAGTATTTTCGAGTTACATATGGGGGGTGACTAGATGATGTGTTGAGGTATTAGTTAGACCTTACAATTGATGATTGTGGAATACATGATATAGAAATGTAAGATTTTGAAATCAAGCGACAGGGATGGATTGAGTAGATGTGATCATGAGTATCGGCACATCGGTTTATTGGAATAAATATTTAGTTTCATCTTGTAATGGTAGGTATACTAAGTAACACATGTACATTGAAACACAGTTCCATTTAATTGAGTATGATTAACAACTAAAATGATTGAATTAATAGTAGTTAATATTATTCTGAGAACACCTCATGGATGGTAGTAAATATTGAAAGAAAGGATTATAGGCATAGATAATCACTTTTATTTGATTGATTAAAAAATTTAGGTTGTAGGTGGAATGGTCTCAAATATGAAAATGAGTGTAATTCTGTAAGAAATATTAGGTACTACGCTAAGAGCCAAACACCATGAGAAGGAATCTCATACTTCTGAAATTTATGAATTAGACTTGGAATTTATAAGTTGTATTATTATTATTTTACACACACACACACACACACACATATATATATATATTGTATGTGTATGATACATGATAGATGATGGCTATTGAAGATGGAAAGCCTTGAAGGAAGGTCATTGTTAAGACAAAGGAACCCTGTATTGTTATAACATGACATATATATATATATATATATATATATATATATTTATTTATTTATTTATTTATAAGTAATCCAAAATAAATTATTATCATATTAAATTGAGAATATAGAGAAAAAATAAAATAAATTCTTATTACATTATCTCATATATAAATAGATGTATATTGATAATAATTTATTTTGGATTACTTATATATATATATATATATAATCTCACTCAATGTATTTATTAAATTATATTATCAAAATTACAATAAAATAATTTACTCTAATATCAATTTTAAAATTTAAAAAAAAAAACCTATTATCAATTTTAAAATAAGAAAAAAATATTTTAAAACATTGCATGGTTACACAAATTTATAGGAAAAAAAAAAAATTTAAATACGATAATTATCAATTTTAAAATAAGGAAAAAATGTTTTAAAACATTTCATTGGTTATACAAGATACTAAAAAAAAAAAAAAAAAAAATTTGAAAGGAAAGTATATTGATACACGATTTTCTTACCACATACCCTCATTAATTAAAGAATTTATCATGAGTCCAATTTCATATTCTTAATGTTGCCCCAAAAAAATCATTTAAAATCGTCCACTTCCTGCTCATATAGTTATTGAAACTTCTTATATATATTGACTATATGATATAATTCAATAGCAAGTTAATTTTGGTTAATTTGGGGTTTTTATTATCTTTCAATAAGGAAATATAAAGAAGTATGGCACCTCGTTCCTTCCCTCCACCCATAGATGTCAAATCTCAAATTTCGTCACAACAAAATTGGTCATGCTTTCTTAATTTTGGATCTCCACATATTAGAAGTTCAAAGTGAAGAAATGAAGCAAATGTATTTCCTTGCTAGAGACCAACCCAAAAGCATAAGAAGCTTCTGGAAGAATCCAACCCAAAAGCATAAGAAGCTTCTGGAAGAATCCAACCCAAAAGCATAAGAAGCGTCAGGAAGAATTATGCACAAAATGCGTCTGTAATAACCCTACTCCAGCTGAGGTCACAAATATTGTGAGTTTACTCAAACCCTACAGAGATGTGGAAGAAAAGAGTGTTTCTTATTGATTTCAAAACACTCACTGCAGCAAGAGACGGAAAGAAAAAAAAAATTCCATGCAGGAGTCTTCTCAATATGAGAAGGAAATCACAAAGCTCTCTTTGGGGCCACCCTGCACCCCTTCAACCCCAGGTAAACTCTACATTGTTTGTTTATGTTTTTCAATAATTTTAACTATTTTCCTAAAAAATTCTTATTTTGTGGCGTTGTCTGTGTTAAACCACACCCTGCAACATTACTGGCGAGACTTCGATGAATATAGCTACATTTTTATCTCAAGTATATTATTGATTCTCAATTTCTATGATTTGGATATTAATAGGGAAATATTTTGTTAAATGCATAAGAAAGTGATCCAAGTTTTTTTCAAAGGGATTTGAGCATAACTCATTTCAGGTTTCGAAATGTTCTCGAAATTTTGATGGATATGCACAAAGTTAAAGTGTTAACAATTAGCTTTGTTCATATCTATCGAATAACCAAAATATTGAGAAAACTACAATTAAAACGAAAAGTCAAGTCAAATAATTGGCTAGGCTAGTTCTTCTTTATTAGATTTCCAACCTATTCAAGAAATGCAATGAGCCTTCAGTGTTAAAAGTTAAATCAAATATTTTCTTTTGTTACATACTTTTCCTCTTCAACTATTAGATATTACATTTACATCCAAATTCCTTTGCTTTTATTATTTATTTAAAACATATATGCACATGAATAGATATTACATTTACATCCAAATTCCTTCGCTTTTATTATTGATTTCAAACATATATGCACATGAATAGATATTACATTTACATCCAAATTCCTTCGCTTTTATTATTGATTTCAAACATATATGCACATGAATTTTCCCCATTCAGCAACCAATTTTCAAAATTTTCAAATATGTTATTCATATTCTAGTTTTCAAAGTTTTCAAATACGTTGTTCAAATTCTATTTTAAGTTACATTTTATTTAATGAGTAGGGACTAGCAATTTCAATAGAATATGAAAAGAGAGGAGAATTGCTCGAATTGTTCCCTCTGCACCCAGATGGGAACCTAAAGCCACCAACGCTAAAAATAAAGGGAGGTGATGGATAACTCACTCTTCGTACTGCAGATATTCAGATATAAGGAAGGTGGTGAAGACTCACATAATTAAAGCTATCTCATTTTTTCCTTATTCAGTGAATCTTTAGTATGAGGCTATTCAGAGATTATGTATTATCATAAATCTCTTGTGTAACTGGACAACTTCGTCACTAAATTTATGCCTACGTTTGATTCTCTAATAACTTATATCTCTTGTGTATCTGGACAACTTCGTTACTAAATTTATGCGTACGTTTGATTCTCTAATAACTTAGATCTCTTATGTATTTGGACAACTTTGTTATTGAGTTTATGCCTACATTTGATCCTGCAGTAACTGGGAAGTTTTGTATGCAATCTTGAAACGTTTGTTAAGTAATTATTTTAAATTTAAGAATGTGTCTGTATGAATGATAAGACTATCATTGGATTTGGAAGATTATTCCTTAAAAAGTCATGCTTGTTAATGTAATAACCTCTAAAATTATTAGTAACAGACTTGTCAATGGTATTGGATGTTTTTTTATTGGAAGGACATTGTGGCATTCCCTCCCATGTTGGTTATAAAATTAGGTAGAAGTGGCCAAAACCTCAAATAGGGTTAGTTTTTTGAAACTCAGTGTTCTTTTGTGATTGTATTATTTTGTTTTTTTATAAGATTAAGATTATGTGTTAAAAGTATAAGATATTTTCCTTACAAATTTTAGTGGAATTGGTTAAAATATTTTATTTTATTTTTGAAATTTTTTCAGATAACTTTATATGTTGGATTGAGGTTATATTTTATTTTAATTAAAAGTAACCCGTGTGCTAATTTTGAACCCATAATTTTTGTTTGTTTGTTTTTTTTTTTAATTATTTATGATAAAATCACTTTTTAGTTTTTGAGTAATTTTTTTTGGAATTCTAGACTCTAGCTTTGTATGTATTTAAAGATGGATGGCAGCGGCGTTATTTTCTCTGGTTTGGGGCTCTCGACACACCTGAGATTGCACGATCCCTACCCAACTAGGATCTTTCAATGGAATATGTCCAGATTTATGTTTATCTCCTTCCGACACCCATGGAACATTCTTCGCGTTGTTGAGTATTTTCATATTTGTTCTATCTCGTATCCCCCTGTATATTCAGTGCGGCTGGGGCGGTATTTGACGGTGGCGCGCATATTTTGGCTGTCTGCCGGTCTCTATTTTGTCATGGCTCGGCATCATTTATGACAGGAGAGGGCCCAACTCGAATACTGCACTTTTACCTAATAGTGCCCTCTTTATTTTATCGATTTCTTCTTGGCAGATTGTGGGTCTGTGACATTATTGTATTTCTACCTGATTTGGGGCTCTCATTTTCATCCACCTACCGGTGTACACTGTTTCCGACTCCATGAGTGCATACGAGGAGCTTGTGGACTACTCTGAGGACCCACTAGCTGGTGTTGACATTTGGGGTCTTGAGACAGAGGCGGAGGCTGAAATGGAGATGAATGCACCTGTCGAGGGCTCTATTGCACCTATTCGCTCTAACCACATCCCCATGGCATCCTACACTTCCCCCAGTGGCGACACACCTGTTGTCAATTTTTTTGCTTCTCCCTCCCCAATGTCTGACGGGTTTTGGGGCCTATCTCTGTTGGGCTCTACCGGTATACTCGGGGTGGACCTGGGACTCTCTGCCCCATTTGCGGGGACGGATTTATCCGATATTAATGTCACTACCCAGACTCTTGAACAGCTAAATATTGGTGGGCTTGGTAACAATAGCGCGGTTGGGATTGGTGAACTGGTCGCGGCATCGGGGGTATTCACTAATATTCCGGTGGATGCTCCAACTGCAGATACCCAGACCCCGTCATATGACTCAGAGGGCTCAGGTGACCAGGACCTTGGGTGTACTGACAAGGGAAAGAAGCACAAAATCACTAAAAACAAGCTCTGTAGGAACTCGATCTTTGGGCAAGATAGAGGCATGGTGGACTTGGAGCACACTGCGGCCACTGTTCTTGTGGGCAGATTTCGGGGCTAGAAATACTCTTCTTCACGCCTTATTCAATGGACTCGAGAGATTTGGGGCGGTATACTTGAGCCACTTCCGGAGGTTCTACTGCTTGCCCGAGGTTGGTTCTCTCTCTCTTTCGCCACTTCTGACCAGACTGCTTGGGTCCTTAAACAGTATTGGCATATTGAGATGCATCCTGTACTTCTCAAGCGATGGACGCCGCTATTTGATCCAAACAAAGAAAATGCGGGGGCCGAACCTATTTGGATGTGACTCCCTAGCCTTCCAATTCAATTCTGGACTGAAACAGCCTTTCGCAACATTGGGGAGGATTTTGGTCATTATCTTGACCACGACCGCTCCTACTTGACCACACGCAACAAATTTTTGGCTCAAATCCTGATCTTTCTGGACACCAGGGACGGTCTTCATGACACTTATAACATGTTCTTTGAAGGAATGGTGTGGCAACAAGTCTTGGATTACGAGGGGGTACCTTTCAGGTGCAGGAAATGCCACGAGGTGGGGCACTTGTACAAGGATTGTCCAATGTTGGGTTTCACTGTGCAGCCACAGAAGAAAACAACCACGGCAGCCACTTAGATGGAGCCTATCTCTTGCTCTTTTCCAACTTCGGTGGGGATGTCAAGAGCTGTGCCGATTGGACCAACTAATATCTCGCGGGAGCAGACTCTTTCTATTCCTACCTGGCCTATCACTCAAGCAAGGACCCATGCTCAGTCGGATCCATACTCTCTGCACCATTCTACGGTTCCGGGTACCTCTCCTTCACCCGACTCTCCGCATTTCATTTCATCTTTTTTGTCATCTTCCGTTATATCTCCTATTGTATCTACTGCTTCACTTCACTCTGGTCTAAATCTTCCTACTCTTAACTGCACTATTGCTAAGGCCCCCCCAACTATTACACCTACCATTCCACACACATCTGTTGACCAGTCCTTAAGCCAACCCACTCACCAATCAAACTCCTCTACTTCCATACATTCCTATTACCTTCAATCCTTATCCCTCCCTCCCACCAGTGATACATTTGGAATTGGACCTGGGGTGAACTATTCCACTACCAAGATAAGGGGCCGACCGTCTGATTTGGCTAAAGCCATCAAACGTGCCAATTATGAAGTTGTGGTTGGTACTCAATCTTCCCTTCTGCGGGTTCTTAGAGAAAGGCGACCCATTTTTGGGGTTACTCTATGATCTGCCTTACATTTAATTGTAGGGGCTTGGCCAACCCCAATAAAATATTGGCCCTTAAGGAACTTTTTTCTCAGAAACAAATGGATATACTTTTCCTACAAGAAACTCTAGGGGATGGTATCTATGTTACCTCTCTGCTAGAATCACTACTTCCAAATTGGTCTTTTATTACACTAGACGCTCGAGGTAGATCAGGCGGCTGTGCCATAAGCATCAACAATAAGACCACTAGGATGCTCAATTGCTAGAGCAGGCGTAGTGTTCTTGGGATCGACATAAACTATGGCAACGATGGGCTGACC